>OY728146.1:247278927-248513712 GCA_963277665.1 Viscum album | reverse complement strand
AAGGCAAGCAAATATCATGTTCTCTCATGCATTGCTAGATATATTCTAGCAATTCCTTTAACTACAGTATCTTTAGATTCAGCTTTTAGTATATGAGGATGAGTCCTTGATCCATTTTGTAGTATTTGAACCCCAACACTGTTGAAGCATTAATTTTCTCTCAAAATTGGTTTAGAAAGTCTAAACCAATTGACATTAGAAATCAACTAGAAGAAGTGGAATCAATTGAATCAGGTACTAGCATTAAAAATATTATGATTTTTTTTCATTTTTCATTTTTGAATTATAAACATTTGTTTGAAAAAGTAAAAGACTGACTTGTTCTTTTTTGTTGTTGTATTTTTTTAAGACATTCCACCATCCATCACAATTCATGATTAGAGTTTCATGATATAAAGTAGAATAACCAAGCAAGGATGATAGAGCACTCTTAATTAAGGTATATATTTATGTTTATTTTATAAATTATTTTCCTAATACTATCATCACATATGAGTTTTTTTAGATCTTGTTGTCTGATATAGGCTAGGTTTGTGATTATTTTTAAAATATGGTTGATGACTCAGTGAAGGATCAACAACCTACCCACTATCTTATTTGATATTGAAATTTCTATAGATGAGTGATTCATATTTCTTCAATTATCATTCATTTCTGATTTCACAATAAGAATGTTCCTACCTTCTGCTACCTGCAATGTTTTCATTTCATTCTTTCCATGCATGCATTCGGAGGGGCATGGTCTGGGGGGGGGGGGGGGGCTGGCTGGACACTGGATAAGGGTCTGGGAGGAGGGGATGGGTTGGGATGGGTTTGGGGGATGGAAAGGGGAGGGGATGGAAAGGGGTCTTGGGGGGAGAGGGGCTGCTGGGTCTGGTGGTGGGGTTGGACACTGAACAGGGGAGGGGATGGACAAGGGAGGGGATGGACAAGGGAGGGGCTGGGTCTGGGGGAGGGAGGGGTTGGGTCTAGAGGGCTGGACAGTGGAGGGGCTGGACAGGGGTCTGGGGGGAGGGGTTGCTAGGTCTGCTGGTGGGGCTGGACACTGGACAGGGGAGGGGATGGACAACGGAGGGGCTGGGTCTGGGGGAGGGAGGGGCTGGGTCTGGAGGGTTGGACAGGGGAGGGGATGGACAGGGGTCTTGGGGGAGGGGCTGCTAGGTCTGGTGGGGCTGGACATTGGATAGGGGAGGGGATGGACATGGGAGGGGCTGGGTCTGGGGGGGGCTGGACAGGGGAGGGGCTGGGCAAGGGTCTGGGGGGGAGGGGCTGGGTCTGGTGGGGCTGGCCACTGGACATGGGAGGGACTGGAGGACAGGGGAGGGGCTAGTTATGGGGGAGGGAGGGGCCCGGATGGGTCTGGGAGGGCTGGACACTGGGTCTGGAGGGCTAGACAGGGGATGGGATGGACAGGGGTCTGGGGGGAGGGGCTGCTGGGTCTGGTGGGGCTGGACATTGGACATGGGAGGGGATGGACAGGGGAGGGGCTGGGTCTGGGGGAGGGAGGGGCTGGGTCTGGGGGGGCTGGAAAGGGGAGGGGCTGGGCAGGGGTCTGGGGGGAGGGGCTGGGTCTGGTGGGGCTGGACACTGTACATGGGAGGGGCTGGAGGACAGGGGAGGGGATGGGTCTAGGGGATGCAGGGGCCCGGATGGGTCTGGGAGGGCTGGACAGGGGAGGGGCTGGACATGGGTCTAGGGGGCTGGACAGGGGGGTCTGGGGGGGGTCTGGGGGTGCAATTGTTTTCGAGTGATTTTCATCATTGTGCATCTGGTGACCATGTGTGAGAGCTAGAACAAGAAGTTACCTGTAAAGAATAATCCATGGGAGAGAGAGAAATCACCACTGTGCATTCGGTGATAATGTATTTAAAAAAGAGAAATCAAATTTTATTTTTCAATCAACTTGGACTTTTTTTCAGCACTTATTGAAAATTGTTTAAGGAACTTATTACTTGTAAGAAATAGTTACATGATTCTTCTTCAGGTGTCGGTGCCTGCAGTCATTGGATGAGTATGGGGGAGAAAGATGCATTCTTTTGGGTACAGAGCCAATGCCCTGCTAATGTGTGCCTTCAACATCCCCACGCTCATTTGTGTCATCAAAATCATCGAGCTCAGGTGTTCCATGGCTTTTGGGCACAACCACTTCTAGACCACCCCTGAGAAGCTGCAGTTCTATCTTTGTACCAAGACATTGGTATGGTTGTTTTCCAAGTTGTTTTTCCCTCCTATCAGTTTTCCAAACAATTTTTTTGTAAGTAAAGGTTTTAGGTTTTTAAGTGCATGTCAAACAAGAAATTATTTGATAGCGCAGAAATGAATTTATTTATATATTTAGCTCAGCATGAATGTTGATATATAGTTTCATTATAGTTTTCTATCCATAGTGTTACAAATTCAAATGCACAATTATTTTCAGTTTGATTATTGAATGTGGCTTCTGGACAGGAGTCTGGGGGGGAGGGGTTGGGTTTGGGGGGGTGGCCGCAAAACACATGGGGGGCTGGGGGGAGGGGATGGACAAGGGTCTGGGGGGTGGGGGGGATGGGTTTTGGGGGTTGGCTGCACAGGGGGGGCTGGCTTCCTAGGGGAGTTGGGGGGGAGGGGCTGGACATGTGTCTAGGGGGGGGGGGGGGGGGGGTTGGGTCTGGGGGGCTGGGTGCATGGGGGGGGGGCTGGGGGGCTGGGTCTGGGGGGCTGGCTACACAGGGGGGGCTGGCTGCATGGGGGGGGTCTATCTACACACAAGGGGGTGGGAGGGGTCAGGTCTGGGTAGTGCAGGGGTCGGGTATGGGGGAGGTAGGGTCTGGGGGGCTGGACAGGGGTCTGGGGGGGCTGGGTCTGGGGGGCTGGGTCTGGTGGGGGGATGGCTGCACAGGGGGGGATGGCTGGGTCTGGTGGGGGGCTGGCTGCATAGACAGGGGGGCTGGCTGGGTCTGGTGGGGGGTTGGCTGCACAGGGGGGGGGGGTCTTGATGCACAGGGGGGGTCTAGCTGCACACAGGGGGGAGAGAGAGGTCAGGTCTGGTTAGTGTAAGATTCAGGTATGGGGGGAGGGAGGAGCTGGGTCTGGGGGCTGGCTCGGGCTGGCTCGGGTTGGGTCGGGTTTGGTCGGGTTGGGTCGGGTTCACCCAAGTAACCCGAACCAATCTGACCCGACCCGCAGAGGGTTGGGTCGGGTCAGGTCGTTCGACCATGAGTCGGGTAACCCGACCCCTAGCGGTTTGGGTCGGGTCGGGTCACCTACCCACTAAGTATGTGACCCGACCCGACCCGACCCGACCCCCCGACATTGGGCCGGGCCCTAGAACACCCCTGACCCGACCCGACCCGACCCATGGACACCCCTAACCGCACTGCCGGAACTAGTGTGTAATCATTGAATCTGCTTGGGTAGAAATCTCAAGTAGTAATGATCAATCCAACGACTCCATTAGAATCTCTGAGATCTGAATGAGGGTAGTGGAAACAAAATAATGTCTGGAACCTATGTCTATATGTAGTGAAGCTAAGGTGGAATAGACATAGATTGTACCTCGTATCATTTTCGAAGTTCTGTGATCATAGGCCTCAACTGCCTTGAGCTGAGCTCGCCAATGTCCTCATCCTCCATGTGGTTGGAGTGGACCACCTGGTGGTGGTGGCAGCAACATCTCGATTCGTCGCCCACCACAAGCTACATGGACATCTTCTCTTCCACATTCGCCTGCTCCATGTTGACCTCCTCAGTCAAATATTAGTCTCTCCCTGGTGGTCCTTCAACTGTCTAATGATCATCCGTACGGCGGGATGGAAAATCATGCGCCATGTGACCCTACATGCCGTATGTGTAACACTTCCCACTCATGGCATGACCGTCTCTGGCTTGGGTGCCCCACACAACCGACTTTGAATCTATAGGATGTCCACCTGTAGATCTGGTCCTCTTGGCACTCAATGGAATCTATCTACTACTAGTTATATAATACTATGATACGTGATGTCTGGTGGTGGGTCTCGTTGCTGGTGGCTACTCAGCAAAAAAATCTCCACTAAGAGGGCTCGCTCTTATATGCGCACTGTGCGGAGTGTCGCTGAAACAAACTCTGCCCGAAACAGGCTCTTGAAGTCTACCTAGGGAAGCGTCTCCTCGTCGTGAACCTGGAACATCAAGCTCCACCATCTACCCATTGTTTCCTGTAGAATATAGACATCAAGTTTCACCATGAGGTCGTCTAGTGTCCCTATCAGTCGAAAGACTCTCACCACTACCTCCAGCCAACCCTTATCCACCTGTGGGTCTGTCTCTCCCCTGAACCTGGGTGGCCTCTGGAGATGAAACTCATGTAATGTGATCAAGCGGTGTACACCATCTTCTGCTGGGGCTAGTGGCATTGGTGGCCCAATGGGTAATGGTATTGTTGGTGCCTCCGCTGGTGCCTCTATTGGAAGAGGGACGCGCACCAAGGCCTCGTCACTCAGGGGGCTATTAGTGTGTACAAATCTCGGAACCCTAGCTGGTTATCTTCGTGGAGGCATACTAAAAAGAAACAGGTGTGCCACGATCAAAAATTTATTCCCTTTGAGATGACTCAAAGATATCATAATGAAAACTCTTCAAAACACATATGCAATCAGTGTTTTCATCCACTAGGTCAAAAATCAAAAGTCAGGGTCCTATAGTATGGATACATCAGCCGCCACACCAACACTAGATTCCCTAAAAGAATAAACATACTCACTATAAATAACACTATTTCGGTTAAAAAGGAAGATCATAGTCCTATGTTATATTGTAGAACCAACTCCTCTGATACCAATTTGTCACGACCCGTCCCCTGGGGCCCATGCTGTGACTACCCCAAGCCCGCATTCCATAGACCAGGGGCTGGTGACTTGCACTAAATGGATTATTCCCTAAAAATGGGAAATAATTGAGTTTATAACCTATAAACACACACAACCAACCACACAGCAACATACGAAAAAAAGTAAACTGTATTACAAAAGAGTACAGTAAGAAAAAAGGGGCCAGAGCACAATCCCAACTGGAAAATACATTGAAAACTAGAAAGTATAAGACAGATGATAGGAAGAAAGCAGCTCCTAGATCATCCACCAAATATTGTACCTAAAGGATAGGTACAGCTCACGAATGGTCGTCTCTACGGTTTGCCTCGTCAAACGTCCACTACCGAGCTACCTCCAGTCCTTGTACCCTTATCCTCAGTCAGCGCTATATGTCATCTGCACCAATCACAATGAAGTGAAGGCATATCCCATGCATGGGTGAGTATAACGATACTCAGTGGGGTGCCCAAGACCCTCAAGGTCTCACAAAATCCACAAAGGATAAACTACAAAGAAAGGAAACAGCGGATAGCCCTACTTAGGTATATGCCCATAAATATACCTATGTTATAAAGTAAACCCATCTCAAACATGAGGAAAACATAGAGTCCAACTCCAAATCCCCATGATCAACTATTCCACAATGAGAGGAAAACCATGAAGGAAAGTACCACATAGTTACGCCACACAGAAGAATACCACCAAGGTATTACCACGAAGGAAAGTATCCCACAGGTACAGACTCATCTCACACCAAGTATAACTTAAGTACAGTAGTAGAGATGAGTAGATGTAACTATTGAATCATCTTACTATTTTAATAGGCAGACTCACACAAGAACGGTCAGTCCTGAACCACACAGGATTACTCGGTGCCGACCCACATAGGATCGCTATGTGCTGACCCACACTGGATCTCTTTTTGCTGACCCACATAAGATCTCTAGGTGCTGACCCACACCGGATCACTCAATGGTGACGCACATAGGATCTCTAGGTGTTGACCCAGATAGGATCGCCAGGTGCTGACCCATATAGAATCGCAAGGTGTTGAACCACACATGATCGTTCTTTATTCTTCAAGTCACAGTCAGCTATAGGGTTCTCGTAATATTTTCACTTGTCTCCGGTAGGATACAATCCACAAGCCACTGGTCGATACTCCAACATCCATGAAGTCCCAAGAAGATTTATCCCAAAGGACCGCCACAACATAGGGATCTCAATGGACCAGACAGTGCGTCAATCATATGCCTGGTCTTTGAGTTATTATTCTTTTAGTCTGGGGAGCCCGATTGGATTTTTACTCGATCCAACCCATCTACAACCCATATTTATCCAAATATCCAGTGAGGAACACCAAGGAGACTATCTCACTCAAAGGTTTCCATTGATATTAACGGTTCTTCAAATGGACACCTGGTGCCAATGTTATGGCCAAAAAAGCGTATAGGGTCGAAATTGGCCCGAGTCTGGTCCGACTCAGTTGGACTAACCCGGCCTGACTCGTGGGGTCTAGCCCGGTCCATTAGGCGGTCTTGCTCGTTAGGTGGTCTGGAATGCCACAAGGGACTCATGGGGCCACAGAGGTCCGTGGAGGCCATAGACTGCGTGAGGCTGCGGGGTGGCTCGGCCACGGATGGCGTGAGGTCGCGTGGCGGCTCCACAACTGGGCACAGAAGCCGCGTGACGGCTTATCCACGGACAGTGTGAGGCCATGGTTGGATCGGATGTGGAGCGCAGAGGCCATGTAGAAGTGGATCCCATGGGAAGTGGGAGCCATGGGGTGGCGTCGACCTTGGGCGGCGGTGGCCGCCGGCGGCAGTTTCTGGGGGCGGCGGGTGCCACGGGACGGTGCCATTGTGACGTCACCCTCATCGTGGCCAGAGGTGGTGTTGGCCGTCATTCTCGTGCCCCACCTTGGTTGGTCATTTTCCACCTCCATCACAATGAACACCAGAAATCATCAAATGAAACGTGGAGAGGGCATGACATGTTTTTTTGGACCGCACTCTGTCCTCATTAGATCAGTCACAAGCGGCTATAAACTCTATTTGAATTACGAAGAGTCGTCGGGAACAGAAAAGGGATGAATTTCAAACAACCACCCTAAATTACACAATGATTATTCCCAACCCGTAGAATAAAACATTCGAAGATCAATTTGATACTGAGTTGATCCGCATTCTTTGTTTTAGAAGTGAAGAACATGGGAATAAAATCATACTCAATTTAAACCCCTACCTCATTCATTTGTTTTTGTCAATGAGGTGGAAAGAACGGTCATCGATTGAAGATACCACATATTGGATGATGTCAAGAGGAAGATGTTGTATTCATGTATTCACGTTATTCATTGGCCGAACATTATTCAGGGAATAAGAGTTTCGTTGGAGAAGTGTTACCCTCGCAATATTTCTCCTCTCTTAATTCCACCAAATTACAAAGTATCCAACTTATGATATGTTTCCCCAATTTAATTGTTGACATAAATGATGTTGGATTCTCTTAATAATTGATGAGGTTGGCACAAAATTAATTAAAGTGGGGTGGGACCTTTAATGTGGGGGAAGTATAAATGGCTTTCCCATACTTAAGAGGGAGTTCAAGGTAGTTTTGCCTCGGGTGGTCCCCAACACCATAACCTCGCAGGGGAGGTTTTGGCCTGATGGTCCCCACCTCCATAACCTATCATCAGAGGTTTTTGTTCATTGGTCTGCACCTGTGAAAAATCCACATGGGAGTTTCAAAAGAAAATAAAAACAAAATGTTACTCCATTTTATTTTATTCTAATATTTCATGATTATGTGAAAAACTAACTTCCACCCTCAACCTACTGGGAACGAGGTGAAGGTATCCTTAAGTGAATATTGGTGATGTGAGTTCAACGGTGCCATAATATTTCAATTCCAAGAAAATTTTAAAAATTTAGAAAATCTCACTCGCTCGTTTACTAAATGTACACAAAAAAAGTTTAGAGATTCATTTCTGGCACATCAGGCCTCAGAATCATGCACCGTCAATTTCCGCGGACTCGTAAAATTCCCAAATAATTAAAAATAATAATTATATGGAATTTTAGGTATTTATTGTAGGTATTCGTATTATTATTTAAATTAATAAAGATTTATAGGTTTAATTTTTTAAAGATAACGTAATTTGTATTTTACAATTACAAAATTAAAAAAATGCTTGTTCTATTTAAGGATAATAAATGTAGAGATTATATAAATGGGAATGAAATATTTTTATAAAAATTTGAATATGAAAATTCATTATATTTATTTTTATTAATTAACATATGAAAATTTCATGTTTCAAAATTCTATAGAAATAGATGATATATTATAGAATTAGTTGTTTTGACAAGTGAAAATTTTACTATTAGAAAATTTTTAAATAAATGGACATGGACATGACCTACCCAATTTAAAAATCAATAAATATTTTACTCACAATTTGATTATAATTTATAAACCACATAGAATTATTTTTAAATATATTAATGAAGTTAGAACAGTTAGACCAATAAAACAAATTCATTTCAATTTATTTGGTCATACACATTTTTCTATATGAGGATGATTGAAATATATATTTGTGATATTTTGAATATTTTTATAGATTTACATGGATTCATTTTTTATTTCATAAATTTGATATTTCTTTCTAATATTTATTACATTTTGTAAGATGTTGAAAATGGAAATTTTTATTTAATTAAATATATTAAAATATATTAAGATGTAAATTTTGTAATTTTTATTAAGAAAATATATGTGATGAAAGTGGTTATTCACAAAATTTTTCTACTCTATACAACACCAAAAAACAAAAATATTGATGAAATAAATTATAGAACTATTTTAAAAATGGACAGAATAATGACACAAGAAATTTTTTTAACTATATATTTTTGTTCTTATTTTATTAATGTTGCTTGTTGTATTTTATATAGGCTTCTAATTTTAAAATTTTAACATATAAATTATAATTTTTAGCTAATTTTAACATTCTGAATATTTGATAATTTAATGTTTTGGGTTTAAATTTTTTACATTAAATAATAAGCTTAACCTTGATAAATTCATTTTCAAAAATGAAGAATACATTTTTCATTGTTACTGAAATAAAAAAATATATTTTTGCTTATAATGAATCAATGTTGGTAAAATAAGCTCTTCATGTTAAATCCTTTTAAGTTGTTTTGAAGAAAGATTTTATTTTATATTATATTATTGAAAATTGAATAGATTACAATTTTTTATTAACCAATACCTTAGGATGATTTATTTATTTAAGGGTATCTACGTCATTATAATTTTTTTCCAATTTCATAGATTTTTCATAAATACCACCCATTAGTAATATTTTTGGTAATATTGAATCTTGTTTTAATAATAGATGTTATGTATTAACTCTGTCTAAAAAATTTTATTTTTCTTTTAATAGGGTGCATAATGATTTTTAGGTTCATTTAGTTATTCTAATTGAATTTTTTTTATTAATTTAGAACATAATTTGTTTTCTAAAAATTGGTTTTGTTCTTATATTATACACCCATTAGATAAGAATGTTAGTGGAACAAAATAGATTTTTATAAGAAAAAAACAGATTCATCAAGTCACATTTTTATGAATATAAAATAGATTTTTGGTCAAGATAATTTTAATAGGAAGGTATATATTTTGATGAATATATTATGATTATTTCTCATAATGAATTTATTTTATTTTTATTATATTTTTATCTTTATTTGATATTTTAATTTTAAATGGACAAATAAATTTTCATTTTTATATTTTTATATTTTAATTCATTAAATGGATAATTTAAATAAGAAGGTATATATTTTGATGAATATTTTATGATTATTTATCATATTGAATTCATTTTACTTTTATTATATTTTTTTAACTTTATATTGTTATTTTAATTATAAAAGGATAGAAAAATTATTTTTATATTTTTAAATTTAAATGAATTAAATGGATAATTTCAACAGGAAGGTATATAATTTTTTTATTTATTTCTGTTCTAGACTGAAATTTAATCATAAGGAATATATCATAAATTCTATTAAATGTATTATTTTATATTTTAATGGAATTATTAATATTAAATTATTTTATTCATGAAAACATTGATTTTATTTTATTATAAACTTTAGATCTCATTTGAGATGATGTGGTATATATATAAAATGTTTCTCAAGTATAATTTATTTTCTAAAAAAATCATATTATTTCATGGATTCTATTAAAAAATTACATTTCTTAATATACTATAGAAATTGAATATAATTTTATTGGTTAATGATTTTTATAAATCAATATGAAATTATCACAAATTATCAAAATTTGGTTTTAATTTTAAAAGGATTCCCATATATTTTGAAAATTAATTTTGATTTTATATTTAAATATAATGAATATGAAATTATCAAAATGCGAAAATTTTCATGTTATTAAATTTTATTTTAAATTATATCAATATCATAGACATTATTTTTGTATATCATTAAACAAAAAATAAACTTCAAAATATTTTTGTAAAATACTTTTAATTTAGATGATTTGATAAAATAAAATTCAACATGGAATCATGAATTTTTATATTGAAGATAGTATTTTAGTTTTTTATTTAAGGGGTATAATAAATTTAAAAAATTAAATAATTCTTATATTCCTTATAGATAAATTCAAAGGATTGTAATTTTCATGAAAAATATTGTTCGGTTTTGTAATTTCCATATATTGGGATTTTGTTATACTTTTGGAGACTTTTTCTTGGATTATTTATATTATTTTTCATTCCTATATGATTTTAATAAATATTAATTCCTAATATTATTTTAATTTTTTAAAAAAACAATACTTTATAATTATATTTTTTCCTATCATTATCTCAATTTTTATTTACAATTATGTTTTTTCTGAAATAGTCAATATTTTATATATCATTTTTAACAAACATTTAGGTTATTAGCAATTATTTAATTATTTAAATTATGTATAATGTAGACTACAAGTTTTTATATTATTATAAAATATTATATTTACCCCTACACATGCCTTCAATATTTATTTTACCCTTAAGTATCCTTTTTGAATTTCTCTCTAACATTATGTAAGATTTCATTCTATACTTATTTGTGATTTATAGTCATTGAATTACTCGTATATATAATTTCACGTACCATTATTCAGTGTATATATAATGTGAGTTAACATACATAGGAATTTAACATTACTTTGCACAATATATGTTAAAATATTTCTACCCTTGTGGAAGATTTTCATCTTTCTTATTACCATTTTTTAAAATAAATAAATCAAGCTTACCCTTCAATAGAATTTTTTTCATTTTTGTAGTGTATATAAAATAATTCTAATCCTTATATTGAAACCTATCATACCAATAAACAATGCAATATTTTTTTTGTTTACCCCTACACTACTCATTATACAATTATAAAATGAAAAAGAAATTAGTTTTACCATAATTCGTAGTATTAAAAGTTTGGTTTAGACTTACTTAATTTATGATATATCCATGTAACCATTAAAAAGCATGATATTTTTCAATTACTGAAAATAATTTTTCTAAATTACTGTAATTTAAATTTTTTTGTTGTATTATAATTTGATGCATGGTTTTTTGAAATGACTAAATTGTTACAATGAAACTAAAAATTCATAATAAGTAATGAACAAAAGTACTAATTGTTTTGATTGTGTTTTAAAAATATATATATGATATTAAGGGAAATTAATCCCCTATTTGTTAAATTTCAACATGAAACTCAAAAATTATTTTTTATTATTTTGATATGTTTTATGTATTTTTAATAATTCTAAATTTACATTAGTTGATAAAATATATTAATTTTTTTAATTATTGATAATTTTTTATTCATTTTTTTAATTTCGTCAAATATACGGGTAATTATTATGATTTTTTAATTTTGAGTTTTAAGTGGATATTGTTGTGATATTTTCATGGTATTTGTAATTAAATATTTAATATAAATTTTCTAATTTTATATTGATGATTTCAAATTTGATTGAGTTTGACTTAGTATTTTTAAATTTTGGATTTGAGTTGGACAACAATATTTTATTTTTCATATCTCTAATAATGATAAATATAGCGATAATATTTTTACATTTCCTATCTTGCTTATTTTTGAATTATATATCAATTGGCTTGGATTTTTTTTGCTGTTTATTTTAAAATTGTATTAAAATTTTATTAATTTGCGTGGGAGGTATATAGAAATAAAAAAATTCTTCTTCAATGTGAGGTCACATATTTTGAGAAATCATATGGAAAATAATATTTTGGGGTGATGTTCTATGAAATTATACATGTGAAAATGTGTCTCAAATATAATGTATAATCTCTTTATGACTATATATAATCCACATCCACTTATAAATCCTTTATGAGATTATATGATACAATACTTATAAACCTGTTATTAATTTTATCATATTTATCTTTCTATTTCATCATTGTTTCTTGTTTATATGAACCTAATTTCTACCTATAATTTATGATATTACTTTATGTTTTCTTGATACAAAATAAATTTCTTTATTCTGGATGTGATTTATAGATTATATAGATAGAAATTTTCGGGTTATGAATCTCATAGTCTGATGTTAGTGTTTTAAATGTGATGTGGATCCACATTAAAAAGTATGTTGTCTTGTATATAAATTTAACATAAAATGTTGGTTTTAAATTTCTTATGATTATAATTATGAAATCCGTCTAGTGAGAAATATTTCTCCTAATGAGTATAGAGGTATAATAGTGTGCAAGGACCAATTTGGACCAAACCTATATAAACAATTCCTATGTTATTTATTTTACCAAGAAGATTGTCATTGTATCACTTATTCAAAATTCAAATATAATTTAGATAATTAATAAAAATATTTTAAATTTTAATCTCACTAATTAACCGACATTCTAAACTATCTATCATAATCCTATTTTGCCTTATATAAACAAAAATTAATTCATAATTCATAGTTATATAATAATAGAATAATGTAAACTGAATGACTAAAATAGTTAAAAACATTGTACTTGGTCCATGTGTAATTAAATAATGAATTTCACATATTAAATATTTTTTTAAATATTCATAACTAATTTACAAGGTGTTAAGGTCCACTTTGTTCATTATGTAATGGCTTGTTGCATGGCCTTGGACATCTATGGATAGACTAGTTTTGTGTTTTCTATATGCTTTTGTTATTAACATTTTGTTGATAAATAATCATATTTTGTGAGTGTATACCCATGAGACACAATTTATAATTATTACATGAGGTGTATGTGTGTATCCTATGATATATTTTTGACAAATTTATTAGATGTGCATGAGTATATAACACATGAGACCATGTTTGATACTTGATCACTTGTGTGTGCGTGTGTAGTTATTGGGTCCAATGATTGATTTTTTCTCAAATGAAGTTGTGAGATGGCTATGGACCATTCTTCTTATGATGTAACATTTAATCTATCATCCTTCCTATATATATTTATTATTTCATTTGTTTATATTATATTTTTTTGGTATTAAGGTGGAGCCCTTTGTAGTCGTCCCTAATGGTAAATTCATAGACATTATGAAACTTGTACATGGGATATCCCAACCAGAAGGATTTTTGAAAAATGTTTTTGGAAAACATTTTCAAGGTTGAATGTTTTGGTAAATTTGTTTCATATCATACTAAACATACATCCCCTCTGGGGAATGTTGTGTCATATTTTGATTGAAATACACTAGGATTTTCCAAACTAGTTGGATGTGTCACATATATTAAGGAAAATCTCATGAAGACATGGATGTTTTTAGAAGGTTCAATTTACATTCATCTAGCTTGGGGCCATAGAAGGTATGGTTGAGGTTCATGGAATAATGGCGAGCACACATAAAATAGAATAATTGTTGTCTTTTAATTTTGTTTTAAGATTTATAAGATATTCATGTTCCATTTATATATTTCATGTGTATTTCTCCCAATAATATCACATTGACATACACATACTATAATTAATGTAAATATAACCATATGGGTGGTACACTATATAGTTTTAGTCAAACAATTCTCGAGTGGCAATTGTAGTTGATTAACTAATTTTACCTAAATATTTGTTGGTCAATATTTTTTAAGGAGTGGTGCTGATCATATAGTGGGATAGCTCATTATGATAATGTTTCACATGACTTGATGTGTCTTATTGTGAGTTCAGTGCCTCTTACACTTTCATTAGTTTATATAATGTATCTAATAAGTTCTCTGGGTGATCACTGGGTCTATACATGTTTAATCTATCATTTCCTCAATCATTGATTACAAATGATATATTTATTAGTAACATCATACAAAAATAGTACAATTTTACATGTTGGATATTTTTATGTAATTGTGAAATCTTATTGAGGGTGTGGTGTACATACCTCTTACCTTATATCTTCACCACTAATCAGAAACCATTATCCTATGATGAAGCATTCTACTGGTCATGCTGAATTAAAGATTAGACCCAATCATTCAGAATGATATTTAAAAACCAAATTATTTATAATTGAATAGTCAAAAAAGAATCAATTTTGGGCCTCTATGTACCCTCTCCCACATGATATTATCATTTTTGGTTTGAAATATTCTTGTTTTATTCTCCAACCTATGGGTTTCGGTTATCAAAAAAATGGAAACGGTTGGGTGGGAAATAAACATACTGATCCCTAAGTTAATTACATCATCTTTAAAGTAAATTTCATTTTATAATATTTTAAATCATGTTATGGTATGAAGAAAACAATTTTATCCTTGTATGATGATGCATGAATTTTGAACTTACTATACAATAATATTTGGAATACGAGTTTCCACAACATTGACTCTCATGAGGCATATAAACCAATGTATCCCCTATGGTATGTGAATATCCATGTGTCCCTCAAATTGAAGAGTGATTTTTAGGGAATATAATAAAAATACATAATTTGATAGAGAGAGAGAGAGAGAAATATACATATAGAGGGAGTATAATATAATCTAAAGACATTCCAATTCAGAAAACTCATGACTTGGATCACCCACTACATATTACAATCATGTAATTAGGATAAAAAAATTAAGAATCAAATCAAACTAAATAATATTAATATAATCCATATATAAAATATTATATTCCTAAATTAGTTCCAATATGATTTTTTTTGTAATGAATTCCCCTCACGACTCCCCCATAAGGAATATTTTAATAAGGACTTTGAAAATGAGAATGTTCTACATGTGAAACCATTTTCATCCTACCACAATTCCCACAAAAAACTCCCAATACAGAATGGGTTTATAATGGTTATTAATTAAACTTCTATTAATCCTCCCACCCTATGTAGGGGTTTCCTTCATCATATACCCTTATTGAAGAAAAATAGTGTTCCAAATGGAAATCTATAAATATAGTAAATTCCATTAAAATCCCAAAGAACCACCTTTTACAGAACCACCGGATGCACAAGATCATTTCATGAGTTTTTAATATATCACATTAATATGGTATTCCCATGATAAATGGAGGCCTGAGTATTATCCTCCAATACAGGTAGTGCCTTATGGGGAATCATGATACTGTTTTAGTTTGGTAATGCAAGTTTTTGTCTTGGTGATCCTAGAGAATTATCTCATAGATCAATGTTTGGTTTATTCTCCACCCATATATATAGATCGAATAGGGAACGCCTTATAGAGTAATAACCAAATATTTCATATAGGATCATATATCCCTCTTACCTTATATATAAACTCCCCCTTACAATGGTTAAAAGTTGTAAAACCATAGGTTTTCTTATGAGGAATAGATCGCTTTTTTTCATTTGAATGATTAAATATGGCCTTACGTGGGTTCCCAATGTGATCACATGTCTTTTGGAGGTATAAGGGAATTTTTTGGAGCTAAAAACTAGGTTTGTGCTAAAAATGTGTAGGCACATGGTTAGTGAAAACTATGCAGGGTAGGCCGCATAGTATGACTAAACCATTCGCAGTTGGATGAAAAGTGTGTAAAAGCTACACGGTTTGGGAAAATCATGTGGGAGGAGGTGAATGCCATAGATAGTAGGTCTGTAGTTTTTTATCAGAACATGATAGAGGCTATTCATATAGTTTACGTATGGTTTGAAAAAAATACTGGTTCCCCTGGGCCTATTGGAAACAATAGTGATAAACTATAAATCCCCCAATATTTTGGGTTTTTATTAATTTTTAACTAAATTAATTAACATTTAATATCCAAATTTAAAAATTTTTTCATACACAATAGAGGATTCCCATTTTGGATCTCTCATGGTGGCTAAAATAGGATTTGATCCCATTATTCATCTGACCACCAATTCAAGAATGTTTTGTCTCATCAGATCCATATCAGTAAGACCAACATTCCATTTTTACTCTCTCTAGATTATTCTAGATATGGATTACACTATTTGATTTTAGGCTCTTATTCCCTAAGTTCCCATTCTTTATATATTATTCATATTTCTCCAAAAATCAGGACATATATGGACTTCATACTATATGAGCATTCAAATACTGAGATAAGGTAGGTGTTCTGTATATTTATTTCCACTTTTGGATCTTTTTAGAGCTAGTGGCTCTTACAATTCTAAATAAAATTTCTGGTGTGAACACAATTTTGAACGTTTTACTTCAAATTGATATAATCTGACCTATTAAGGATTCCCATAGGATCTGTTGTGATATGTTGGTACATTTTTCCAAAAATAAGGTCACCCATGGGGTGTACCTTAAGAAATTTCCTTGATTATTCCTTGATTAAAAAATCCAATGGGTGTGTTTTTGGATTTTCTTGTTATAGGAAGCTAATTATAAATGGAATTATTTGAGTGGGATGTTTTGGATATGGTTTTCCTCCCTAACCCTTATATGTATATTAAATGTTGAACATGAATTATTTAAATGATGAATTGATCAAATGTGGTGATTGGAATAAATTGATTAAATTTAATGGGTGGGTATACCAATGGGATATGATAATAGTTAATGGATGATTAATGGGTGGGTTTACCCATGTGATGTATTAAATAGAGAATGGTGATGCATGGGTGGGTCTAGCAATGTGAATTGAGTTAATGGAATAGATTATATGAGTGGGTAGACTCATATGGAATTGTTTTGTTAAATGGTATGAATCTATAATGGTTTAAATAGAACCAATGGATGAAACTCCATGGATATAGAATGTATTAGTGGAATCCATGATAAAAATATTCTCATAGGGTCTTGATTTCGTGGGATTCATCGGGCCTTACTACCCATTGGATTTATCTTTCTTGAAATCACATAGAAAATGATGGTACACATGCTCCTAGTACTCCAACCAGGGCCTATACCGAGTTTCCATCCAGATTAACTTGGAATTTGACAATCTTGTATTGGTCTAAAACACCTTGGATTCAACCATTAATGGTCTACACTTAATTATATGACAATGCCATGGGGTTTATGACATGATTTTTTATACGAAATGGATGTGGGATTTCGGTTTGTCTTCATTATCCGACAAAGGTTGTGTGGGAAGAGAATGGTCGTATGTATGTAAAGGTATTGTTGCATATTTACATTTCTTTTTTATACCTTGTCAGAAGATAACACATGATATAGGGATCCTAGAGAGGAATTTTTGTTTTACTTGTTTTATTAGACATATGCCACATGATTTTAAAATTATGTTACTGCTTACTCACACATGGTTATTAAACTGCTTTGTGCTTCTTAGAACTATATAGACTTCTTGGTGATTGCCTACTAGGATGTTTATCTCACACCCTAAATGGGAATCCTTGGAGTCCCAAATAGATTATATGGTTTTAGGTGATAAAAGGGGAATGAACCATAAATCATGTTTTTAATCATTTCTTTAAAGAAGAGAAGCATGGGACTGAGATGAGGCTAGTGATGCTACCTGCACTTTTTAGTCTTTTTGTCATTATGAATACATTTATATAAAAAAGTTATTTCCATTTACCCATTCTAAATTTCCTCTAGACACATGTATCATCTGCGTCATTGAGTTTGTGAAATTTCTATATTATATATATATATATATATATACATATATTTATGTCTGGTCTTAATATCCAGTGTCTTCTTGTTTATCTTCTTCCGTTATTGTATGTATTTGACTTACACAATGATTTACTCTGGTAATGATGGAATAGTTTCCCATGTGACTCAACTAGGCCCTGATTACTAGTCGGAAGCCTCTGGTGGTTATGGAGATGCTCTTGAGTGCATATTTTCAAACATGGCTTGGGGAATTGTTTAGTGGAAAATGGGTCTGGGATGTTACAAAGTGGTATCATAGGTGTTTATTTTCTTGTTTGATTTACTATTTTTCTATTATAGACAAGGATATAAAGGCAATATAATTTTGTAGTATGTTTTTACCAGAAGAAGATACCACATGCAAAGTGAAAATCTAAATTTCCTTGAATGAAATTTTTGTTTTCAGGATTGTGACCACTACCATTAATTTTATTTCACCGTTTGGTGAGACACATAATTTTGACTATTACTAATTATATGATTGTGGTTCTACATATGTTTCCACCTGATTAGATGTGGGTATTCAATCTCATGAATCAAACAAGAACATGTTAGAAATCAAATGTCATGAATTATTCCATTCAATTAAGTATTCATTACATGACACATGCTGTTTTGATAGAAATTATGTTGTGGATTAAAAAGTGTTGTCTTATTTCAATCCATATAGTGTTTGGTCCCTTATGTATAGGAAAACGATGCACCTATTGTATTCAATTGTTAAAATGAATATTATATGAATAAATTACATTGGAATCTCATTTAGATTCATGAGGTGTTATGATCCCTCATAGATCAGAACATGGTGAACCATCAGTTAAATCATTTGAACAAAAAGCTATTAAATTAAAATGTAATGGAATTGAAAATAGAGACATGACCTAGAACCATATTTTTAGTGGCCAAGTGGTAGAGTTTATAGGAATTTTAGCAACTATTATATATACATTCTTGAATTTAGGTGATGACTTTGGGTTATTACATGGTTTTAGAAGGGTTTATACTGGTTATACGATTTTGAGCTATGACATTGATAATGTTCTTTTTTTGAGGATTGTGTTTGGAATTATAGAGATATTCTACCATGATGGCCTCTTTTGGAACACTATGAGTGAGGCGATGACCATGATCTAGAGGTAGTGATCTGTGGGAAATTAGTGGATCCTCCTTCAGTGCCAACCATGGAACTAGAGTCTATTCCAGACATAGGTTCTAATGCATAATTCCACGAGGGGTTATTTCTCTATATGGATAATTTTCAAGGAGCACTACAACCTTCGATTACTATGGATGAGATGACACAGGTTTTGCAGTCGCAATGTCCTCCCACATATTTGAAGGATGGAGGTATACATGCTAGTGATCTATGGTTTGAGACCACACTAGCTATCTTTAATTATCTAGAGATGCCTCTTGAGATGAGGCTCAAGATCCCTACTTACATTATATGTGGAGAAGTAAAGCGCTAGTGGGATGTTTTGATGTAGGATGGGGAGCTACGATATATGTGTTGTACTAATTTCTAGACCCACTTATATTACTTATTTTACATTAGAATATATGGGAAGATTGGGGTAGTGATTTTATGCGTCTGGAGTATGACATGATGATGGTTTCAGAGTACTTGACACGCTTTCCTGATTTGATGTGTTTTGTGCTGATGTACCTTGCTGATATTCTATTTAGAATGAGATTCTTAGAGGGTGGTCTTAGGAATTCTATAAAATCTCAGTTCAACATCTTTATATTAACTTATATAAATTATATTTTGAATCAGGAGCTGATTACATCACAGAATCTGATGGAATTTGGTTTAATAGTGTAGCCCAGTGTGCCTTCTCGACCTTGTGGTTCTATATCTTCATGAAAGAAGCTTCATTTTCAGGCTTCCAATGAGGTCAGCAATATTCAGGATATGAGTGATGGTAGTGCAATGTTTTTACACTACATTTCAGGTGAGGCCACATAAAGAATCAGTGGGACTGTGACCCAGCGGAGTGCCTAGAATGCGGCAGGATGGGGCACGCGCATTATTTTTGTTGGAACTTCCCTAAAAAAATGGGTTACAGGGGTCATCTCCTTCACCATGTTCATGTTTTGGTTCCTTAACTTCATATCAGGTAGGGAGTTGGAGTAGTGTTGGTCAGTTATGCTGAGGTAGTGGTGGGTGTGGCAGAGACATCCAAACACCAGTTACACCAAGACATTTGGGTGGTCTTACTTCGTGCAGTGAGGTCGTATTATAGGTCTGTGGTGCAGGCCTATTCAATTATATTTAGTTGACCCCTAAGGTGAAAGGTTCCATAAAATATATGGTGAGATGTATGATATTAGTAACCTCTAATAGTTCATCTTCTACTTTTGATATAGGTGCATCTCATAGTTTCATATCCTCACTAGTGGTGAAAACATTAGGCTTGTTGTGTGGTGTTTTGAGGGAATTTTGACTCTACCCAAACCATTGGGAATTATAATTTATTATGTACACCGGTTTAGGGAGTTACCCTAGAGGTTGGAGGGTGTTACATTATATGGGATCATTTCTTCCTCGAGATGTCAGGGTTTGATGTCATTCTTGGGATGGATGGGAAAGTATCATATGTAGCTTATGTTGACTACTTCCATCAGAGGATGAAATTCATATCACTAGAGGGTGAAATTTTTACTGACATTGGTGAATGGGATGTCCATAAATGTTGATTTTGACAATAGCATCCTAGTTTTGGAGGGATGATAGCCCAGTTCACAAGTATGTTTTAAGATGATATTGGAGTGAGTCTGGTAGAATTTCCTCCTGTGGTTGAGGGCTTTAGGAATGCCTTTCCTAAATAATTTTATAGTTTACCTCATGAGAGAGGTTTTTTTCTCCCTAGATCTAGTTATATGAGCCTCATCAGTATCCATTCCTCCATAGAGGATGAATAATTTGGAGTTACAGAAGCTCATGAAGAAGAAAAAGGATTGTGAGGTGAAGGGGTTTATTCGACCAAGTACTTCTCTATAGGTTTTTCCTATAAATTTTTTGAAAAAAATATGATGATTCCCTTAAGATATATGTGGATTAGAAGAAACATAACCATTTTATGGTTAAAAACTGATATCCCTTTTCATGGATAGATGATTTGTTCGATCATCTTTGAGCATCCTGAGTGTTCTCAATGATCGACTTGAGGAAAATTATCACCAATTAAATGTTTTAATTGTAGACATAAATCATACAACTATTCATAGAAGGTATGATCTATATGATTATTTGGTTATGCCATTCGGTCTCATGAACACACAAGAATTTTTCATGGAACTAATGAATTGAGTGTTCCAACTTTACATAGACCCATTTGTGGTGGTCTTTGTTGATGATATCTTGGTGTACTCTAACAATTGACAATTCATTGACAACCGTATTCATATTGCATTGAATAAACTAATAGAGAACCAATTATATGATAAGCTCACAAAAATTACAATTTTGGATGTATTAGATTCATATCATTGGTCACATTATCTCAGAGACTTTAAATTCAGTAGACCTAGAGATGGAGATAATTGTAGTTTCATAGTAAAAAACACAACAGAATTTTTTAAATACTAATTATCTTGTGAATATCTAGTTACTAAAAGTGTTTTATACAAATCTTAACACTCTTAGACGTATTGTTGACTGGGTTGACTACGGAGGGTGTGTATTTTATTGGGTCAGATTCTTGTTAGAAGACTTTTCCGGAGCTAAAAGGATGGTTGAAATCAGCACCAGTACTGATACTTCTATATTAGGGCCGGAGCTACACTATGCATTGTGTTGCAAAAATTATCAGGAATGGATTAGTGCTGATATAGAAAGATAGATTCAGGGTGTATAGGTCTTGAAATCTGAGTCCACATGGGAGGAATTACCCCACACATGATCTTAAGTCAGTTGATGTTGTTCATGATTTAAACTGTTAGAGACAATATTTAAAAGGAGTGTGTTTTGTGGTGTACACAGACCACAAAATCAATAAGTATATATTTAATAATTGTGATTTGAATCTGAGGCAACATGGGTTGGTGGACTACCTGTATTCTTTTTACTTTGATATTTCCTGCATTCCTGGTAAAGGTAATGTAGTGGCCAATGAAATAAACATGATGACTTAGATACAGGCAATGAAAAAAGCCAATAGTGAGATAAATATTATGACGTTCTTCTCTAAGATACATCTAGAGGTGAAAAATAGTTAGGTTAAACCATATCTATGATCCATATATATGAAATATAAATGCCAAATAGAGGAAGGATGAAGCAGCTATCCGATTTAGAGGGCCTAGTCATACGAGAGAGTGTGGAAGGTGAGGATGCATATCCTCATTGGATTGTCTCTATGGATGATATCATACATATCCATGGATGAATTTGGGTTCTAGTGGACATACGTGAGGATCTAATGTATTAGTTTCATGCTTCAGTATGGGAAGTGCATCCCAGAGTCACCATGATGTACCATTATTTGTTTCTTTAGTACAAGTGGTTGAGTATGAAAAGCGTGGTAGATGTGTTTGTTATAATGTTTTCCACCTATCAGTATGTGAAGGAAGAACATCATCGACCTACCGGATTTTACTACACCTATATATTATAGATTGAAAATAGGATGAGGACATGATGGATTCATTGACTGGTTTACCGAGGTCACCTCAAGGTAACGATGATGTGTAGGTTGCTATTGACAGGCTCACAAAGGTTGATTATTTAATTATGATTATAGAGACCTTCATTGTTGATGATCTTGGATGGTTGTAAATCTGTGAGATAATACGAATCCACAAGGTCCAATACACTATTGATTCAAATAAGGATTCCTAGTTTACATTTAATTTCTTGGAGAGTTTTTAGAGGGCACTAAGTACACAGGTGCTTCTAATAACTACATACCACCATTAGAGTGATATCCAATCAGAACGTATGATGTAGGTGATAGAGGGAATTATGGAATCTGGTGTCCATGATTTTAAGGGCTCTTTCGAGAGCACATTCCATATGGTTGTGTATTCCTATAATAAAAGTTATCAGATGACTATATAGATGGATCCTTTTGAGCCCTTGTACTATAGGCCATGCCAATCGCCCTTGTGATGGTTAGAGGTAGATGAGGTATCTTTATTTCCCATGCATATCAAGATGGAGTCTTCTAAGAATGCCTATTTGATTCATGAGCAGATGGATACAACACAATCTCATCAGAAATCTTATGTTGATCATCAAATAAAAACTCTAGAGTTTGAGGTTAGGGATCATGTTTTATTGCTTGTTTCACTGAGGTTGTGGTATATGTATATAAGAAGACAGAGTATGTTCTCACTATGATAATTTGGTCTATTCGAGATTCTAGAGAGAGTTGGGTCGATAGCCTATCAGTTACAGTTACCTCATAGGTATCAATCAATATAGGACGTCTGCCACATGTCTCAGCTATGATGATATAATTCATACATGTATAACAATTTTTAGCCCAAGGAGGTTGAGTTACATGTTGATGTATCCTTTTAAGTGAATCTGATTCATATCATTGATAGGAGCATTATGGTTCTATGATGCTATCAGACCCTCTAATATGAGTGATATGACAACATGGTTGTTTAATGAATGTGACATGGGAGAGTGAGGCTAATAGACATGTTCAGTGGAAAATTTTTTTCTCAGATGGATCTTTATAATGCTTAAGAGAGACATTCAGTGATGAATTTCTATAATAGGATTATTGTAAGAACTCAGGTATTAGTGCGAGGTATGGATCCCTTAATTTTAGCCTTTAGTTCTTAAATATACACTTACGTGGGTTCAAAACGTGATCACATGGGTTTTGGAGGTGTCTAGGGATTGTTCAAAGCCCATAACCAGGTTTTGGGATAAAGATGGCCCGACACATGGTTACTACAAACCTTGCGGTGTAGGCCGCACCATTTGACTAATCCACAAAATGATGGACATAGGGGGCATAGAAGCCCCATGGTATAAATAAACCATACGGTAGGAGGAACACACCCCTGTAAGTAGGTCTGCAGTTTTGGTTGAACATGAAAGAAGCTATTCTCAGTTTTTACACATGGTTTGAAAACCATGTAAGTGAACCGTGCATTTTCCCCTTGGCCTATATGAAACCATACTAATAAACTATTCAACCCCAAATATTTTGTGTTTTTATTAATTTTTTGTTATATTAATTTTAATTTTAACTCATAAGACCTAGTTTCTATTCACACATATTAAAGTATCCCCATTTCAGAGCTCTAAAAGAGGATAAACTTGAATTTGATCATGTTCTTTTCCCCAACCATCGATTTGAGTGCGGTTTGTTTCATTAGATCTATATCTATAAGACCTATACTCAATTTTATAATTTCTCAATTCTTATCACTATCGATTGTGATATTTGATTTTAGCCTCTTTTCCCCTAATTTCCCATTCTCCTTCCATTCTTCATATTTCTCCAAAACCAAGTCAAATCAGAACATGATACTTGATGAGAACTCTACTACCCATCAATGCTAGGTGGTATATGCTTTTAATTCAGAATTTTGATCTTTTTAGAGAAATAACCTATTACACAGCCTGCCAAACCTTTCGATGTGACCCCAAGTTATAATTTGTTACTTGAAATATATGTAATTATACCTATTATAGATTCCCATAGAATCTATTGTGATGAGTTTTTACCCATTTCCCAAACCATGGTCACCCATGGGGTGCACCTTATGAAATTTCCTTGATTATTCCTTGATTGAACAACTTAAGGGGTGTATTTTGGTCATTCCATGTTATATGAAGCCAATTATGAATCGAATAATTTGAGTAAGTTGGATAAGAAACTATTTTCCTCCCTTTCCATGACATATATATATATATTATATGTTTTACTTTAATCAGTTAATTGTTGAATTAATCAAATGGGGTAATTTGTATAAATGGGTTCAATTAAATGGGTGCATATACCCATGCAATATGATTATTGTTAATGGATGATTAATGATCGAGTATTCCCATGTGATGTTTCAAATGGATAATGGTGATTCATGGGTCGGTATACCCATGTGACATGTGTTCATAGAGTGTATTATATGAGGGGTTAGGCTCATATTGAATTGTTTTGATAAATGGTATTAATGTATGATAGTTTAAATAGATTCCATGGATATATCTCTATTGATATGAAATGTGTTACTGGACCCCTTGGATAGAGTATTATCATAGGGTATTTAATACATGGGATGCCTCAGGCCTTGCCACCCCTTGGATCTGGATTGCTTGGACTCTTATAGGACATGATTGTACACATGCTCCTTGGACTCCTACCACTGTCTATACCGAGATTACATAATGATTAGCCTGGGACATGAAGAGGTTGAATTAGACATAGACACCTTGGATCCGAATCATCATGGTATCACTTCATTAGATGACATGGTTGTGGGATTTATGACATGATTGGTTATACAGAAATACTATGGTATTTTATATATGTTATAATTGTTTGGATATTTCATGTGGAAACAAATGAATTTATGTATGACATGGCCATGTTACTTTTTTAATTTTCTTATAGATGCCTTTCTGAGAGAAAACAATTTATATAGGGAGCCTTGAGAGGCCATTTGGTTTTACTTGTTCCAGTAGACATATATCACGGGCTTTAACACTTATATTACTCCTTAATCACACTTTTTATCTTATTTCTTTGTGCTGAATAGAACTATATAGACTTATGGGTGGTTATCTACTAGGATGATTATCTCAAACCCTGTTTGGGCCTCATTGGAGACCCTAATAGATTATATGGTAGTAGGTTATAACACAGGAAAGATCCCTAACAATGGTTGTTGATTATGTTATTTAAGTAGGGGCATGGTTTTGAGTAGATGATTTCAGTGCTATGGGAACTTTTTTGTCTTTTTTTCATTCTGGATAATTGTATTGTATTCTATTACCATCTACCAATTATGGATGTTTTCTTGAAACATGTATCATCAAGATCATTGAGTATGTGACATTTCTATATTTGTTATAAAGGTAAATATATATTGCTATCATGTCTTAAATTTTAGTTTTTTTTCATATTTATGTTCTTCTGCTATTGTATGTTTTTGACTTCTGTAGTTATTTACAATAGTAATGAGGGAATAGTCTCCCAAATGACTCACCTAGGACCTCACTACCAGTCAGAATCCTATGTAATTTGGAGAGATCCACTTGAGGCCACATATCAAACCAAGCTCAGGGAACAATTGAGTGGAATCCTGGTCTCAGATATTATAAAAGGAATTATATTCTATCATTAGGATACCTCTTAATGATTAATTACCCACATGAATTCCCTCTATTGTCCTAATCCATATAGATATAACCAAATATGAATTCTATGATTTATTGATTATTTTATCATAAGTCCCATAATGGATCCAATTCTTGGGTATCCACCTTAGGTGTAAGTCCTGACATGATTTTGATCTCTGAGCCTCCTACATTGTTTTAATTTCCAACATCATTTCCATACATGGGAAACCTCCGTATGGGTATTTCTGGAAAATAAACCCATCATGGGGACACCTCCTTATGGGTAATCCAAAATATCAATTCTATATCATGGACTCATCCTTCTGTGCTGGACCTAATATTGAATATTTTTTTTAGGAATCCTCCTTAGGTGTTGTTAAAAAATGGATTCCTTCTTTAGACCACCCCTCTAATGTTGTATTTAAAAATTGTAATTTCGTCATTGGGAATACTTTTTTGATGTATATCCCACAATAAAATTCATCCCCCGGCCTCCATGTTAGATGTTTGTCTTAGATTACCTACACTAAACTCATTTACTTTGTCGGGTATTTAAGGGGACCTGGTGTGCATGTCCATCTTAGTTCGATATTGTGACCCCTTTTATGAAATATGATTCCAACCATAGTTGAACTAATGTTTAAGACCAATTCAATCTCTTTTAATGTAGACTAATTTTATAAAACAAATATTTTATCTCTCATGTATCTCCTCGAACATGACTCTTATAGGAATACATGTTATATTGATCATTCCATTAGCTCTGATATGCCTCACATTAATCACCATTTTAATGAGATTATTTTCATTGGATTTATTAGAATATTTAATTATTGACTGTAAGTAAAATTTTATGTAATTATCATGTCACTTGACAAAAAATTTTGAATCTCTAAATAATTTGGATTTGATTATTATTAAGTATTAAATAATATATTCCACCAAAAGGTTCAAAACCATCATGAAATAAATTTATTTCTATCCTAACTAGGTAAAATTATTTTGACTCTAAGAATACATATTCATATGACCATATTACTTATATAAATAAATCATTATGTACTTGCGAAAATTTGATGATGATATTAATTTATCTGGATATATTCCAATTGAAATTATTCCCTAACCTGGAGGGCCATATTCTCTTGGGGTATTATAATATTATTTTCATCAGGTCAAATTCTTAATGAAATGAACATACATAGGGATATATTCCTTATGATGGAAATATAATATCAATGGGTTATATTCCATGGATATCAATCAAAAGGGACATTTATGAATTTGAACCACACCAATAAATGATATACCCCAGTCTCATAGATTTTCTTATCATATGACATTAATTTAAATAGATTGGTATTTTTCACATGACATTAAAAGGTATTACATGTCTAATTTTGTGACATAAAACTACATGGTTTTTGATTCCATTTAAATAGAAATATTGGAATCCTATTTAATAGGCCTTATCTAAATACTATGAAATCTTAAAACTTCCATGTATGATGATAAAATACATAGATTCAGGCGATTTTTCACTAAAAAATAATCCACAACTCGACCGAATATGGGGATTGACCAACATCTACCCCAATCCTACCTCTATAGGGAAGGAGTTGGAGACAAGTTCCAAGGGAATATCTAACAAGGGGATGCCTTTTTTTAAGTACACATATGCTCACACACAACCATCTCGATGTTGAAGTGCTTGTGAAGTAAAAGTAAAAGATGAAGAAATGATATTGGAACACCAATGGATGTAAAAAATCTATAAAATATAAGCTTATGGTAGTGTAAATTTAAATGTAGTCGTGAAAAATATATTACCAACATGAAAGATATACCAAACCAAAAAATTTGGTAAGTATAATGTTGAGATATCCCAACTTTTAAACCCGAAACAGTGACAACTATACGATGTACAAATTACCAGGTATCCATAAATTCTAATATACATACCCAGTAGGATGCAGCAAAAGATAACGTGGGACAAGTAAGACATACAATAAGAAAGAAATTCAATAGATGTAATATACAGTCAAAGAGAACAACTCCGCCAAAAACAAGTGTGAATGTACCATAAAACAATCTCAAGGGTATTAGACCAGTGAGTAGATGAACTACATGTCGAATATTTTCTACTTATAGTATGAGAGTAGACTCATCCAACCATAAGAAACTAAATACAAAAACCACAAGGCATACATTGTGAGTTTTCACCTATCCTGGAAGGACAGTAACCTCAATCCAAGGTGTTATAAAGATGAATATATATATATATATATGCTTAGAAAAATTTATCTAGAATAAGAGAGTGTCAGTATCTATATCTCACAACACATTTGAATAATAAAATTATCCAATTGTTCTAAAGTCCATCTGTGATGCCTAATATGTCACGTATCTTTCCAAAAGTAACCATCGAAGTCTAACCATGCTTCTTCATTGTGCCACACAATTGAAGGGGCACAAACTCAATTTAGAGGACCGACACCCTAGTACATCAGGGGAGTAAGGTCAACCATAAATTCCTTCAAAGAAGAGACAACCCAACTATGTTGTAAGGTCAAATCGGTATCTATTAAGGGCACCACTACCCAGCTATGCTATAGAGTCAACTCTATAATCATTCGATGACATGACTTTCTAGCTATGTTGGAGGGTCAACTCAGTATCTGCAGTGTATGCCACTACCCAAAAATGCTAGAGGGTTAACCCAGTATCTATCAATGATTCCACTACACAGCTATGATGGAGGGTCAAATCCATATCCCTCGATGATTCTATAACCTAGATATGCTGGATAATCAACTGAGTATCTATTTAGGTGGCCACTGCCAATATATAATGGAGGTTGAATTTTCAATCCATCAATGATGCTACAACCCATCTATACTAGAGGGTTAACTTAGTACCATCAAGGATAGAACTTTCTATTTATGATGGTGATCCCAAATGATCAATTCCGTCATTGATCATTTCATAATGAAGAGTCTCACTCCAAATATTCCACACCATATCTAGAAATCCAGAATTGAGGGAACCGTTTTATTATACGTGGAAAAACATTCAGGATAGAATACTCATTGGACAAAATTTTACTTTCATCAACAGATATATGGAATCATGAAGATTCATAATAGAGTACATGAAATGTAAGGGACACACACAATTTTTGGTCCCACTATACTATTGGGATGTGTTTTTTCTAGCACATAGAGTGATTTCATGTATTACTACATGATATTTAAGGCTAATACATGACATTTCCAGAACAAAATCCCAAAGAATTCATGGGGCTTATCATCGGTCCTATGGGAAAAATGTAATTTCATTTACGTGTCTCTGAAAACGGCCCAAGAAGGCCAAATAGATCATGGCACTATAATCCTCCTAAAAATGATCAAGATAGGATATTCACTTTCCCAAATTGAACACCTGGTGAAAATGTCACATTTAATCATATAATTACAAGATGGTACTTCGTGCACCCATTCTATGAACTTGAATTAAACACCTGATATTGGTCTAGAAATCTCCCCCTCATTTCTAGGATCATGATTCAACAGTGAGTTTTTTAATCAGATATTGCATGGACAATTTATGTCTGACTGAAGGTTTAAAATACAAAAAACAACAACAACAATATTTTATATCATTGTTATTTATTATTTTAAAACCATTTTTATTGTATTAAATGATAAAAAGTGGGCTCCCTTATTAGTGCATGTTCTGAAAAAAGAAATTTACCAAAATTACTCTTAAATGGAAAACTCTCCCTAATTAAAATAATTTCATATTTTAAATCTCATATAAAATTTTAAATACAATATTTCAAAATTAAGTCTCATTTAAATTTTTTTATCCTATCACACACATTATTGCAATATTATATTTATTATTTAGTATAATAAGAATAAAGAATCCCCAACTAAAATTTATTACCACAACACCATTAATAATAATTGTTTTATTATTAAAACCCACCACATTTACCCCATCCAACCACTCCATTATAGATCCATGAACAACCACCATCATGTTTTCTCTAAGCTACATCTTTTATCAGCCCTTCTCATGAACTCAATTCAGAACTATTTCCTTCACATCAAATGTCATCAGGATGTGCCAATAAGGAAAATTGGGATCACCAATATATTCTAGAACCACCTTTAGTCACTAATATAAACCCAAAATACCAATCCAATTCCAGTACAAAATAGCAACCTAATCATTTATAAATACATACCCAAACCTTCGATCTACATGTCGTTAATGCCACTACTTCAAATCCATAGTTTTTATCACACTCTAACTTACCTTGAAAATGTCAAATTATCACCCTATGGTCCAAGGATTAAGAATATATATAATAAAGGGAGAAAAAACCAATAATAAATTCATTAACACTGTTATCCAGATGTTATTGGCTAGTGATTTCATTATTGGATAACCAGGGTGAAAACATATCATGCACAAGGAATAAATTGAAATAATATTTTTTTCAATGCATGGGATCATGTGAAGGTTTATTTAAATGAAGATCATGGAAAAAAAATTCATCTTGATAAATATTTTAATATAAATAAGAGGAATCAACAATTGAAGAGTCTTAAATATATTATTGATCAATTAGTGGGGAAGAATGTGTTGTCTAGTGATGAAGAAGACTTGTTGCGATAACCACCCAAAGATCCACCTCAATCTAATCATCATTCATCATTTGATCTCGATCCTCCAATGAAGGAATCTCCCATAATACTCATAGATATATAAAGGGTTATGTGGACAAATCTTTTCAAAACGTTATAATATGGTTTTAATAGAGGGATAAATTTTGTTATTTAAAAAAAATTAAAAAATTTATTTATTTTAATTACACATACACGCCAATGACTCCCTTATCCAAATGTCCTGTGCCAACCAAATTTATGTCTCACCTACGTTAAAAAAACATTATAAAATTGAAGGTGGTCTCATATTTCACATCTGAGTCTCCATCTATAAATTATTTTGGTTATGGATATTATATAAATAAATTAAATTAAAAAAAATTTCCAATGAACCAACCAATGGATTTTTCATTAGAATGTCCCGCATCGACCAACATTAGGTTGATTTTAGGTAATAATAGGCAATATGAATTCATCCATTGTCTAAGAATTCCATTCAGAGTCTCCATTGAAGAGATATTACAATTTATTTTTTCTGAAAACCACTCCTGCATAATTCAAAATATATTCCATATTTTTATAAAATTAATTCTGGGAAAACTAGGACTTGAAATCACAAGTTATTTCAGTGAATGGATCCAAGAATATCTCTTGAAATATTCCAATGACTTACATGAAAAAACCACATTCACTAAATTATTCGATTATTCAAATATTTTTTCCTAAAACAAGCCAATGTATGGAAGAAGGTGGGGATACTAAGCCAAAATATGGCACATCTATACATCTTCCCTACACTTGGATGTACATCCATATGAGAAGTGTGAAAATAAATCATCAAATCCTCTTATAAAATGACTGGAATCACCACTCATCCATGAAAAAGGATGTTGTGACACCCTTCCTCAGTAAATGCATCAGGTGAAACTATTAAGGATATTGGTTCAACCAATATCTCTTAGTCGATATCCCCCAATTGTTCCTCCCAAGCTCACTGAGGATCTGGAGGGGTAACAACCATCAAATGGATGTATGATTCACCATACTCCCCTAAAATTTTCAACTACAAAGAGGTAAATATGTCTATCACATTTATTGATTACAACTGATGGAAAACCTATTGGTGAGCATCTTCTGTGACAGCCATGCCCTAGGTGGTTCTCAATCCCACATTATATCAACCTTTGTAGAGTCCAATATCACTCCCATTCCTGAGAAGATATATCCTGATATATAGACCTATAAATATAGAACCAAATCCTTGAGATCTTCCATACCACTAATATTCATAGAGCATTTCTAGAATCCAATTCTTCTATCTTACACGTTCCAACTCTAAAACTTAGGATATGAGGGTGGAATCATAGAATACTACCACATAATGATCCATGAATGGTTATGGATTTGGATCATATGTCTTGTGAAATCCTCTATGTTGTTTAACTCACCAAAAGGTATCACCAAAAAATAAAAGTAATTGATGATCTCTAGGAAGCCACACTCGGTACATTCGCCTCTCAAACTAGGATCTATTGATAGCATGTACTAAGGTCAACCTTTGAGATACACTTCACCACAAATAGATGGTCTAAGAACTCAAAAATTCATGGGGCTGTATACTCTTCCTCATGTAACATGAATCTGGTGATTCCAACCCACACATGGCACCAAGATATTTTCTTTCTCTTAGGAAAACAACACATGTGTTCTTAGGTGAACACACAGGGTCATATAAACCCCTATTGATGTATACAATCCATCTACACAAACATTGAAGGGTCATGAGAGATCATAACATCCACCATTCCAAGGGTAATACTAGAAAATTGATTAGTTGGTTGTAAACTAATATAAATGATATAATCCTTCCATATAAGGTGATCACTCCTTGTCAAAAGAGGAAAAAATTAACCAATGACCATAAAGAACTACCATGCTCATTGGTAGAAATATATTGGGAAAGATGGTTGATGACTATTCTATAATGAGGAAAACATTGTAGGGTCACATTACCACTGTGTAAATATTTCATGTAAGGGTCTCTCTCCTCATGGAGTAAGGTCAAACCATCCGCAAAAACATGTGATCATTGATTGTCTAGGAAGGAGAATCCATGATAAGGGTCGAGGAAAAAATGGCCCCAACCAGAATCTCTAGGACATGACCATGGGATATGTCTTGGAAATTGTGTCTTACAACTCTATGATATAACTATATCTAGAGTAGTAAATATAGATGGCATACCGTAAACCACATACAAATCCTCCTAGCCAGAAGCTCTTACCCGCAGTAGCTATCCATTCCCTTTAATTCCTACTCACCACAACTAGGGTTCCATCTAATGCATTATCACGTCATTAGTACCTTAAACACACCAATCATAAAAAATACAATACCACACCCTAATACAATCCACATTGGGATGACACTAAACCACTCACCGGATTTTAGATCGCATTGAAAGAATGAATCCTGGTGGGGGAAGTTTCACTACATCTAGCATGTATAAATCCACAATGAGGACCACCATAATAGTACTCTAAAAACACCCTACATCACCCTATATATGTTTCACCACAAGTACAACAATTGAATGCGGTACTGTCCGAGTGAGATATCCAAACTACATGATGTAATCTATCCTTAACCACATTGAAAGAGAGAGTGGACCAATATGATACATAGGTGATCTCTGTTTGAAGAACTTGAAATTAGAATGTAGAACAGTAGTTATGACTTCTAGTATGTCCAGAACCAACTACTTCTCTATTAAAATAACTAGATCTATGTTTAATGAACTAATCATTCGAGATCTTTACAATTTTTAAATCTCAGATCAATGACCCTTACCGAACATCCACTGCCTAGGGAACTAGCTCAAAAAAACCATAGAAGTATATAGTGATAGAATTCATAGAGTGTTGCAAACATGTTTGCATCCTCAACCTACTCTGCTTTTAAGACCTGTATCTCAACAGGAGGAGGTGAAACTATCTTCCCACCTAGAGGAACAAGCGCGTGACATGTACCCTTAAATAATTCCTCATAGCTCTCCAGATCATTGTCACAATCCATAAGTAAATAACCCGGATAGATTTCATTTCTGAGGTATCATGAATGTTATCTTTCCATACTATGGTGAATGAGAATAAATAAATAAATAAATATATATATATATATCTTACTCAAGAATGATATTTTAAGACTAATTCCTATATGATGCATCTACCATTGAACCATGTAACCAATTTCTTAGTATTCCAAGTAAACATGAAGGTAGTCAATGTCCTAGTGATTGAATATTTCTACTTCATGCACCATCACAAAATTCCATGGACTGAGATACACACTCAAGAAACATTGAAATTGTTTCCCTAAACACAACCAAAATCATCTTAAAGGCACTAGTCTGATCAGCATCATAAAGAATGGACTTTCTCTGATACGAATCTATCACAACCTGACCCACAATAGGGATCTATACTCAACTACCTTAAGCCACACTCCATTGTCCATGGGATGGTGATAGGTTATGAAGGAATAAATAAAATGGGGAGTCATCTTCCTAAGTTCCTGAATGAAGAAACGCAATAATCTTGATGCAAAAGTGTAGATAAAGTAAAAGTAAAAGAAGTAAAAAATGATAAGGGAACAACAATTCATGTAATGAATCTAGACATTAAATGGGTATGATAGTACCAACTAAAAAGTAATGTGAAATAATACACACCCAACCAGAAAGGTTTCCCAACTCATAAAATCATGAAATAAAATGATGAGAGATCCCAACTCCTTAGTCTCATGCTATGACCATCGTACATGGTCCAATGTCCCGGGTATCCTTAAGATCATATGAAGATAATTATGAACTATCTTTTGTCTCCGTAAAACATGAAGCATTAGGGAAAATACAATTTATGGGTGAGTATAAACATACCAATTATGATGCACTGAACTATGAAGGGGAGAAGTAAGAGATACAATAGGAATCGAGAGACAGTAGATGCAAGACACTTTCCATGGGAACACATCATCCAAAACTAATAGTGAAATTAACCATGTCAAAGCATCATGATATTAACACGGAAAGTAGATGAACAACATGTCGAGTCTTTTCCACATATATAAATAGAGTAGACTCATCAAACCGTGAGAAGACAAAAATGGAAACCACATGGAATAACCCACACATCTTCACCTCTCCTAAAAAAAGAGTAACCAAATAAGAGGGGAGGATATAAAAGAATATATATATATATATATATATATATATATATATATATTCTCAGTAAAAAGATCCCCAAGGAGAGATTATGTGGATCTTCATCTCATAGTTAAGCCCAATAATATGTGTACCCTACGGTTTTAAAACTTTATCATTGATTCCCATCATCTCACGCGTCTATGCAAAATCAACTATACATGTCTCACCAGACATCATCTATGTTCCACAAAAATTAGGGGACACAATATCAATATAAAGTTACCATGACCTAGTACATTATTTGGAGGATGATCCATCCTATAAGTGGTCTAGTAATCTACTTCCCTACTAAGTCGAAGGGTCAACTCGATATCCATCAATAGTGACACTTCTAAACAATGTTGTTGGGTCAAATATGTATGCCTTCGAGGAAAGAACTTCCCATATAAGATATCAGTTCCACTTAGTATCATTCATGGAGGCCACTACGAAGATATAAAAGAGGGTCAATGTAGTATCTGTCAAGGATTCCACTACCTAGATATGATGGAGGCTCAACTCCATATCCCCCGCAGACGCCACTTCCCAGCTATGCTAGAGGGTCAACTAGGTATCCTTTGAGGATTCCACTACCCAGGTATTCTAAGGGAAAACATGGAATCCATCTAGGATTCTAATACCTATACTGCTAGAGGGTCAACTCAGTATCTTCCAAGGATTCCACTACCCAGCTATGATGGTGATCCTGCATTATCAAATCCATCATCTGGCACTTCCTTATCAATTATCGCTCCTAGAACATTCCATATTGTATCTCAGAACACATAACAGTGGGAACCATTATGTTATACATGGAGAGACACCCATGATAAGGTAATCATAGGAAAAAATAAAAGTTCTAATGAAGGAGATACAAAATTTTGAATTTTCATGAAGGAGTAAATGACTTGTAAGGGACCCACATGACATGTGATACTACTCAACTAATGGACCATCTCTTTTACAACACATAAAGTACTATTAATGTAGTACTACCTGATGTGTAAGAGTAACAAGAAAGCATGTCCCGACCAAAATCCGGATGAATGTATGAGGCCTGTCATCTATCCCAAGGGAAAAATATAATATCATCTATATGACTTTTAAAAAGGCCTTATATAGTCAAACAGATCACACTATTGGGATCCACATTAAAAATTTACCGAGATAGTGTATTCACATATCCAAATTAAAAAACCAGTGAAAAATATACATTTCACCATACAATAATAGAATGGTACTGTGTGGGACCGAGCCAAAAACATGAATTAAGCACCCAATATTGATCATGAAATTAGAAATTAAATTTCATGACTGTAATGCAGCATAGGGATATTCTTTCAGAAACCACGTGATGAAGTTTTATCAACTTTAATAATTAGAAACCAATAATAGTAATAATATAATATATTATTATAATTTCAACTTAAACTCTATTTTCTATGGTAATACAAGAAACAAGGGGGACCCCCTTCCCATACACATCCAAAGAAGCAACTCCCCTCAATTCGTCTTAAATGGAATTCTCTCCCTTTTTTAAAATACAATAAAATAAATATAATTTTAATTTTATTACCCAATCATTCATAATTTAATCTCAGATAATATTTATTATCCAATAAAATATTTTAGGCCATCGTTATTTTTATTATTGTTTATAATAATAATAATAATAAATCCCTAGTTATAATTTACTAACTCTACACCATTATTAATAGTAATAAAAATATTAATTCCCACCACATTGCCCCTATTTGACTGCCCTATCAGCTATCTGATCCTGAACACCACCTTGTAAACTATGAGAATCATCTTTAATGATACCCCACACATGGACTCCATAAGGAATTGATTCTTTCACACCTCCGCCATCACTACATTCTATCCTAAAAAATGAGGATCTCCAATATGATCAGAACAATCTTTGATCACTGACCCACACCCGAAGTACCTATCCAATCAATTTAAAAAACTCATACAACTAATTTATTGATTTATCCAAAACCATTAATATTCATGATGTTCATGACATCATAATGAATCAAAGGGTTCGATTACACTCAAACCCTCCCCAGAAATGTTGAATCGTGACCCAATGTTCTAATGATGGTGACTATGAAGAACAATGGGAGAAAACCATAAACAAGGTTCATCATAAAATTGTCCAATAATTCTTGGATAATTATTTCATTGAAGGTAATCTAGAGTGTGAAACATAGAATGTGACATAAATTAATTGAAATAATAATTTATTTTGATTCATGGGATCTTAGGAGGGATCATGTAAATGTAGATCAATAAAATAAACATTATATTGAAAATTCATTTAATAAAAAGTTGAGAAGGAAACAATTTATGATTCTTACTTCAGTTATAGATATATTTTTTGGGAATAATGGGTTCTCCTATGAAAAGTAAAACCAACATTTATTTAAAACCATTGATTTACATTGAACCGATCATCTTTTTTCATTCAATGTCGATATGCCAATGAATAATGCTATCCTACTCCTCTTATATCCAGTGAGGGTCATACGAATAACCCATAGAATACAATCAGAAGAGGGTTTTTTATTGAGGGTTTAATTAGGTCTTATAAAAAAAATAGTTTATTTATTTACTTATTTTAATTAAACATTCCCACCAATGGCTAAGTCATCTGAAAATACTATTCCAACCATTTTTATGTAATTCCTAGGGTAAACACAACATTATGAAAAAGATGGTGGTCTTTGATTTCCCATATGAGTCTCTTTGTGTGATTTATTTGGGTTAAGGTTATTAAATAGATAAAATAGATAAATTTATTTATGTTATTTACCAATTAATGGTTTCTCCATAATAACATCTCATGTCGAGAAACTTTAGGTTGCATCTTTGGTAAAATCCAAATTCTAGATTCAACTATGTTATTAGATTTCAGATTTGAGATGCTATTCAGATATATTCCACTTTTCAAGAAAACAGTAGTCTCATAATATAACATATATTTAACATTATTATTAAAAGTAATTCTAGGATCACCAAGCCTTGGAATAATTTATTGTCTTAGTTATTGAATCTAAAAATATTCCTTGAAATAATCAAAATTCATAAATGTAATTACTATAATCTCTACACAATTGTTCATTAAACCTAAAAAATAAAAATTTAATAATGATATGGGATTTCCATCATATGAGGGATAAATACAGTTTCTTTTAAAGAGACCCTATTATCTTTATGAAATATTTATATTCCTAGCAACCTATGATACATGTTAATGTTCATACTAAATAGATTCCCATGACTTATAATGATGTTAACATCAATGAATGATATTAAATGATTTTTATCTTTTAGTTAAAATAACCCATTTAGGGATATAATAATAATACCTAGACATGACATATATATAATAGAGATTACAAAAGTAAGTAATATTCCCTCTTAATAGGGTGTTATATACCCATCCTCCCATCCTCTCTGCAAATGATAGTTTTGTATATAAAACAGTGTGAAACACTGATGTCCAATGACCCTTAGTAAATCGGTGTTTATAGATTCCTCGCCCATATATGTTTTGTATGATTTTTTTAGTTTCATAGATAAAAAATAATGAAAAATACATTATAAATAAATAGGAAATTGGTGGATTATGTCTCTCAGCAATCTCATATTTTGGAAAATATGAAATGAAATAATATGAGAGTACCACTTGAATGTTAAAATATAAAAAATATATTTTTTCCAATAAGACCACATATATATTAAGGAAAAATGATTGTATAAAAATTAGATGTTTTCAAAAATAAGGTGGATCATACGACCACATCAAATTTATTTATAACACTCTTCCTTGATCCCAATAGAAAAAACATCACTTATATTTGGGAGACTAGTTTAGAGGTTCACCAAAACATCACACAAGTTTTAGAGTTGTAATGAGTTTATTTGTAACCTAGAAATATACTACCATATGATAATGTAGGTGTTTGTATTTTTTCTCCTATGATATAACCCTCATGTGGTTTGAGTTAGTGGAATTTTCCACCTACTCTTCTATGACACGTCATTGTTCATACGATTGTCGTGGCTTCATATCAAAAGGGTTTTTTCAAAAATCCCTAACATTGGTTGGTTATTATTCAATGGAATCTTTATAGTCTTTTTATTCATTACAAATAACTGATGAAATTACATGGGTAAGATAATCTTCTTCTTCTAATGTTCTCTATTATGTGATGTTAGTAAGGTGTATGTTCTTTATTGGAATTATTCTATTTGGTTTTAAGGAAGATCTTGTGATGAAGGTGCATAGAGGGAACCCAAAAATCAATAGAAAATCAAAATTAATAATACGTTATTAATGAATTTAATGTGATAATGATAAATTTCACATATGGTCCAATTTTATTCAATGGTTCTTCAATATGGATTATTCTTGGTACCAATAGTACCCAATTAACCACACATACATGAAATATTTTATTATATATTCTTACATTAAAAATTAATGTATTCATTAGGGGTTTTTATAAATGAAAAATGATTGTAATTCCACGACCCCATTTACCCAGAGTCGGTGCATTATTACATAACATTGGCATGATACAAAGAATCACGTCCTGAAAATACAGATCAGTTTAGTAGCCATGGAAGTACTAGATACATTCAAAAGCATTACATTACATCCCCAAATAAAAACATCAACATCATTTTTTCCCTATTGGACACACTTATACCCTTAGCCTATCCATGTAGATCAACCATAATATACTTCTTCATATCTTGGGAAAAATAAAACATAGAAAGGGCTGATCTCAGATGCTCAGTAAGGATAAAAATATTTTGGAAACATTCATCAATAAGAATATACATTTAAGGCTATGTATAAGACTAAAACAAAATACTTTTAAACATATACTTTAGTATAATATGGAAAAGATAAAATCATATAATTCCATTTACTTATTCACATGGATTCTACACTAATCAAACAACCACAAGCAATATCAAAATCCACTTTCATAATGATGGAATGCATAATGCTAGACTTCATAACCACATAGTCAAGGCCTTGTGCCAAGACTAAAAGAAGTATTTTTTCAGGGACTTGTTCCAAGACACTAGTTTGTCTCATGAGACCAACTGATGCATCGAGGAGATATAGAGGGCTCCACCCATCACGTACTAAGTCCAATTCATTCCTCATATAAAAATGTTTGAACATAACATAAACATTCGTATTAAAACTAACATAAAAAACATCAATACTTTGTCCATAAACCATGAATGGTGTAAAAATAACTCATCCACAGTCAAACATATTTCAAAAACATCAATACAATATGGAAGATTTGTATAATAAAAAATAAACTTCAAACAAGATTAAAATCCATTTAAAGGATGTTCACATAGATGAAATCAAATCTTTTTTTAGAGAAATATATATTTATATTTTGAAATCATTTAAAAGTAAAATAAATAGAAAAAACATTTATTTTGAAAATATTATTATAATATTCAATGGGATGCTTCGACGATGTAATAATGGCAGAAAATAGCTACACCCACCGTATTAGTTAGAAAAACATTCTTACCTTAATTTTTTCGAAAAGGTCATAAAGTACCTGGTTTGGAAAATGACAGAAATATTCCTTTCAAACATATATGGTCAAATAAGGGTATAAAATAATTTAATGCATATTCTAGTAAATATTAAAAATGTTTTGAAATAAATTTTTATGAAACATGTATGTGGATGATAAAGTGGTCCTAGGAGATACTTACGTAAAAACAACCTCGAATAATAAAGAGATTGTGGAATTAACCCTTACCTTGTACATTAAATTGGTCTATGTTATTCTAACCTCCTTTATAATTGTTTAAAAATTGTTATTATATTTTAAATGAATCATATACATAAATATGATATCATGTATGATCTTATAATATTGCATTGTTAATAATAATTTAGTAGAATCATCATTTCGGGTGTTAATAGATTTGTTTTCCTTTATATGATTGGTTATGTAAGACATTTTTGTTATTTTTATGCTGTATTTGATTCATATATTGAATGATATTATCTTCATAAACATTATTTTTAATCATAAAATGAAAATTATTCTTGAATGATTATGATGGGAAAGGAATCTCACCGCGTTCGTCGAGACGGTAATCCGTACGTACGCACGAGCGACAATATCATTATATTGATGGTGAAATAGAATGTAATTTGATCTTATATCATATATACTGAATAATTAACATTTTATATTTATTATTTACATCAGTTATACTAATTATTATACCCATCCAAATAATTAAGTGTTTGAATAACAAACTACACCACGACGTGGAGATAGTAAGTTGTACGTACCCACGTAAGGTGTCTTTATCATTTATAGGATGGATAGAATAAAAAATATGGTTGTACCATATTTATAATAAAATCATATTATATAGAAGATACTGTATTTATTATTTTATAATGGAAAAAACAATGAAAGAGGAAGTGGAAGAAGAAAATAATTTGAAAGAGGTGATGAAATATTTACCTCTTCTTTGGGTTCTTCCTTTTGATTTGATAAAAAGGGATTGATAAGTTGGATTTATGACCAAAGTAATGCCTTTAGGATGAAGGGAAGAATCTTGGGAGGATATTTGGGCTAGGGATGGCCGATCCAAATGGATTTGGAGGTGTGAAATTAAGAGAAGGGAAAGTACCGTTTTATGAGAGAGGTAAGGGTCACTTTAGGAAAAGATTAAAATATTATTTTATAATAGAATAATTATAGGTTTATAATGGCTCTAAAATGAATTATTTAGATCATAAGGTGGGTATAGGTTGAAAACTTCTCAAACAGTTGGTTTTTGACAGGTTTAGGTCATCGAATTAACATTATCTTTTAGATTTAAATCATAGTTAAATAGTTTGACATTTATCATGTCTCTTTGCATTTTTTTATTATATGGTAAATAAATTTACTATAATAAGACAAGCGGACCCCAAATGGTTCGTTATTATTTTATATATCCTTATTTATGTTCTTTGGATCATCTTAGATTTTATGAAATATTATATCAATTAATTATATAGTATTTGTTTTAAAAACTCAATTATAATAATTTTGACACCATTTAGTATTTGGTTTTTGTGAAAATAATAACAGAATTATTACTTAGAAAAAAATTATTTAATCACCCCTAATATGTCATATTATCCTTCATAATTAGTGTAATTCATCAAAAGTCTCTATTTAAATTTTTTTGCTTATTTATAGTATCAATTATTTTAATCTATCATTAATAAGATAATTAATGCATCATCATTGTGTCATGAAAAAATTAAATTATTTAATGTCTGATAATTGTAAATAAAATATGATTATGTAGGAAAATTATTTAGCTTCCTAATTAATATTTATAGTTTAATTTATCTATTTTATAACCATTTATTAAAAATGGTTTAGTTATTAAACATTGGATTTAACTCTATTAACTCTTCTTTAAATAAAATAATAATAAATGACCTAATCTAATCCAAGTGAACCAAAGGGGATCATATTTTATACATAAGGTTATTTTTGGTTGAATTAAAATTATCCAATAGAATTAGGTCATGTTTTAGGGTAATTATAACATATTTTTACCCTTAGTCACCCTATTTACTTTAAACAGTTGTAAATAAAAGTAAAAAGTTTCTATTCACCAAAAATTATTTTCATCTTATTGAACCACATTTTACATACTTATATCAACTTTGTCAATAAAATTTTTAAAATTAAACTCACAGAATCATTAAATTTTGTTTTATGTATATTTTCAAATGCTTCTATATGGTGGTTAAAATAAGGTAAAAAGATCAATAAAATTTTTATATACATAAACATATTATAAAATGACTCCAATAAATTACTTTGAACTTATATATGTATTATGTATCTATTTTGACCTAAAATAAATTTAAATGTAATAAATAATTATTTAAATAAAAAACTCTGTTTTAACCAATAATGTAGTGATTTTTCACTATTTCTCAAAAAATGAATGTTTTCATAAAAATTCCAAAAATTCACCCTATGATAATTTGGATATTATAAATTCAAAAATGAAGTCCATTTTGAAAAATAAAATTTATAAAATTTCAAAAAGATTGTATTATTATTCATAACAACTAGTTTGATAGGTTGTGGTTTGTTTTAACTCGATGTTGTGTATAACACAAGCTATTGTATTATTCAAAGGGAAACGTACTGTGGAAGTTTTGGGCGTTAAATTCTCCCCTCCATAATATAATTTAGTCCTCTAAATTTCTAGAATATTACTGCATAAAATTATTCAGGTGGTTCTTAATCATAATTAACTCTAGATCTCATGTTGATTCATCTATCTTATGATTTCTCCATATAACTTTTACCAGACGAGTCGTCATGTTTCACTACACTTGTTCTCTGGTATCATGAATTTTGACAGGCTCGTCACAATAAGACAGATCAGGTTCAAATACAATTTTCTCATAGGTGAGTACATGCATTGGGCAATGCATGTATTTTCTCAATAGTGATACATGGAACACATTGTGAACTTTGGAGAGACTTGGTGGCATTTCCAAATGATAAGCTACAACCCCAATTCATTCTATAATTTTGAATGGTCTGATGTACCTAGGACTTAATTTACCCTTCCTACCGAATCATATAACGCCCTTCCATAGGGATACCTTCAAAAAAACATGATCTCCTACCTAAAATTCCTAATCCTTCCTTCTGTTATTGTTATAGCTCTTCTACCTACTTTGTGCTTTTTGATGTTGGTTTGGACAACCTTCACCTTTTCCATTGTTCCCTCAATAGGTTCTGGACCTACAAGTTTTCCTTCACCAACATCATCAAAACAAGTTGGTGTGTGACATCTCTTTATATATAATGATTCATATGGTGTCATATGAATACATAAATGGAAGCTATCATTATAGGAAAATTATACCAGAGTTAAATATTTATCCTACATACCTTGAACGTAATGTGAGTAATATCTCAACATGTCTTCTATGGTTTGAATTTTCCATCCTGAATTTCCATTAGTTTGAGGGCGGTAGGCAGTGCTCAAATGATGTTCAGTCTCTAGGGCTTTCTAAAGGCTTTTCCAAAATCCTGATGTAAAACTAGAATCATGATCTGAAATAATCTATTCGGGTACTCCATGAAGGCTTACAACTTCAGTAATATATAGTCTTGCCATACGTACAAGTTGTAAATCTTTTATTATAGAACGAAAATGTGCTGACATGGTAAGATGATCAACAATGACCCATATTGCATCATTCCTTCTTGGAGTATTTGGTATCCCCATTACAAATTCCAACATAATATTATCCCATTTCCAATCATGTGTGGGGAGAGGTTTCATGACTCCCCCACGTTATTTCCATCTAGATTTCACTTTTTGGGAAACCATACATGTTGACACAAAATCATCAGTCTTCCTCTTCATGTGGTCTGAAAAAAAGATCCATCAAATCTCTATACATCTTGGGGCTCAAAGGGTGTATAAGAAAATTATATATATGAGGATCAACCAAAAATTCCCTTTTTAGATTAGGTATATCGAGAACAAAATGTCTCTTCCAAAATTTCAAAATTCCGTCTTCATATTCTAAGTCTATCAATCTCTCATCGTTCACATCTTTAAAATTATTTTGAAATTCTTCATCATCAGTTGGAGAAATCATTATCCATTATAGTAAAGATGGTTTGGAAACCATTTGAAAATGTATTGATGATTCAACTTCCAAGGTTATTCCCATATCCATCTTTACTAGATCCATGATAATATGATCCCTTTCGACTCTCATCTTGTTCAAATATCTATGCTCCCTTCAATCTAAAGCATCTTACACCTTATTTTCCTTCCATATGTGGTAGTGTATAGTGAAATAATAATCCTAAAGTTGTTATAGACATCGTCTTTTCCTCATGCTGAGTTATTTTTATGATAAAATATACTATAAAATCTTGAGATCTATATAAATCTATAATTTTTCTCCATAGAGATAGTGTCTCTATATTTTTGAGCAAATATTTCATCTTCTAACTCAAGATAATGAGAATGATAGTATTGATCATGAATTTTTAGTTGTTGTGATGCATTGGAAATAACTCTATCATTCTGCATAAGGAAACAACCAAGTCCTTTCATTGAAGCATCACTATAAATAACAAACCCATCGTTCCTTGATGGTAGATTCATGATAGGATCATTGAAGAATCTTCTCATCAGTTCATCAAAACATTCTTTACACTTTTTTCAAACATATATAACCCATTTACGTGTGATCTTGGTTAATGGGTTTTCCAATGTGAAAAAATTCAGGACGAAATAGAAATATTAACCAGCTAAACAAATAATACTGTGTACCTCAGTTATATAGGTTGGTGCAGGCCATTCATGGATTTCCTTTTTTATAGAAGGATCAATAGAGATTCCATCCTTTGAGACAATATGCCCAAGAAATGAAATCTCATAAAGACAAAATTCACACTTGAAAAACATCCCACATAATTCATTTCTTCTAAGAGTCTTTTGTATAACGCGCATTGATTTTCATGATTTTTTTATCTTTTTGAGTATACCATAAATACCATTAATAAATACTTCTACAAATTTATCAATAAATTCCTTGAAAACTATATTCCTTAGATCCGTGATGTTAGAGGGTGGATTATTCAATCCAAATGGCATTACTATAAACTCGTAATGGTCATACCTAGTTCAAAATTCTATTTTCGGAATGTCTTCCTTCTTCACACACAACTGATGATATCCAGATCGAAGGTCAATCTCTGGAAAATATTTAGCTCCATGAAGTTGGTCAAATAAATCATCAATGTATGGTAGGGGATACTTGTTCTTTATTGTTATAGCATTGATCTCCTTGTAGTTAATACACAACCTCATAGATCCTCCTTTCTTTTTAACAAAAAGGATAAAGGATCCCTATAGAGAAACACTAGGGAGAATAAATTCCTTGTTACTCAATTCCTCTAGTTGTCTCTGTAGTTCCACTAATTCCATAATGGCCATTCTATAAGGGGTCTTTGATATGGGCCCTGAACCATTTACTACATTAATGGAAAACTCAATTTCTCATTCTAGAGGATGTCCAAGTAAATCCTCTCGAATCACATCAACATATTCTTTCACAATAGGTACGCCCTCTATTTGACCATTCTTTTCATAACCCATAGTTATTTCATTCTCTTCTCCCATAATAATTATGTTTAGAAAAGCTACTGGGGGTGGATGTAGATAAGAATTTGGTGGTGAAGTTTATTCTCTAAAGATAAGGTACTCTTTATCATACTTTAAAATTGTAACCTAATTTTTATTATAATAAATTTTGGCATCATGGTCTGAAAAACAATCCATTCAAATGATTATATCAAATTAAATCATGGGTATGATGATTAGATCATAATATAAAGAACATTTATATGCCCTTATGGGAACTAATTCACAAAACATTATTTCGATGATACTTCCCTTAGGTGTTTTGACTGAAAACTCCTTTGTTAATTTAAATTGAAAATATATAATATTCTTATTAAATTGAAAAAATATGAAACAATTAAATGATCCAGAATCAAATAAATCATTGGCTAAACTTGAGGAAACCATTAAATTACTTGCCTCCATTTATTTCAGAGCTTCAACCGTAGCAGTATTTATTGCATAATCTTGGCCTTTCTCCCTTTTCATTTTCTATGGTACATTCCCTTGGTGCTTAGGATATTCATTTTCATAATTCCCCTTTTATCTACAAATGTAGCATACAACATTGAAATCCTAATTCTTCCCCTTTCAATAACGAGCATGGTGGAAATTCTCACCACACTTATAATATACTCCCATTACCTTAGGGAAAGTACCGGGGGGTTTCGTCCCACATTTAATGTAGGATGGACATTCAAACATTCCCTTCATCCCCTTATTTTCATTTCCAGAGTGTTCTAAAGATCTATTTTTCTCATGATTTCCTTTACAGTCGTAAGACTTAGAGAATTTATTTTCTGTCTTGATTGCCCATGAGACAATATATTAGAATGATGAGATGAATTGTGAGACTAATTCCCAAAGGAGAAATGATGTTTACCCATCAAATAATTGATCAATCTTACTCCATGGGTTACATATATAATCTAAACATGCCTTTATAACCATGTAATGATAGCCTCATATTTTTTTGAGATTCTCAACCTCATTTTTCTTCACACTCAGAAATTGTCTTTCCATATCCACTCTATGTTCACGAGGATAGTTATTTTCTAAGAAAAGCTCTTTAAACTCCCTCAATTCCATATTTGATACTTCATCATCTTCCTTTGTGTTTTGAATCAATGACCACCATTGATCTGCATCTCCCGTGAGCCGATAAACTGTCCTGTAATTTTTTTCCCTCTCACTACTCCCAAAAGCATGAAATATTTTCTCTAAGGAATTTATCCACTGATCATCTACTAATGGATTTTTACTACCATTGAATATTGGTGGTTGTTCTCTCATGAAGTGGTCTATCATTGATCCTCCACGATGTGGATCCTGGTGCTCCATATGGGTACAATTATTGTTCATAACATGAGTGAGTTGTACCAGTATGGTGATAAGCTAATCAGCACCAGTTGCATCAGCAGCTCCACATTAATTATCTTAAGTCAGAGGGAAATGCCTAAATATATTACATTCATTGATACCATTTCCATTCCTTTCGGTAGGCACCATTTCTAAACAATAGCATACAGTACATTAGTTTATCAAGCATAATACATAATTACTTCCTAGTAAAATATTTAACATAAATTGAACCGTTTTTTGATATAATCAATAATCATAAAAATTATTTCTTTTAAAATGTATATACTCATAAACCCTTAGAATTATCCTAAGAATATCCCCCGAGAGTGTCGTAAGCAAGAGTGCAACAAAGTCCATTGTCGTACAATAGTTTCTATTCGAGTCAAGCTCAAAGCAGTGTTTTGGGTTTTACCCCTATGTACATCTATTCCAGAGCCACCTCTACCAGCTCGTATCACGACAGGGATGTATTGCATGGAAAACTCACAAAATTTCTACAGTTCCAAAATTCTAGAAAGTTATTTTATACTAATCCCCAAAGTCTATCTTATGGTAGCTTTCTCAAATCAGAGTTTTTCTAAAAATAGTTTCCAAGGATTTTACTAAACATCCACTGATACAAACTATAATGCCCCGACCCTAGTTACCCAGTGTTTCTGAATTATTACATAACATAGGCATGATACAAGGAATCGTGTCCTGAAAGACCGATTAGTTTAGTAGACTTGGAGGTAGTATATACATTTATAAGTTTGACATTACATCATGAAATAAAAAAATCAAAAACATTTTGTCCCCTTGGAACATACTTATATCCTTTTCCAATCCCTATAGTTCAACCATAAAATACTTCTTCACATCCTGGAAAAAATAAAACATAGAAAGGGGAGAGCTCAGAAGCTCAGTAAGGATAACAATAGAGCAGAATGTTTCATAAATAAGCATAAACATTTATGGAAAAGTATAAGACTAAAATAAATTCCTTTAAAACAAAAACTTCAGAATAATATGGAAAAGATAAAATCAAATAATTACATTTAATTATTCCCATGGATATTATACAAGTCTAATAATCACATGCAATATCAATAGCCACTTTCATAATGATTAAATGCATAATTCCAGACTTCATAAACATATAGTCAAGGCCTTTGGACAAGAATACAAATAAGATTTTTTCAAGGCCTTCTATTAAGACACTAGTTTGTCACATGAGACCTACCGATCCATTGAGGAGATATAGCATGCTCTACCTGTCATTTACTGAGTCCAATGCATTTCTCATATGAAAAGGTTTAAACATTACACACACATTCATATTAAAACTAGCATACAAAACATCAATACTTTATCCCTAAACCATGAATGGTAAAAAAAATTAATCATCCATAGTCAAACATATCACAAAACCTTCAATACACAATGGAATATTTGTGTCATAATAAATCAACTTCAAACAAGCTTAAAATCCATCAAAAGGATGTTGACATAGATGAAATGAAATCTTTTTTTAGAGAAATATATCTTTCTACTTTGAAATAAATTTAAAGTCATATAATTATAAATGAAAAAATTTATTTTAAAAAATTTATTATAATCATGTAAGGGAAGCTTCGATGATGTTATAATGGTGGAAAATAGCCTCACCCGGTGTATAAGTTAAAAAACATTCTTACCATATTTTTTTTGAAAATGACATAATGAACCTTGTTTGGAAAATGATGGAAAGATTCATTTAAAAACATATAAGGTAAAATAAGGGTATAAATTTCCTTTTCCCATAGTCTAGTTAATAGTAAACATGTTTTGAAATACATTTTTAAGAAACATGGATTTGGATGATTATGAGGTCCTAATAGATACTTACGTAACAACAACCTCAGATAATAAAGAGATTGTGGAATTAAACATTACCTTGTAATTTTACTTGGTCAATGGTATGTTATAATACTTTATAATAGTTAGAAAATTGTTATTAAATTATAAAATAATAATATACAAAAATATTATATCATATATGATCATATAATATTGCTTTGTTAATAAAATTTTAGAAGTATCATGGTTTCGGGTGTTAACTCATTCGTTTTCCTTTATATGAAGGGTTATGTAATCCATGTTTGTTATGGATAGTATGTATTTGATTCATAAACATAATTATATTATGTTAATAAACATTATTTTTAATACTAAAAAGAAAATTACTTTTGAATTAGTACGATGGGGAATAAATCTCATCGCCTATGTGGGGACAGTTATCCGCGCGTACGCACCAGTGACAATATCATTATATTGATGGTGAAATATTATTTAATCGAATGTTATATCCTATAAACAGAATAATTAACATGATATATTTATTATTTAAAATATTTATACTCATTATTATACCCATCCAAATAATGAAGTGTTTGAATAACAAACTATACCACGACATGAAGACGGTAAGCCATACGTACGCACGTATGGTTACTTTGTCATTTATAGGATGGATAGAATAACGAAAATGGGTGTACCATATTTATAATAAAATCATAGTATATAGAAGATACTGGAGTTATTATTTTAGTATATAAACAACAAGGAAAGATTATGTGGAAGTAGAAAAGAACTTGAAAGAGGTGATGAAATATTTACCTCTTCTCCAGGTTCTTCATTTTGATTTGATCAAAAGGGAAACATAGGTTGGCTTTCTGACCAAATTATTGTCTCTAAGATGAAGGGAGGAATGTTGGAAGGATATTTAGGAAGGGTATGGCCGATCCAAATTACTTTTTAGGTGTGAAATTAAGAGAATGGGAAGTACCCCTTTATAACAGAGGTGGAGGTCGCTTCAGGAAAAGTTTGAGATATTATTTTATAATAAAATCATTTTCAGTTTCTACTAGAACCAAAATGAATTTTGTTATAGTATAAGGTTGTTATGGGTCTAAAACCTCTCAACCAATAGGTTTTAGATAGGTTAATTTCATCATATTAACCTTATCTTTTAGATTTAACTCTTAGTTAAATTGTTTGAAATTTACCATGTCTCTTTGTATATTTAGATTATATAGTTAACAATCATACTATAACAAGACAAGATCACCCCTAGTGGTTAATTATTATTATATATATCCTTATCTAAGTCCTTTTTCAAGAACATATATTTTTATAAATATTATATCTATTAATAATATAGTATTTTTTTTAAAAAACTCAATTATGTCAATTTTGACACCATTTAGTATTTGGTTTTTGTGAAAATCATAATAGCTTGATTACATAGAAATTTTTTTTAATCACCCCTATCATGTCATATTATCCTTTAAAATTGTTGTAATTCATCAAAAGTCTCAAATTACATTTATTTGGATATTTACAATATTATTCATTTTATTCGTTCATTAATAAGGTAATTACTGCATCATCATTGTGTCATAAGTAAATTAAATCATTTAATGTTTGAAAATTATAAATAAAATACTATTATGTAGTAAAATTTTTTATCTTTATAATGAATTTATTATATAAAAATTTATCTTATTTATATTCTTATATATAAAATGGTTTAGTTATTAAACATTGAATTTAACTCTTTTGACTCTTCTTTAAATAAAATAATAATAAACGTCCTAATCTAATAAAAGTGGACCAAAAGGGATCATATTTTATTCCTTAGGTTGTTTTTGGTAAAATTACACTTATCCAATAGAATTATAACATGTGTTAGGGTAATTATAATATCATTTTTACCATTAATTACCTTATTTACTTTTAACCGTGAAAAAAAAGTAAAAAGTAACAATTCACCAAAAATTATTTTCATCTTATTGAACCACATTTTACATACTAATATCAACTGGGTCTCTTAGTTTTTTGAAATTAATCAAATAGAAGCAGTAAAATTATGTTTTATTCCAATGTTGAAAATGCTCTGAGGAGGTGGGTAAAAGACTGTAAAAAATTCAATAAATTATTATATATCTAAACTTATTATAAAATGACTCCAATGGATTACATTGAACTTATATGGGTATTATGTATCTATTTTTACCTAAAATAAATTTAAATAAAATAAATAATTATTTAATTACAAATACAGATTTAACCAATAATGCTGTGTTTTTCACAATTCATCAAAAATTGAATATTTTCCGAAAAATACAAAAAATTCACCCTAATCTAATTTCGATATTCCAAATTCAAAAATGAAGTCCTTTTTGAAAAATAAAATTTATAAAATTTCAAATAGTGGTTAGTAATATTTATAATGGCTAGTTTGATTGGTTGTGGTGTGTTTGAACTCGATGTTGCACACAGCACAAGCTATTGTATTATTCAAAGGGAAAAATACAGTGGAAGCTTGGGGGTGTTAGAATGACAAATCACACATTCCAGGGGTTGGGTGGTAAGGTCATCACTACATGTTAAAGGACATTCATTCCTACACAGATACTCTCTCTTAATTTGGATTCAAGTTCGGGAATCCTTTCCATATACCACCATTGGACTGGTTGAAATCTTATTTGTAATCAGGCACTAGAATGTCTCTATGTGAAAAAATTTATGTGTTAGTTGTATTTTATTAACAAAACCATCATAATGTATTCGGATTTAGACATATTATTTCAATATTTCACGGTGAAATATAGTTTTATGAAACAAAAGTATAAAGCTACATTGAAATTAATTTATGATTTTATATCTATCTAAGGTTGTGGTAGGTGTTCATGGTTTCAGGATTTAACATGTTATGATGGATTCCAATGTACCCTTATAAAAATTATTTTGAACCCTGATAGTTTGAGATGCATAAATTTTAACTTCCTAGATAACCAACATATTATATAATATTAAACCACCTAGAAGGTTCCTATCACAAAAGCATAAATGTGCATCTGTAACAATATAGTTTCAAATTACTTTTCATGGATATTTTGAATTGTTATATAACAATCTAGATTAAACTCTATAGTGCCTATAAATTTGTATTCAAACCATTACTCCTAATAATCTAGAATCACCATGTACTAATAAATAAGGTGGTGAACATATAAAAGATATATATGATCATAAAATGATATACCCCTAACACTTAATTATTTTCACATAAATACCTGAAAATAACTAATTAAAATCATTAGAGTAATAATACCCATACTTTTATTTTGTAATGATTCAAAAATAATACCCAAATATTTTAGAGAGTACTATAATGAGAGATATATTACCCTAATTTGGTTTTATGAGCATAAAAACCCATCCTATAAACCAATTTGAGTTCCTAATAATCTTTATTGAAAAATCCTATTTATCTTCATCATTTGAAACAATTTTAGCAATGAAACCTATGTCATGGGTGTGGGAGATTTTCTGTGTTTTTAGTTCCAAAAAAAACACAACATGGAAACCTCGTGTAATTAAGACAAATTCCATATAAATTCTGAAAAAATATCCATATAATCATGGGGATTTCTAAATCAACATTATTTGAATCTAATGAGTTTAAGGAAAGTACAATAAGGATGGGTTTCCAAATTTTTTGGGACCTATATTACCAAAGGGGTTCCCAATCATCCTACCATATTTTATGCTTGATAAAATAGTAACAGGAAGAGTGAATATAACAATTTCCTTGAATATAATAATGGAATGAAAGTGTTGTTTCTCAATTTATTGAGATAAAATTCATATGAATATTAATATATAAATATTGAGTAGAACAATAATCCAGTATAGGGTTCATAGTAAAAAATATACACCTATAGATATGGATAGTAACACGATTCTATATTAATGGGTTAGATTCAAGGGATAGAATTATTGGGATATTCATTACCAAGGATAGTTATATTGTGGGATGTGCAGCTTGAAATGGTGGTAATGAAGTATGTGTGGTTGTATAAGACTACAGAATGATGAGAATAAATTAAGGTGATTTCATTAATCTATATAAAAAGGGATTATATGATTCTAACACTATAAAGGATTATATTTACTATAATGGTGTTATATGACTTCACCATAAGAGATAGACATTTAGTTTTTTAGGGAATGGATATTATATGTGCATATGGTTATGAAAATCATTGAACTATACATGTGACCTATCAAATTGGTTTACCTATTGCAGGATGTGAGAAATATGAAAGGGTTATGAAAACCACATAATCTTTGAGTGACTTATTCTTGTCTCAAATTTTCTACATCAATAAAATTGGAGGTACATTGGGTATTTTTATCGAAAATAGCGTTATAATAACTATAAATAGGGGTACACAGTTACACACCCTTATTGATGATGAATTTTTGATCATGTAATATTATAAATGGGATCATGGGAACTTTGATGTAGTCCCTTGTATAAATTTCCCTCATATATCAAAACAAATCTAATATCTTTATTGGAACACTATAAGATGCATATTGAACCTTTTAACTGACAATCAACATAATTCATACAATTAAAATAGAAGGTTATGATTATCATTTATTCTTGTGAAAATTCATCTAGCCTTATAGGTCGATATAATAGTCTAAAATCACCATGTTTCCATAAAAAATAAATTAAATACCAATATTTTGATAAGTTAAAATTATTTGGGAATAAATATATAAATAAATTCTTTGAATATTAACCATTATTTATATTCCCATGAATATTTTCTTCCAAAATATTTTCCCATGATTTCAGACCCACTCTCTCAAAATATATGTTGTTAATTAAACCATCAATATCACTTGAGTTTCGATATATATAATTATTTATCTAAATATTTTAAATTAATCTTCAATATCATACACTCCACCATGTCCTCTAAGTATACATGGATTATATGTCTCTGCATCAAAATATTGATGCACCTCTATTAGAATCTCAAAATTCACCCCACATATATTTTCTTATAAAATGAAGACTAATAAGTTGAAATTTTAATTATTAATCTTAATGTTCATGAATCGACATCAATGATTATGATATCTAGAGAATGGAATTTCTAAATGACAGAAAAAATAAAAAAAGTCACCAATTCATAACATGGATATAAAAATTTCACAGTACCCAATACTAATAAATAGATAAAGCATATATATACATCAATGTCGATTTATTGTATTTAAATTTATTTGATTCAATCCATATCAATTTATTGATTCAAAAATTTTAATCAAAACATTTTCAACACAATTAAAAATAATTGCAGAATAAATATACAAGAAATGAAATTATTTTCAATAGTCTAATTAACATGTCTTATATATATATATATATCATTATTCATAAAAACATCAATTAAAAACCAATTGGGGGTGGAGATAACTATAGGGGTAACATCATAAATTAAATCATATAATTATATTATTTTATTGGAATCTATGTATACTACTCTTTTACATAATAATGTTAGATATGATTATTTATAGGTGACCAATATGCCCCGTATCTTGTTACTCTCTAATAATACTTGACATCTAAGTACATAAAATTTATTATATATATATATATATATTATAATATATTGAAACACCCCATCCAAGGGAATCTAAACATGATAGATAAACTAGACTGTCAGATTAACTAAAGGATTTTCCTTATCCAATAAAGGCCAATAACTAGAGAAATGACATTTAATGATACTCTTAGGAATTTATTTCACCTCAAATTTAGTATCTATATTATCTATAAAATAACATTTTAATAATAATAAAAAATATTTGTAACATCATTTAATAAAAATATGTTATGAAACTATGGTGTAAATAAGTTGACCAAGTCCTAACATGGATTAATAAATGTAGATGAAAAAAACCATTCCATCCATGATTTGAACAAATAAAATAATTATTAATTATAATACAATGTCACATTCCATTATGAACATTGATCCTATAATTTTTTTTGAATAAGTTGGTTGTTACTTTTCCATTGTCAATATGAACAATATCTCTATATTAGTTAATATTTGTGTGTTTGTGTGAGTAATAAATTACAAAGTTATATTTTCTTTAATCACACCCATAAATTCCCATGTAGTACTTTTTCAGAAATTCAATTCAATTTCCATTTTAGAAATATCAATGTCTAATATATTTATTAATTTTTCATAATTTGTTTTGAAAAACACATTGAGAAATATATAATTATTTAAATGAATGGATTAATTAATATTATTTAATGAACCATGAAAAGTACTAAATTTATAGAATCTATTCAATTAAATAAAAATAAAAATTACTATGTCACGTTTTTACCTATTGTTAATTTTCATCCACCAATGTAATGACCTAATAATTAACAATATGTATTTTAGATTAATTAGATATTATGTTCAATATATTATTTATATAGAAATAAAAAACTAAAATTAATCATGACCTAATTAAAAAAATAATATTAAGAAATATAAGATACCAATAAAACCTCAAGAAAATAATAATTTATAATTCATCTAAAAAGGATTAAATTTAGAGGATAAATAACAAATAAAATGTAATTTCTATTTAACGAATGAATTTTAAACATAATTTATACTTTATCCTAATAAATTATTCAAAAAAATTGAAATATTATTATATATTATGTAAATATATGAATTAAAATATTTTTATTTTCTAAAATATAATTTTTTATTATATAATAGACAAGAAACCTAATGTTTAAAAATTTATTTTTTCAAAATAATAATATTCCTTATATATTTTTTATTTTCTTCAAAAAATAAATATGTAAATAATTGAATTTTAACTTATTTAAAATAAATATTACTTTTTAATTTTTAATAAAAATATTTATGTCATATAAATATTATATATTTTTTTAGATAAGTGCTTTTAGATGATGTTTTTGACTAATCTGTTCTATAAAAGAGTTGATTGTATTAGATTATCAATTTATAAGAAAGTCATATAATTTTATAAAAAAAATTAATTTATTTGTGTAATAAATTTTTTCATTATAAATATATTGTTATATATTTATATAAAATCAATGTTTGACCTTATAAAAATTTGAAATTATTACATATAATAAATTTCATTCTGTTATTTTTATTTAATTATACATTTGTTTTGTAAAAATTAGTTTTGGTTTTATAAGAAATAATAATGTTGTTTATTTATTTTGTTAAAAACCAATTACTTTTTTAAAGTAAAATAACTAATAATTTTATCTTACATAATTTTTTTTAAACGAGATTGTCCTTAAAAATGATTTTACACGTTATGTGAATTTATTTTAAAATCCATTTTCTATATAGATAAAAATATTATATGATGAAATAAAATTATAATTTGGAATAATATATTTAAATTTAGTTAAAATGATAAGTTTCCATTTTTATCATTAATATTAACATTTTATTTTAATAGTTTATTTCCTACAAAAAGTAAATATTATTAAATTTAGATTACTAAGGTTAAATAGTCCAAAATATATAACGAAGTTGTTCAAAAAATGGATGTTGGAGAAGTAGATCAACCAAATATCATATTTCCATATTTATTTTTTTCTTCAAAATATATTTATCCTTTAATTGTTACATTAATTTATTAAATATGATAATGGTACTTCAATAATTCCCTCCATTTTTAGATAAATGGGAAATGTTCTACAAGAAAAAGATAAATTTTCCATAAAATTTATTTATAAAAATATAAGACATTGTTCCTCCTAGAACCCTATAGATATTTCATAAGCCTATTGTCACTATTAATGTCACCATCCTGGAGGAACTCAAGCCAATATTGTTGTCTCAGGTTCAGGTCCTTCTGAGAGAATATATACTTGAGACTCTTGTGATCAGAGTACACGATAAAATTTTCTCCCATAAGATAGTGCCACAACATCATCAAGGTGAATAAAACTGCTACTAACTCCAGGTCATGGGTAGCGTAGTTCTGGTCATTTTGTCTTAGTTTTCGAGAACCATTGGTGATCACTTGGCCCCCCTGCATCAGTACATACCCGAGTTCGGTCCTAGATGCGACGCAGTAGAGTACATACCCTACGCCTCCCTCTGGAAGCCTTAAGATGGGGGCACTAGTCAGCCTCTGCCTCAGCTCTTGAAAGCTCTGCTGGCATCTCTCTGACCACATGAAGGGGTTCCCTTTCTTCATTATGGCCGATAGTGGGGCTCTTGAATGCTCTGCTGGAGCATCGGTTACACCGAATGGCATAATAAAGAACGTGTAGTGGTCGTAACAACACCTGAAGGCCATCTTCTGCACATCCTCATCTCGAAATCTGAGATGGTGATAACTTGACTTGTAGTATATCTTTTCAAAAGTTGTTCCCAAACTCTGCCAATTCTACTGATAACTCAAAATCCAGTTTTTATGAGGGTAAGGCTGACAGATTCAAGGGTGATCAACCACACCCTCGTAAGCATGATTTTATCCTATGCTTCTTGGGATTCCCTTTTCACCGACCAAGGAAAACCCCATCCCAAAATTGTAGATAAAACAAAACCATTTTTCCTAATACAGTCAATCTGTGTATGAACTATGCTTTCCCATTCTATACCCAAACTAACGTAGTAAGTCCTCGTCATTTCCACCAAGAGGTTCCAACCAAAATTCTTGCCTTAAGGGTCAGATCACACCATCGGTGAATGTTTTATTATCGATTCTCCTCCCAAAGGTATCTATAGATGTGACATTTAAGTCAACGGTTTAACCAGAAACTCTAGGTTTGGGACAAGATTCGTGGAAGGAAGGAACAATTGGTACCTATGTCTATTGATACGACAGCTAGTAGTAGACACAGACCATACCCCGAATTATTCCTAGAGCCCTTTGGTCACACTCCTTGACTGCATGTAGCTACTCTCTTCCCCTGACCTCTAGCTCCCTAAGCATGGAGAAGACTACAAAGGTGGTTGGTTATAACATGTTGAAATGTACACGACCTCATGTTGCTCTCCTAGCTCTTCTTCCACGTCTGCTACTCTGCAGATTCATGTGTCCTTAACACTTCCTCTTCTTGAAACTTTTTACACACCCACTTCTATGAAACTGGGAGTAGTTCCCTTCTTTCCCTACTGCTAACATTCACAAGCGGTATCCGTTCAGCAAAAGAACATTATACCAGAAAGTTTATCTCTATCACCATAGCATAAGTAGGAATTAATAAAAGAAAAGTGATGGATCAAATGTCCTTTAAACACACCTCGCTCCAAGGTCCGAGCTCTAAATCACTGATAGTATCGTAGTCATCATGTACCCAGAACGATAGGTACACCTCGATGAATACTCAGTTACAACATGTTCTCCTGAAGAAGCTATACAATTTCTAGAGAACTCTCAGCCACCTCCTCAGGCCAGTCCTCAGTAGCCTGTGAGTCAGGCATGCCTCGGAACCTGAGGGGTATCTATTGCAGAAACACATGTAAGGCACTAAGCCTACCCGTGTCATCTACCGGTACCGCCGGTTGTAACTGTTGAACAAAAGGTAGTGATATAGCTGGCACACTACCCGAAGGTACTATCTCATGCATCAGTCCACGTACCGAATCCACATCACTATGCAGACCATCCTCACGGTGAATCACTAAAAAAGACTAGCAGCTAATATCACCATCTTCACTAATAGTGTCTCAACTACGTGGAAAATCTAGTAATCACCTCCAGCTAGTCCTTTGTATCCTGGGAATCATTCTTTGCTCATAACCTTGGAGGCCTCTTCTACTGGAACTCGTGAAATGCGCTCTGCCAGTGTGCACCGTTTTCTAGTGTGTCTGGTGGAATTTTCTACCCAGTGGGTGGTGGTGTTGCTGGTACACCACCCAAAGGTGCAAACATAGTAAGAGGGACCTCCACCAGAGCCTCGTCGCTCGAGGAGCCATCATCGTGTACTATCTCGGAACTCTAATTTGATATCTGCATGGACGCATCCTAAATAGATGTGACATGGTCAAAATTTTATACCCAGTGAGATGTCCTGGTTTGAGCTGACTTAAAGAAAACTTTTTGAAACACAAACAAAATAAGTGTTTTTGTGCACCAAGTCAGAAATCAGTAGTCAGGGTCCTAGTTTATGGACACGTCAGCCACCGCACCAACACTGGACTCCATGAACTGAAAACCACACTCGGTACCCCTAACAATATTGCTTCACATAAAATAAATTTGAATGTCCTAAGTTCGGCAGTAGAACCGACTCCTCTTATACCAATTATTCATAGTCCTGGAGGAACTCAAGCCAACGTTTCAGTCTCAGGTTCAGGTCCTTCTGAGAGAAGTTATACATGAGACTCCTGTGATCAGAGTACACGACAAAACATTCCCCCATAAGATAGTGTCGCCACATATTCAAATCGAAGACCACTGCTGCTAACTATAGGTCATGGGTAGCATAGTTCTGCTCATGTTTTCTCAGCTGCCGAGAACCATATGCGATCACAGCTCTCTCATGCATCAGGACATACCTGAGTTCGGTCCCTGATGCGTCACAGTAGACTGTGTACACTATGTCTTCCTCTGGAAGCCTCAAGATGGGGGCACTAGTCAGCCTCTCCCTCAACTCCTAAAAGCTCTGCTGGCATCTCTCTGACCACATGAAGGGTTCTCCTTCTTCATCATGGATGATATTGGTTTTCTTGAAAGCTCTACAAGAGAATTGGTTACGCCGAAGGGCATATACAAGAACGTGTAGTGGACGTAACGACACATGAAGTCCATCTTCTACACATCCTCATCTTGAAATATGAGATGCTGATAGCCTGACATGATGTCTATATTTTCAAAAGTTGTTCCCAAACTTTTCCACTTCTACTGATAACTCATACTCTAGTTGCCACGAGGTTAAGGCTGGTCGATTCAAGAGTGATTGGATGCCCCATCCTAAGCATGAGTTTATCATGTGCCGCATGGGCTTCCATTTTTTCCGACCAAGGAAAACCCCATCCCAATGTTGTAGATAAACCACAACCTTTTTTCCTAATACAGTCAATCTGTGTATGAACTGTGGTTGCCCAGCCCATACCCAAACTAACGTCGTAAGGCCTTGACGCTACCACCAAGAGGTTCCAACTGAAACTCTCTCCTCAAGGGTCAGATCACACCATCGGTGTAAGTGTGATTATATAGTCTCATCCCAAAGATATCTCTAGACGCGATATTCAAGTCAATGGTTTAACCAGAAACTCTAGGATTGGGAAATGATTCATGGAAGGAAGGAATAATGGGTACCTATGTCTATTGATACAGCAGTTAGTAGTAGACACAGATTGTACCTTGAATCATTCCTAGAGCCCTTGGGTCACACTCCCTGACCGTATGTAGCTACTCTCTTCCATTGCCCTCCAGCTCCCTGAGCATGGCAGGGACTACAAATGTGGGTGGTTGTAACATGTCAAAATGTACAGCACCTCAGGCTTCTCTCCGATCTCTACTTCCACATCTGCTCCTCTGCAGATTCATCTATCCTTAACACTTCCTCTTCTTGAATCATTTTACACATTCAAGTCTCTTAGACTGGCGCCAGTTCCCTGCTTTGCCACTGCTAACATTCACTAGTTGTATCCGTTCATTCAAAGAAGATTCAACCAAAAAGGTTCTCTCTAGAAACCTAGAATAATTAGGAATTCATTGAGGAAAAGTGCTTTCCTGGATGTCCTTTAAACACACCTCGCTCTACGGTACGAGCTCTAAAGATATGATTGTATCGTAGTCATCAAGTACCTAGAATGATCGGTACAACTCGATGAATACTCAGCTATGCATTGTGATCCTGAAGAAGCTGTACAAGCTATAGAGAACTCTCAGCCACCTCCTCAGGTCAGTCCTCAGCCGCCTTTGAGTCGGGCTCGCCTCATAACCTAAGGGGTATCTATTGTTGAAACACGTGTAAGGCACTAAGCCTGCATGTGTCATCTATCATTACCGTCAACTATAACTGTTGACCAACATGTGGTCATATGCTGACAGGAGACGGAGACCTCTGGAGTTCGAGGATGGGAACCACGTCCTTCTAAGGGTCTCACATCGACGTGGTCTACAGAGATTTGGCCAAGGAAGCAAGTTATCTCCGATATTCAACAGTCCTTTTGAGGTCCTCGACAGAGTTGGCGAGGTGGCATACTGCTTAGCTCCTACACCTCAGTTGCACTAGGTGCACGACGTCTTCCACATATCTCAGCTGAGGAGATACATGCATGGCCCTTCCCACATCATCGACCATGGAGAGCTAGACATCGATGACATGGAGACTTTTACAAAGGTTCTAGTAGCGATTAAGGATCGATAGGATCAGGTCCTTCATGGATGGTTGATACCTCTGTTGTGCATTCGCTGGAAGCACAGGAACCTTTAGGAGAGCACATAGAGAGCGGGAGGCTCAGATGCATGCTCAGTACCCCCAATTTTTCCCTTAGATGTGACTTGTGGCTTACGGGGACTTAGAGCCCTAAGGTGTGGAGAATGTAAAGACCTGGAAATTTCCATGTAATTTTATTTAATTAAATGGGAATTTTACAAGTCCTCAATTTCTGACGGTGCATGATTTCGCGGCCCGGTGTGCCTGGAATAATTTTTTTGATGTTTTTTTAAGCTTAAGTTAACGCGTGTAAACAGTTTTCCTAAAAAAGTGGAATAACTCTTAAATGGTACCTCGGATCAGAAATCTGAGGGCACTGTTGTGCTCAGGATGGTTAGTTACATCTTTGGTTCTAGTCACCATCCCCTGTCCTATGTAAGGCGGATGTGGGGTTATTACGACACAGGCCCCTGGGGATGGGTCGTGATAATTAATTATCAAAAATACTAAATTTCCATGAATATTTAAAAGACAACCCATTACTCTCGACGTAAGTATTAACTTCCTCTTAATTTTTTCATCTTAAAAAATTTTATCCAAACATTTTAATAGAACCATAATATAATGAAATAAGTACAATTTTTATATCAATATTATATAAATTTAAGAAAAAAAACCATATTTTATTATTTACATCATCTTTGAAAAAATGAAGAATACTGATTGTGGGTACATGAAGACTACCACCACCACGAATCATCATTCTCCATTTACTTCAACTACCTCTCTTTGATGGTTATAAAGATAGAAGTTATTAATAAGTATCATATATGAAATTAATTTACAATTATATAACTATAAATTAATTTTTACTTTTAATCCACTAATTTATTAAAAAATTTAAATGTCATGTGTTTATATGTTTGGATTACCACCACCATGAGGGTGATGTATTTTTTTGAACATCATGCCTATTATTAATGATAAAAATTAATTAAAATATTATTCACCCCATAGTAAAATATATATAATTTCATTGTACTTATATAATAATTATATACTAACCAAGTCACCCTATAATAATTCTTCTATATTCTTTACAGAGTATTTTTTTGTCATTTTAACCACCTAGATGAATGAAACTATAAATTTATATCATGGATGACTATAAAAAAATAATTAATATTGATATTGGATAAAAATAACTAATTAATTATATTTTTAATATTCTATAAATATAATATTGAATATTTTATTAGAATTTTTAGAATAAAAAATAATCAAAATTTTAATCATAAAAATGTAACATTTCTAGATACCATTAATACATATTATCTATTTGGAAAATGGTGGTTCTATATGAAATTTTTAATAGTTTAATAATTAATGAATTATGAATATAAATATAAATATTTATATATATATTACAGTAAAAAAATTTAGAACCTTTAGTAATTTTTAATATATTTATATATTGAAATAAAAATATATAGAATAACCCAGAGTAACTAGAACAATTTAAAGAAATAAGACAAATAAATAACATATGATTACATATAAACATTTTAATATAAAATACAGAAGAATAATGTTTTCAATAAATCTAAAAAATCATAGTTGGATTATCTAAGAAGTTAGTAATTATTATAATGATTGAATACTATGGTTAGTACTTCATGTCTCGATTTTCACCCATTGAGACATATATATTATTATATAACATTTTTTTTTGGAATTTTGATTCTACATCCCATTTAATATCCTATGTCATTATCCACTTAAAATTCATTTAATTATATTATTAAATTCAAGATGTCTCTTTTTCAAGGATTTTCAATTAAAATTTTACTCAAGTCATAACGATTTTATTGATTTCAATTTTTTATCAAGTAATCATAAATTATCATCGTGATTATGATATTGTGAGCCCCATTTATCCTCCCAATAACATTTCACTATGTCAACATCTAATATTATCTAAGGATGTTACTTCATTCCATTGATATCATTTTACATTGTTTAATTCCTTATCAAATAAAAATTTCACACTTTAAAGATTAACATGAATTCTTTTTAATAGATGTTTTCATCCATGTAAATAATTTTCTTCCTAATAATATTCTCCACTTTTTTTATTAATAAAATTTATTAATTAACATGATCCCAATAATTCATTTTAAATATTCATTAATTTCAAATCTATATTCAAAATTTTTATTTGTGTTTTAATATGGGTTATTTTAACAAATTTTAATATTATTGCATCATTCAAATTGAAAATGTTTCTTCCACTATTCCATATTCTATCAAGTGAAATTTTATGCTTTTTAAAGAAACAATTACTGGTGATTAAAGAAAAAAATGTTTTAATATATCCAAAAAGAAATATTTATATCCATTTTAACAATTTATTACAAAATAAATAGGTAACCTTTTCACCGTGAAATTAATATTAAAAATAAGAACAAAAATTCTTTATAATGAATTTTCTAAAGATTAGTTTTTTGAAAACACATGGTTTTACCTATTAATTTTTTTTCATTTCACTATGAGTTTTATTTGAATGGTATTTAATATAATATTTTTGTTTCTTTAATAATTTTAAATGTAAAATTCATCAATTATTCTAAAAATTAGTTTTCAGAAACAAATTTATAATTAATATGTTTTTTCACAAAGGATAAACATTATATCTCTAAAATACAATCAAACTATCACATCATTTATATTTAAAAATTGCTTTTGATGTTTAACCATAAATATTATCATAATTACATTTCCTAACAAATATAATGTTATTCATTTCATTAACTGAATATTATCCACCTAGATATCATTCATCGATTTATCGAGGAAATTATTAACTTAATAGTATTCTCTTTATCTATATGGCATAAATACCATATTCTACATTAATTTTATTAAGTAATATTTACCTCGAGTTTCACTAAATATCAATGGAAACCTATTTATTTTCCAATATAAATCATTGGATGATTATACATGGAATTAAAAATGTTTTTCTTTGGTGATTCCATTTTAAAAGGATGTGATTTACATTTTCATTCCACATGTTCCCTTTCAGAAGATGAAAAATTAATTTATGTGGAACACATAAATGTGAATGATGATGGTTGGTGTCTTATATTTCCCTCAAGTAAATTTTTTATGTTAATTTTTCTTGAGATAATAAGTATTTTATATAATGAGTTTCTTCACATAGGCATTGAATTTTGTTTCTCAAAATGTTTATTTTATGTTTTTGGTTGTTCAATATTTTCTTGTTTTTCCCTATTATACCTTACTTTTATACTTATCACCAATTCTAAAAAAGTCTTTCATAGATTCTAATTTTTGGAATGTATCTCACACTATTTTTATTTATATCATTTAATGTGTTATGACTTATTCCATAACTCATGACTATTGATCTATATTTTGATTGGTTTTATTATCATATGCAGTTTGACTAGAAATATTTCTTCATCCTATTCTCAATTATGATCATATAATTCCATCATATATGTCTAGCCTTATTGATAATTTGAGATGATGCATTTCTTTAGTTTCCATTTCCTTAGGTTATGAAGGAATATAATATATATAACATGTTTAACAGAATATTTTTTGTGAGTAATTTGTGAGAGATATTTTTTAACTTCTTATGGATTATATAGTTTCATATATAAGGGTAATGGTTCCCTTTTGATAAAATGAATATTTATTCTAACAGTTTGAATATTTTTATTATTTATATAAAAATCTAATTATAGATTCATTTCTTATTCATATGTTTTTAATTGTCATGTAATTATTGATGTGTATCAAATCCAATGGGTACATGTTTATGTTATTTTATAACCATACCCAGTCATTCAGAGTTAGAGTGCCTCGTTCATGGTAAATCGTTTTTCCAGAAATTCCACCACCATCCATTTATATTTAAAACCGTGTAAATACTTTTTTATATAACATTTAAGAAATTTATTTTAAAAAAAATTACCTATAAAAAATCAATGTACATTAATATTAAATATTATATTTTATAATGAAACATTTTTTTAGTTACAAGAAACACGCTGTTTTAGAAATACCGATACATATTCATTTAATCACAAAATAGAATTTTCTATCTATTTTAATTTACCTAAAAACATTTTTATCAAATAAATTCCACAAAAATATCTCCCAAAATATAATTTTTATTAAATACATTAAAAATTTATCAATAAAAAGTGGGATAATGAAAATCATATTAGGAAGTATAATGAACTACCAAATATAGATAATTTTTTAAAACCATCAAATGTTTCAAATATACTAATCCACTCATTATTAATTAAAAAACCATTTTATATTTATTTTATCAATTATATAATGTTCTTAAACCAAATAAATATGGTTTTAATTAAACAATTTTGTGATGTTCTCTTCTCATTTGTAATATAATCTCACCAATTTGCAATACCATTTCACAAAAAAGAATATACCAAATGTAACTCATTATCTCAAAACTAATTGAAATAATTAAAAGAGAAAAATAATTATATTTTACAACCATTTTCTATAACTCTTATATTGTATTTTTTAATCTTTTGGGAAAAAATTAAAAAAATTATTCTTATGGGTTAATATATAGATTATCTTAAAATTTTAACACGTGTATATTAATCTAACATATTCTAAACATAACAACTTAATTACTCATTTATTATTAATCTAACATGTAGATCAATGATCAACTTATATGATTACAATTAAATTAAAAATAAATAATATCTCATTAGAGATAAATTTATTATAGTAGTGTTTCACTCCCTCTATTCATATTCCAATTCCCAATAATCATTAGCATAAATGAACTATGTGACCCATCCATATTAAATTAACAAAATTTATCCCTCACTCATATTTCTATCTCAATTCCATTCTTCTATATAAAATTATTATGAAGCTTCTAATTTAATTTTTAGTATAACTTATATTGGTTCAAGGTCACAATTAATATATTTATTTTCCATAAGAAAATTTTATTTTACCTTTCCCATTTAAAAGATATTCTGTTAAATATCAAAATATGTTCTTAATAATTTCCTCATAATTAATTAATTAAATGATTATGAGGTTCATTCCATTTTCGATTAGCTATCATTCTTCAATAAATTTCCTTAAAATATCACATAAAAAAATAAACTATATTAATATTGATTTCAGGGCATTGTATTGCATAATTCAAGTGGTTTACTATTAACCAATGTGTTTTACTGGGTTTTTAGATAAAAAATCAGCAACCATACCCAATTTATATTTTTATAAATATTTATTTTAAAATATGTTTTATAAAATAAATTTATAAATAAAATGAATGTACATATTAAAAAATAAATATAGAATGATTCAAGTAAATAAATACATAAATAAATAAATATTATTTTAATTTATAACTACAATATTTTCAAAAAAATATTAATTATTGATAAAACTATATTATTGTTTTTTTAATTTTTTTATTTGTTGAATGATGGATTCTTTAATTATCAATTTTTTTTTCTTAGTGAGATATTATTATCAGAATCTATCGATCATATTCTCATAACAACTTTCCCCTATAATTTCTTATAGATTAAGTTATTTCTATTATATAAAATTACAATTATGATTTTATTAATTTTTAATAAATATTCTTATAAATATATAATATCATTTCTTATAAAGGATTTCAAAAATTGAGTCTTGTTTTCAATTTTAATATATAATAGATGGTATTTATAAAATAATTGGATTATAATTATTTCATATTGATTCCTTTTTTTATGTCTGTCATTTTTGTTTAATTTAATTCTTTAATTTGTAATTTTTTACCATGAGAGAATTTGAATTTATTTTTTCATTTTAGTATTGAAAATTATTTGTAATATTTATTCATTTTAGTAATGAAAATCATCATTTGTACATTATTACCAAGAATGTTATTTCGGTTTTGAATATTATTTTATGTTAAAATCCATGAAAAATTAGGAATAAATATTATACCAGGATTCCATAGTTTCCTGAAAGGATTATTCAGATTTAAGAATCCTCATAGTAACAATTTCACTACAAGACATCTTATGTTGTTACTTATTTCCCCCCATGTACATTATTTGAATTAATTCTTCAACATATTATAAGTTAGGCTCTAGATGATCTATTTATTTTCTATGGGTATGATTTGGGTATCTTCATGAACATTTATTTTTCTAAAAATTAAAAACAATATCCATATTGTAAAATTCATGTATCATAAGACACTTATAAAAATAACTTCAAATCAATACATTATCATAGTATAACTATGTACTATAGTTTTATTGTCTCCTTCTTAGGGAATAAATGAATTTTATATTATTAAAATAAATTTATGAAATAATTATCTATAATCTGTAATTCAATGTCATATTATAGGTTTCCATCAAATATTTCATGGATAATCTGAGAAATGATGATTTTTTTTGTAGAAGGAAGATAACTTATCAGTTGTCACTAAAATATGTATTAGACCTAATAGTATCCTCTAGTCAACACTATTGTAGCATGTTGGAGTATGATATATTTTCTAATATAGAGCATCAAAAGATGAAATTTCTATATTTGAGTGACAACTATTATTAGTTTTTATTTTTAACAAATACAGTTTATAGTAACACTATAAATTTTATTAATAATTTTATGATTATATCATTCTTATATATATTCTCTGAATAACATAATTGTAAAGATAAAAATATTTAAATTTAAAATGAATAATTTCATTAATAATAAATATTATAAAAAAAATTAAAAATCATTACTTCGAGTGTAAATTGTCAGAATTTAAAAACTATCAATGTGTATAATGAGACACTGAGAATATATATGTATGTATGTATGTTCTGAATTAATGTAAAGGATGGGATAATTCATTTTGAAATAACATTGGTTTGAGGGAATTTCAATAATAATTAAAATATCTTTGATATGTAACATTTACAACGTAGATGTTAATATAAAGACTATCAATAGATATAATAAAATATTGAATTTCTTTAAAAAAAGTTATTTTTAAGGAAAAACATAGTAGAATGCTTCCATTTGTGGTTTAACGTCCCAACCCGGGTTCCACGCAATGGTTCCCTAAGTCGGTTCGACGAATGAACTCCATTACATCTCCCCTTAAACTAAGGGCTACCAACTAGAAGCGAGGGTCTGGTAAGTCATTGATGGGGATGTTATACCATCAGTTATCAGAGTCAAACACCGGTGGAAGTAAGTAAGAAATCGTTGAAGCATATATAACCACAATAACAGTCATGTCATGAGACAACCAAATAGGAAATACACTATTCAAATGAAAGGGAAATCATTATTTTCTAATATATGTTTCATGATTCAAATATGAAACTAAAAATAAAGGCACTAAGAATCCCTAAAAGGGTCTAAAACCATGTCTGGTTCCCTTCCCAAAGCCTCATCTTCAATCAACCACCTATCCAATGTTCATTTCCCTTATCTGTCCCTGTAATAATATAATCTATCCATGTACCAATATGGTAGCTCAAATAGGGTGTCAGTACAAACCAGTGGGCCACCACTAATGACGTCTAAAAGATGTCTAGTTAAAATATAGTGCATGTAGTTATATACATAAATAAGTACAACATAATGAAAAACAATTTCTCACATTTTTATATATTCTTATATAACTACATTATCTCCAGGGTTCCCAATGTACTCATACCAGAATACTGAGTTCATTTCATACCAGATCCCAAAGTAATTCTTAGGTAATATCATATCTTAATAAATACTCCCCAATGAAGCTTGAAGTATTCATGGTTCTATTATATCTCAATAAATGATTCGACTCACGTTAGAGTTCGAATATTTACGTGGGAGCCCATAACTCATTGTGCAATTATTTATATTCATCATTTTTACATTTATAAGAAACATTTCCAAAATCACCAATATCACAAACATAAGTAATATGACCATGATACCATTATTACCCTTAAATTGAATGATCGGGTACCCATGACCTTTACACATAAGTATAATGACCATGATACCATGTATACATCACATTAGAATTATTATCTTCCCATTCTTTTACCCATAACTATGATGATCATGTTACCATTTGTACTTCTTAATTTTAAATGAACATGTCCCAATTATTGAAAAGATAATTAAGTCTTCCATTAATTATCCACATCAATTCACTCAATAATTCAGCAATTAGTTTAAAATGACCAAATCCATTAGTTAACACCACAATTAACTAAATGTCTCAATCCCACTAATTAATTAATTAATTAATTAACCAATATCATAATTCATTTACCATAATTAATTTTCTAGAATTAATTAGCTCATTATAAATATAAACATTCCATAATTTATCCCACAATTATATATCTAATTCATAATCTCAAAGCCCATATTTAATTCATAATTAATTATCTCAACATATCTAATTTCCTCCAAATAAAATTTTTATTAAAAGAAAGAAATGCAAAATAAGGACACAAAGGGTTTAGGGGGGTCTAAAATAATACAAACTGAGGGAATCCCCTCTGATAAAATTAAGACCCTATGGCTTTAGGATATTAGGGATAAGGAGACAAGTGTTGATGGGACTTTGATCTTATAAAGAATCCAGGTAATCCGCATCCTTATTGCCATCACGCCACGTATGAGTCACTTTGAAGTTGGTGGATAGGATAGCTTTAAATTTCCTGAAAATGTAGGTAATGGACCAGGGGATGGATCCTTTATTGTGTAGGGAGTCATTCAGAATCGAAGGGTCGGTCTGCACTTGAGAGATGACAATGTTCTGCTAAGTGAAAAGAGTGAGCTGGTAAGCATTGCTTTGGCCTCGACCATAAGAGAGTTACCACTACCAAAGGATGATGTGAAATCTAAAACCACATACCCTCCAACGCCATTCACCACTCCCCCTCCTCTCATGATGCCCATAATGTAGGACCCATCAGTGTTCATCTTGAAACCACTACCCAGAGGGTTCCATCGAACCCACCTTCCCTGCTTTCTGTCGATGGAGGTATGAGACAAAGGGTTACTGAACTACTGAAAGCGTAAAGAATGTGCATCACTCCATCTCTGCAAAAAGAAAAACCAAGTCCTCAAGCAAGAAACGAGTTCTGGAAATAATGGACCTCGTCTAAGGAAGATCCCCCTCGAGCCTCACCCAATTTCTGGCTTTCCATATGCTCCAGCACCAAGCACTGAGAATCAACGCTCGATCTGTCCTCTTTATACCGGGGACATGCGCCCTATGGAATCACCATTCCAAAAACGAGTTATCCCTCTATTAATAAGGTGCAAGAGACATGAAACCACTGAAGAATGACCATGTTTCAAGAACCCAATCACTTTCAAAGAAGAGATGATTGTTGCTCTCCTCCTGTCTAAAGATACAACAATGGTAGCTCGAGGAAAATCTAATACCCAATTTTTTGATGTTATCGTCTGTAGATATAGTGAAGTTCCTGACACTCCAGATGAGGAAGTTGTATTTTTTTGGTATTCTGTTGTACCAATCTAAGTCACTCAAATTTTCCTATTGATCCTAAGAAGAATACAGCTTGCGGAAATCCCTGGAGGTGAAAGAACCAAAGGTAGAGTGTGTAAACACACACCAATTGGGTTCAGAGGTAATCACAATGGATTCTAGAGATGCTTGTTGCTCTTTTTCCAAAACCGTTGATGTGAAACGGGGAAAACATCATGCCACTTTAATGCTGATCGTAGTAGCCAGAAAACTAGGAAAACCGAGAACATAACCTCCCCAATTTTGATACCATAAAGAGATATTTCCTACGCCCACAAACCATCGAGAATGATGCTGGAGGACTTGGATAAGAGGAGAGGTTTTCAACCAGAATGGGGATGCAGAACTGTGCATATAATCCTCATTTTTCCCATAGTTGAGATACATTGACCTTCCCAATAAGGTGTGTTCCTCTATAACATCCCATGCCAACATGGCCTGAGAACAGTGCAGCGTGTTCTGGAGTTTGCACACCTTAATCCCTCTTTCATGGATAGGTCTTTCCAACCTTCCCCATGAGGCCCAATTCCATTTCCCATTGGATAGAGCATCCCAAATAAATCTACACAAAACCTTGTCCATATTCTCGATGACCCCCTACGGGATGTTAAAAGATTCCAAAGCATGGATAGGCATGGTGCACAGGATGCTATTAACCAGAGCTATACGACCCACAAAAGATAAATTGCAGTTCCTCCATTTAAGGATATGATTCATGATCTTATTAACAACTTGGTCAAATTATCAAACCCAAAGCCTACCTGAAGCTATATGGGTGCCTAGATAATCCATTGGGAAGGTTCGACACTGCATGTCCAAGCGGCGACATAGAGAAGCAGCATGGCTAGGAGAACTCTTCTGATTTAAGAAAATATTACTTTAGGAATTGCTATGTACCTTCTCACTCTAGTAGCAGTACTCATAAAGGATATTCTTGATACCACGAATAGAGACCCATCCACCATTGGTGAATATGATTGTGTCATCTGTGAACATCGGGTGGAAGATTGAAGGAAGATTCAGTTTCCTACTATACAGAAGAACAACTTGACTAATCATGCCCCGATTGATAAGGCAGCTAAGAGTGTCCTGAGAAAGGATGAAGATACTTGGAGAGATAGGGTCCCCTTATCGGGGACCTCTTGAGGCCTGGAAGAAACCATGAGACTTTCCCAAGAAAGAAAGAGCCAGCCATGATGAGCTGAAATAGGGGAAGAGTAAATCCACAGACCTTGGTGAGAAACTCCTGGCTTCAAGTACTCCATTAATAAATATCCATTCGATTCTATCATAATCCTTATTCAAGTCATGTTTGATAGAAAAGTTGGAACCATGTGTTTTAATGTTTATGTCTTGAATAACCTCTTAAGCTCAAGCAATTACTCCCTGAATGGAGTGTTCTCTCAAAAAACCATGCTTCTCTATCAAGATCCACTAGGGTAAGAGTTTGGACAACCTCAGGTTGATAATACACAAAAGGATATTGTATGGAATGTTTCACAATCTAATTGGACGATAGTGAGAAATAAAAGAAGGATGGTTGAACTTTTGGATGAGAACAAGGGTCGGATCACAAGCTACCCGGGGTAGACTCCCACCACGAAAATAATCTTGGATAGTGTCAATGATGTATCCCTTGACAACATCCCATTACCCTTTGTAAAATGCTCCCAGAAGGCTATATAGTCCGGGTGCACTCTCAGGGTAGAGATGCATCATCGCCATATGGATCTCTTCCTCATTCGGGACCTCTTCTAGGCCCTTATTATCATCCGCCGACACATCATTGGGAATCACCTCCTAGATGTCGGCAGCTCCACTAGGATATCCCCTGCAAATACTCTAATTAGGATCATCAAGGAGATCCATGAAGAACAAATGTGACATACATCCCACAATTTCTCTATCTTTCATGTAGGTTCCATCCTCAAGTAAAATGTTGGGTTGGATCAACCGTCTTCTTTCACAAATGCATACATGAATTATTTTTGTGTTTCTGTCACCCTCCTTCAACAATTTCACCTGGAAGCGGCCTCGCACCATCCGTTCATGGTTAAGAAGAAGCTCAGCCCAACTTTCCCTTTTATCCATTAACTCCTCGAACATCAAGTCATTCCACTCCTCCCCCAGTTTAGCTTCCAAGAGGTCAATGATCTGTTTCATCTCCTCCATGCTCTGATCGGCTGGAGGTAAGTTCTTGGCCCACAACTAGAGCCCCCGATTCAGCATTTGAAGCTAATTGTGAAGAGAAACCCACGAGTACCCCTGGATCGGTCTTTCCTACAGGTCACAAACCACTCTCAAGTAGCCAGGATTTCGGTCCCACTGACGGTAGAACCTGAAATGATCTTGCGTATCCATCCTAGGAAGCAGAGAAACAACAATGGGGAGTGATCCGAAATGACACGAGCCAAATGTTTTACCTTGGAATTAGGAAAAGAACTGATAACGATTCTGTTAGCAAGACACCAATCAAGATGACTCCAGCATCACCTTCCTGCCTGTTGATTATTGCTCCACGTGAATCGATCTTTGATATAACCCACATCATGAAGCCCTAAACTCGCCACAAACTAAACGAACTCCAAGCTAGCCTAGCTAAGAAAATCACCTATTCCTTTCCTTTCTTCAGGATTGGAGACAATATTGAAATTCCCTATAACAAACCATGAAAGATCCTCCAGATCGATGGAGCCAAGATCTCTACACAACCGTTTTCTGACGTGTGCATCGTAGCTTCCATAGACAAAGGAAAAAAATAATCTCTCTGTGACTTTTAAAACTTTTGTAGTAATAAATTGATCCCCTGTGATGACCACATCCAAAGAAATCTCTTTATTCCAAAAGATCTAGATGTACCTGTTCACAAGGGCCACCTGCGTGGATCCATACATGCTGAATCTACAACAAAAATCCTTAATTTTATCTGGGTTATTCTTAAGTTCTTGAACTAACACAATATCAATTTTTTTCTTCATCACTTCTGAGGAAATGAAATCAGTCTTTACCCCAACCCCAAGACCATGGGAATTCCATATGAGAATAGATAACATTAAAACATCAGCAGCTCTATTTTGACCTCAGGCATTTCGGTCATGTTGCTGTAGGTAGAGGAGAGATCTATAAGATGTCTTGAGCGAGCATGAGTACATAATCTAGGGCTCTGAACTAGAGGAATACATGATATGGGAGATAAGGAAGAGTTAAATTAAGAGGATATCCCTTGAATCACCAAAAGAAACCATTGAGGGAGAGAATTCATCTTCAAAAAATCCTTCTCAGAGCTCGCTGGCCTATCCTGAGCCATCCTGGAGCCTTCAAGCGAACCTGCACCGATAAGAAGGGGAGAGAAAGGCACACAGACATCCAAGACCTTGTCTATAGACGAAATAGGGGTAGTCTCTGGTTGATCCAAATTAAACACCTAATAATCATGAGAGGGAATGAGGGAGGCCAAGAACCTTTCCCACACTCTTCCAAAAATGACAATCTGATGAGGGATGAACAGACTAGAAACCAGACCAAAAAGCCTCATAAAACGATACTCTTCTTGAATGGACCCCAAAATATTTCTGGAGAAAATTTTTCCATCATGGGAAGGGAGATCTAGAAAAATGTGGGCCTCCATGGATACCTGATCAATCCCATGCACTGAGGCCTCTGCCAGTGGAGGTTATGAAACAAACCCTCTAGCTCGAGGATGATGGAAATCCTCGCGTGCTCATTCCCTATGAACCCGACCTGGTCCACCTAACTTTTGGGAAATACACACCTACCTTGAATTCCCCTGAAGACAACAAGAGGAATAGAATCTGGGGAGCACTGTGTAGATGATCTCTTGGTCCCAATCCACCGCATCTGTCACCTTCTGCATGATATTTTCCAGAATCGGAAGAGAAAGGTCCAATTCAACACAAATTCGAGGGACCAGAATATCTTCATAGGATAAGGTATGATCATCCTCACATAGAAAACCCCCAAGAGATTCTCCTATGGCTTTGATAAGCGTACCATTTTGGAATGGAAGGGGAAGACCTGAGAGGACAATCCAAACTATTTCGTGGGAACATTTCTTCCCCTTGTGAGCCTCAAAAGGCCAAGGAGCCAGGATGAAGCACCAGTGGCCAAACGATCTAGGAGATTTTCACCATGCCTTAACAAAATCAAATTCCAACACCAAGACCAGAGAGAAGGATTCATGGTGAATTGCAGAGATCCTCACTACACCTGCGAAGCCCCATGAATCCACACAGCGATTAAAGATCTTGAGGGGTGGATTCTCAACCCCAAAGCGAGCCACAAGAATTCACCTATGATGGTCAACTACCTTCAAAAAAGATTTAAGGGAAATTTCCGATGATTCATAAGAGCCAACCCGTGACACCTCCGAAGAATCTAGACGCACAAGTGGGAAATAGATCAGCTCGAAACACCAAACAAGCCACACAGAACCTCGTGAAAGGACCTCAATGGAAGGGGAGGCCATGGGGAAGGACCAGAGGTCTCTTTATAGACCTTCTTAATAGAAGAAACACCTGGATCCACGGTTGTTGGAGTAATGATAGCCACCGGAGCGTGGCCATCCAATGAAACAATGGGTGAATTTTTTTTGGAAAAATTCATTCACGTAGGGAGAGTTCTTTAGATAAAATGTCTCCATGTATATTGTTTACAACCCATGTATCTTATAACCAATTTCCCCATATTTATTATCTAATATGGAAGACCCTTAATCTCATGATTGACTCTGTAGTTTATCACATATTTTAACCAAACATCAATAACTCAATTTTTTAGTCTAATTAACACAATTCAAGGAAATAAATTACTAAAGGCTGCTAGAAAATATATAATATTTCATATACATATCAAATTCATGTCTTTTGGAAATAGATTTATACCAACCACCTTAGTTTTTAGACAAATGTTTTCCCAATAGAAATCCTAAAAATCTGAGCAGCACAACGGTGTTTACAAATGGTCAAGATCTAAATCCCTAAACTAAAAACAAGATCAATGGCATCAAGGAATCAAAAATATAGATCTACATATCAATCATAGATCTTGATCATACCACATAGGTTTAGATATATGACAAAAGAGGATATCTTCCATGAAAATATTATGGAATGTTAGAAGAATGAACGAAAGAAGATTTAGGAAGAAATCCACTTACCAGGAGAATTGATGATCTTTATTTAGTGAATTCCATCCAAATTTTTAGTGTTTATAAGACTTTATAATTACTATATGTCAATGGGATAACCTTAATTTACCCTTAGTAATGTAATTTACCGAGTTAGGGCCACATAGAATGTGAAACAGCTCAATTAAACTCGAAAATGATTGAGATACAAAATTTTAGGATATCAAAGCAGTCCCAAGCATGGTTTAGTCTCACAGTCAGACAAAACATCTACTAACCGTACATTAGCCATTTCTTTATGGTGGCACATTGCCTAACTACCTCACACGACCTCTCAAATCTTATGACAACCATACTAAACCCACTACCACAAAAACAAGATGGTTCATGGTTTATTATAAGCAGTTTTATAGTTTGTCTAAACCATTCACCATCTGTGAACATCTTCATTTCTCTATGACTTCTTTAGACTTCACTCAAACGCACCGCACAGCATAACTCCAACAAAATGTACTTATGTAAAAACAAAAAAAATCCTGAAATTCCACCTGAGGTAATATCTAGAAAATTTTCCGGATCTTAAAATCTCCCCACCACATAACAGATCTTCCTTGAGCTATATTTTTAATCCTCTATAAGATTATGATCCAAAAAGTTTGGTCTATTGACCACCCATATCAACTTCTTTTTCCCATGTTTCCTCTTGTATGTGACCATGTTTCCACAACACACGAACTATGAGCATAATCATTCCCCTAAAACACTTTCTCATTGCAATCTAATATATGCATCTGATGTTTCTCCATGAACACATCTATCTCATGGTCGACGTCTTCTAAATCAATTACACGATAGGGGTTGGGATTATACTACAGTAGTTGTGATACATGAAAAATTCATGCATAGAGTTGTATCTCTGTGGAAGAGATAATCAATATTCCACAGAACATATTCTTTCCACGATCTCAAAAGGTCCTATAATCCTAGGAGCCATCTTTCCCTACCTCTGTATCTTATAGTGACCCATCCTAGGAGACTCTATAGATCATATGATCATACTCAACAAACTATAGGGTCTATCTCCATCTATTAGAAAATGACTTATGTATACTCTGATCCATTGTCGTACATTTCTAAATCATCCGTACCAACTCAGACGTCTCCTGCATGAGACTCGGTCTCAAAAATTCAAACTCACCAGCCACCATCCATCATAGAAATGACCTACATGGACTACTATAAAGAACCTCATATGTTTTCATGTGTATAGTTTCTTGTTAACTTTTGTTACAAGAAAACAAAAGTATATCCAATTTATTTTCCCAAGATCCAACAAAGTCGAGCACACATTCCCATTGAATACCCTCAAGTACCTATATTATATGTTCCAACTACCCATCAGTCTTTGGGAGGAAAGATGTAGGTAATAAAAATTATGTGCCAAGAGCTTTCTTCAAACCCTGGTAGAAATGTGAAGTAATGCGTGCATCACAATCTGAAACTATAGTCAGTAGTACTCCAAGTTTATGAAATATCTCCCAAACATACAATTCTGCCATCTGTTCTTCTATAAATGCTTCTCTTATAAAAAATAAATGTTCTACCTTTGTTAGTCGATCCACAAGAACCCAAATAGAGTCATTCTTACTAACATTTTTTGGAATTCCCACCACAATGTCCATTGTAAAACAATCCCACTACCATTTTGAGATGGGAAATGACTGTTGCAATCCTCATGGTCATTGATGCTCTACCTTCTCCAACTGATAGGTGAAGCATCTTGTTAAAAACCCTGATATCTCCTTTTTCATGCTAGGCCACCAAAACTATCGTCATAGGTCATGGTACATTTTGGTTACACTAAGATGCACCACCCACATCAAGGCCTAAAATTCTGACATGAGATCTTCTTGCATGCTCATAGGTTCCATAACATGATTCTTCACATAGATGATCTCATCCTCATATATCAACCAGTCATAAGGTGTCTTCACACCTTCAAATCATTCTCTCAAGGCTAATCACTTAATATACTCATACTTTCTATCACTGATTTTTCTAAAAAGCATAGGCTTCATTACAACTAAAACTAGAGTCACCTTCTCTTGACTCTCCTGAACCACTAAAAGAATTTCATCTATGAAGTTCATTATCTACCACTCTACACTCGACTCCTTAACCATATGAGTTTTAGTTTTCTTCCTCAAGGAATTAACCACATTATTTCCCTTCCTGGGTGTATATTTATGGTCAAAATCAAAGTATTCCTATACTATACCCATCTTCAATACCAAATATTAAAATAACACTGTGAGAATGTATACTTCACTATCTTGTGACCTGTATAGACTATAAATGTTTTCCCCATAAGATATTTTCGACAAAACATAAGATCATATACCACTGCTGTCAACTCAACATGATGAAGACGGTAATTACATTCATGAGGCCCCAACTACTGAGACCCATATGAAACAACTCGGTCTACCTACATCGGTACAGCTCCTTGTCTGATCCCGATATCATCACAATAAACTATACACTCCTCACCAAACTCAGGTAGGATTAAAATTGGTAATGACATCATGCACTTCTTCAACCCCTAAAATTTTCTCTCACAATAATATTTCTATTCAAAATTTAATTCATTTATTTCAAGTAAAATGTGGCAGTAACAAAAGTGAAAATCATGGACGAATCTCCTTTAATATCATACTAAACCTAGAAAGCTTATGATAATGAAATAATTATTGGGTACCTCCCAAGAAACCAATGCCTGAACCTTCTCTGGGTCCACTAACTCACCTTCCTCTCAGACGATGTTCCTCAATAAGTGTAATAGCTAAATCCAAAACCAAAACTTAGATATCTTGGTGTATAACTAAGGCTCTCTCTGTACCCAGGACAATGCCAAGATGTTGGTCATGATCATCACGAGTCTTAGTGTACACCAAGATGTCATCCACAAGCACCACCACGAACTAATCTAGATAATGATAAAAGATATTGTTCATTAGGGACATAAACACAACTGGTGTATTTTTCAACAGAAACATCATTACAACAAACTCATAAATTCCATACCTTCATTGGAAAGTAGTCCATGGTATATCAAAATTCCATAATCTAAACTTATGAAACCCTAATTTCATATCTATCTTTGAGTACATAAAATCTCACTTCAATTGGTCAAATAGATCACTGATACACAGAAGAGGATATTACCTCTTCAAAATCATTTCTTTTCAACTTCGTGTAATCGATATATAAGCGAAAGGTACCATCTGCCTTCCTTATGAACAAAATTGGTGATCCCTATGGTGACATACTTGTGCAGATAAATCCCTTATCCACTATTTCTTCCAAAAAATTCTTAAACTCTTGAAGCTCAATCAGTTCCTTCTTGTATGGTGGAATAGATACTGGATCCACCCCCAACATGAGACATATTGTGAATTATACATCTACCTATAGTGATATCACTAAGAAGTAATTTGGAAATACATCCAAAAATAGTTCTACTGCTAGTGGGAAAAAATAATTCCTAACACTTCCATCATCCTACAAAATACTAGAATCTTGCGATATAAGCACTGCTAGTTGCGGAGTAATTGGATATGCTCATCCTTTTTAAATATCCCACTCCCCATAATGAATATATTGGTAACCCTTATGATATATTAATGTAAAAATCCTATGGTAATATTGGATTTGGGCTCGGTATGCAACTAGACACTGAATACCCATAATTAGGTCGAAGCCCATCAAATCAAGAAAACATAGTTTCCATTAGAAATGATATTCACCGTTCTCTCATGTAAAACCCTTTCATAGATAGATATCTCTTGACCATACTTCCAATGGTGTAGCTATATTAATAACCCCACTCACAAACATCACCACCAGACTAAAACCATTAACAAATTTTTTAGATATAATGGAATGAGATACATTATTTTAAAATGAGGCTCTAGATAGTGTAGAAGCTTATAGAATAGTACCTCTCACTGTCAATGGTCCTACCTAACTATCCATAAGAGTAGGCTATACTACATGTAACTATGCTTCCACTATTCTATGTGATTCTTTATGAATCATTTGAGTATCACCACTCTACTGATGTAGGCGTTCCTTCCCAGAAGCACCACATCTGCAACCTCTACCACCTCGGCAAGAATAACACAAACTACCAACCAGATATGGTGTAGTAGATCCTCTTCCCCCACTATAACTCTTCCTAGAAACTACTTTAGTACCATCATGTCACTACAGCATGAAAAACATTTGAAGATTTCCAATCATTCCATAAGATCGATATTATACTGGTGGTTGGGAACATTGTCAACGAAAATGTCCCAACCCACCACACTAATGATAGATCAAACAATTAAGGTCTTATCCAACCAACCTTCGTATCTTTCTACTGTACATCCCACTACCATGGATAATGTTATCCTAATGGTGATTCCTACTATCAAAAGTCGCACCTCCTGATCATCGTGTAACAAATACATGTCCATCACTGGAAGCCTCCCTAATGTTACCTTCAACTATAAGATGTTGATCCACCACATCTTAAATTTTTTTTAACCTGATGATATTCACCTCGGACATAATCTCAAATTTATGTCCATACTAATAACATTTTTCCATATCTATCTCATCTCCTTCAAATACTGGGGAAAAGCATTGTAGATCTATGTGACGTCTATCAAAGTACATCAATAACATGATCCTCTGTGTTAGATGCATGAACACAATAGCTTTATCTTGTCTCAATGTTGATGGATAAAATTTCAAAGAACCTCTCTAAAATTTTCTTCAATAACATACCGTCAGTCTATCCATTTTCACCTAAATGTCCCAACATCACTTTGTTGATTCCCATAACATATAAGAATCCAACATGACTCTACTCTATGTTGGAGTTTTTAAATAGTCATGTAATGTCTCTAGGGACTCAACCCATTATTCAACACCCTTAGGTCCACCCTCTCCAAATAATTTTAGAGGGTGCTGAAACTAAAGCTCTACTGAAATATTATACATACATTTAACAACCCACCTTGGGTGTCATTCCTTGAATATCATGAAGACAGAAAATTTCTCTTAGAACATATCCCCTTCATCTTTAGTTTTCATGATCAGTGCCTCAAGTTACCTAACTAAAAAACATTCATTATCATGCCCCTCAACCATCCCCTAAACAAGCATCATGAATACATACACTCTAAAAGTCCAAACACAGGACTCAGGTCTCATAACACAATCTTGTAAAATTTATTTAAGAGGAAAATAATCACAACAAAACTTTTTTTTCTAACCTCTCCACATTATGAAAACTAATGTCCTATCATTACCATTAACCATCTTACTCCTAGGTCATGGTTAACAAGGGTAAACACACTATCATAATCTATTCATTCATTTATAAATCAAATTATTCACATTTTTTATAATTTTATAATCTTTTTCAATTCATGTTAAGAAAAAATTTTCATTATAATCTCTAAAAAAGTAAAACAGTTCAAGTTTAACAACTTAGTTATAACTCGTTTCCCCATAAGTGCCTAAAATGATGCATGTCACAATAAATTGAATGGCCTAAGATGATGCATCAAGACTCATCTCTTTTCCAAATTTTTTTCATAAAGAAATAGTAAAATTCTTAGAAATAATAATCACATCAAATCACATGTGCGTCACTGTAACACCCATAGATTTTATGAGAAATATTATTTTTAATTTCCTTGATGTCTTATATTTTACACTACGCCAATATTAGCTTGTACTATATGCAAAAATGTATTATCTTGCAGTATACACAACACAATTCTTGGCTTGTGTTACACTCAATTTCAAGTTCATTTTGGGGAAATTATTCTACGCAACAGTAACTATAGATTTTGTTTAATGTATAAATGAAATATGATTTGATTATGTTATACGAAACACCAAAGAGAGATTTCACTACACCCAGCCTTGAATTGGCTTTCATTACACGCAATCACGACCTTCCTCGATAGCGTGTGTAGTACGCATTACCAGGTTTCACTAAAAACGATATGTTATTAAAATATTATATAAACTAGGCATTATGAATAGTAATAACCACTTTTTGAAATTTTTTAAATTTTATCATTCAAAATGGACATCATTTCTAGATTCATAATATCAAAATTATCCTAGGTTGAATTTTTGGTATTTTTCTGAAAACATTCAATTTTTGATGAATAGTGAAAACACTAAGGTATTGGTTAAAACCACTTTTTATTTAAATAATAACTTATTTAATTTAAATTTATTTTAGGTCAAAATAGATACATAATACCTATACAAGTTCAATGTAATTCATTGGAGTGATTTTATAATAATTTTAGATATATAAATATTTTATTGAACTTTTTACCATCTTTTACCCACCTCTAGGAGCATTTGAAAATTTATATAAAACATAATTTTACTGCTTCTGTGAGTGGAATTTCAAAAATTCTAGAGACATAGTTGATATCAGTAAGTAAAATGTGGTCCAATAAGATAGAAATAATTTTTTGTGAATAGTAACTTTTTACTTTTATTTACCACAATTTAAAGTAAATAGGGTAATTATGGGTAAAAATGATATTATTATTACCCTAACACATATCCTAATTCTAATGGATAAGTTTAATTCAACCAAAAACTACCTTAGAAATAAAATATGACTATTTAGGTCCACTTGGATTAGATTAGTACATTTATTATTATTTAATTCAATGAAGAGTTAAAAGAGTTAAAATCAATTTTTTATAAGTAAAACATTTTTAATATAGGGTTATACATAAGATAAATTCGAGTATAAATATTCATTAGAAAGCTAATATTATTTCCTACATAATGGTGTTTTATTTATATTTTTTAAAAATTAAATAATTTAATTTTTTTATGACACAATGATGATGCATTAACTACCTTATTAATGAAATATTAACCTTATTGATATTATAAATACCCAAATAAATGTAACTTGAGACTTTTTATGAATTAAACTAATTTTATAGATTAATATAATATACTAGGTTTGGTTAGATAAATTTTTTTATAAGTAATAAAGCTTTCATGACTTTAGAAAAAACAAAATACCAAATAGTTTCAAAATTGACATAAAAGAGTTTTTTAAAACAAATATTATATTATTTATTGATATAATTGTCCTAAAAATCTAAGTTTCAGACAAAAGAATTATATAATAATATATATGACCGTAAGGAACCAATTTGGGTTCAATTGGTAGTTTATAGTAAGTTTATTAACCATATAGTGTAAGAATAAAAGAAGACACAGTAAAAGTTAAATTATTTAACTTAGAGATGAATCTAAATGATAAACATAAAATGGTAACCTAAACATTTCTAAAACCTATTTCCTGAGATAATTTCGACCCATACACACCTTAGACTTGACATAAGTCACTTTTGATCCATTATAAACCGAATAGTAATTTATTATAAAATAATATTTTAAGGTTTCCAAAGGTACCCCTCAACCCTCTTATAAAAGGGCACAACCCCCCTTCTCTCTAATTCACACCTCCAAAGAAATTTGTCTTGCCCAAAACCGGCCCACATACCCAATAAAATGCCTTCCCTTAATCCTAGATGCCTTACTTTTGTCAGAAATCCAACCTAAATATCCCTTTTGATTAAATCAAAAGAAAGAACCCGAAGAAGAGGTAAATATCTCGCCACCTATTTCAAGTTCCTTTCCTCTTCCACATCCTCCTTCTTTATTTTTTCCATTGTAAAATAATAAATCCAGTATATTCTATATACTTTGTTGTTATTATAAAAATGGTACAACCATATTAGTTATTATATCCATCCTATGAATGAAAAAGTCACCACACGTGTGTACGTACAGCTTACCGTCTCCATGTCAGGGTATACTTTGTTATTCAAACATTTCATCATTTGGATGGGTATAATAATGAGTATAAATTATAAAAATAATAAATATAACAGTATGATGATTCTGTATATATGATATACCATCCAAATATATAATATTTTAATATCAAAAGAATGAAATTTTCGCTCATGCGTACGTATGGACTACAGTCTCCACGAACGCGATGAGATTCATTCTCCATGTTAACCATTCAAGAGTGATTATAAAGTATATATAATAAATAATCATGAAAGATGTGACATAATAATTATAATGTATTTATGTAAATATACATTTCATTTACTTAATTCCATACAATTCAATCGTGAAACAAAAACAATGTTCATGCATACATACGACCTACCGTCTCCATGAACAGTGTATTTCATTTCCATTTATTGATCTACCATATATATTTATATGATGAATATTCATTATATCTAAATAACATTTTACATTTTGGAATAAAGTAAATAATAATATAAGTAATAGTATCATGAACAACAAGTCCAAACATGTACGATAAATGAAATGATTTTACCCAAAACGTTGCTTTAACATTGAATTGATAAAAGAACATGTAATATAAAGTCATAAGTGAATCATATATGATATCAAAAACATTATTATGGTTCTGTTATAAGTTAATAATATTTTTAAACCCACTATACAGTAGTGTTGAACATGTACAGAAGAAATTGGAGCTAAGGTAAGGGATAATTATTCCAATCTTGTTGTTATCCGAGATTGTTTATTCGTCAATATTTACTAGGGTTATGATTATCATCCATGTCCATATTTTTTCAAAATGTTTTCATAAAATGTTTAATATTCTTCCATATACTTTTAAATTCATTTTCACCCTTTTTTGTCTTTTACCACGAGGTATGGAAGGAATCTTTCTTTTGTTTACCATACGAGGTACTGTTTGACTTTTCTGGCAAAAGTACGAGAAGAATGTTTTTTAAACATATATGGCGTGAGTAGATTTTTACAGTTTCCTAAAGAATTATTTCAATGAAGATTCCTCTACAAAATTTCATGATTATTTTCAACAAAATCCTTTTCATTTAAAATTTCATGGAATTTTGAGAAAATAAAAATATTTTGAAGAAGAAAAGATATTTTCCTCAAGAAATCATTTCACATGTTTTATCAAAACAATTTTCCATCTAAGATGACATTATTTAGTATCATTATGTTTGAAGTATAATGTTTCAATTATTTACGCAGTTTTATTTTTCTTATGATGAAATGATATCCATTTATATTATATGGATTATGTTATAATGGGATGATGTTTATGAAACCCATTTAATTCTTTGGGTTGTTATGAATGATGTATGTTTATGTTATGGAACACGAAGGAATGATTTCATTATAAGATGGGTGGGACCTATATCTCCCTCCAATTCATTGGGTAAAGATTTATATCTCATGAGATAGACCAGGATGGAACGACATGTTAATCTGCTTCAGTGATACATGACTGGAATGAGGAGGGAACTCAATTCAATAAGGGAATTTGTCCACTATGATGGTCTTGGAAGAAATGACTTGAATACTATGGAAATCATATAATGTGCTTAATGGTTTGCCTTAATTACATGGTTTATTTTATAATAATTAATGTTCCTTTATGATCTATGATTTATGTACTTCCACGATTTATGTCATTCCTCAATATTTTGATGTTTTTTGTTCATTTTTTTACGTTCAAATGTTTATTAATTGTTTTTATGTATTCCATGTTTACCCTAACTGTGCATTTGAGCTCACCCTTTTTGTTATCTTTTCCCCAGGATATAAAGAATGGTTTTAGGTAAGAAAACCGAAGGGGAAGATCTTTATGAGAGATTTTGATGATCTTTCACCATGATTAGAAGATTATGTTTTTTGTTTCCAAAGACAATAAAATAATCTGGTCTTTGGGTGTCTGTTTTTTTCATGTATTACATATTCTGCAAAAGTAATGTAATGTCTATGTACATCAAGCATTGGGTCTCTATAGTTGGTATCCAAGAGAAGGTTTAGTTAACCTCTGGAAACTAGGATCTGAAAGCATTAGTGAGATCCCTAGAGATATTTTTAAGGTATATCTAGGGATGTCCCTAAGGTTTATTATAACTATAGGTTACAGTACTAGAATTATGTTGACGATCATGAATAACCTAGGGTGAACCTAAGGTGTCATGAATTAAAAAATGTGTGATAATTAAGACATCCCATAAGTGACATTTTATGATTATGTGGTTCCTTGTTATTTTAACGGTTTCTTACACTATGGTTTTATGTTTTAGTCAATGGAGGGAGTGAGAAGGAATTTGGTTAACATTGATTCCAATGGAAAAATTGGTGACTATGATCAACAAAATTGTGTAATTCCTAGAACAAAAGATGTTATGATTATGTCGAATCATTCATTGCAATATTTGATTAACAAGGTGAACATTAATTGTATTCCTAAGTCATCAAATAAGTGGATGATGGACTTTTATGCATGTTCGCATGTTGAGGATCATAGATAAAGGACGATTGAGATTACTAAATAGGGGAATAAAAACCTTGATGAATACATCAAATGGAGGGGATGATGTTATCTATGTGGGGTGAAGGGTCATAGAGTGACAGACCGTTATGGAGTTCAGTGTCTTATATGTGGAGAACATGGGCAATACCCAACTCAATGCCCTAATATAAGAGGTTACTTATAAATCAAGGAATTACCTATTCAATGCCAATCATTGAAGAGGATGGATTGAAGGGACTATTATATTGGAATTCATGAATAATGTTGTTGAGGTACATTTTATGGTATATTGAAATATATATGTATTAGTCCATTGTGGTTTCCCATAAGAATATGGTACAGGTAACCATGAAAAGTGACCGAAATATTTTTGGAAAGCAGATGATATTCCCATAATGAATTTATAAAGAGAAAATAATATGTTTGATATTATTAATGAGCTCATGGCTGATATAAGGACAAAGTGATATCATGGTTTGAGTATATATAAATTTTGGGATTTTGGTATGTGGAATGAGTTAACTTCTGATAGCATTCATGTTTTCACTAAGGTTCAATGGTTATTCATTTTTCAATATAATACATTATTAAGGAATTCAAATATTTGGAATGTGACAAAAATGATATATCTTATGATATATGGGGGATAAATGATTTTATTCACAAGCTTGGTAGATGACATTTCTAGTAGTCATTTTCTTTATACTATGAGATTGGACAGAAGTATTTCAGATAAGCCTAATGGTTGGAATGGATTAAGTTGGACATCAGATATATTTTTTATGGATAGAAATTTTTGATATTATTTCTGGAATGTTGTAATAGTATAGTTTTAGAAAAATTACAACCTCTAAGATGGGCGACAACCCATAGCGTCAGACAAGGATGTGGGAATCGAACCGACAACCAAAGTGGGACAGGCCTTTATCGCCTACCACTGTCCTACAGGAAGTCCCTGGTTAGTAGAAACTAGTTTTATTTTATTAACTGGTATGATTGATGAAGTATAAATCCATTTTAGGAACCATATACGATTAATCTTATAATAGATGGACATAGGTATATTTAATAAATTGTGCTAATATTTTTGTGGTAGAGAAAGATGGAATAACCTATCACATGATCTATTAACACTTCAAGAATGAGAAATTTAATGTCATTTCATTAATAAGGGATGAAGTGGAAATTGTTCATGGAATGACCAACAATGATATTACACTGAAATCATGTAAGTATTTATCCTTATGAAAAAAATTTCAACATTAAGGAAATGATCTTGAAAACCAAATTTTTTGTCCTAATAACCTCATATTTGATGAGTCAGATGGTACCTTAAATCATCAAAAATTTATGGCTTTGTGATTGATGGATTTTTCATAGACAAGTTCTCTACCACACTTCATCAGAACTTGATGATTATATTTCTCTTCTATATACATTTTTTCACTTATGTTCTCTTATGTGGAAACCCAGTGATGAGTTAATTTGGGGAACCCGTTACATTTCATACTTCATTTTTTAAAATTATGTTTTGGTATTCCTTTTTACGATGTGGGTTTCTATGAATGAAAGCTTCACGTAGTTCGCAATTTATAACCCTGACAAATTTCAAGGGCGAAATTTATTTTAAGGGGGGTAAAATGTAACACCCTGAGATTTTATGAGAAATATTCTTTTTAATTTCTTTGATATCTTCTATTGTACACTACACCATGATTAGCTTGTAATATATGCAACACCGTATTAGCTTGCAGTATATGCAACATTATACTTGGCTCGTGTTACAAACAATTTCAAGTTCATTTTGTGGAAATTATTCTACACAACAGTAACTATAGATTTTGTTTAATGTATAAATGAAATATGTTTTGATTATATTATATGAAACACCAAAGGTATCATGCACTACATGCAGCTCTGAATTGGCTTGCGTTACATGCAATCATGACCTTCCTCGATAGCGTGTGTAGCACACAATACCGGGTTTTTACTAAACAACGATATGTTATTAAAATATTATATAAACTAATCGCTATGAATAGTAATACCCGCTTTTTTAAATTTTATAAATTTTATCGTTCAAAATGGTAATCATTTTTGGATTCAGAATATCGAAATCATCCTAGGGTGAATTTTTGGTATTTTTCTGAAAACTTCCAATTTTTGATTAATAGTGAAAACACTGAGGTATTGGATAAAACCGACTTTTTATATAAATAATCATTTATTTTATTTAAATATATATTAGGTAAAAATATATACATAATACCAATATATTTTCAATGTAATTCATTGGATTCATTTTATAATAATTTTAGATATATAAATATTTTATTAAACTTTTTACCGTCTTTTACCCACCTCCTATGAGCATTTGAAAATTTACATAAAACATAATTTTACAGCTTCTGTGAGTGGAATTTCAAAAATCTGAGAGGCATGGTTGATATCATTAAGTAAAATGTGGTTCAACAAGATGAAAATAATTTTTGGTGAATAGTAACTTTTTACTTTTATTTACCATGATTAAAAGTAAATAGGGTAATTAAGGGTAAAAATGATATTATTATTACCCTAAGACATGTCCTAATCCTATTGGATAAGTGTAATTCAATGAAAAACAACCTTAGGAATAAAATATGACCCTTTATATCCACTTGGATTAGATTAGAATATTTATTATTATATAATTCAAAAAAGAGTTAAAAGAGATAAATTCAATGTTTAATAAGTAAAAAAGAAATTATATAGGGTTATACATAAGATAAATTTGGCTATAAAAATTAATTAATGAGTTAAAAATATTTCCTACATAATGATATTTTATTTATATTTTTTAGACATTATATAATTTAATTTATTTATGACACAATGATGATGGTATAATTACCATATTAATGAAATATTATAAAAATTGATATTATAAATACCCAAATAAATGTAATTTGAGACTTTTAATGAATTAAAATAATCTTATAGATTAATATAAAATATTAGGGTTGGTTAGATGAAATGTTTTCTAAGTAATAATGTTGTTATGAATTTAGAAAAAACACAATACCTAATAGTGTCAAAATTGACATAAAAGAGTTTTTATAACAAATAATATTCTATTAATTAATATAATGGTCATAAAAATATAAGGATCGGCCAAAAGACTTATATAATAATATATATGACATTAATGAACCTATGGAGGTTCTATTGGTCGTTTATAGTAAGTTTATTAACTATGTAGTGTAAGAATACAATAAGACACGGTAAAAGTTAAATTATTTAACTTAGAGTTAAATCTAACTGATAAGGTTAAAATTATAACCTAAACTTGTCTAAAACCGATTGGTTGAGAGGCTTTCAACCCATACTCACCATATCCTCGAAATAAGTCACTTTGGAGCCATTATAAACCGAATATGAATTTATTATAAAATATTATTTTATGTTTTTTAAAGGTGCCCCTCACCCCTCTTATAAAAGGGCACTCCCCTTCTCTCTAATTCGTACCTCCAAAGCCATTTTGCACGGCCAACCCCTTCCCAAATACCCTCTCAAATATCCTCCCTTAACCTAAGAGGAATTCCTTTATTCACAAATCCAACCTAAGGATCACTTTTGGTCAAATCAAAAGGAAAAACCCGAAGAAGAAGAAAATATCTCGCCACCTATTTCAAGATCCTTTCTTCTTCCACTTCCTCCTTATTTGTTGTTTCTATTATAAAATAATAACTCCAGTATCTTCTATATACTGTGATGTTATTATTAAAATGGTACAACCATATTAGTTATTTTATCCATCCTATTAATGAAAAAGTCATCACACGTGCGTACGTACGGATTACCATCTCCACGTCATGGTGTAGTTTGTTATTCAAACATTTCATCTTTTGGATGGGTATAATAATGAATATAAATGATATAAATAATATATATAACAGTATTATGATTCTTTATATATGATATATCATCCAATTATATCTTATTTTACTATCAAAAGAATGATATTGTTGCTCGTGCGTACGTACGGACTACCGTCTCCACGAACGTGATGAGATTCATTCTCCATGTTAACCATTCAAGAGTGATTATAAAGTATATATAATAAATAATAATGTAATATATGACATATTAATGATACTGGATATATGTACATGTATGTTTCATTTACTAAATTCCATACAATTCAATAGGGAAACGAAAATCGCGTTCATGCGTACGTACGACCAACCGTCTCCATGAACGGTGTATTTTATTTCCATTTATCAATCTATCATATATATTTATATAATGAATATATATTATATATAAATCATGTTTTATAGTCTAGAATTAATTAAATTAGAATATAAGTAATAATATCAAGAACAACAAGTCCAAACACATACAATAAATGAAATGAATTTACCCAAAATGCTGCTTTACCATGGAATTGATAAAAGAACATGTAATATAAAGTCATAAGTGAATCATATATGATATCATAAACATTATTATGGTTTTTTACAAGTTAATAATATTTTTAAACCCAATATACAGGAGTTTTGGAAACGTACGGAAGAAATTGGACCTGAGGTAAGGGATAATTATTCCAATCTCGTTCTTATCTAAGATTATTTATTCTTAAGTATTTACTGGGGTTATGTTTATCATCCATGTCCATGTTTTATCAAAATGTTTTCATAAAATGTTTACTCTTATTACATGTATGTTTAAAGTCATTTTTACCCTTTTTTGAATTTTACCACAAGGTATGGAAGGAATCTTTCTTTTGTTTACCATACGAGGTACTTTTGGACTTTTTCAGAAAAAGTATGAGAAGAATGTTTTTTTTCTTATATGGAATGAATGGATTTTTACTATTTCATAATGATTTATTTCAATAAATCTTCTTCTGAAAAATGTAATGATTATTTTCAACAAAATACTTTTCTTTTAAAATTTCATGGAATTTTGAGAAAATAAAATGATTTTGAAGAAGAAAAGATATTTTCCTCAATAATTCATTTCAAGAATTTTATCAAAATTATTTTCCATGTGAGATGAAATTATTAAGTATAATTATGTTTCATGTATAATATATCTATTATTTACATGGTTTGATTTTTCTTATGATTAAATGATATACAATTATTTTATATGGATTATGTTATGATGGGATTATGTTTATAAAGAAAATTTATCCATTGCGTTATTGTGAATGATGTATGTTTATTTTGTGGAACATGAAAGAATGATTTCATTATGAGATAGGTGGGACCTATATATCCCTCCAATTCATTGGGTAAATATTTATATCTCACGATATTTACAGGTATGGAATGACAAGTTAATCCGGTTCCTTGATACATGACTTGAACGAGGAGTGAACTCGATTCAGTATGGGACGTTGTCCACTATGATGGTCTTGGCAGCAATGCCTTGGATACTATGGAAATCATATCATGTCCTTAATGGTTTTCCACAATTACATGTTTTATTTTATCATGTTTAATGATCCTTATGATCTATAAGTTCTGTACTTCCAAGATTTATGTCATTGCTCAAAATTTTGATGTTTTATGTTCATGTTTTTACGTTAAAATGTTTTTGGATTGTTTTTAAGTTCTTCATGTTTACCCTTTCTAAGAATTTGATCTCACGCTTTTTATGTTATCCTTTCCATAAAATATAAAGAATGTTTTTAGATAATAAATACAAATGGGAAGATCATTATTCTAGATGTTGAAGATATTTCACCATGATTAGAAGATTATGTTTCGAGTTTCCAAAGACACTTAACTAATACAGTCTTTGGGCGTCTGTTTTTGTCATGTATTAAGTATTCTGAAAAAGTAATGTAATGTCTATGTACTTTAAGATTTGGGTCTCTACAGTCACCCAATGTGAAATAGCATTCAAATGTAACAACAAATACAAATAATAATAATCCAACCTTGAGTAGTTTTGTTTTCCCCTGTACATGGGTTTGAACATACCTTGAAGGAGGTCATTACCAAGCCCTGAAAATTCTTATTCTCATGTATAATTTTTTTAAAATAGTAAGAAAAAGAAAAAAAAAGAAAACCAGATCTCTGATATCACATTGTAACGTCCCGACCCTGGTACCCCACAACGGTGCTCTAAGGCAGTTCACTATGCAAACTCAAGCATTAATCTCTATATGATAGAGGCTACCAACTACTACATAGGGTCTAGCAAGTTATTTATGGGGAGACTATAGCCTCATTTATCTGAGTTAAACACTAGAAAAATTAAATAAGAAATATTGGAAGCATATGTAACAAGATTAATACTTATGCCATGAGATAAACAAACAAGAAATATGATACTCAAATTAAAGGGAAAACGTGTTATTCTAATATAAGTGTCATTTGTCAAATATGTAACTAAAAATAAAACCACTAAGGCTCCTTAAAAGGGTCTAGAAAAATTTTTGTTTCCCACCTCCAAGCTCCATCCTCAATCAGCCACCTATCCCAGGGCCCTTTCACATATCCAATCCTACAACAATATAATCTACATGGGTATCAATGAGGAAGCCTGAATAGGGTGTGAGTAAAACTTAGAAGGCCACCACAAATGGTGTCTAAAATAATTCATGACAAAATATAATTTATAAAGGTTTATATTTAAATAAGTAAAATTATATAATAAACATTTTATAACATTTTCATTTATTCTAATCTAACTATATTAACTCCAGGTTTCCTAAGGATACTCATACCGAAATACTAACTTCATTTCATACTGAATTCTGAGGTGTTCCATAGGTAGTATCATATCTTCATACCTACTTCTTTAAAAACCTCAATGAATTTAATTTTCTATGATATCTCAATACATGATTCGAGTCATGATAGAGTTTGAATATTTTCATGAGAGGCCATAACTCAGAGTGCCATTATTTCCATTATTTAGTTTCACATTTACTATACAAATTTCCAAAATCACTAATATAACAAACATAAGATATATGTCCATGTTCACATTCTTAACCTTCAATAGAATTAACATGTTGAAATTATATTTACTCAAAAGTATAATGATAAAGTTACCAATTATACTTTAAATCTGAATGACCATGTTTCCATTCTCTTATTCAAAGTAAAGATTCCAATGTTACCATTTTTACTATTCAATTTTGAATGAACATGTTTCTATTCGTAAAAAAATAATTAACTAGTCCATTAACTATCCACATCAATTCCCTCACTAATTCAACAATTAGTAAAAATACATCAAATCCATTAGTTTATACTATAATTAACTAAATGTCTCAATCCCATTAATTAATTAATGAATGAATTAACCAATCTCACAATTCATATCCAATAATGAATTTTCCAAAATTAATTACCTCTTTTTAAATCTCAAAATTCCATAAATAATCCCATAATTAATTATCTATATCATAATCTCAAAGCCCATAATTAATTTACAATTAATTATCTTAATGTATCAAATTAGATATTTCGTAATTAATCTCCTAATTAATTATCTATATTAAAACATCTATATTTTAAAACCAATTTCCGAAAATTAACTATCTAATAGGATATCCCTTTAATCTAATGATTAACTCCCTCATTAATCAAATATTTCAAAAAAACATTCATAACTCCATTGGTCAATGTAATTAACCCAATTCAAGGAAATCCATTACTAAAGGATGCTAGAAATTAAACAATCTTTCATAAACATATAAAATTCTTAACTATGAGAATTATATTTATACCAAAAACCTTATTTTGTTGATAACATATTTCCCAAAAATGTTCTCAAAATCTAACTAGCAGAAGGAAATTGATAAAAGATCCAAATCTAAATAAACAAACCGAAAACAAGGTCAAAGACATATAGATCTCATAAATATAGATCTAGTTGTTAAATAAATGGTCTATATCTCACAATATATTTTTATATCTTTGAAAAAGAGGATATCGTCGATGAAAAGATCTGGGAAAGATAGAAGAAACAATGGTAGAAGCATTATGATGAAATCCAAATTCCGAGATAAAAGTGGAACTAGAATTCAAGATTTTAATCTTGAAGGACGATGTCTGTAAGGGCAGGGAATCACCCCAGGTCAATGATACAACCTTACATTACCAATGGGAATGTAAAATCCAGAGTTAGGGCCACATAGTAGGTGAAACAACTCATTAAAACGTGATAACAATAGAGTTCCACAATTTTAGTATCTCACAGTTGGCCCAAGAACTATTTAGTCATATGCTTAGACAAACAGTGCACTAACCGTTCATTTTCCACTCCTTTATTAGGGCACTTCGAATGAATACCTCACATGGCCTCTCAAACCGTGCAGCAACTATGCTGAAGTAAGTGCCTAAAAAACAAGAGGGCAGAAAGTTTCTCCTAAGCAGCCGCATGGTTTTTCCAAACCGTCTGCCAACTGTGCACAACCTATTTTCTCGATGATTTTCTTACACGTCACCCAAACACAACCCAATCCATAACTCCAACCAAAGGGACAAAAGTAATAAAATTACATGAAATTTCACCCTGGATAATCTCAATTAAAAGGTTGGGATCTTAAATGTGGCCAATTTATTTCAAATTGTGAAAAAGTTGAACAATTATGATTTAACTTTGACTTATCACTTATAAAATTCAAAAAGTGAATTAAGGGAGATATAAATTGATGATTTTAAATATAGTAAAGATCACTATAGAAAATATATTACCTTAATATAAATTTTAATTGCAATATTTTTATCCTTTCTAATAAATTCAATAGATACCTTGATGTGTTATGTATAAAAAATTGATGATGTTAAAAAACATTTATTAAAAATTATATAAAATTATCATTTTTAATGTATTTTGGTTTATTTTAACATCAAAAAAATACTGTAATATAAAAAAATATTCATTTATTATCAATGAAATAGTTATAATTATGAAAACTTTTTTAATATTTATAATGACTTTTTTAAAATGTTAAATTTATCTGAAAATGAATGTAAATTTAATAAATGATTTTAATATTTAGTACAACTATTTCATGATTAGGAAAGACAGTAGTGAAATTTGTATTCATAAAAAATATAGATGAAATTGTTTTACAAATGGAACCTATGACTATAAAAATATATCTATATCTGTTTCAAAAGGCTATCAAGATTCCATCAAATTCATCAACAAATGACATGGGTATTATATTGGTCGTGGGAATGTTTCTCAAAGCCTTTGTTTAACAATGTTTTTTTGTGATGATCTGACATCATCCAAGTATCAATCCCTTCATCCATTACTATTTTTTTCTTATTATTTTTTATAAATATGATTAAAATATATTATAGCATTTAATAAATGTAATTATAATTGTATAATTTGTGTCAATATTTATATAATTACTTATATTTATTCATTATGAATTTCATGTTTATGAAGAGTTGTTATTATAACTAATATTACTAATAAGTTTTATTTAAAAATTATAAAAAAAGTGGTTAAAAATATAAATAATAAATATATATGCTGTAATATTTAAATTTAACATAATTTAATAGTTCAACAATATAAATTATAAAATGAATATACAAAAATAAGAAACTCCCAAGTATTGATTAATGGTACTATAAATGAATTTATTTTGAATTTATTTCATCAAAATTAGTTTTAAACCTTCTGTGAGTTGATCATTGAACATCATATTTCATTGTAACATTATGATTCCAATAACGTAACTATGATAGAGATGATAAAATCATTATAGAGAAACAATTACTGATACTTCTATACTTATAAAAGCATGTAATATTTAGAAATACAAATATTCATTTAATTATATACATTATATATAACAAATAAATAAGTAAAACATTAATATATGTGAAAAATTATAATGTAATTTTCTATAAATAATATTATAAAACTACTATGTATTCCAAAAGAATTTATAGATTGGACTATAGATTATTTTAGGTAATTTCTAGGGGTACAATATAGGGTTATCTCTTGTTCAATAGTATAATTAATGATTTCCATTATCATAAATCTCATGGGAGGATTTTATTTTTAAAAAATTAATTGCCTATATTGATTATGTTATATTATTATATGGTATTTTACATGTTATTTTAATATTATATTTCTTATTTTCATATTAAAAATTGTGATATTTAAAAGGGGAACCATTATTCATCACTTATTTGATTTTAATATTTTCATCCAAGTCAATGTTCTTTTAAATTCATAATTATTAATAAATCCAAGTATAATTCCAATTGTTTTTAAATATTATTCATCCCTTTAATTTATACATACATGTAACATTATTATATAAGAATATATATATATATATATGTATATATGCCTCTCATTTGGAAAATCCCAATAGGTAATTTCTACAATTTTATTTAGTTTTCTTCCATTATAAATGTTATAAATCATTTTCTTTATTTCCCCTTAATTTTTTCATATTTTTTATTTCTCCCAATTTAATTAAAATATATTATGGATATTTAAATTTATTATGACATTTCATACAAATTCTATTTTTTATACAAGTGATTTTTCATCAATATTTATGATTCCTTAATTTTGTTTGTAATGAAGATAAGTCTCTTATGAACAATTATTATTTATTAAACAGTTTTTCATTTTATTATTATATATCTTGATACTAATGGTGTAATCATTATTATATTTTTTGTTTACTTCAATGTGTGAAAAAAATCCAAAAACTCATTATCAATAAATATATAAGTTCCTTTATATTTTAAAATGAATTTTATAAATGAAAAAATTATTTTATATTAACCATTTTGATACAACTTATGTTAAATTTTCCCTTGGGGGATGATTTCCAATTACTGATATCATTTATGTCTCCTATTTGGATGGTTGATATATTTCATAACATTGTTTTGTAACTTAATAAATAGGTTTCTTTATAGAAAATATTTTTATATTATAATTTTCAACAATTTTTTGTGGAATAAATTTTTATTTATAAGTTATTATGTGATAGGTGTCCATAGAACTATATATACCCTCAATTTAATAGAGAAATATTTACACATATATATATATATATTGTTATAATAAAGGGATAATGAGTTCACTCAAATATGCTATGATTCATTGGTTGGGATAATTAACATATATTTATGACATCATATTACTGGATTAAAATTAAATATTTTTTATTAATCACTTTTATGGAAATGTGAGAAAACTCCAAAGTCCAACCATGAGGACATGCCTCATTAGAGATCAATGAATTATTGAAAAATATTTTAATCCTATTAGATGATTCACCCCTAAATAGTTTCTAAGAAATAGATTGCACCTATGTATCTGGATCACCTATAATGATGTCTTCAAAGTGATCTGCCAAATTATCCCAAGTATGAGTATACTTCTCCTAAATTATCTTCCATTCATTAAAACCCCTTATTTGAATAAGGTCCTATTTTTCAAAACCCATTATACTCTAATATATATATCATATATATTCTACCTTACTGGGTTTTGTTCTCAATATTTTATTTTTTTTATAAATCTTTGTTCGGGTTTCTAATGTAATGATACAAATAGTAATTATTTAAATTTTTAAATTTTTATTGATTAAATGTCAGATATTTCTTTAGAAATAAAAAATAGATTCCTAATCTTGAGAAATAATATTGTCTTATTGAAAGGGTTTTTTTATTCTAGAGTTATTATAATTTTAAATAATTACATAAAATTAACATATTTATTTTTAATATTTTCATATAGAAGTTTTGAATGATAATTAGTTAGTAATATGATTATTATAATCATATGGAATACAATAAAATTTAAATAAATAATTTTTTTCAAAAAATTGATTTATATATCAAGACACTGTTAGAATAATTTTAAAAATTTATGGGATTTTGTATGTAATTTTGTATGATATTATTGTTATTATAAAAAAATTTAGAATTTTCTAAATAAATATATATATGATGAACAACATAAATTTACAATATATTTGGTGATATAAGTAAATAATGGGTTATTCAAATAATATAATAAATCAAAAATATATAATAAATGGATTAAATTCAATAAAATATATAATTGATCAAGATAAATTTTTTATTAATTATAAAAAATAATATTTGAATTTTTGTATAAAATAATAATTTTTTTCATACATATTTATATAAATATATCAATAAAAACATTAATCCTTTCAAGAATCCTATGACACAAAATTATTTACTAGTAAATATTGATTATATATTCGGATAGTAACAAATATCCTTCACTAGAACATCTTATAAAATAATGAATAAAAATGGATAATCATGTCATAAAATATATTTTTATGCTTCACGAATAAAATATTAATCAATTTCATGTACAATTTTTATGTATGGTAGATCATTATTGAATAATAATCTATACATCAAGTCAGAATTTTTCTGTTATAATTATATGATCATAGTGATGAGGTTAATATATCCTTTAACACACCAATATTTCACATGTATTTCCTTTGAAATATATTAGATGTATTCAATTGGTTGCTTAATACACAACAATGAGAATTTAGAAAACTATGTTACACAATAAAAATATTACTATTTAAATAATTACATTATAACATAGATATTAATATAAATGGTATTAATAGATATAATGTGATAATTAGAAATATATATAAGGGATTTATATAATGAAAATTTATTAATGTGTAAGTACTTAATGTTAAATATAGTAATCTTATGCCTCAAAATTATGTTATATTAATAAATAGTTTTATTATATTTTTTTCATGGAAATTAAAATTAATTTATACCATTTATAAATAATTAATTTGAAAAATTGACATTATGTTTCCAAATCCTATTGTAAAAAAAGAGTTAATTTTTTATAGTCTTATGATAATTTTGATGTTTTGGATGGATGTTAAAATAATGATTTTAATGAAAATTGAGTTTTATTTTTATGAATTTATAACTCTCCAATTTGATTGAGTTGAGTTTTAAAATTTTATTTTTTAAGTTTTTTGAAAAATAATTCAATTTATCTCTTACATATCATCATTATAGTTGATCATGTTACGAAAAGAAATTTAAAAAATTCAATTTTTTTTTTCATTTTAATTTTAAATTGATTTCATCCATTTTGAGTCATTTTAATTTTTAAAAAAATTATTTTATACTTTTGTTATTAATTTCTTAAATCGTTATTGAGGTCAATTTGATTTTGAGATAATATGAATAGTAAAAATGGTAAAAATATTACCTTCTCAGTGAAATGGGTAAAACAAGAAAACTATTATTAAACTAAGTAACAATGAAATTTTTTACATTAAGACACATCTTAGACAAAGGTATATAAACTTTTCTACGTTAGTCTAGAAATCAATTTCGATGGAAAAATTCTCTGTAAATATGTCTTAAAAATATTTTATCCTATTTTAATATTCATGGTGTGTCCCTCCCCCAACATATAAAAGGACTTCCATCATACTAAACATTATTTACAACATATTGAGCATGTTAGATCAAAAAACCTCACCCAAATCCAATTTAAACATTCCTATGCATGATGTGTAGGGTCATGTCTTATAATCATACCCTTCAAAGGAACCATAATATGGGATATACAGGAAGTATACCGAAGAAGAGGAAATAATCTTACCCAACCCATTTCAATTAATTTAATAATATTACTCCTTGAAATATGTGATATCTGTCATAATATAATATCCTATGTATTCAAAATATACTAAAATAATATTCTGATTATGGAACTATCATTATCTCTCATCCAATCCATCTAACATTAAATGACTTTATGGATCTTGTGAATGTTTTTACTACTACCTCCATATATAAAAAAGAATGATTTCAAATCATTATAAATAAACAACAATTATTTATGATTTATGTAATATAATGTATGTAATCTATGAAATTATTATATTTCTAGAATATTATGTGTCATTTTACCTCTTACCTCTCTATATATTTAATAATTTTAACATTCCTTATTTATACGTTTGGAATACCACATTAATGAAGTGATGAGATCTATTTTTCAATTTATATTTACATTAATATAAATATGTATAGAATAAATTATCATATATAATTTCAATGATACAATAATGATTTCAAGGGTATATTATTATTTACCATTCATTTATTCAAAACCTTAATAAGTAGAAATATCACTCACAGTACATATGAACTACCATCTCCAAGAAATATTTTAATTAATTTTCATCACTAAATTACATTATTAGTTAAAAGGCTTATATAATGAAGTAATATGTTAATAATGACATGATTAACATTCTTTATATGATGAGACTATTATCCATGGACCTGTATAAGAACAGAAAAATCAAGATCCACATGAAAAATGAAACAATTATCATTCGGAATAGTTATTTTAAGAAAAAAAGTTAATAAATTGGTGAAAATATGTTATAGTTAAATAATATATGGTTTATGTCATGAACCAGCCCGAGTCGCCCCAGAGCCCGTCACCCGAGCTGGTCCGCGGCATGTCCCGAGGGGCGTTCACGATCCCCCCGGGATGGCAACAAGTGTCGGGCATCAAAACATTAATCATTGGGAATGATTTGGCCCTTGTGAAAAAGTTAAGCAGACAAATAAAACTGATGATAAAAATAAGAACTGGCAGAAAAAAGAAAAATAAGTCAAAAATACCTCTTTTTGACCTCTTAGGTCACCACCCAACTCAAAACCATGCTGCTCCAACATTGAGCAGCTGAACCAGAACCCAGTATGAGAAGCTGAACCTGCAACTGAAATGATAATATAGGCGTGAGAATTTTTAATGCTCAGTAGGGATGCCAAAGTAAACCACATGATCCAACCAAAACCAATTTCCAAAAACAACCCCAAAACACTAGTCTGCACATACAAAGATAGAAAAATAGGGTTTTCATATTTTAAAGGAAAAAGCATCCCGTTTTACCATCTCAAAAACCAACACACGTCACAACCCGTTTTCCCCAAAACAATGCATTTCTTGAAAACTGAAATTTCAAATTCATGTTTATCACATTTGTGCAAAGGAAGAACAGGTAATAAATAAATGTTGGAAACCAAGTGAAAGTAAAAGTAAACAAGCAGACATAATAAATAACCATCGGTGATCCTAAACATCCCTAGAAAACCCCTGGACGTACTCAGGTTCAGAATACCTGCCGGCTTGGTACTCCACAGTCAATAACCAACTGGCCACCCTAACAACCAACCAGTGGCACACCCCACAAGGCCAACCTACCAAGGGGGGACTAACCTGTCTAATCGGGGTTAGCCAGCAACCGTCACTTGATTCTCTAAAAGACGCCCAGGAACCCACGGTGGTATCAATAATACTGTGTAAGTGGGAGGCCCTCGCACGCGTGACTCCCCTCACCACACTTGCCAAACCCTTACACGGACACCCCTACACGACAATACTTGAAGGAAAGTCCCCCTGTAGAGATTCCCCACAAATATGTATATATTAAATTCTTTCACATTCAACAAGGTTCCAACCGGGCCTTCACAGCATGTGCTGTTTCAAAACATTTCGTAACCGAGTTAACTTGTCAATCGGGCATAGACATTTTTCTCCCAAGAGTCGGTGCAATCACATACTTCTCAAAGAGTCAACACAAATATTACAATTGAGTTGGAAGAGCCAAACGGGCCTTTAAGCAAAATGACCATCTAACTCACACCAAAATCCAACCGGGGCAGCTTTATTCAATTCCCTCTAAAACAACACATTATTTTATCTGAAACCTAGTTTTAAAAAGACATAGTTTTAATGTGTCATATTCATTTGGAGGCACATCTATGTGACCACCAAGTGCTCCCATGGATGTGCCAACATCCAATGTTGCATTTTGTTTTTAGAAGAATCGTCATAAAACCCATCTTTCATAAAACACTTTAGCATTGAAACCAAACTCTAATTCTCTCACAACACTTTATAAAAACAAATACATCTTTCAACCCAACCACCATTTACAAATAATTTTTTAACAACTTACTGGTTCATCTTTCAAACCAATTTTTACATTTCCAAAACACAATCACTGTCAATTGCAACCAAACACATCACAAAGCAATTAATTTCACTTTACCAAGATTCTATGCATTTCATATAAAACAACATCAAAAGCCACTTTCAGAAATTTAAAATAGCAATATAACTAAGGAAAATGATTTTCATAAATATGATGGAGATGCAACGATATAAAAAGATTAATTGAAAATATTCATGTGCTCAAAGGTTGAATCTAAAAGGGGAAATGGTTTGAAACACCTACCTCGAGTAAAGGTCATGTCAAGATTTCTAACTCAAGCAGAAGCTTGCTCACACGCATGCACTTCCATATATATATATATATATATATATCATTAAACTGATGCATGTGTACCCCATGCCATGAGGGAACACGCACACAGAATATATATATATATATATATCTATACATATTCTTACATGGGAATATGCATGCGCACCTTCGAAACCCACCGCAACTCCCTACGATGGGTCCTCGAGACTCCGAACACCACAAATCCCTAAAATAGAATTAATCCAAATAAAGGAATCAAGATATGATTCAAAAACCAACTCTATAGAAATCACTGGGATCATAAGTAACACTCAAATCACATCTGCACAGTTTTTATAAAACAATACTAAGGGAAACGCCCTCAAAATCACATCGATTTTTATTAACATAAACATAATTAAACAATCACACCAAAGACTATGTTTAACCAATTACTCCAAGGCCAAAACATCACAAAAAAACAATACAAGGATACCATAAGGACTTGAATTACATTTTAAAAATTAACAAAGAAATATTTTGCACTTAAACAATCATAACACCGTAAATGCATGTTGACATAAACCAGGAACCGACTATGGACCATATAAAGACCTCAAGGGTCCGCAACTAAATTTACATGTAAATTCACATTAAAAATATATAACCATGTATAAATATATCCTTACCCAAAAATTAGTGATCAGTCCGAAAAGATCTGAAACGCATCGCCTTTGGCGGTGAAGGGTGGGACGCGATCCGATATGACCCGAAACACCCTTCGTGAACCCGATGAGGGGATTTGCGGCCATGCCAGAGCAACGCAGAGGCACTGTACAAAAATGGATCAGGTTTGTCGAAGTTGGCCACCGGACAGGGGGTTGGGTTCTCTGAAATCACGTCGGGAGGGAGGCCAGGGTCGCCAGAATTGCACCGGGAAGGAGGTCGGGCTCACCGGGAAGGGGAGGCCGCACCGGACCGAGAGGGGGCTGCGCCAAACGGAGGGGCTGGGTCGGGAGAGGAAGCAGAGGCGGATCTGGCCAGGAGGTGCAGCTCCGGCGGTTGGGTGCTGGCCGGGAGGTGCGGCCGATGGCAGTCTGGCAGAGGCGGATGGCGAGGCAGTGGGAACGACGTGACAGGTGGAGATCCGGCTGGGGAGGGGGGTTTCGGGTTGCGGAAAGTGGCTGAGGAAAGAGGAGAAGAGCTGGCCGGCGCGGCCGGTGGCGGACGGTGCAAGGATCGGGAGCAGGCCAACGACGCGGTGAGGAGGGGAGGGGCGGAGCTAGCCGGCGGACGGTGAGGTGTCGTCAAGGCGGAGGCGGCCGGAGCGCCGGGATGGCGCCAGTGGGGGGGCCGCCGCGCGGCTAGAAGAAGAGGGGGGGGGAGCCGCGCGAGCGGAGTGAGTCCAGGGGGGGGGCTACGCGCAAGGGGAAAATGGGGAAAGTTAGGGTTAGATTTTTTTTCTTTTATACAAATATATATATATAACATATATATACTTATAAATATATATAATAAGAACAATATTAATAATATTATAAAAAAATATAAAAAATACAACATTGTTATAAGACTAAAGTCGAGCCATAATTAATTAATTAAATTATTCTAAAGTCGAGCAGCCGCACGACACGCATGTCGTGAAGTGCGTGATTGGGAAAACTGCGGTCAAACTGTGTCACATGGCATTGACCGCTTACAGGGTCAACTGCGTGCTTGTCGCATAGTCTTATAACTCGCGCACAAGTCGCACATTCGACCGGTCGGGGTGTGACAATTTTCCACACCACAAACACTTTCTGCCCCTAGAAAGGTACCAAGCCAACAGTTAGCATACTTTGAGTCTGTGCCCAGGCAAAACTAGAAGAAACTGAGAGGCTAGGGGTGGCCATTACCAACACAAGTCACCCCCGACCAACTCGAGTACAATTATTTTCCGAGGTTTGAGGGGAGAACATGGGAGGGTTCTCCCCACCATAGAAATCTACTAACACGGAGACCTTGAAACTCAAACACACCACCCTGGGGGGGCACACATGAACTCCAAAAATGAACCCAGTTAATTTCTCCACATAGACCGAACAACACTCAGAGACTTAAACGGGAAGCTTACTACGAAATGACCCAACAGCTCGAGGATAAGGAATTAACTCAACTACTCCCACACTGACCGAACAAACTCCTCACCACAAACAGAGACTAGGGAATTCATAGCCCTAACTCACCAAGGTCCTAGAAATACCACACGTTAATTTCACGAAACCAAACATCCCCCTAACGAACACAATTGAGACTCAACTCAAAATTAGAACGACCCGTTCATTCATGGGCCCAACATCCTTCAAAGAAATCTGAACAATTTGAGAACACAATGAGAACAGATAAGACTACTTAGACTGCGGTAGAACAAGTTCATCACATCACCACAAATATGATAATCATACAACGGTGACAATAATAGAACAAGGAAAATTTGGATATTTTTCTTCAAAAAGCTGAAAACATAATCCGAAGTGAGGTTCTACACACCCTCGGCAACTCCTGACTGTGCGCGAGCTTCACCCCAAGACCTATGGCTGGGACCCTGATGGCTAAAGCATCTCCTGCCTCACAGTCAGAAATTTTCATCTCCTGGTCTCTAACTCCTTCACGAGCGACGCTTCTTCCAGAACTCTCCCTGGTGGCCTGAACAGCTACACGGTAGCAAGACTTCGAAGGGATGAGGCAGAGCGACTTAAAATGTCTGGACATGCCATACTAGTGGCACACAAGAGAGAGGTCCGACGAACTTTGAGCCAGTACCGATGATGATTGTTTCTTGGAGACAGGTTCCACTGGACCACACTCTTTTCCAGGTGGTGAACCATCATGGATGTCGACCACCGTTAATCACACCCAAACTCCAACGACGATGAGACATCTCATCTTTACTAGTCTAAACTGAATCCCCAAATAAACCTGAGACGGTGCGCACCCTAACAACCCTTGGAGTTCCCAACAACATGAAGACCCACTCCAATTCCACAACCACACAAATACCCCTCACTGACTTTGATTTCATTGATCGATAAACAACATGAAAAAAGAACTGAAAACTAGGCATGACTCATTAACAACCTTAGGGACCTTTCTGGGCGGCATACTCATGACAACACGAGAAACATCATCGAAACCGACATCAAGCCAAACTCAATCAAGCAAACAATAAAATCCAAGGTCAAAAGGCCCATATTCCAAACATATACAAACACAGGCATAAATATCTTTCCAAAACCATCATTTCTTTAAAGTCTTAAAACCCTCCTATGACACCTTATGAACCGTCGCATGTGCGTTCATTCAATCTCGCTCACATCATCTGCAAACAAGTGCCCCATACGCACTCTCCGTACATACCCACGCACATGTGACCCTCCATAAGGAGTGCCAAGGTTCAAACACTTCTTTCCTTACCAAATCCAAACACATAACATATTGTTCCAAACCAATACACTTTCTCTTTTAAAACCACACTTTACTAATTTCAAAAACAATTTGGAAGAAATCCCCTTTTTTTCATTTCGAAATCACTATTATTCTCAACACACACACACACACATATATTGAGTTTAAAACAAAACACAACCAACTATAAACCACCAGAATGAGGGACTAGTGTCTGTACATAACTCAGCGACATGGTGGTGAGCCATGCCCCAAGTAAGACATGACACTAAGAGGACCTTAAACCGGGCTCTTGGACTCCACATGGGTCACCACCCCACGTGAGGCCGCAATGTGAACTGATTTGCTCCCATTTTTCATCCCTCAATCCAAAATGAACAAAGAAAAAATACTCAAATCCCAAACTAACCCTAGTAACTCAGGTCTCGTCACGAGCAGTGGTGATGAGGCACCAACCTGTAACCTACCTCTTGAGCCCCGACAGTCCTAATCTCCTTCTACCAGACATCTCAAATATCAAGGGCCTCCTCTGATACCATTTTTTCATGAACCAGCCCGGGTAGACCCTGAGCCAGTCACCCGAGCCGGTCCGCGGCAAGTCCCGAGGGGCGTTCCCGATCCCTATGGGATGGAAACAAGTGTCGGGTATCAACAAATTAATCATTGGGAATGATTTGGCCCATGTCAAAGAGTTAAGCAGACAAATAAAACTGATGATAAAAATAAGAACTGGCAGCAGAAAGACAAATAAGTTAAACATACCTCCTTGTGACCTCCCAGGTCACCACCCAACTCAAAACCACGCTGCTCCAACATTGAGAAGCTAAATCAGAACCCAGTATGAGAAGCTGATCCTGCAACTGAAATGATAATATAGGCGTGAGCATTAAAAATGCTCAGTAGGGATGCCAAAGTAAACCAAAAGATCCAACCAAAACCACTTTCCAGAAAAAACCCCAAAACAATAGTCTGCACATACAAAGATAGAAAAATAGGGTATTCATATTTTAAAGGAAAAAGGATCCCGTTTTACCATCTCAAAAACCAGCACACGTCACAACCCATTTTCCCCAATACAATGCATTTCTTGAAAACTGAAATTTCAAATTCATGTTTATCACATTTGTGCAAAAGAAGAATAGGTAATAAATAAATGATGGAAACCGAGTGCAAGTAAAAGTAAACAAGAAGACATAAGAAATAACCATGGGTGATCCTAAAGATCCCTAGAAAACCCCTGGACGTACTCGGGTTCAGACTACCTGCCGGCATGGTACTCCATAGTCAATAACCAATTGGCCGCCCTTACAGCCAACTAGTGGCACGCCCCCAAGGCCTACCTACCATGTGGGGACTAACCCGTCTAATTGGGGTTAGCCAGCAACCATCAATTGATTCTCTAAAAGACGCCCAAGAACCCACGATGGTTTTAATAATACTGTGTAAGTGGGAGGCCCTCGCACGCGTGACTCCCCTCACCGCACCTGACAACCCCTTACAGGGACACCCCTACACAACAATCCTTGAATGAAAGTCCCCCTAGAGAGATGCCCCACAAATATTTATATATGAAATTCTTTCACATTCAACAAGGTTCCAACTGGGCCTTCACAGCATGCGCTGTTTCAAAACATTTCGTAAACGAGTTAAGTTGTCAATCGGGCACACACATTTTTTCCCAAGAGTCAGTGCAGTCACATACTTCTCAAAGAGTCAACACAAATATTATAATTGAGTTGGAAGAGCTAAACGAGGCTTTAAGAAAAATGACCATCTAACTCACACCAAAAGCCAACCGGGCCAGCTTCTTTCAATTCCCTCTAAAAAAACACATTATTTTATCTGAAACCTTGTTTTAAAAAGATATAGCTATAATGTGTCATCTTCATTAGGAGGCACATCCATGAGAGCACCAAGTGCTCCCATGGATGTGCCAACATCCAATGGCACATTTAGTTCTTAGAAGAATCGTCTTAAAACCCATCTTTAATAACACACTTTAGCATTGGCACTAAACTCTAATTCTCTCACAACACTTTATAAAAACAAATACATCTTTCAAACCAACCACCATTTACAAAATTTTTTAACTACTTACTAGTTCATCTTTCAAAGAAATTTTTCCATTTCCAAAACACAATCACTGTCAATTGCAACCAAACACATCACAAAGCAATTAATTTCACTTTACCAAGAACCTATGCATTTCATATAAACCAACATCAAAAGCCACTTTCAGAAATTTAAAACAGCAATATAACTGAGCCAAATGATTTTCAAAAATACGATGAAGATGCAACGATATAAAAGGATTAATTGAAAATATTCAAGTGCTCAAAGTTTGAATCTAAAAGGGGAAATTTTTGGAATCACCTAACTCGAGCAAAGGTCTCGTCAAGCTTTCTAACTCAAGCAAGAAATTTCTGACACGCACGCACTTCCATATATATATATATATATATATATATCCTTAAACTGATGCACGTGTCCCCACGCTATGAGGGAACACGCACACAGAAGATATATATATCTATACATATTCATACCTGGGAATATACATGCGCACCTTCGAAACCAACCGCAACTCCCTACGATGGGTCCTCGAGACTCAGAACACCACAAATCCCTAAAATAGAATTAATCAAAATAAAGGAATCAAGATATTATTCAAAAACCAACTCTATAGAAATCACTGGGATCATATGTAACACTCAAATCACATCTGCACCGTTTTTATAAAACAACACTAAGGGAAACGCCCTCAAATTCACATTGATTTTCTTTAACATAAACATAATTAAACAATAACACCAAAGACAATGTTTAACCAATTACGCCAAGGCCAAAACATCACAAAAAAAACAATAAAAGGATTCCATAAGAACATGAATTACATTTTAAAAATTAACAAAGTCAGAATTTTCACTTAAACAATCATAACACCGTGAATGCTTGCTGACATAAACCAGGAACCAAATCTTGACCAGATAAAGACCTCAAGGGTCCACAACTAAATTCACATGTAAATTCACATAAAAAAATATAACCATGTATAAATATATCCTTACCCAAAAATCGGCGAGCAGTCCGAAATGATCCGAAACGCTTCTCCTTCGGCGGCGAAGGGTGGGACGCGATCCGATATGACCCGAAACACATTTTGTGAACCCAAAGAGGGGATTCGCAGCCACGCCAGAGCAACGTAGAGGCACTGTGAAAAAAGGGATCGGGTTTGTCGATGTTGGCCACCAGAAAGGGGGTCGGGTTCTCTGAAATCACGTCGGGAGGGAGGCCATGGTCGCCGAAATTGCACCGAGGAGGGGGCCAGGCTCGCCGGAGATGCGCCGAGAAGGGGAGGCCACACCAGACCGAGAGGAGGATATGCCAAATGGTGGGGCTGGGTCGAGAGAGGAAGCAGGGGTGGATCTGGCCGGGAGGGGCAGCACCGGCGGTTGGGTGCTGGCCGGGAGGTGCGGCCGACGGCGGTCTGGAGGAGTCGGACGACAAGGCAGCGGGAACGGGGTGACAGGGGGAGATCCGGCTGGGGAGGGGGGTTTCGGGTTGCAGAAAGCAGAAAGCGGTCGAGGAAGGAGGAGCAGAGCTGGCCAGCGCGGCCAGAGGTGGACGGTGCAAGGAATGGGAGCGGGCCGATGGCGCGGTGAGGAGGGGAGGGGCGGAGTTGGCCGGAGGATGGCGAGGCGTCGGCAAAGAAGAGGCGGCCGGAGCACCGGGATGCCGCCGGTGGGGGGGCCGCCACGTGGCCAGAAGAAGAGGGGGTGGGGGAGCCACACGAGCAGAGTGAGGGCAGGGGGGGCGCTACGCGCAGGGGGGAAATGGGGAAAGTTAGGGTTAGATTTTTTTTATTTTTCTTTTATAAAAATATATTTATATAACATATATATATACTTATATATATAATAAGAACAATAATAATAATATTATATAAAAAAATTGAAAATACAACATTGTTTTAAGACTAAAGTCGAGCAATAATTAATTAATAAAATTATTCTAAAGTCGAGAAGCCGCACGACACGTGTTCCGTGAAGTGCGTGATTGGAAAAACTGCGCTCAAACCGTGTCACACGGCATTGACCGCTTACAGGGTCAACTGCGTGCTTTTCACGCAGTCTTATAACTCACGCACAAGTCGCACATTCGACCGGTCGGGGTGTGACAGTTTAAATGATTAAATAATATATTGAAATATATTTATAATAATTTTATATTAATTAAATTTCACAAACGGTCCATTGGGTCCCTAGTTGTGACTACACCATGCCAGCATTCCAAAGGCCTGGGGCTAGAGACTAGCACCAGAAAGGTGTATCCCTATAACGGGAAGACATTTACTTTAATCCTGTATAGACACACTATCCCCGAATACAATAAGAAGAACCCAAAAAGTAAACTGCAATAGTAAAATAGTGATGAATGTAAAGGGGCCGTAATACAAACCAAACTGAAAAAGTACAAGTACAAATGAAAAGTAGAAATACAACTGAAACATACAAAACATCTCCTGGAACATCCACCGACTATCCTACCTGAACAGTAGGTAGAGTTCGTCTCCACATCACCCCAGGTCAGCCCATCCCCTCTGAGTATCACCTAGTCCCAGTTCCCTCTTGTCTCAGCCCCGCTGCACATTGTTTTCACAAGACACAACAAGGTGTGGGAGAATCCCATGCAGGGTTATGTATAAAAATACTTAGTAGGGACCCTGAGAACCCCCGTTGGTCTCTGAAAGTTCAAAAAAAGTAATACCACAACAAAAGACCTTAATATCAAAGAACGATGCAATAGATATGATCATTAGTTAGGTATATTCCCATACATATTCCTAATTTATCAATACATACTCATATCATACATGAGGTAAAAATACCCAAAATGTGAAACCATAAAGGTATAAGTATCACAAATTTAACACAACGAAGACAACACCACGATGGTAGAAGTACCACATAGGTAACACAAAGAAGATAAAATTTTCACAATGGTAACACTGCGAAGATAAAAGTACCACACAGATAACACCACGAAGATAGAAGTACCACACAGGTAACACAATGAAGAAAAAACCACTATGGTATAAGTACGACACAATTAACACCATGAAGATAGAAGTACCACATAGATAACACCACAATGATAACACCACGAAGGTATTTGTACCACAGAGGTGACACCACGAAGATAAAAGTACCCCATAGGTAACATCACCAAGATAACCCCACGATGGTAGAAGTAACACACATGTAACCCCAAGATGAAAAAATTACCACATATTAAACTCCACGAAGGTAGAAGTACCCCACATGTAACACTATCAAGATAGAAGTACAACATAGGTAACACTATGAAGATAACACAAAGAAGGTATAACTACCACAAAGCTAAATCACCCAGCTAACACAAGGTATAACATAAGTAGATAAGTACAAATGATTAGTCGTAAGATAGATCATCTTATTCTGATATGATACACTCCTACTAACCAACTTAGGATCAGCATATACAAACCCCCACTGACCCACAAAAGATCTAACCCACACATGATCGGTATGAACTAACCCACATAGTATTGCTAAGCTCATACACACACAGAATATGATACATTCTAACCCAAAATGGATCGATAGATGCTGAATCACACAAGATTTGTAGATGCTGACCAACATAGGGTTGATGTTCCTTCTTCACATTACAGCCAGCCATAAGATTTATCGCACCTGCTTCACTCGAGTTCTATAAAATCTACCCCTCAATATATTGGTCATACCTCGTCCTTCACTAAGCTCCAAAAAGGAGTAACCCAAAGGATCGCCATGTTGTAAGGGTTCTAATGCGATAGACATTGTGTCAATAGGATTCCAGGTCTGTGACTTATAACTGTTTAAGTTCCGAGGGCCCTATTGGATTCATGATTGAACCAACAGGGTCATTCTCCAACTGTCCTCAAAACTCAAGAGGAGTATACCAAAAGGACTATCTCACTCCAAGGGACCAGGGTCGTAGATGGTTCATCAAATGGGCCTCCAGTTCCCTAGATATGGCCCTTTATATGTTTCTTGGGTCCCATTTAGCACGGGTATGGTCCAACCAGACCCGATCTGAGTTTGACTCGACTAGGATGGGCCACAGAGGGCTCGACCTTCTAGGCCGAGGTTCGGCCTGGCCAGCAAGGAGGGAGTGGCCCAACCCGCAAGGGCGTGTGGCCTAGCCTGCATGGGGGTAACCCACCAGTGGTGCAGCCCGACCCGAGGTGGAGCGGGACTCACATGTGGCATGGCCCGATGATGTAGGGTCTGCTGAGCCTCCACGATGGGGGAGGGATTCTCCCACTTGGAACCCGAAGCGGCAGTAGCTATGGTAACATCTTGCTCAATGTGGGTCCCGCAACAAGTCCCGATTTGGCGGCGCCAGAACCGCGGCTCCTCCGACGGCGTGATGGTCGCGTCGCCCATCGCTTCCGCGGTCGGTTGATGTGTGAGTGGCCTCTTTTGATCTACAAAGATGAAATGTCGTGGCCTGTTTCTCCGGCGCACTCAGAGTGCCCCACCTTCTTCACAGTCGGGCGGTGCCGGCCTCTCCGCTGACCTCTGTGGCAAAGTGCCACAACCTTCTCTTTTGGAACTCGACGGTGCGCAGCCTCCATCCTAGCTGAATGGTTCCACTGTTCCAGCGATCTTCCATGAAGAATTCAAGCGAAGCAAGGTAGCAGAGTGTTTGGGCCGGGTTCATTAGGCCCATGCCCTCTGTGTTATCGTGTAATCAACACGAGGGAGTAAAAAGAATTTTACATCTATTGATATTAGAACCAAAATTAAACCCTACCTCAAGAACGATGGGGAAATGCCTGTGGTTGAGGAAGCAGGTCAGTATTTTCCTTACCCCCCCAACTAGCCTCAAACAACGTCGCGCGATCGCCAATCTTCTATTCGGGGTTTTGGTGTCGCTCTCCACTGCTCACCGGAACCGGGTTCATTCTCAAAGGGTTTGATGTCTTGACACTTTGTTAGCACTTAGTTTCTTAGTGATGCAGTGTTGATGCCTCCCCCAAAGCTCTATATAAATAGGAGTGGGGGAGGGTAAGTAAAGACATAGGAAATTTATGGGGCTCATTAATTGGAATCCTTCATAATTTGCCAAAATTTGTATTACATAGGATTAAAATATCATGTAATTATTGGCTTGATATGTCATTGGTCCAACGTTGCCACTTGACCATTGTAGGAAAAAAGAAAAGAATCAAAATATCAAAGTTATTTTGTTTATTCTTTTAAAAGTCCCAAAAAAATTAACATTTTCTCCAATCCTACTATAGTCGAAGTGAAGTCTCCCAAAATCTAATCTTGGTGTTGTGGATTCAATGTTTCCCTTAGATTTTTAATTTGAGCACCAGTTCAAATGTTAGAAAACGATGCCCGTGCGTTTACTGAACGTACCATAAAAATTTTCAATAAATTATTAACGTTCACCCTCAACTCGCACCGGTCAAGGATATGATCCACCTAAGGATAACATGCCCATAAAAACTCAATGGTACGATAAGATTTCCAATCAGATTATCCTTTTAGAAGTTATGGAATTTAACAATAAAATAATTGTTACTTAATTATTTTATTTACATCCAAAAACTAACTTCTATTGTTTTCCAGTGCTGATCAATGTCAGTATCTTCCTAAAGAATGTATACCCTCACGAGCTCAGTGGTTGTCTTGTATTTTTAATATGAGTCAACATTCACGAGTTATAAGTATTTGAAAAAGAAAATAACTTTAGTTTATTATTTTATTTACAGTTATGCCATTTTCGGTATTTCTCATAGGAGGCATGTGCCGACTAAACATAATTCGTGCCTAGGGTAAACCCACCCTCCTAAATGCAACAGATCCCTAATATTTTTTGTCCAAAAAACCTTTTAAGGGTTATTCCACTTTTTCAGGAAAACATCTTACATATGCTAATTATTTCATAACAAAACTTCGACAGATCATTTAGGGCATTCTGATCCTTGTAATCACGTGTCCTCAGCTTTCACAGTCTCAAAATATTTCCATATAATTAAAGTAAACTACATGGGAAATTCAGGTATTTAAATTCTCCCTACATTAGGTATTCTCATCCCCAAAATAAAAAACATAGAGTAAGAGAACAAATGGGAGTATTAAGCATGAATCTAAGCCTCCCACTCCCATGTGCTCTCCAGAAGGTTCACGTGCTACCAGCAAATGCCCACTAGAGGTATCGATCGTCCAGGAAGTACCCGCTCCTATCGATCCCCAATCTCTACTAAAAACTCTATAAACATTGCCCCATCATGATATTCCATCTCACCATGGTCAATGATGTGAAAATGTCATGCACGCATCTCCTCAGTTGCGACACATAGAAAACATTATGCACCTGTTGCATCTGTGGGGGAAGAGATATATGGTTCACCACCTCTCTCGCTTTGCTAAGAATCTAGAAACGTCTGATGAACCTCGAAGATATCTTCCCACTCCGACCAAACCTCCACAATCCTCATAGTGTTGAGACCCGTAGAAAGATATGGTCACCCTACTCGGACCCCACGGGTCTCCGTCTCCTGTTGGCATAAGACTTCTTCTGGTTCTATGCAGTTTTCACTTGTGGACAAGTGAGGCATCGAGATACAAACTCTACCACTGCTTCATTCATCCCTAGACACTAGTGCAGACATCATAGGTTCTAGTACATCTTCACTACTCCATGATTTATCATTAATGGGTATGTATGGAACCTCCTCCAGAAGTTCCAATGGTACCCTGGTGCATCTTCTAAAGAGAACGACATGCTCCCCACCTTCAAGAAATCCTTCAACAATCCGTCCAGAAGATATATGAGCATGTAGTTCCTCACAGTAATTGTCCCCAAGATGTGCCTCCAAAAATTGATGAAGAATTGTGGGAGTGAGAGTCCTGAACTAGAGGTAAGATAGTCCACCTCTATCCAAGAAGGATATCTACAATGCATGTAGCTGTTCTGTTGACTCACTCTACAACTACAGACCAGACCTCTTACTGAGTTCATCTACAACCATGTTCCACTTCCCATGAGTATAGACAATCTCAAATTCGTAGTCATTGAGGAACTCTATCCATAATTGTTGTCTCAGGTTCAGGTAATTCCATGTAAAGTTATATTTGAGAGTCTTGTGGTCAGAGTAAATAGTAAACCATTCACCCACCAAGTAGTGTCGCCACATCTTAGCGCAAAGGCCACTCCTACTAACTCCGGGTCATTTTTAGCATAGTTATTCTCCTTAGTCTCTGTCTCAGCTCTTGAAATATATGCTGACACTTTTCCATCAATAGGTAAGGATCCCCCTTCTTTGTCTAAGATGAAAAGGGTTTTACAACCCTGGAAAAGTCAGGTAAAAATCTCTGGTAATACCCTGCCAAAGCAGATGTCCCTCTCCCTTCGGGGAAGTAATCTGGGAAACACCTTTTGAAATGATGTCCCCACACTCTATCACTCCAATTGGTAACTGAAAACTCAAAACTCATGTTTCCACAAGGGTAAGGATAGCCAATATTGTACATAAACCATAATTTTTTTCTCAAATATAGTTAATCTGAGTATGAACTGTGTATGAACAGTCCATACCCAAACTAACATCGTAATACCTCGACACAGCCACCAAGAGGTTCCAATGAAAACACTCGCCTTAGGGGTCAGATCACACTATCGACATAAGTGTGATTATATAGTCTCCTCCAAAAGTTATCTCCAGAGTTATGGTTCATGTCCTCAGTTTATCTATAAACTCTAGGACTTGAACAAGTTTCAGGGAAAGAAGGAATAATGGGTACCTGTGTCTATTAATACGACAGCTAGTAGTAGACATAGATTGTAACATGAATCATTCCTAGATCCCTTGGCTCACACCCCTTGAACTCTTGCATCTAATCCCTTCCCCTATCCTCTAGCTCCCTAATCCTGGTGGGGACCACATTGTGGTGGTGGTTCTTACATGTTGAAATGTATACCACTTCATACTTCTATCCTAGCTAGAATTCCTTATCTATTTCCCTGTAAGTTCATTTGTCCCTATCACTTACTCTTCCCGAAACATTTTACATGCCCATGTATCCGAGAGTGGAATTAGTTTCTGACATTCCCACTGTTAGCACTCTCTGGATGCATCTTCTCAGCCAATGAATATTCAAACAAAATGGTTCTCTATAGCACCATTACATAAGTAGTAATGCATAGAGAAATATTGTTGGCTCAGATGTCCCTAAACAAACCTTGATCAAAGGTTTGAGCCCTGAAGCACTAATAGTTCTATATTAATTGAGTACTTGGGATGGTCGGTATGCTGTGATGAATACTCAGCTACCGATATGACATTTTGCCGAAGCTGTAAAAGATATAGGAAACACTCATCCCTTAGCTCTTTATAGAAAGAGACAGCCTTCCTTGAGTAAGGTTCTCAAGATTGTCTATAGAAAAAGTCATTGATTCACAATATTAGGATAATATAAACCCTGTTATCATTCTTTTGAGACATTTAGATGGCTCTCTACTAGGACTTCCATTTGATTGAATAGTGCCCTGGCTAGATGGAGACTCAGCAACCGCCTCAAGCCAGTCCTCAATATCCTTTGAGTTAGGATCGCCTCGGAACCTGAGGTGTATTTGATGCCAAAACATGTGTATGGGACTAGGCCTACATGTTTACTCTACCAGTACTGCCGGTTGTAACTTTTGACCAATGGGAAATGATATAGCTAGAACACCAACTGAAGGTGCTAACGTCGTAAGACGGACCTGCACCAAGGCCCCATCACTCGGTGGGCCATCATCGTGTACTCTCTCGGGAATACTAGCTGGCTGTCTATGTGGTGGAATCTTGATATAGAACAGGTGCGCCATAGTCATTATGTTATACATGGTGAGATTAACCAAAATAAACCATGTAAATACACTTCCAAAAACACATGCATTCAGTGTTTCTGTGCACAGAGTCAGAAATCAAAATTCAAGGTCCTATTATATGGATATGTTGGTCGCCACACTAATAATGGATTCCCAAAACTGAAAACCACACTCATAAAACTTAACACTAATGTCACATAGAAATGATTAGATTCCTTGTTCTTTGGTAGAAATGAATCCTCTGAAAACAATTTGAAACAACATGTCCCTCCGAGCACATACCGTGACTACCCCAAGCCCGCCTTCCATAGGCCAGAGACTGGTGACTAGCACCAGAAAGGCATATCCGTATAATGGGAAAACATTTCCATTAATCCTGTAAAGACACACAGTACAAGAACACAAAAAGAAGAAACCACATAGTAAACTGCTATAGTAAAAGAGGGCTGAATGTAAAGGGGTCGGAATACAAGCCCAACTAAAAAAGTAAAAGTACAACTGAAAAGTAAAAAACAACTTCTAGATCATCCACCAAGTATCCTACATGAAGGATAGGTATAGTTCGTATCCACTAAACTACACGTTAGCATGTCCCATCTCAGTACCACCTAGTCCTAGCTCCCTCAAGTTTCAGCCCCGCAGCTCGTCTTCTAAACAAGACACAACAAGGTGCGGGCAACGACCGTGCATGGGGGAGAATAACAATACTCTGTAGGGGCCCTGAGACCCCTATATTTCTACTGGAGTTCCGCAAATGAATTACCAAAAAGAAAGAACTCAATATCAAATCAATAAGCAATAGAAATCAAGTATTCTAAGGTATATGACCATAGATATACCTATGTTATCTAGACAAACTCAACTCATAGTTGGGGGAAGAATACAAAAAAGGTTACACCACGAATGTAGAAGTACCACACAGGTAACATCATGAATACAACACCATGAAGGTAGAAGTAACACACCAGTAACACCACGAAGATAGAAGTATCACACTAGTAACACCACAAAGACAGATGTACCACACGGGTATCACCATGAAGGATGAAGTACCACACATGTTACACCATAAAGATAGAAGTACCACAAAGGTAACACCACAAAGATAACACCACGAAGGTCTATGTACCACACAGGTAACACAATGAAGATAGAAGCACAACATAGGTAACACCAAGACAAAACACCATGAAGGTAGAAGTACCACAAATGAAACACCATCAAGAGAGATGTACTACACAGGCAAGACCACGAAAGTAGAAGTACCACAGAGGTAACACTACAATGATAAAAGTAACACATTGGTAACACCACAAAGATAGCACCACGAAGGTATAAGTACCACACATGTAAATGACTCAACTCACACAAGGAATAACTTATGTATATAATTACATATGGTTAGTCTTAAGAAAGATCAAGTTATTCTATTAAGAGGCGCTGCTGCTGACCCACACAAGATCGATAGGTACTAACCCTCACTGACCTACACAGGATCTGATACCCACATGATCGGTATGTGCTGACCCACATTGGATTGGTGAGCACTGACCCACACATGATTTGATAGATACTGACCTATATAGGATCGATAGATGCTGACCCACACAAGATCAATAGATGTTGTCCCATACATGATTGATGTTCTGTCATCACGTTACAACCAACCACTTGATTCCTCGCACCCGGTGTGCTCGAGTTCCTTAGAATCCACCCATTGAGATATCTGTCATACCTCTACCTCCACTACGATCCACAATGTAGAAACCCATAAGATTTCCTTGTTGTAGGGGGTCCAATGAGACAGACAGTGTGTCAATAGGATGCTCGGTCTTTGAGTTATATGTTTTTTAGTTCTGATGTCCTGGTTGAATTCAGGTTCAATCCATCTTGGCTTTACCCCAACTATCTCCAAAAAACAAGTGATGTATACCAAAAGGCAGTCTCGCATCACAGTTCACAGTGTTGTAGACGGTTCATCATACAGACATCAGGTTCTCAAGATATGGCCCTTTGGGTGTTTCTAGGTCCCGTCCGACCTGACCCGGTTCGGACCGACCCAGCTGTGAAGGGCTACGACAGGCTCGACCCGACCTAAAATGGGGCACGGCCCACTGGTGGAATATCCCGGCCCACGGTGGAGCCAATCCCGCTGTCTATGCGGCCTGGTTATGCGGGGTTCACCGAGATTGCACAGGGGGGGCCTTCATTTGGAACTTGATGCGGCAGCACCTAAAGGAACTGCCGGGTCATCGCCGGTCCCACCACCATGGCTTCGGAGATACAGATTCTCCAGCGACGCACTAGTCATGCTACCCTTCCCTTCCGTGGTCAGCCGGTGTGCCGACCACCACTTCCAACTACCGTGGCTGACGAAATGTGGCTCGTTCCTCGGGCAACGCGGGTGAGACACCTCCCCCCTCATGGCCAGGCGGTATGATGGCCGACTACTTCATTCATCGTGGCTTCAACCATTGCCCCTTGGTCACCGGCAGCATGTGCCGACACTCTACACCTCCTCCACAGTCTTTCGGTACAGGGTGCTCCGCAGACCACCACGACTTCATGTCGCGACCTCCAGTTGCTGCACGCGATGGGGCGCCGCCACCATCATAGATGGATGGTGCTGCTGCATCGGCGGTATTCCATGAAGAACGCAAGGGTAGCAAGGTAGTAGAGGGTTTGGGATGATTTCATTAGGAATACGCCCTCTACATTGCCTTGTAATCTACATGATGGAGGAAAAATAATTTTAAGACTCTTGAAATTAAAATAAGAAGTAAGACCAACTTCATGAAAGATGGATAAATGCTTGTGGGTGAGGAAGCGGGTTGGTATTCGATGTCCCCTAAAACTATCCTCCAATTACGTCACTCGACAATCAATCTTCGATTCAGGGTTTTGGTGTCGCTCATCACCATTCACCGGAACCGGCTCTGTCCGCAAAGGGTTGGCACCTCGACACTTTTTCAGCACTTCGTTTCTTGGAGAATCAGTGATGATGCCTCCCCCCAAGCTCTTTATAAATAGGAGAGGGGGAGGGTATGTAACGGAGTTATGAATTAAGGGGGGATCATTAATTGGAATCCTTTCTAATTCAATAATGTGGTTGTTACATAGGATTGAAAGGTCGATCCATTTATTGTCTTAACACGTCTGTGGTCCCACGTTGTTTCATGTCCATTGGAGGAAAAAGAAAGGAAAAAAATAACTAAGTTATTTTTTTTATTCTTATAAAAGTCCAAAAAAAATTAACTTTTTCTCCAAACCTACCATGGGCTGAGTGATGTCTCCCATAAGAGATTTTGGTTCTATAGATTCAACGGTGCCCTTAGATTTTTAATCTGAGCACCAGTTCAAATGTTAGAAAATGCAGCTCACATGATTAATGAACATACCTTAAAAAAAGTTCAATAAATTATTAATGTTCACCCTCAACCCGTGCCAGTTGTGGTTAGGCTCTACATTATGATAACATTCCCCCAATAGACACAATGGTACTCTCATATTTTCAATCTGAGTTACCATTTAGATGTTATGGATTTTAATAATAAAATAATTATTACTTAATTTTTTATTTACGGTCAAAAACTAACACCCACTATTGGCCCATGCCAGCTAATGTTATTATCTACATAAATAAATCATACTGGCACCTACTTATAGGTGGCCTTAGATTTTTAATCTGAGTCACCATTCGTGAGTTATATGCATTTGGAAATTAAAATAACTTTTTTTAATTATTTTATTTATGGTTATGCCATTTTTGGGGTTTCATACAGGAGGCATGCTCCGAATAAACATAAGTCACTCCTAGGGTAAATCTGACATTTTGAAAGCAACGGTGCCCTCATATTTCTGATCCAGGCAAATTTTTTAGATTTTTTATACTTTTTCAGGAAAACAGTTTACTCGTGCTAATTAAATCTTAACAAAACATCGATGAATAATTCCGGGCACTCTGGGCCTCGGAATCACGTGCTGATAGATTACAAGGTCTTGAAATATTTCCATATAATTAAAAAAATTACCTGGAAATTTCAGGCCTTTACATTAAACTGGATGTTTTAATGAATACAAAGTAGGACATGACTTGGGTAAATGAATTATGTTATAATCCAACATTAGTAGGAAATGTTTATGATTAAATTAAGATGTAATAAATTAGAAGAACATTTTTGATAGAACATGTTATATTTTATTCCTTATTTCATATTTGTATATTTTCTATGTATTAGTATCATTTCCTTTCATTGTAACTCAATGTTTCTGACAAAAATTTTTTAATTAAAAGTGACCATATTTCTTATTTTGTAAAAAAAATATTTTCTTCCAAATAAATTCTCATAAAATTTTTATCATAGAATAATTTATCTATACTTGATATTATTGAAAATGGTAATTTTTATTAAAATTTACATAATTTCAACTATTGTAAAAGGTATTTTTTGAATCAAATTTCTCAAAAAAATTATTTTTATTTTTTAAAATGTGGGAAAATATGGTTATATTTTAATGGATATATAAAGAACTAATATTTCTATAAAACTAACAATGGATTTATTTTGGGATCCATTTATAATGTTTCTTCATTATTTCAATGAAAAATATTTACTAAATATTTGGGTAAAATTTGGTTATTAAATAAGTGATTCCATAGTGGAAATGATATTTTCCTATAAACATTTTCCTTGTGATATGTTAATGTCATTTTTAATCAATGATGATATCATTTGGTGTCACTTCTATTTCATATGTAATATGATTCCATGATACAATAATTTTTATTTCTCTTCATATATTGTTATTATGATGATTAATTATTAATGAAATCCATTTTATTTTCAAAATTATAAGTATTTATGAAATGTTAAATGTTTTTGTGATCTTGGATAATTAATATGATTTGATAAGGATTATATGATTGGATGCTCTGTTATACAAATACAATGAATTTTTTAATTACATATGACTTATAAGATATATTTTTTATTTTTGTAACAAATTTTATGATTATTAAGAGTAGTGTGGACTTGGACTCATGTATATATAATTATGAATAGACATTTTCTAAAATATATATAGTTATGAGGACACCAATTTTCATTTTTTTTGTCTACATGGGGACCAAATTTCATGTCCTTAACATAATGTGTGAACCTGTTTCTATATATAAATTTTTAAAATGTTATAATCTAATGTTTTAAATATTTTTCTACGACTAAAATATGTTCTTATGGATTATTATTTACTATTTATGGTTCTACACAATTAGAAATATATTTTTTCAATGAAAATGTTTTTTACTTGACTCATAAATAATTATATTAAATTTATTGGATTTGAAATAGTTTTTTTTAAGATTATGCTCTCATATTGTTATAATAATGTAGAATCATTGATTGATATCACCTACCATTACCATAACATGAAATATTTGATCCCCCATTTTTATTTTTCACTCCAATAGGGTTTGATTTTAGGTTCTGAGTATGACATGTATAGTGGGGTATTTATTTACTGAACATTGTGGGTGATTTTTTAGATCCTTTGTAAAATAATGTTTTTATAAAACTAATCTTTTACAGTTAAAGGGAATGTTTAATTATTTTGTGTTTTATATTTTCCTCAGAAGTGAAATAATATTATATTTTCTTGGGTCACCTTAGTTTATATCAGAACAAGTTTCTGTAAATATAAATAAATTATTATTAGAGAACATTGATAAAAACTATGAGGATATGCATAAGAATATGTTATCATCCAATTTTTTTCCGTAATTATGTGACTATGAAGTTTTTTGAGAAATAAATTCACATCTAGAAACAATATGTGGACATGTTTTTGGTATATATGTATAAAGGGGTAATAACCATGAAAAGACTTGGTTGAGCATATCTCAGCCATCATTATAGTGCATAATCAATACACCCTAATTGTTCCCCAAGTTTGATACACTTGTGATATATGGTTGGTTTAACTAACATCTTCTTCATGGTCCAATGAGAATGATTTGAGATGTTTGTTTTATGATTGAATGTTTTTAAATGTATGGTGTATTATATTGATATGTAGGTTTCATAATGTATGGAATCTTATGAAGGATTGCTTATAGAAACCTATAAATTTCATACATAAATATTACATTTTATTATATAAATATAAAATATATAACACTATGATCCATGTGAGAATCAATAAGGTCTGGTTTCATTTTAAATTCAATAACATAATCATCTTATTCACAAGAGATCTACATTGTATCACAAATAGTTCTTCACAAGTACCACACTTGTTATACTATTCATAATACAAATCATTCTTTATATCATGGTTTATGGATTCATAATGACGGGTGAGATCAAATTTTCAATAATGATAAACTATGGATATAGAAATGGTAAATTAAACATAATATGATATAAAGGGTTTGAGAACACTAATATAACCTTTTAAAGTAATACACAATATAAAATATATCACTATTATAAATCCATTAATAATGATTTGTAATTTATAAGACATAAATTATAAAGGGGTCATGGAATAAGAGTAATGATAAAAAAACATTTCCATAAGATCATGTCCTAAATGAAATTTATAAGGGTAGAATATTCATAATCTTAGAATTATCAAGCCCCAAATACCCTTTAATAAATTCAAAACTTTTTTAAAAAAGGGATAATATAAATTGTACATTATTTAGGCTTAGGTTTGCCTCATTTATTCCATCATTAAACCATGGGATAACCTCACATTTCCCCTTATTTGGGATATGGATATCTTTATGTTTACTCTATTATGGGATTATAATAACCACCCATATACCCTAAGTGTTCATAAAAAAATATTCACTTCCTAATGCATTATAATAATATATAATCTATGTTCACCTCTCACATGGTCATAAGTCCATTTATATGTATTCCATAATTTAATAAAAATATATACTATAACATACCCCATAAAAAACAAAATGGGATACAATGGTATTTCATCCTCAAACTGTAAAGATTCATAATGAAGAAAAATCATTATATCACAAGATCATATCGATAATCAATATTATGTAACGTCAGTGAATTTCATCATATATTAAAATTACTATAGAAGGACACTTGGAATATTTTATTGAGGAAAATAACCTCTTCATTTTGAAATCACATGTTTAGAATAAAAAATGTACAATATATTTTGGGAATAATTTAATTTGAAATGAATCATTGAAATAAATATTGGAAGTTCAATAATATTGACAAGTCTTGGTGATGGTAAATTCCATTAGTGTAGTTAATGTTAAAATTAATATTCTATAAGAACATTCGATAAATGTAAAAATAATGGTGTTCTAAAATAAGATTCCTCTTAAACCATTTTATAAAATCTAAAATATTTGTAAAAATAAATAATGAAATCATTGCAGAAAAAGAATCCTAAAGAATTTCACAATTAAATAATGTAATGAGTTTTAGAATGAAGTGTAAATTTAGTCCTAGGAATATTGGAGCCGTTTAAATTATTTTTTTAGTAGAGGTAATATATTTTGTCTTTTAGCATTAATGATACATATCTCAGTTCAGTTTGTGTTCTATTTATATTCCCTATAGAATTATCCAAAATATTCATCACATGTACTAAAATAAGATGTTATACCACAATAGTTTTAACATTATTATAAAAAAATATATTGGAAAACCTAGATACTAAAGATAAATTAGAATGAAACTAGACAAAAAATATTATAAATGATATCTTGAGGGATGAGAAATTCAATGAAGCTAAAATGTAACTAGAGGATGATATTAATAAAATATATCATTAACTTTTTATATTGGGGTGATTTAATTTTGACATAAATTTTCTTTTTAATGGGGTTTAACGTAACACCACAAGATAATATATGCACTTCAATTGAAACAAATTTGATGTATTCAATAACATGATTAACTTGGAAAACTGATATTTAAGAAAACTATGATATAATATAAAAATATTATTATTTAAATTTTAGTGTTATTAATTAGTTATAAATTACAAATAAAAGGAACATCCTTAGACATTATATATTCTTATAATGTAAAATAATAATTTTTATTCCTCCATTCCGAATGATCGTTGAGGTTAAAAGTTTTATAAAGTTAATTCGTATATCATTCACTATAATCCCATATATTAAAATGTGAAAACTTCTACATGGCATCCAATTTTCCCACAAAAATATTGTCTTAAAAAGAATCTAGTTTTATTTTCATGTAATGTATTAAATTTTTTAATGTTGATGTCATTCATGACTTTAATAATCCTATAATTTTGCAAATATTTTTTTAATATGTGGTATCATTACAAGAATTGTTTTAAGGGACATCAATTTATTAATTTTTTTAGTTAATTGAACTAAATTCAGACCCATAAACAACCAATTCAAAATAGCCTGGATTTTTTATTATTAGATAAATATTTTCCCATTTAATTGATCATTATAATACATTTTGAAATCCAATTTAATCATGTAAAACTCATTAGAAATCATAGAAAAGTAATTTATGTGTCATGGGAAATTATCATTTAAAAACTCTTACAGAACCCTTAAAATTGGAATAATTATACAACCAACATCTAATTAAATTCCCCATATAACATACTCATTAACCAATGTATTGGAGCAGTATCAGGCCACACACCTTCTATAAGCTATATTGGGCTCACTTGAGTACTATAAAAAGGAAAAATAAATTTTATTATCTATATCGGTATCACCTGTATTCTATAATGGGGATAAACACTTCATAAACAATTTCCATGGACTATATATTCAATAAAACTCCTACAAAACATTTTTTAACCGATATGAAAACTTTTTTGGATATCCAAATACCATTTTATTTTAAAAACACAATTTTTAAATACCAAAATAATAATAAAAATATATGTATTGTTTTTCATTGAATAAAACATTGACATTGTAATTTAATGAAAACATCAAATAAAAGTTATTATGGTAGAAAAATCAATGTCTTAGTATATGTTTAAATAGACCCTTCGTTTTGTGTTTCATAAATATATTCAAACATTCTTTTAAAAGATATTGGATTGAATAAATATGAAGGAAACTCAAATAAAATTACATTTAAATTTATTTTAGGAACACATTAATATATTTAGAATAAATTTTTTAAAACATGGATATGGAATAGAAATATTTTAAAATTCAATCATTAGAATGAGTTTTTATGTTAATGTGCCCCCTATTTTGATTCTAACTTGTAAGGTATGTTTTTATTTTCATAAATGAATATCTGATGTTAATTATTTACAATATTTTCAATATATTTTAATTTTATTAATCAATTAATTTTTTTATTACCATTTTATGTATAAATACATCTTCATTAATGTTATGGTCAGATGTTTTGAGGATATTTAGATCATAAGTCCAAAATTAGATAGTAGGTAAAATATAGTCTAAGAGGTCATAATTAGAAAATATAAATAATAATAATCACTATAAAATTATTATTTTAACAAATATCCTTTAAAAAATAGTTATTCATTATGGTTATAAAAAATGAGCTATATCGCAATCAAGGAGGCAGTAGGCCATATATAAGCATTAGTGATGATTCCATTTTTCAGTTAACATTACAAAATGAATGTTTGTAACATCCTAGGTAAATAAAGAATAAAAAATTTTCATTTTTTTAATATTTGTGAATTAAATATTAATTTTACTTTAAAGGGGTTTCTATGTTCGATAGCGTACCCGATACGCAACAAAGATATTATTTGAAATCTTACGTTGCATACTAGTAATATAATAATATTATTTTAAATGGTAGTTAACACGTAGCTGTTGTATTGGCGGTAATGATAGAAGTAACTAAAATATGATTACATATGTTTGTTAAATGTTTTTACATTTATCCAATAAAGGATAAAGGCTTAAAATACGAAAAGAATTCAATTTTAGGCATATATACTCTAATATTCACTAAAGGTCCACTTATCGCCTTTTGATGGTGAACCTTCATTAAATATAGTTTTAGTCACTCTTATAATTTCTATTATACCAAATAAATTTCTTCTTTAGAATCGGGAAATCAAAATTTACTTTATGTAAATTTTTGGTATTTTTCCGATAAAGTTCATTTTTTAATGAATAGTTAAAAATGATGTATTTTAATTCAAAACATCTTTTTAATCTAACTTATTTATATGATTAGATTATCTTTTGAATTGGTTTTAAAGTGAAATTAGAATATATTTTTACCATTTAAACCAATCGTGGTCATTGGAATTAATTTCACTTTGAAATTGGACTTAAACTAGTGTCAATCTTTTGATATATATTGTTTCAGAAAAACACGCTATTTGTCCTGACAGTTGGAATTAATTATTAAATTAATTAATTTAACTTATATGTTTTGAATTTGTTAAAGTAGACATCATTTTTGAATTCAGAAAATCAAATATATCTTAGGGTGATGTTTTGGTATTTTTCTGAAAAACTTCAATTTTTGATGAATAGTGAAACCACTAAGTGGTACTTAAAAAACTGATTTTTCGTTTAAATAAAATTTTAACACCTCTATGTTTTGAATTTAAAAAATCAGACATACATTTTTGTCATTAGAAAGTAAAATGTGGTTCAATGGGATTAAAATAATTTTTTGGTGAATAATAACTTTTAAGTTTTTTATCGCGATTAGAGATAATTAGTGTAATTTAAGTTAAAAAAAATGTTTTAATAATATGAAATGACCTTGAAACATGTCCTACCCTTATGTTGTGAGTCATTTCCGACCAAGAAAATCCATGGGTCAACTTGGGGACCCCATGGAGCCACTTTGGTAGGAAAATGACATTAATAACTTTTTATTTAATGTTAAAATATAAATGTCACAAACATCTATTGTCTTACTAAAACAATTTTTAAATGGGGTTATACAAGTCATAATTTTGACTATAAATATTCATTAGAAAGATAAAAATATTTCCTAAATCATGATATTTTTTTTATAATTTTTATACATTAAATAAAGTAAATTATTTATGAAACCATGATGATGCAGCGATTACCTCATTATTTAATGATTTAAATAAAATAAAAAGATAATGGTTAATCTAGGACCTAAACTTGTCAAAAATCAATTGTATGGTTTTATTTAGAAATCTTATCACCTTATCCTAGAAATATTTAATTTTGGGACTTTTAAAATCCGAAAATAATTTTATAATAAAGTAACCTTTTATAACTTTCTAATAGTGCCCCTCCTCTCCTCTTATAAAAGGCCCCCTCCTCTACCACCTTACCCACACCTCTCAAGCATATGGCTCGGCCAACCCCTGCCCATTTTGTCTATCCACATCCATATCTTACTCCAAGAATCCTTACTTTGTGGAGGAGTATTTCCAAGGAATCCTTTGAGCTCAAATCAAAAAGAGTTACCCGTTTTAAAGTGAGTTTCTTCTCTTGGGTTCTTATGTTTTATTTTCCTTCTTCAACCCCCTAAACACATTTTATTCATTTATTTTGTAACAAAACCAGTATCTTAAATATAATAGGATGTTTTTATGAGATTTCTTAGAGCTACACTTACACACACCTTCATCTAATGGTTAAAGAGCATACTATTTCCGTGGATGGCGAATTTCTGCCTCACGAAACGATGATTGTTCAATATTCGTCTAACACCTTCAAAGGTGGCCATTAGGATTACAGTATATTTATATATGATATATAATATTTTTATGTTTTACTTATGCTTCTTTATTTTTCATTTATGTCATACCTTTATGGATTCCATAATTGGTATACGCGATATCTTCATTTTAGGAAGTGCAGACTACCGCCCCCTCAATGTGATTTGATTCGTTAATACTATATGTGGGATGTATAAAGGATAGAGTTAATGATATTATATATTGAATTATAATTGAATCATAATATAACTTTATGTCATTATGATTCCATTCCATAAAATACGAAATAGAAATGAAAGTAGCGTTCATGTATACGTACGGCTTACCATCTCCATGAACGGTGCATTTCATTTCTTACCTCTAAATGTTATGTAATATTATAAATGCATGTATATACTGGATACATTTGATATATATGATATCTACATAATTAATATAACTCTTGATATAATGGATACATGAAAAACTTGTAATTATAAAGAGTTTATTTTTGACTCAAGTACCAATGATTGTTAAAACGACCATTATTAACTTAAATAATTACATAGTGTTCATGACATGGTAATAAGAGATATAAAAGGAATAATGAAATTGAAAAAGGTTATTAATCAAGTATAAATTAACTCAAGTTTATTATTCAGGAGATTAAAGATAAATCGAGTCATGTCGGACATGAGGCAAGGGAACTTCTTAACCAAATTTCTATTCTTTGTGTTAATCTCCTATTTTCAAATTATGTCATGATATTATAATGTCCTATCTTGTATTCATACATTCTTTATGTGTACATATAGTGAATCTATTTTATTTAAAAATGATCTTTGTAAGGTACTTCATCTCAATCTCCATTCATTGAGGCATATTTTGTTTTATACACAACTTTCTTTTATACGGTGTATAAACCCCTTTGACTTTTATTCTTATTCAAAAGGAATCTTTTTTTATATGAAGCGTTTTAAAAAAATGAAAAAATGAATGTTTTTTTGTCGTACATATGTGGCGACCACGACTTCTCTGTCTCCATGACCATTATTTGAGTTTCAGCTTCCTCTACAAGCCATAACCTAACATTTTTTAATATGAAAAATAAATACCATATATTACTTTTCTTTTATTTTGGTATTGAAAATTGTTCTCATAATTTTTTTATTATATAAATGTGTTGTATTGATATATTGTGATTGAAGTGTGGAAATGTTATATTTCCTTTATGCATGTTTTACGTGATACGATTATGTTATAGTTCTTGGGGATTGTTATGAGGATGGGTGGTTTAGTGATAAACTAAGGGTGAGTGAGACCGATATAGGTCTCCAATGCATTGGGTAACGCGAAGGAGTTAAACGTTAAGGTTTCTCTAAATAGATTTAGGTAATATACTGTGATGGGTATTCCAAATATGACCATGAGGGTTACTCTCTAGGTAATAATGTTATGAATTCCTCAAGTTACCTTTATGTCTTATGATTTCTGTGATTTATTCATGATTTGATGAGGTATGTTAAAATGATTATGTTTTATGAGTAAAGTATGATTTCATACAAGAACTAATGTTTTCATTGCGTACATTTATATCCCTTACTGAGCTTTTTTATGCTCATCCCATGTTTTTGAAATGTTTTTCACAGGACTTAATGTGGAATACGGTCCAGGATGGGATTAAAGAAAAGTCATGCTATCTAAAACAAGGAACTAGACATGTTTTTTTAAGAGTTTTTATTTTATGGAAACTTAGTAGAAGTGTCTACTTTGTAATCTTTTGAGATGTAATGCTTATGTCCTAATTCTCTAAAACATTAAACCTGAAAATATCCTCAATGAAAATTATTCATTTAATTCATTATTAAGTAAGGTGTAAGGTTGGGGCCTTATAGATTGTGTCAGATGTCAGTTTAGACAACTTTAAGAGTTAGAAAATTGTTAAATTATAAATTAATTTATGGTATGATTGAAATGATATATCATTTCAATATTACCATGTTGCTTAACCTATTATATTTCTGTTTTAAGAATGGTTTTTCATAGAGGAAACATAACAACATTTTTGGAAGGCATACAGAGGGAAATGACCTTTCAAATCAGTATCCTAAGATCGTCAGAATCAGAACTAAACAGTTTGTTGCAGTGATGGCTCAGTTGACTCAGGTGAAAAATGTTGGTTGTTTTTATTGATGATATTTTGGTGTTTTCTAAAAGTAAAGAGGAGCATGAAAGACATTTAAGGGTTATTTTTCAAACCTTAAAAGAAAAGAAATTGTATGGTAAATTCAGAAAGTGTGATTTTTGGTTGCAACAAATTTCTTTCCTTGGTCATATTGTTTCTAAAGATGGAATGACTGTGGATCCTGCAAAAAAAAGGGTTGTTGAAGAATGGCCAAGACCCACAAATTTAACTTAGATCCATAGTTTTATTAGTTTGGAAGGTTACTACAAAAGGTTTGTTGAAATTTTTCATGGTTATCTAGTCCAATGACTAAGCTAACTCGGAAGGGTGTTAAGTTTATTTGGAAAAAAGAATGTGATGATTTTTTAGGAGTTGTAAAGAAGATTGGTGAATGCTCCAGTTCTTGCACTTCCTTCCAGGAATAGTGAGTTTGTTATATACAGTGATGCTTCGTTGAAGGGACTTGGCTGTGTCCTTATGCAGAATGATCATCTAATTGCATATGCTTCCCGTCAATTAAAAACTCATGAGGTAAATTACCTTACACATGAATTGGAATTAGTTGATGTTGTTTTTGGTATAAAAATTTGGAGGCATCATTTGTGTGGAGTAAAGTGTGAAATATATACTGATCAAAAAAGCTTGAAGTATATATTCACTCAGAAATAATTGAACATGAGACAGAGTAGATGGCTAAAATTAATCAATGATTATGATTGTACAATTCATTACCATCCGGGAAAAACAAATAAAGTGGATGATGCTTTGAGTAGAAAAAGAAATGCTTCATTAACAATGTTGCGTTTGGAACGTGATCCTTTGGTTAAGGATTTGATGAACCTTGGCATAGAAGTTGTTAGTGCAGGATTTCCTTCTGTTTTGTTTCAGGTATCAGTGAAATCTTCTCTATCAGACAGAATTATGCAAGCATAGAAGCAAGACAAAAGGTTGCAGAAAAAGGTAGAGCTGGTTCAGAAGGGAAAGTTTCCTGAATTCAACATTGATAATGATTGTGTTTTGAGATTTGGGAAGAGATTGTGTGTGCCTTGTAATTCATAGTCGAAGAGAGAGTTGTTATGTGAAGCTCATAGTTCTCCGTTTTCAGTTCATCCAGGAAGTACTAAGATGTATAGAGATCTTCGAGAGTATTACTGGTGGGACAGAATTGAATGGGATATTGCTGATTTTACTGTGAAGTGTTTGACTTTTCAATAGGTAAAAATAGAGTTTTAGTTACTGAAAGGGATGCTTCAGCTTTTACCAGTGCTAGAGTGGAAATGGGAAAATATAGCCATGGACTTTGTTGTGGGATTACCGAAGACATCTCGAGGTAATAATGCAATCTGGCTTATTTTTGATTGCTTGACTAAATCTACTCATTTCCTTCCTATTCTAGATACTTTATCTCGAGATCAACTTTCTTGATTGTATCTTAAAGAGATAGTCAGGTCTCCTGGAGTTCCCCTATCCATTTTATCTAATCATGATTACAGGTTTACTTATAACTTTTGTAAAGGCCTTCAGAAGTCGTTGGGTATTGAATTACATTTTAGTTCATCTTTTCATATTCAATCAGATGGGTAGTCAAGATGAACAATTCAGAATTTAGAGGATATTATATGTGCTTGTTCGATAGATTATTCGGGAAGTTGGGACCAACATCTTACTTTGGTTGAATTTTCATATTATAACAGTTTTCATTCCAGTATACAGATGGCATCATTTGAAGCATTATATGGTAAACGGTGTCGAACTCCTGCTTTTTTGGATGAAGTGGGTGAGAGGAAGCTAATGGGACCAAAATTGGCAGAAGAGATGGAAGAAAAAGTTCAGTTGATTCAGAAACACATGAGAACAGCTCCGAGCAGGTAGAAGAGTTATGTGGATAACTGGAGGATGGATCTATCTTTCAAGGTAGGTGATCATTTTTTTCTCAATGTTTCACCATGGAAAAGTGTGATGCGATTTGGTAAGAAAGGAAAGCTGAGTCCAAGGTTCATTAGGCCATATGAATTTCTGGAGAGAGTTGGATCAGTTTCTTACCGAGTGGCTTTACCTCTGAGTTTATCCCAGGTACACAATGTTTTTCATGTTTCGATATTGAGAAAGTATATGCCAGATCCATCTCTTGTTTTGAGCCCAGAGGTAGTTCGGTTGAAGAGAATATCTCTTATGAAAAACAACCAGTCCAAATTCTTGACTTTAGAGAGAAAGTGTTGCAGAATAAGGTAATTCACCATGTAATGGTTTTGTTGAAAAACCATATGGTCGAAGAGGCAACGTGTGAATCTAAAAATGCTATGAGGGATAAATACCCCCACTTATTTTGATAAGTGAATAAAATTATGAGGATGAAATTCCTAAAAGGGGGGAAGGATGTAACATCCTAGGTAAATAAAGAATAAAACATTTTCATATTTATTAATATTTGTGAATTAAATATTAATTTTACTTTAAAGGTGTTTCTATGTTCGATAGCATACCCGATACACAACAAAGAAATTCATTAAAATCATACGTTGCACACTAGTAATAAAATAATATTATTTTAAATGGTAGTTAACACATAGACGTTGTATTGGTAGGAATTAATATAAATAACTAAAATATGATTATATATGTTTGTTAAATATTTTTACATTTATCCAATAAAGTATAAAGGCTTAAGATACAAAAAGAATTCAATTTTAGGCATATATACTCTAATATTCACTAAAGGTCCACTTATAGCCTTTTGATGGTGAACCATCATTAAATATAATTTTGGTCACTCTTATACATTCTATTAGAAAAAATAAAATTATTCTTTAGAATTAGGACATCAAAATTTACTTTGTGTAAATTTTTGGTATTTTTCCGATAAAGTTCATTTTTTTAATGAATAATGAAAAATGTTGTATTTCAATTCCAAAACCCTTTTTAATCTAATTTATTTATATGATTAGATTATCTTTTTAATTGGGTTTAAATTGAAATTATAATATATTTTTACCATTTAAACCAATAGGGGTCGTTGGAATTAATTTCACTTTGAAATTGGACTTAAACTAGTGTCAATCTTTTGATATATATTATTTCATAAAAATATGCTATTTATCCTGACAGTGGGAATTAATTATTAAATTAATTAATGTAAATTATATGTTTTGAATTTTTTAAAATATAAATCATTTTTGAATTCGGAATATCAAATATATCTTATGGGGAAGTTTTGGTATTTTTCTGAAAAACTTCAATTTTTGATGAATAGTGAACCCACAAAGTGGTACTTAAAAAACTTATTTTTTGTTGAAATGAAATTTTACCACCTCTGTGTTTTGAATTTCAAAAAATCTGACATACTTGGTTTTCATTAGAAAGTAAAATGTGGTTCAATTATATTAAAATAATTTTTTGGTGAATTGTAACTTTTAAGTTTTTAATCGCAATTAGAGGTAATTAGTGTAATTTGAGGCAAAAATAATGTTTTAATAATATGAAATGACCTTGAAACATGTTCTACCATTATTGGATGAGTCGTGGCCGACCAAGAAAATCCATGGGTCAACTTGGGGACCCCATTGAGCCACTTTCGTAGGAAAATTACGTTAATAGCGTTTTATTTAATGTTAAAATAAAAATGTCACAAACATGTGTTATTTTACTAAAACAATTTTTAAGTGGGGTTATACAAGTAATAATTTTTAATTTAAATATTAATTAGAAAGATAATAATATTTCCTACATCATGATATTTTTTTATAATTTTTATACATTAAATAAATTAAATTATTTATGACACCATGATGATGCATCGATTACCTCGTTATTTAATGATTTAAATAAAACAAAAAGATAATGTAAAATCTAAGACATAAACTTGTCAAAAACATATTGGATGGGTGGATTTATAACTATTATCACCTTATCCTCGAAATATATAATTTTGGGACCTTTAAAATCCGAAATGTATTTTATAATAAAGTAACCTTTTATAACGTTACAAGAGTGCCCCTCCTCTCCTCTTATAAAAGGCCCCCACCTATATCACCTTACCCACACCTCTCAAGCCTTTGGATTGGCCAAACCATGACCATTTTGTTTGTATACATCCCATTATTTCTCCTAGAATCCTCACATTGGGCAGGAGTCTTTCCAAATAAGCCTTTGAGCTCAAATCAAAAAGAGTTACTAGTTTTAAAGGTAGTGTCTTCTCTTGTGTTCTTATGTTTTATTTTGATTCTCCAACCCCCTAAACTCTTTTTATTCCTTTATTTTGTAACAACACCAGTATATTAAATATAATAGGATTTTTTAATGAGAATTAATAGAACTAAACTTACACAGACCTTCATATAATGGTTGAAGAGCATATTGTTTCTGTGGATGGAGAATTTCTGCCTCACGAAACGATGATTGTTCAATATCCTTCTACCACCTTCAAAGGTGGCCATTAAGATGACACTATATTTATATATGATATATAATATTTTTATGTTTTCCTTAAGCTTCTGTATTTTACATTTATGTCATACCTTTATGGCTTCCATTATGGGTATACGCAATATCTTCATTTTAGGAAGTGTGGACTACTGACCCCTCAAAGTGATTTGATTCGTTAATGCCATATGTATGACGTATAAAGGATGGAGTTAATGATATTATATATAAAATTATACTATAATTATAATATACCTTTATGTCATTATGATTCCATTCCATAAAATACAAAATAGAAATGAAATTAGCGTTCATGCATACGTACGGCTTAACGTCTCCATGAACGGTGCATTTCATTTATTAGCTCTAAATATTATGTAATATTGTAAATGCATGTATAAACTGGATATATATGATATATATGATATCTAAATAACGAATATAACTCTGGATATAATGGATACATGAACAACTTGAAATGTTAAATAGTTTATTTTTGACTCAAGTACCAATGATCGTTAAAACGACCGTTATTAATGAAAATAATTACATAGTGTTAATGACATGGTAATAAGTGATATAAAAGGAATAATGAACATGAAAAAGGTTATAAAGTAAGTAGAAATTAACTCAAGTTTATTATTCAGGATATTAAAGATCAATTGAGTTACATCGGACATGAGGTAAGGGAACTTCATAACCCAATTTCTATTATTTGGGCTAATCTCTTATTTTCAAATTATGTCATGATATTATTATTTCCTATTTTGTATTTATACATTCTTTATGTGTATATATAGTGAATATATTTTATTTAAAAATGATCTTTGTAAGAGACTTCATCTCAATCTCCATTCATTGAGGCATATTTTGTTTTATACACAACTTTCTTTTATTCGGTGTATAAACCCCTTTGACTTTAACGCTTATTCAAAAGGAATCTTTTTTTATACGGAGATTTTTACAAAACGACAAAAGGAATTTTTTTGTCGTACGTATGCGGTGATAACGACTTCTCTGCCACCATGACCATTATTTGAGTTTTAGCTTCCTCTACAAGCCATAACCTAACTTTTTTTTAAAATGAAAAATAAATACCATGTATTACTTTGATTTTATTTTGGTATTGAAAATGGTTTTCATAAGGTTTTTATTATATAAATGTGTTGTATTGATAACTTGTGATTGAAATTTGGAAATGTTATGTTTCCTTTATGCATGTTTTACATGATTTGATTATGTTATGGTTATTGGGAATTTTTATGAAGACAGGTGGTTCCATGATAAAATAAGGGTGGGTGAGCCCGATATAGCTCTACAATACATTGGGTAACGTGAAGGAGTTAAATGTTAAGGTTTCTCCGAAGATATGAAGCGAATATACTGTGATGGGTATTCCATACGTAACCATGAGTGTTACTCCCTAGGTAATAATGTTATGAATGCCTCAAGTTACCTATATGTCTTATGATTTCTATGATTTAGTCATGATTTGATGAGGTATGTTAAAATGATTATGTTTTATGAGTAAATTAGGATTTAATACATGGACTAATGTTTTCATTTCATACTTTTACATCCCTTACTGAGCTTTTTATGCTCATCCCAAGTTTTTGAAATGATTTTCACATGACTTAATGTGGAATAGGGTCAAGGATGGGATCAAGGAAAGGTCATGCTATCTAAAACATGGAACTAGACATGTTTCTTTTTAACAGTTTTTATTTTATGGAAACTTAGTAGAAGTGTCTACTTTTTTATCTTTTGAGATGTAATAGTTATGTTCTAATTTTTTAAGAACTCTAAACCTGAAAAGATCCTCAATGTAAATTATTCATTTAATTCATTATTAAGTAAGGTTTAAGGCTGGGGCCATATAATGTATGTATTATTTTAACATTAAAAAATTATAATTATATCCAAAATATCATATTATATTTATTAATATTATTATATATATAATCTGTTTGATGTAGTGATGAAAAAAATAACATTTATTCATGGAAGTGGAAGTACACATGTAATCACGAATGACATTATCATATTTCAGTGAATGTAATGGTGAGATATTAAATTATATCTAATCTATTGATTATGGTAAATATTATACTAATATAATATATATATATAATAATTACATTAATATAGACAATCGTGAGAGATTGTGATAGAAAACATATTACATCGGTTGGTGACAAGGTAGACCACCCTACATATTGATGATTCTTTTGTTTCCCATTTTCTAGAAGAATTGATTGATATAGGTTATGACACAAAAATAAAAACACCATAGAATATGAAATATAAAATTGATTTTATTTTTTCATGGTTAAATATGATTTTATAAAGGAAGATTGAAATACTAAAACACTCACTTATGAAAAATAATTGATCATCAGAAAATCCCATAATGTATACAGCATAATAGAAGATAGTTTTGTTTAATGATAAAATAAGATTATATTATTTTAGGACGTACTTTCAGAAAGAATTTTTGTAGATAATAAATGAAAAAATGGGTATTTAAATTTAATGAAATGAGAACATTTTTCACTATTTAATTATTTAGGGGAGGAGCAATCTTATTAATCCATAAAATATTCGATTAATATAAATTAATTTTCAATTAAAATGAATAAAAAATGAATAGTGTATAATATAGGAATATTATGGTTCAATATAGAATCATCCTAAAAAATGATACTTGTTTTGACTATGTTTTTCCATAATATTTTGGTTTCAACCACTCGTTAACCCTTTTTAAACATATTGTGACAATAAGGTTTTTTACACAACTAGGGTCATGATATTCAGAATAAAGGTTTAACTAGCCCATAAATCATCCATGGATGATATTATAAACCATATAAAAATATTTTGGGAAAATATAAATTTTTATTATATTTTTTCATTTAATAAAAAATTATTTTTTATAAGATATAATTAATGTTAAATTTTATAGCTATTCATTAAATAGAATTTAATAACATCAATTTAACAAATAAAATTTTAAACAAAATATTTTAATACATACATAACATGTAATTTAATTATATAAAATTCACGTATCACATTAATTTTATCAAATTATTTTACATTTAATATTTTTAATATCATTTATTTTATTAATTCATTAATTGAATTATTACTCTATCACTATTCTGTATGAATTTATGGTAATTTTGTTATCAATAAAAATTAAACATAAATTACCATGATGAATGTATAACATATATCATTCAAACTAATATTTGTATCAAAATATATGATATGATAATCCCATTATTAAAAATATTATAATTATAAAAAACCAGAGTGTGAAATTTTAAAATCTTCCTTACCGAAAATATTATAATGTTCCTAAACTTGTAAACTTTCAATACAAATTTAATATAAACAATTAATGTATTTGAATTTACTTATTTTACTCATATGAAAAAATTAATCAATTTTTATGCCCTTTTTATATTGCATATCATAATTTTTGTAACATTAATTACACCATTTACCCTTCATTGTGGGAAAATAATTACTAGGGTTGAAATTTATGATGACAAAAAAGTGACCTATTTAAAAAATTGGGAACCAAAGGTTAAAAATATGGAATATATTCTAATAAATTAAATTAACATAAGTGGTATAACTTAATTTAAAATTATACTGGGAAAATATGATGACAAACTATTTTTATAAAAAAATGACATTTTTAATGTGAAAATTTTTTTATACTAAATTAAAGTATATTGACCTTTCAAAAAAATAATATCCTTCTTATTTAAAATAAGAATGAACTAATTATGTTTTAAATTAACCAAAATTTTATTTTTACATTTTAAATAAAATAATTTAAATTCTATTATCAATAATATAATCCATATTTTTCACTTTTCAATAAAAATATTTTTGTTCAAAAAATTATCTAAATTGATCTTAGGATGACATAAATATAATTTCTTGAAAAAACAATTTTTTTTCAAATTCAAAAATATAATTTCAGTTTTTATATTTTAAATAAAACATTAAACTAAAAGAGTTAAATAAAATAATTTATGTTTTTATTTAAAAATTAATTATTATATTTATAATGAATATAATTTTCTAATTTCTGAAGGATATTAATTTACAATTATTATTTATATATTTACATGAGTTGTTACATTTTCCCCCATTTTTAAATTGTATCCTTTTAATTTTATTCACTTACATAAAAAGTGTGATATATTTCCCTCAAAACATTTTCATATTCCCATGTAGCCTATAAAATGATATAGTTTTTCCTAATTAAAATTACATGTTGTATCACCTTATTCCATAACAAATTCTATATATGTTCAAGAATCAATATGTGTTTTCCTCATAATAAATGATATATTCTAATTGATCTTCTACTAATCTCAAATCCTGAGATGAATCCAAACAAAAAATTATTGACATATAAACACAAAAAATTTTGTATACCTAGGATAAACATAGAGGTAAATCCCCTGGATGGGGGAACTAGCCCAAATTTCATCAAGATTTTATATGGACCAATGAATAATGTGATTAAAATACCATTTTTACTAAAACACATAACACTCTTCAATGTAGTTACTATAATAAGAACATGATGACCTTCCACAAAAGAAATATCATTCCTTTGGTTATTCCTATAACTATTCTATTTAATTTCAGCTTCCCTAAATAAGGAAAAATATTATTGACCTCTTCATCCATTCAAACTACCAACTATTTTCACATTATCATTCTATCTCTAATAAAGTTGAAAAATATGTAGGGTGACATCAATTTTGATATAATCCACCAAAAGGAGAAATAAGTATTCTAGAATGAAAACTAATATTATATGAAAAAAAAAAAGAAATAATGATGTTGATCCCAATAATTATGATAATCAATTGAACAAGCATAGAGAATGTATTTGGAGAAATCAATTTTCTGTTGAGACTATCTATCATATTGGGGGTATAATATTGTTCTGAAATTTAATTGAACAACCATTGACTTCAAAACTCAATTCAAAAAATTAGTGGTGAACCTGAGTAATGGTTAAATAAAATGGAGCATCAAACCCCCTTTATCAGTAAAATATCTTTGAGATATAATCTATAAGATTGATAAAAAGATAAATATTCTCATATGGGAAGAAAATTTGATTATACAATTAATCAATCAACACTAAACCAAAATTTCATTATTGACTTGTTATGTCATTGGCAATCCAACTATGAAATATTTAGATTAATTTTCCCATTTTTAATATGGCACTAGAAAGTCCATAAGAATCCGATTTTTCAATTTTTTTCTTTATTAAACTATTGAAATTTCAAAAATATAATGGTAAATAAAAAATGATTTTTTATTCCATTACACCAGTAATACCGTGAAACTGTTAATAAATCAAAGTATTTGAAGGATTAATAATAAATACGGAACTATAAGTTTAACTAAATAATCATCTCTTCAACTGGGCATAACATGGCACACATAGTCAAATTCTAAATCCCAATACTCTATATTTTTCCACATTAAATTTAGGAGTACCCTTATTATAGAATTCAACATTTTCCTATATCCAACAATTTTTATTTTGGGCTTGATTAATTATTTTTAATTGATATTATTATAGTAAAACCTGAAACCAAATATAGGATGTTCCATTATCAAAAAATTATAGACCAAAATTCATCAAAACATTAACCAACGGGTCATGTTTCTACTTTAACCAGGTTAATGAAACATAATTTTTTGGTCGCAAAGCATCCACTACTTTGGTTTATATAGTAGTATGATAAAGAATCATGAAATCATAAACCATGATATGTTACACCATTTTTTTATATCATATATTCAACTCATTCTCAGTGAATATATACTTGAAATAGTTATGATTATTATATATTTAACACTTGTAACCATAGAAATGATTCATGAAATTGTTTATCACAAAAAAAGAAGAATAAATAATTCCAAATAATTTGTAGCCAAATTTAACTCTTATGTTTTTAGATTCCATGAAACATAATAAATTACTTAATAATTCAATATTAGAACAAGTCTAATTAACAACAAAGAAACATTATTATTGATGACATATTCAACATATATAAATTGATAATTAAAAAATAGGTAATTAAAAATTATTTATTTTAGTTCCTGATAGAAATAATCACATTTATTTTTCTAGATGAATTTAACACTTACTTGATTTACGAAAGTTAATGGTCTAGAAAATATAAAAAAAATTCAATAAATCACACGTAGTAACCTGAATATATTTTTTTTTGTATTTTTCCACACATCAACATTATTTTTTTAGTATAAATTTTTTTTATAAAATATTTACATGAAAAATATACAATTTAAATAATGTATTTAAAAGAAAATTCACACTTACTAATTTTTTCATATATTTTGTTTTCATAATAGTTTGAAAAAAATAATAGGTGTATTTCATAGACCACATGAACATTATAATATATAATATATCATCACTAAAAAACCCTAAATTTCCCAAATAGTAATTCAAGAATCTATTAAAAAGATACATAACTATTGACAAGGAATTATACAAACCAATACAGATAGATAAAAACACTAATTTCACATATTTATTGTGAATTATTGTCTTTTGGATATCACCCTACATTAACTTAAACATAAATTACCCTAACTGTAGATCACTCTTTGAATAAAAATACACTCCCTAGAGATGATAAAAAATAATCAATATATAGAAAATGATACAGTCTGTAATAGTGTTTTTATTCAAATCTATATAATAAATGTAAAACATCATGAAACCATCATTATTATAAAAAACCTATAGAAAACCACAGTGATGTACTAAGACAAATGACCCTTCATCTAATAACTCATATTATTCGGTTTCCAATTCCAAAATTTCTACTATAGAAATTCTATTAAGGGGTTTTGAAATAGGATCTACTTTATGAACTAGTTTGAAAGTATAATCATCCTCTCATCTAGGAATAACACTGAGTTAATCACCATGAAATACATCCATATATTACTTCACTTCTTATAAAGAATTAATCTGGACATTTTATTTATTTTTATCAACTTTTTCTAATTCTATTTCACTACAATTTCAAAATAACTTCTCAGTTTCATGATACGTTAGAAAAGTTATGATATCATAGGAAAAACATTCATCGATCTATAATATATATTACTAGGATAAAAATAAAATCCAATCAAAAATAAATTTAATATAGAAATATATAATGGAATGTTTTGCATGATGTTCCAAAAATACCATCACACTTATATCAATATCAGGATTTCAATAATATGTTTTTTAATTAACTCTTCTACTAGGAGTTTTAAAAAAAATATCTTACATTCATGTGGTGATAATCCCAATTTAAAAGAAAGCTTCTATGAAATTACTGATTTTAACGATCCAGAATAAAATATTGTATTAACATAATTCATATAAACTAATAACATATATGTAAAAACGTTTTAAATGGACCTACATAAACAATAGTAATAAAAAAATATATTTCAATTAATTTCTTATTTCAGTCATAATGTCTTTCACCATGAGTAACTATCATCAGAAACATGTTAGCATAATTACCCAACTACATTAAACTAAAACATCTCACTGATGTATGGTTATCAGGTACCCATTTCATTTAATTTTAATTACTTCTTTATTTTTATTCATGAGCACTGCGACCAAACATACCACACAGGTAACAATTTCTATAATTTATCATACATTCCCAAGGATTCTTTTTAACACAATCATAAAAAGTTCAGAACTTAAATTTCATAAATCTTTATTTATTTCATGAATAGTTCCCCATTTTTTATCATCTATATCTTTTATCTTACTCATGTTGAATATAATGACATACAAAAAGTCTATTTCAACCTGATATGATCAACAAAAAAGTTTCTCATATCTTTTAAAATCATGGAAATCTAATTCATTTTGATAACATTTTTTCAACACAAATGAAAAGAAGTAATCTAAATATCATTATCCAAGATTAATTCTATTACAAACATATAAAATCATGAAAAAAATTATGTGTAACATTCTATAGAATCTCAACCCTTTTCCACAATTCACTATAATTTTTTTCTATTTTGATTCAAAGGACTATAAGGAAAAAATTATGAAGGAGTATATTCATAAATGTGTCCTATTACATGGAATCAATCTCATCTCACAATTTGTTATTCTAAACCAATGTAAACCATATATCAACATCACCTAAAACATTAATTGGAATGGGTTTCCATTTGACATTCTAAACACTCTATGACATTAAAAATAATAGTATAGAGATTGATCAATCATTCGACTTCCACTAGGGTTATAAGCACAACTATATACATGAGAATGGTTTATTATAATGTGATCCATTGTCATCGTGTTCCCCCATGGTTGATCGAGATTGTCACTATTATTTTTTCCACCAGTATTTATATCTTGATTGAATTGAGTCATCACTAAATAGAAGGCTTAACTCCAATCCCATCCATTCTAGGTTTCAAATTTTAATGGATATCATCCCCTTGGTTCCTTCCTATTATATCTTCCATGTATCCAAAACGGAAACCATTATAAAAAATCATAGTATAAGAAAAGAAGCATTATAATCAGTAAATAAAAGATCACTTCAACCTAATAATATAGTAAAGTCATTTATGACAATATGTTATTAGTATGAAAACCCTATCGTTATATAAAATTTATATTATACCAATTATAAGGATGCATTGTTAAAAGTCAAATTTTTTTATGTAACTTTAAAATAGAAGTCACTTTCATGCATTTTCAATGATATTTTTCTATATTTTTGTTGAGGCAGGCCATAAATCTTGTTTAATAATCCCATATATTACAATGTGAAAAAAATCAACATTGTATACATTTTCCCACAAAAAATGTATAAATTAATACATGATTTATTGTAATATTATATATTAAAAAAATTATATTGACCATAAATCAATCTATAATCATACATAAATCCCATTGAAATGCATTTTTAAAATGTGGGATGTGAATAAAAAGATGAATAAGGGGCATAAAAATCAAAAAAATATTAGTCAAGAGAGAAACATAAAAAAACCCAATTAATTTATTTCATCATAGAATTCCTTTTTATCAAAAAATATGACCACTTATCGTTTATAAAGAACATTTTCACTCCTTTTGAAATCAAAAAATTTCCATGAAAACTCATTATGAAGAACAAAAAAGATATATTAGAACCATGGGATATCATCACCTTAAAACCCTTACAAAGCCCATATAATTGGAATATAAATATGAAATAATAATAATATAATTCTCCCAAGAACATAATCATTACCCAATTCATTAAAGAATTATATGTGTTCACCCATCGTATAAGTTATATCAGTCTCACTTGAGCTATAATGGGGATTAAACCTAAAAATATGTTATATTTGGTTCACATGTGAGCTATAATGATGGTCATCCCATCATATATAATGTACAAGTATAATATCATTAATAAAATTCTCGAAACTCCTTTAAAATAAAAATAAAAACACTTATTGATATAAAATTACCCTTTCTATTTATAGAAAAAAATCAATACCAAAGTAAACATAAAACAATGGATATAAGGGTTTCTTATAGATAAAATATGTAATATTTTATTGGAAGAAAAACCTGAAATATCCATTACCATGGTGGGGAAATTTTATTTCCATGTATATATTAAAATAGATTTTTTTTTCAAATGAAATTCTAATATTTTTTAAAAATATTACTTTTTGATAAACATAGAAAGAATTCAGTATGAAATTAAATTTATAGTTATTTTTTATCCTAGTAATTAAAATCATAAAGTGTTTATAACAACATGGATATGGATGCTAATTATTTAAAAAATAAATCATTAAAATTTGGCTTTAAGATAAAGTGTCCCTTACCTCAAGTCTGAATCTTCATGAATGTTCATTATATTCTAGAATATTAAACACAAGTTAAATATTTACATTCACTTGAAAAAAATTATTTTCATTATTTCATTTACATTACTTATTACCATGTTATAAAAAATTACTTAATAATTTATGTTTATGTTGGTTTTTTTGTTGATATTTAGTTCATAAGTCCAAAATGTTATCTATAGGTTAGTTATGGCCATTGAGGTTATTAATCCATCATCTCTAGAATAATAATCATTAAATAATTATCAATTTTTTACATCAAATATTCTTTTAAAATACATCATGTATAATGGTTATGAAAAACCTAGTATGTTACTATCGTGTAGATGATATATTGCAGGTATACATGTTTAATGTTTCAATTTTTCATTGAAAATTATAGAGAGAATATATCTATTATTTAATCATTACTGAAGTAAAAATATATAATAACAAATATATTTTTTAATTAACGAATACATATATGTATATATATATATATCATATATGTGATGTGGTGAAAGGAAAATAATCATGTTGCTTCGTGGAGGTTGTAGTCTACACGTATGCACGAATGACATTATTTTTATCATTTAATAGAAAAGGTGACAGTTTAAATGATATATTATATTTTAATATTGAGTAATATTTCATGAATATATTTTATATGAATTAATTCCGTCATTATAACTATCCTTGATAGGTAGTGATGGAAAATAAATTACTTCAGTTTGGGATGTGGTAGTCCTCTATATACATGAATTATGGTTCCATTTCACATTTGATGGAATTAAAGATTCATTTAGGATTAAAAATTAATATAAAAACACCTTAGTATGTAGAATATTCTATTATTATTATTTATACATGAATAAATAATTTTTTATGAGGTGGAAGTATAAATAAAATAATAATACTATGTTAAGAAAGATATATCTTCTCCAAAATATATCTTATTGATTAAAAAAAATGGTTTTCTGTGATTTTTTATGATAGAAAAGATTCTAGAATGTGATTTTCTATGTAATGAGTTGATTTGTTTAGCCTATTGAAAAACCAAAAAAAGTATATGTTATGAAATGAGAAGAGGTGGGGCCCTTTTATAAGGGAGGGGTTGTTCACACTTGGAATTTATTTAAATAATGAATTAATATAAATTAATATTCAATACCCAAAGGTTTGATACTAATTAATTTTATACTCTATGATTTTTATGGAAATAAATCATCTCATACAATAATATCAGTTGATTTTTGACTATTTTCCCTTTTTTGGTTTGAACCCCTTATTCACTCTATTTAATCGTACCGTGACAAAATATTTTTACTCATTGAGAGTCATGTTATTTACTATAAGTAAAAAATCTTCTATTATTTCATATTATAAACCATATACGAAAAGTATGAACTGATATAATATATTTATATTTATTATATCATTTATAATAATGGTATTTATAATAAAATACCATTACTATCAATTTTTAGAACTATATATTACAGTTACTTCAAAACATCAACAAATAAAATAAAAATACAATGAAACATTTTAATACATACATAAAATTCTATTTTGTAATATATTATTCTTTTATAAAATTAATTATCTCAAATTATTTAAATTTTTATATTTCTAATATAATTTATTTATGTTTTTCATAAATTGAAGAATTACTTCATTCGTGATGTGTGAGAATTTATGGTAGTTATTTTATCCTAAATAATAAATAATATAATGCCCTAATAATGAAAAATTATTTATTTTTCTGAATAAAATTTATAAAAACAATTATAATCTATTTATCTCCGTATGAAAAATATAATATTTATTATAAATAAGAATGTGACATTATTATTATTCTCTATATATAATATTATAAATTTAATAATATCATCCTTATGGAAAAAATGTCATATAAGAAAATATTAGATGATGATAGAAAAAATGATATCATAAAATAAAATTTAATCATGGTTTAGGCTTATTTCATAGTTCAAATAATTTTATTATTAACTTTAATTATTGAATTTACCCTTTACCATAGAGGAAAATTTATTAAGGTTACTATTTATATTGAAAAAAATAAATATTAACTATTTAATAAATTTGTACCAACAGATTCCAAATATGGAATATATTTTTCATGATTCAATTCACATAAGTGGAGGAATTTAATTTGATATTAAATAGGAAGAATATGATAAATACATGTTTTTTTGAAAAATTCTATTTTAATTTAAAAATGTTTTAATAATAAATTCAAGTATAATGTTCATTTTTTTCAATATTAATTTTTTTTATTATAAATCAAAATTATATAATTTCATTTTTAAAAACAACCAAAATATAATTTTACCTCATAAATAATTGAAAATTAATACAATTTTGAATAATAAAATCCATATTTTTCACTATTAACAAAAAATAATCCTATTGAAAAAATTATAAATAAATAATACTAAGATAATATTAAATTGATGATAATGAAAATTAAATACCTATTTTAAATTTATAATTCAAAAATCATATAATAAAACATTTTAATAAGATATTATACAAGAATAGTTGGATAAAAATATTTTTACTTCTCATTTAAATATTACTAAGTATTTATATAATTAATATAACTATATGATACTTGAATAAAATAAATATAATAATTATTAATTATGTAATAATAGTTTTTGTTACATGGAATGTAACAATAATAAAGAAAATTATGAAAAATATTAGTAATGGTTTTATATAACGAAATTATATTGATGAATAAGTACTTCTTTTTTAGTAGAGATATTTCATTCTTAAGATATCTGTTTTATTCATAAAATATTTTTATAAATATTTATTTAATCTAATATAAAAAATTAATTTCTATTTTGAAATCATAATTTCATAATTATATTATGATGAATTTTTCTAAATTTTCAAAAAAAAAGATGATTTTTGTGTGAATTAGGAATATGATGATTTTTAATTACAAATATATTTTCTCTTCTAGTATTCTGAAGTATCAATTTTTTATATGGATTAGATTTGAAATATAAATATTTTTTTTGTTATAAATAATACAATTTATACCTTTTGGATAAATATTTACAAGATTATGACACACAAATACTTTTAAAAATAAAATCCTATTTTTAAAAAATCATTTAATTTTTATATTAAATTAATTTCAGAAATATAAATTAATTAAATGTTATATAATTGACTATAATATTTTTAATCATCATGTTCAATTTTTTTAATGATTTTTATATCAGTTTTTGTCATTATGAATAGTTACTATGGTAACGATATTACAACCATAGTAAAAATCGTATAATAGGTAAATTACGGTTAAACTGAATGATAAAGAAATAATTTTCAACTTCATACTTTTTAATGATGTATTTATTAGTCTATAACCATATTTAGTGAATTTAATTATATACAAGTGAAATTTTCTAGAGAATTTTTTAACAATTTATTAATTCGTTAAAATATTCAAGGTGTGACCTTACACCCACATATAATAGTACACCCCTCACTTATTTTATTTAAGTTTTTTAATAAACATTGATCTTGAAAATCCAACTAGAATATATTTTTATACTTCCCTATCCATGATGTATAGGTTCTATTCTTATTAATAAACCATTACAAAAGTCCTTAAGAAGGGACCTAAAGGACATCAACAAAAAATAAACAATCATCTGACCAAACCTCATTATATTTATTTTTTCTTATACCATTATTAAATAGTTTTTCAAAAAATAATAAACTCAATTAAATTAATATACTTAATTGTTATTGTGATTATGGAACCACCATTATCCACACTCTTTTCCATAAAAAGGAAATGAAATTTTCAATTTTTGTATGTGTGGACTACATTCTTCATGTATAAATTTGATTCATATTCCATTACTATAATTCCCGATGATTTATTACAATGAGTTTAATAATGATATATTATATTTATTAGTAAGTATAATTATTCAATCAAAATATAATATATATCATCTTACCTTTCCCTCTGTTTAAAAACAAAAATATTGCTTATGTATACATGAGGATGACCTCCTTGACGAAGTGATGTGATACATTATACATTTTATCTATTCAAAGATAGTAATAATGATATATTTCATGAGTATATATAATATCAATGATCTAATAATGACAATGGGATGGTTAATTTTTATTTTCATTTATTTTTTAAAAACATTGAATGGTTGAAACATCACTCTTGCATACCCACATACAACATTCTCCAAGAAACGACGTGAATAATTTTGTATTAAAAATTATTTTTTATTTTTATATAATTTTAGATAATAATGAAATTTGAAATCTATGATGTGATAATTATTTTGGAGAGTATGATTCATTAATCAATGTTTAGGTGCAATAACTTCTTAGTCTAAACCATACGAAAAAACAAAATGGGTATCACCTGGAATTATGATATTAGTCAAATTCATTCTTATAAACATGTGATATAAAGTTATAGGTAATTAATATAAAAAATCATATGTATTGATATAGTTGTAGAATATAATTATAATAAACATTTATTAACTATAGAAGATGTTATAATGTACATGAATTAGGACAATACCTGAGGTAGGGTATTTATGTTCAAATATTATTTTAATCGAGATTGTTTATACATGAATTTCCATGGATAAATTATTTGATACTTATGGGATATCGAAATTAATTTTTCTATAATGTTTTATTTATACTGAATCCAAAAATTATAGTCATTATACATTTTCTTTTACATAAAATTTTGGATATAGTTTTTTAATAAATAAGCTACCCATATTTGATTCTTATTCAATGAATGTTTTCTTACATGTTTGTTATCCTCAAAATTAATTTATGGACATTTTATAATATAATTTAATAGTTTCAAAATTTCCAATTTTATGACCTTTTTTTATTTTTATTTGATTAATTTATATATTAATAATGAAATGTTTTCTAGAAAATCCATTTATGTATTATTATAAAAGGGAGAAAATAAAGTTATATTTTTATCTATATTGCACAAAACAATATTCACACTATCATGACCATTTTTTACTATGAATAATAAAATATTATTTTCCCTGGATATTCTCATATAAAATATTTTTGATTATATTTTTTATTTATTAGGTCTCTACCTAAGTGATAATAAAATGTAAAGGGATTTTCATCATGAAATATTCCATGTGATATTTTAATGTAATTTTACATCTACGATTGCATACTTTTTTTAGTTACGATCAATTGGGTGTAGGATATTATAACTCCATATGTATTCATTTTTCTGATATTTTCTATTTATAAGGATGAAAAATTAATGAAACCCATTTTGTTTCCATGGGTTATATAATTATGAAATTTCAATTGTCTTTGTGATCTTGTGGAACACATTTTAATCACTATAGGAAATTTTTAAATTTTCAACGGGATCCCATCACAAATAATTTTTTTTGGGACAGGGCCCAGTCACAAATTCCCCATTGCAGAAAAGGGCATTGAAAATATCTTTTTTATGGACAACCACAAAAAAAACAATTTGCGACATTATAAGGATGCATTGAAAATATATTCCCCTTTGTTATTTAAATACGTTATGGCACCATAGTATCAAAAATAATATTTGTGACGAGGTGGTGGACCTGTTGTAAAAATCGTATCATGTTTTTGAAATCATTATTTCCTACGGGCAGTCACAAATAATATTTACGATGGGAAACATCAAAAAAATTATAAAAGAATAAAAAAATATAATTGAATAAAATAATAATAAACATAATAATAATAATATTTTAAAAAATATTATTAATAATTAAATAATAATAATAATAGTAAAATAAAATAAATTATAAAAATATAAAATAATAATCATATAATAATTATTAAAATATTATTGTTAATATAATAATAATAATTTAAATATTAAATAAATTTTAATATTAATATTACTTATATAATAATAAATTATAAAAATAATGACAATCACAATATTCATGAAAAATAAAAAAATTAAAATGGAAATAATAGAAAATAATAATTACGAAAATAATAAAAATAATAAAAATGTAAATAAATAATATCAAATGTAATGTATGCAATAATATAAAAACAGACTGTATAAAAATGTAGAGAGTTTAATATTACAAAAATTTACATTTATATATATTGTCATAAAAAATAAATAGATCACTTTGGGGGATGGTCGTCTGGAGGAGCTAGAGGAGCTGGAGGAGATGGTGGAGGGAACTCCATCTTTAATCCAAGAGTCAGACATCACACACACTCCAACTACTAATTCTCCTACTATTACTTCCATCAAAACATCTCATCCTAAATTTCCTACTATTGCGGCGGCTACTACTGCTACTACTGTCATAGGAGATCTTCCTACTAATGTTGTAATCATTAACTCATATGCTCCTCTCCCTACAAATACTCTCTATGAGCCCACTCTTAACTCACAACTGCACCTAATACTAAATAGATTATGATGATGACTCTCAACGATCTCTTCTCAATCTGAATACTGACATCGTAGTGGTTCCATAAAAATCCATAATGATCAATTGAGTGTAAATACCAACAACTCATCCTTTCTCTAAGTCATACTCAACTGCCTGTATCCATGTAGACTCACCAATTCAGAGGGCATTGGTCTGAGTATCGGTATCGGCCTAGAAATCACTGTGTGCTTGAGACATTGTAGCCTCATATGAATCCTTCAATTTCAATTTAATATTAAGCTAGTTAAAATAATATTTTTAGTAAAATGTTATTCAAAAAAATATATATACTTACCATAATATGACACTGGAGAGAACCTATAAAATCTCCAGTGGTCATATAATTTTACATCATCCTATAAACAATGAACTCCATAATATCAGTGCATTCAACTACCTATTTGAATAAAAAATAAAAAGTTTACATTTAAAGGTATATAAAATATTTTAAAAAAGTACTTACCAAAATATCCCTATGCGTACTGAATGTAGGACTACCAGTTCTATGGTTTACCTTCTATCTCACCTAGTTTCCTTGACGAATAAATGATCTACTCTAAAAATAACCATCCAAATAGAATGAACATAATACATCCCAAACCTAAGAAGAAAAGTAATTAGGTCGGTGAGGGAGACAAGACTCATCAAACTCTATCACTCCTACTTTCTCTATTTATTTTCGTCTCATATTTAAAAAAAACTGACTGAAATAGTGACATAGTGTCACCTGCCATGCTGTCTAGATAGTGTCATGTATTCTATCATTGATGTGATAATATAAAGCCTATAAAGTTTTTATAATATACAGTTATTAATGAAATTAATTTCAAAATAAATATTATTTATTTAAATACCAACAAATGATTGATCATGCGGTGATGTAGATCAATGAGAATATGATCCAATGAGACCCATTCTTTAGAAAAATAACTACGCAGTATATATCTCCCCTATCCAATAGCTATATTCGTAAATATGTGAAAAAAATAAAAAATACACAAAGAATTTTTATATAAAAAATTATTGAAAAATTATTAAAAAACAGAGGTAAACATTCCTCTACATGCATGGATTGAAGTCGAGATGTGGAAGTATCATAGGGATAGGTTCAAGAATGAAAAATCACGCAAGAAAAAACCCCCTCCAAGTCCACCCTAAATCACATGTAGTCTATGGGTCAGATGATCCTTCATCCTACTCATCTAACAGAAGATCAACTTCCTTCAACCTACGATACAGATACTCATCTATCTGAAACCTAAATTGACTGTTGTTAGAAAACAATTAAAAATAACTATTATACGTAGATATATATTATATATGATTATAATCATCATTTAACTATTTCAATGTTCATCTTCATCCTCCTTATCTTCTCTGAAGATTTCAATGTCTTTATATTCCTCCTTAACATCATCAGTTTCCCTTTATGTTTCAATTTCATCATCTATTGTCATTTGAAATTCTTTTGTACCATCATTAACATCAGAGTCACCATCAACACTTAACTTTGGTGTTTCATCATCAATATTTGTTTCTCATATTGAAAAATATGGTATTGGACCAGTCTCTCGAAAAATTTCAATTCCTTCCACTTTAGTGGGACTACATCCAAATTGAGTGAACTGATTTTCCAATGATTTAATTTTTTTATGCTCTACCTAACACACAACTATTATTTTTAGAACAATTTTTTGAATAATAAATTTGATATGCCTAATGATCCAATTAAAATGATTCAATTAATACATGAAGACTTTAATATTTAATTTCAAGGATTCTATGGGCCGGATGAAAATGCAATCTTCTCTCAGTATCCAACCATTGACATTTAAACATTGTTATGTAATATTTTTCTAGATAACACAGTTCAATAATTTCTTCTAGCATGCATAAAAGTAAAATTATGTTTTCTATAATGAGATAATCTCAAGAAAACACCATTATTCATTTTATTGGATTTTCTATATGCATGTGTATGAAGTCTAAAACCATTCACCACATAGAAATTATAATATTTAAACATTTTTTATAGTGGGTTACTCAATACACATAATAAATTAACAAATTTATCATCATGTTGAGATAACTGAAAAATATGAAAACAATTATCAATATAATAGATATTAAATAAATTTTATATGTTAAACCAAAAATTATTTATGTTACTTATATTTGAAACGAGTAAGAAAATTTTTTTCTGATGTTCTTCAAGAGAAAAAATTATTATTTTGGAAGTTGTTTCTTGATATGATTATCATATAAATATAAAAAAAATATGATTAATTAACTATAAAAATTTTTATAGAATAATTGTTATGATCACTCACTATAAAAATGGTGTCTTTTTTTATAGTTGAGTTAAAGATTTGTAGGATCTCTATGATTATCATCATCTGAAAGCCATCTTTTATAAACTCCACCAAAGCCATGTTCATGATGATTGAAAAATACTAATTGATTTCCCATATCATCTGGGAAATTTCACTCATTATAGACTATATAGTTATATTTTGGGAGATATTCATATTAAAATAAGTGAGAGAAGAAAAAAGAAATTTCCACTTACAAATAAGCTTTTATAATTGACACCTCAACCAATACTTTTTTATGAACATTTTTCTTCAATTTATATATGAATTTATTGAAAGGGTACATCCATTATTACATTACGATACCTATACATGTTTCTCCATGCAAAATATAAAATATAAAATGGTTAATTGAGTTAAACATATCTAATGGGAATATTTTTTCTAGTCTATATAAAATTAAAACAACAACTTATTACAGTCTGCTTAATCCATTGTATTCACTTATTAATGTACTAATTTCTTAAAAAAAATATTATATGTCTTTTAGCACATAAAAAATTATAGATTTCAAAAAACCTCTCCATCCAATTGGCAGAATTACTTCCATTATAATACGATATTCATGACTATTTAATCTGGTAATATAACCATTTATGAATCATCGAACCAAATTTGATGAAAAACCCTATGGAAGTATCAAATCTAAAATCCACTAATAAAATAATAATCTATTCTCTTTTGAGAGTGTATAAGATGTTGTTGGATTTATTAAATTATGTGATCTGGAATTTTCAATAATTTCATGTTCTGGTCACCTGGAAATTTGGGGAATATCTAATTATGCCTTTACATTATCATTGGTCTCACCTGGTGTAATCAAAACTGTATTGAATAAATGATCAAAATAGTTCTTCTTAATATTCATGAAATCCAACAAGCGATGGACCCACAAATCTGACTAATATGGATGATCCCAAAAAATAATCATTTTTTCGATTGTGTTATTTCCCGAGGCCATCCATTATCTATTGGTTTATTATTGGTCCAAATGAAATGGGAGGTAATAAAGAGACTATTTATTTTAACTCTTTACATGAGATTATTTTTGGTTTTCCATTACTTTTAATTGTTCCTTTTCTAAAATGATATTTGTTCCTCCGAAAATGATGATCTGAAGGAAGGAATCTGGGATGATAATACTTTTGTATCTTATATAGTATGGAAATTATTTTGGACCATGTGTAATCCACCTATATAACATTCTATATGCTGGGAAGTCAATAAATTTCCACATCAATGCAACTTTTTGCAATTAATTTTGTTTCTCTCCAAAATAAATTGTGCTAACACCATTACTCCACAAGGAATTTAACTCATCCATCAATAGATTCAAATAAACATAAATACTCATTTTTGGATGTCATGGAATTAATAAGGTTAAAATGATATATGGTTCCTTTATCAATATCCAAGGAGGTAAATTATAAGTAGTTATAATGACATGAAAACATTAATACTGACTACAGTAAGAACCAAATGGACACAAACCTTCAGTAGAAATACCCAATTGAACATTTCAGGAATCTAAGGAATAAGATGGATATACAAGGTCAAAAATATTCCCTTATCACTATTATAGGGATTATTTAAGGTTTTATTGATTAAAATATTTGTTTTCTTCCCAAACATCAATTTCATTGTGTTTTGAGACATAAATAAATTCTATAATCTGGGTGTAAGCGATAAATATCCAAATTTTATTAATAGAATCAATTCAGACATCCCTTGTTGATATCATTTATAGCTTGATTTTCCACTTGTGGGAAAACTATCCAACGAATCATTATAACTAAAATATAATTTTCAATCATTTGGACATGCTTGAATTTTCTTCTATCCATGACTAATATTATGAAGGAACCTTTTTCTCTAATAGAATTTTATAGGAAACACATTTCCTTCAGGTATCAATGTTTTTACCAAAGATAATATCTAATAAAGACAGATATATGACAATAAATTATCTGATTTCATGGCCATAATTTTGGAAATTCATTAAAGTTTCTTATCTTGCATCCTGTATACAGGTCATCCTCAATAGATCATTAAAACTCATAAAAATTATATTCATCCAACTCTGTAGTTAAAAAAATATCATTCTGAGTTTCAACTTGCTAAAAATATATACGTTCCACATCATGTACTTAATTATGAAACCATCCAGGATCCACAACCAAATTATTAGTATCTTATCGAGAATTGCATTCAAAATGTTGATACCAAAAAAATAATCTGGTTGAAAATCAATGCGCAATAAGTTACCCTCAACATTTTCAAATGTATCAAACGTCCTCAGAGTCCATTTTTTAGAAGGAAACAAAATTATCCCTTCTAAAACAAATTCTGGTTTTGAGGATGTAGATGATAATAAAGCATGAACACCCTCAATACATACAAGATTTAAACTAGAACAGTTGAGATTCTTGTATTGATTTATCCAAGCATGATTATCTAATAATGAATGTTGTCAATGCCTTTTTTCTATATTTCTCTTAAAAATATAAAATACTTATTATTTTTATAATTTTATATAAGAAAATCACTCTTCAAAAAATATAAAATAATAATATTTCCTTTTTTATCAAATTATAATAATTTATTTTATTTAATACTTATTCATATTATTTTTTAAACATTTATACTAATCTACACTATTTAATAATAATTTGTACTAATTACCACTAATAATTATTAATTATAAATAATTTGTACTAATAATTACTTATCACTAGTGACACAATATCTAGTGGATTAGTGGTAGCACTTTTTTTCAACGACTCATCTCCACTATCTCCGACTAAAATCCCTATTAAAAATATACTATGAGGTAGAGATATCAATTATTATATGCACAAATATGGGAAATAGGAAGGCCATGCCACACTGCTCTCAATGCTGGTACATACAAAAATGGATATTCGTACGTTGGAGGAGATTTTTCATAGTGATTTCAATAGATGAAAGTATCAAGTACATGATTCATCAAGAAAAAAGAACCTATTTTTCTCAATGTCCCATCATCTTTCAACTTTCTCCCACTGAAATTAAAATGAAAAATCTTCTCTCCCGTATTCATATCCATTTTTGTAAGGATAAGAATGGAGAATAGGAAAGCCTTGCTGCACTGCTCCCCATTCTCGTGTATATGATAATGGATATTAGTATGCGAGGATATATTTTTCATAGTTATATCGGTGTCATGATATTTAAAGGATATAAGGAGTCGAACTAAAGGGAGCCACCAATCCACTCGAAATTTTGCCAATTTATTACAATTTTTACAATTTTTCACAATTTAGTAATAATTATTGCAAATATTTGCTAATTATTACAAATTATTGGAGTTTATTACAACATATTATAATTTATTACTAGTTATTAGAATTTCTAAAAAATATTAGAATTTATTTTTAATTATTACCAATTATTATTATATATTACCAATTATTACAACGTATTACTAATTATTACAATTTATTACTAATTAATATAATTTATTCAAAACTAATATAATATATTACTAATTATTAGAATTTATTACTAATTATAAGAATTTATTAATATTTATAACTAATTGTAGTAATTTATTATTAATTATTTATAATTATTAGAATTTATTTCTAATTAATACTAATTGTTTTAACTTATGACTAATTATGGAAATATATTACAAATAATTAGACATTATTAATAATTTTAAAAGTTATTAAAAATTATAATAATTTATTACTAACTATTATAATTTCTTACTAATTGTATGATTTTCTTACTAATTATTAGAATTTATTTCTAATTATTAGAACTTATTACTAATTATTATAATCTATTACAAATTATTACAATTTATTATTTATCATTATAATGTATTTGTAATTATTAGTGTTTACGACTAATTATTACAATTTTTTAATAATTATTATAATTTATTACTAATTATTTGAATTTCGTACAAATTATTACTAATTATTAGAATTTCTTACCAATTATTACTAATTGTTACAATTTTTTACAAATTATTGCAATTAATTACTAATTATAAGAATTTATTACTAATTATTAGAATTTATTACTAATTATTAGAATTTATTAAAATTTATTAAAATTTACTACTAATTAATAGAATTTATTATTGAACATTACAATTTATTACTAATTATTAGAATTTATTACTACTTATTACTCATTGTTGAAATTTATTTTTAATTATTGCAATTTATTACTAATTATTACAATTTATTAATAATTATTTCAATTTATTTCTAATTAATAGGATTTCTTATTAATTGTTATAATTTATTACTAATTATAACAATTATTTACTCATTATTACAATATATTATTAATTATTACAAATTATTATAATTTATTACCAGTTCTTATAATTTATTTCTAATTATTATAATTTGTTACTAAATATTATAATTTATTAGTAATTCTTACAATTTTATTTATAATTTGTATAATTTATTACTGATTATTATATTTTGTTACTAATTATTAGAATTTGTGATTAATTATTTCAATTCATTACTAACTTTCATATTTTATTAATAATTGTTTCTAATTATTGTAATTTATTACTATTTATTCAATTTATTACTAATTAGTATAATTTATTATTAATTATTGCAATTTGTTACTGATTGTTGTAATTTATTACTAATATTTTAAATTTATTACTAATTATTACAATTTATTACTAATTATTACAGTTTATTATAATTTATTTCTATTTTCTATAATTTATTAATAATTATTATAATTTTGAACAAATTAGTAGCATTTATTATTTATTAATTTAATTTACTACAAATTATTAAAAATATTTACTAATTATTCTAACTAATTAAATTTATTAATATTTGTTTAATTTATTTGTATGTATTATAATTTATTACTTATTTTAACAATTTATTACTAATTAATAGATTTCTTTAATAATTATTACAATTTAATACTAATTATTAGAATTTATTATCAATTTTTGCAATGTATTACTCATTATTTTAATTTCATTCTAATTATTACAATTTTTTACTAATTGTTTCAATTTCTCACAATTCATTCTTAATTATTCAAATTTATCACTAATTATTATAATTTATCACCAATTATTAAAATTTGTCACCGATTATTTCAATTTATTTCTAATTTTTGCAATTTATCACAGTTTATTCCTACTTATTGAAATTTATCACTAATTATCCAATTTATCTCTAATTATTTCAATTCATTAATAAATACTACAATTTATTACTAAATATTACAAATTATTACAATTTATTTAAATTTATTACTTAATATTACAATTTATTACTAATTTTTTTAATTTATTACAATTTAGGAAAAATTATTATTTTTTCATACAAATTATTTTAATTGAAAACTTATTATTAAAATTTAATACTAATTACTACTAATCAATAGTAATTAACATTATAACTATTAATTAATACTAATTCATAATAATCACACGTAATTATTGGTAAAAGAAAACATATACAATGATAAGTAAAACTATCTACTTTTAATTTAATTTAACCGATGCAAATTAAAAACAATTATAACAAAAATGATATTAAATTAATTATGTTAAAAATAAAAGAAATAGATAAATACCTTAAAAATAAAACAGTCAATGGATATAAGTTGCGAATGATTCCCCGAATTAAAATTTTAAACTATAAACAATTTTGAGGGAACCATTTCTACTAGAGAGAGAGGAATAAAAAATTATGTGAAATGAGTAACAAATGGGGGGGGTATATATAGGTTAGATTAGTTTGGGTAGGATTATTTGTGACGGGTCCCATTACAAATGTCCACTGACCCTGTTAATTTGGGGGGGAGTTAAAAAGTATTTTGTGCCAATATATAAATCCTATCGCAAATACTAAAAATGTTGTTGGGTATTTGGGACGGGAACCATCTCCCCATCGCAAAAAACCCATTTCGACGAACTATTTTCAAAGGGACACTGACCCATTGGAAATGACCCGTCAAAAATTCTCACACTTCCCGGAGTGAATGGACTATGATTATCTGATGTGTAAGACTATTACATCCCTCCAATGAATTGGGAAAAGATCGACAACTCAAGATTTAAAATTGTTTTGTATGAACCGTATTTCATGCTCCCAATATATTGTGTGCATCTGGATTTGGGTCCTTATGTTTATTTGTGGACTAGTTTTCATGTCTATAAATTTATTTTTGGAGATATTTTCATGTCCATAAGTTTTTGAGTGTTACAATTTTCATGTCCAAAAGATTATTAATGGATGTAATTTCTTGTTGATAATATAATGACTGATCATATATGTATTTTTATATGTAAAAAATATTATATGCTTATGATTTTCTACATTAAGTTTTTTATGTTATGATCGCATACATCATGATTGATTGTTAATGATTCTTTGATATTATGAATATTTTTTTTGTAATGATAATTCATTATGCTAAGAATCATTACTGAAGATATTATGTTTATTGGATATGAATTCTTTATGTTATTAATATATTGTTATAACAATATAATTGTATATGATCTTCAATTGATATATTATATGCATACCCTTACATAGCATCTGAGCTCACCTTTTCTGACATTTTCCATAGGCAATGATGAAATGTTCTATGTGTGAAATGTCTTTTATGGTATTAATATTAAGTTATTTTTTGTGAGATATTAGAGAAACACTATGAAATTAGATGTTTATTTAACCTTTATGTAATGAAACTAAACCATTATATCTATTAGGACTTTATAATAATTTCATGTTGTGTATTTACATTTTAAATGATGAAATATTAATGTATATTTTTCTCTAGTTTCCTCGTATCTCAATTATTCAACCATTTTGTATATTAATTTTTAATATGTATCCTATTAAATATTTCATTATATATCTTGTATAATTCTTGGAATTATTAAGCATTGATATTTTCCTTATATAATGATATAATATGAATTCATATTATAAATAAATATCATATCATATACCAAAACATCACATGATCCAATTTTAATTGAAGAATGATAATAATTTTTTATGTAAACAAATTCCCAATAATGTGGAATTTGTGAGTGGAATGGTTTGAAAAATCTCAAAATTCATATTTTTAAAATATTAAATGAATATGTAGATGTATTTTTGATAAGTTGTTCAGTCTTCCCCAATATTATATTGCTGTGATTTTTTATATAGATCATATCTGCTGTTTTTCATATATGAGTGAACCCTTATGGATTAAACCAAATTCAATTATCATAATTGAAAAACCAACTATAGTAATATTTAGAAAATGGTTTTTTAGGATATAGTTCTTCATAATAATATGGGATACTTTTTTTATATGTTGGATGAATCCATGAATTATTAAATTGAATATCAAAATGTTAATAAGATCATGTTATATTTGAATTACTATTTTTATCAAAATGATGACATTATCAATCAATATAATGTTAATTGTTATTTCTTAGAAGAGGACCATTGATTGCTATAACATAAATTATCATTGTAACTATTATACCTCACAATTTTAAATGTGTTTTAATGATGAGGAACAACTTTTAGTGTTCTATATTTTTTTCAACTGAGTGTATTACTTCTATTATGGTTGGTAGTGGTATTATGAAGTTAATAGACCACATGAACAACTAAAAATGGATTGAGAATGTTATTAAAGAATTTTGTAATGTTTTCACCATTAGAAACCCTTTGAGTAGTCACCTGCTAGCTGGTGACACTAACAGAGTCAAAAATTTTAGTAGAAGTCCATTATAAACACAATGTAATGTCATTGATCTGCCTATTGTGGTAGATAAATGCAATGTACTTCAATATAGTACACTATCTACTTATTACAAGATTATGGATACCCAATGGAAGCTGAAATAGCAAGGAGGCCTATAAAATCTCTCTATCTAGCATCTGACATTGGTCAATTAACCTATAGTTTCGAAACATTAAGATATCATATATAATTATGGAATTATTGAACAACTCTATTAACCCATTGACACATATTTCTCAACACAAGGACCCATAAAGTGTATGAATAAAACATATTAAATTAGTGGATAATAACAAGTAATGATCAATTTTTTACATCATTAATCGATAGATAAGAACAACAAGATTTGCGTGAAAAATTATTTCATCTAGAAATTAATATTTAAAACATTCCTCAAAATCACTGATCACCGTCTTTATCTCTCTCATCATATCAATTACATTATCTCAATCATTTCTATGAATGTTTATATATTATTCAAATAATTGGAACTGATGAAAATAACAGTTTTATTTTATATTTTGGTTCTTTAAAATGTAAAAAAAATCCTTGGTCTATATTCTTTCTTTTTCATGGAAAAACTTTATATATAAGATTCATGTTCACTGTTTCTTAGTAAGCACTAAAAACCATTGTTTTAGTTTAATTTAGTTTTATTTCTAACTGTTAATACATGGTCATAATGTGTTCACAAATCTTGATACAATTGTATTAGGAGAATTAATGGATCTTATTTTGTTAATTTTGAACATCCTGAACAAAATTCATGTCATATTTACATTCCACACCTTTTATTATTTAATTTCATTAATTTTATTAGTTAAGAATTTATTTGATCTATTAATGAAATAATAACTTAAAATCAATCCTCACACTATTTATTTATTTTCCACAACACATATTGTTTTAAATGTTAAATTCTATTTTCAGATAATTTTTTTATTTGATTTATTTATTGCATATATACCATTTTTATCTATTAATTGGTTTTAAGTTTTCATAAGTAAATTCTCCCACACACAAGTCATATTACAACAAAAAAATTGATTCAATTAGATATACCATTCAAAACAATAAATTCATGACACGAACATTCTTAAATCATAATGATGCACATTATATTTTCATATTAACTAAAAACCACGATAAATTTTCTGAATAAATACATTAGAGATTACAAAAAAAAATTATAAGTTGTATTTATACATGAAAATAATTTATATTACAAAATAAAATAATGGAATGAGAATTCTGTTATGATTATAATAAATAATATAAAAATGTAAATGCCCCCTAAATTTAGAATCTTTATATTCTGTTTCTCAAAAGCATCATTCATGGGTTATGTCATCACATGGAAAAGTATCTATAATTCCTTAAAAATAATGACTGTAAAATAATGGACTAAAATTATTATGGTATATGAGTTCAATGTTTTAAAGTTTAATTTATGTACTATAAACACATTCTAATAATTTTTTCTTGATTATTTAATGCTTTACATATTTTTAACTAATAAAGAGGAATAATTCTCTCTATTGATGATTATGATCTAATATTTAAGTATCATATAATGATATAGGTCAGAACCCATATTTTATCTTTATTATTAAGTACATTTTGTATTTCAATATATAATGATTCTGGATATGTTTGATTGGGTTTTATTTTAAAAAATTATAATTTAATGTCCAATATACAATATTAATTATTATTACATGAGAAAAATTATTCGATGTTTGATATGGTGTTTCCAATGGTCATGTTTTCATCATAGACATGTATTAATTATCCATATAGATAAAATAGTTATTTATATATATTTTAGAATGTAGTAATTCATACATATAGTTAGACTATTAAACCAGTATTGATAGTTTGAACTGATCATGGATTTTGATGTCTTGATATATTACCATCCTAAGATGAAATTGTGTTATATTTTTCTCTAAGAAAGAAGAATCATAAAACTAGTAACGTGATATTAATTTGAGATATCTTATATTCATTGAAATTAAATTTAGGGATATGAAAATCATATTTGAAGTGATGTAGTCTTACCTTGAGAAAATTATTAATAATATATAAATCAAATTTTAGATAAATATGTAATAAATGTTTCACTAATATATTTAGTGGAATTTTGGGAATATTATAGTGTTCAACCTTGGAAAATAGAGTTATCGGTTTTTTCAAAATAATATATTTTATGGACTTGGTAGAAATATATCATAATATAGTGAATAGAAATATGAATTCACTTTCTTACATTCCTAACGATCTGTGACGTTTATATTCTTAGTGAATTAGGCCATAAATCTTACAGAAAATAATACCTTAAAATTTTCATTCTTATTATCAATATCCATTTTTCTATGTTATAAAACATTTAAAATAAAACATGATTTAATTTAATGAATATTTATCATGACTTTAGTATTACCTCTTCTTTTCCCTTTCCCATCCTTAAGCCTATTTTTTTTTCAAAACATGGGATTTAATTAAAAACATTGAAATGGATAAAAAAGAAAATTATGAAACTATTATTCCATGAATACTTATTATTATATTAGTAACTTTTCATAAAAAAATTGATCTCAATATAAAGAAATTATTATAATGGATATCACCTCCCCTTCCGATATATTTTCATAAATCATATGATATGAAATAGTATGGGAAAATAGTACTCATACAATTCTCATTGAAATCAAAAAAACTGAAAATAAAATCTTAGAAAAGATATATCTTTTGACATGATGAAGAAGCATATAATTTTATTTTACCACATATAATTATAATATTTCCATCAATACACATATACTGAAAATTTAAATCATGTAGGTAATAGGATGAATCCTCTCACATAGAGTGGGAATAACCGCTATGATTATACGTGGTGTAAACATCCCAATTTTAGTTGGAATAGCCATCATAGATATACTTGTATTAACCATTACAATATATTTCTATAATCTATTATGGTAATCGTAATTTATTAACCCGATACCATATTTAGAATATCCATAATAATATTTCCAAATTATCTCTTTAGATAAAAAAATTGGATATCATTGTCCATTTACTTAATGCATCAAATAGCAATAATGGGATCACTCTCCAATGGTTTATAATGTATCCAACCTTACTCTCACACAATTACCACAGAACATAACATAAAAAATGTACATAGATATTTCATTTCATCATAAAAGTTTTGTGAAATATGTGGTTGCTTTCATCAATGGAATGAAATATCATTAAATATCATTAAAATATTCTCAAGGAAAATAAAATGTCAATTTGAAATGTCATAGTTTTTAAAAATTGGGCATATATAAATTAAAACATTTTCATTGAAACAAACCGTGAAAAATTTTAAAGTAGTCATTATTGAAATATACAGTTATAATGGAATGAAATTTAATTCCTTCTACATAGGTTAAAAAACATTCATTCCATATTGTTGTCTAAAAAGTAACAATGTTAGTAATTTGAAAAAAATACTACTTTCAAAACCTCTTGTAAAAATTATATATTTTTTAAAAATAAATTTTAAAAAATTATATTTTAATTAAATAATATTTTTATAAAATATTTAGAAAAATAATAATTTTAATATTGAAGAAAAATGTAGTTTTATGGGAAACATTAAAGAACATTTTTCATATTAATAACCTTAACTTGAGTTCAACTAGTCACATAAGTTCTTTATATTCATAAAAAAATTATTTAATTATTTAATTTATTATGAACTTTTTTTAGATTTTTTTTGTGAATTCTCACTCTCTCTATTGTATTAAATTATTTAAATTTTTAATTTCACATTGGTTGTTATGACCATATTCAGTTTATAAGATCGAAAATTACTTTGGTATATTGAATATGGTAAAAGATGTCTTAATTTATCAATTTATAGAATAATAATTTTGAAATAGTTTTTATTTTTATACATAAAATGTTCTTTGAAATCCATACATTAAATATTCTTAATAAAACGAACTACTTTTCAATAATTTCATAGAGAGATCATACATAGGAAAGAGTAATGTTCCAATTTTTTAATGATCCATATGGAAAAATGTATATTTTATTTTATCATTTCAGAATGACAATAATATAACAAATTATATTTATTTTTTCAATATACTTTAATATAATATATATGCAATATGGGTGTGACAAATGTTTCACATCTCTTCATAGATGTGGTAGTCCACACACGTGCATGAATGACATTATAATTTTCTAGTGATTTGAAATGTAAGAAGTTAAATAACATTTTATCATTTAATAAAGATAAATATGTCATTAATATAGTATATATAAAAATAATTCCATTATTATAAACAATATATGTTAGACGCAGAAGGAAAAAAAATTATATTGGTTTGTGAGGTGATTTCTCGGTATACATCGAAACAACATATTGGTTTTAATTTTTATGGAATAGGGGGTGGATATAGGTCATTAATTTAAAATTATAACATCTAGGTGCATTTATGATACTTTTGTAAATATTTAATAATGGTTTAATAATATTTATGTGAAGTGGAAGAAGAAATAAAAAACACGTGGTTCAAAACTATAGCTCTTTGGTACGCGTGTCATAGTGCGTCCAATTTGCAAAATTTTATTACCGACTGGCTACTGTAAAAGTGGTGAGTAGGGTCGAACCACGAGAGCACGGAATCTAGTTCACTAAAAATATTCCATTGGACAATGTTTAGATGGACAAGGTTTGAGGGAATTCCTATTTTTGAGCATTCTTGTTTTTTCTTTTTAATTAAACTAAAAGGTGAGAAGACAAAAGATAAAAAAAATGCAAATGAGAATGATGACGAAATCTAAGTGAACAAAATGTGTTGGTGATGCTGGCGTCACAATTAAATTGTCACGCAGACGTGCAACATATTCTTTTATGTGATTAAATATTTATTCTTGTTTAGTTATTGCCAGTTCCAAAAATATAAGAATTTTTAGATGCACAATTTAAAATTCCTAATTTATTTAAAGTCTCTTTATATGGTTTCATAAATAAATTAGGAAATTTTTTCAAGTCCTGAACTATACGGAGAAATGCCACAACCTGTTTCTCACAAATTTGTGTCACCAATTTGCACCTACCTTCAGTCAATGCAGTTTACCTTCTCAGACCGCCGTGTCGACTTATAATTAAAAGGGCCAGTTTCAATTTCAATAATTAATTCAGTGAAAAAATAATTTAAACAGATAAACATTCAATTGAAATAAATTTAATTAACAATTAATCATCAAACAATTCGTTGCATGGCATGCGCAATATTTTTTATCAATCAACCAACATCCCGACCCTAATAAAATTACCCCTACATCACAACTGAAAGAATAAAAATAGTAAAGTGATATGTCATGTGGATTAACATTGTGTTACCGAATAAATGATCATGTCTGTCACTATTTCCACCATGTGCAACAACCCTCGTCACGTGATGACGTCAGACACAAACTATGCGACCACCAGAAGGAAGGATATGAGCTATGAGTAGTGCGCGGCTGCTGGTCGGCTCCTCGGGTAGCGGTGAGCAGTGCGTAACTGCTGGTCGGCTGCTGATTGACTCCTCAGATGGCAGAGACCGGTGCACTGCAATGAAAATATAATAAGGGGGTGTGATGGGTTAGGCCGGGAGAGGAGAGATCAGTGGCTTCCAGCGGGTTAAGGGGGTGCGACCGAATTTGAAGGATGAGGGAGGGGCTGTACAGTAGGAGTGGGGGGTGGAGAGGGAGGTTGTGGGAAGGTCGGGGGTCGGTCGACTGTGGAGGGGATGAGGAGGGAGGCAGAAGGGAGGGGAGATGCGGGGGTGAGGTAGTAGGGAATAGGTGGGGCCGATGGTGAGAGAAGAGAGAATGGGAGGCCACGGGTGATGGGGGGTGCGGGTGAGAGGAGCAGGGTGCAGGGATATGAGGACCGGTTGGTAGAGGATGGGAGTAGGGGAGATAGGGAGAGGCGCTAGGAATCGGCCGAGGGGTTAGAAAAGGGATATGGCGGCGGGCCTGGGGGAGATAATGGGGGAGTGGTTGGGGGAAATATTGATAAGGGAATAGGGATGTAGGTTAGGGAGTTACAGAAATGCAGGGGGAGGAGAAATGGGATTAGAGAGAGAAGGGGTAAAGGGGGTGGGGTAACGTGGGTAGGGGATATGGTGGAGCGGGTCAAAGGGGAAGTGGGTAGGGGTGATTGGAGAGAGAAGAATCAAAACAAAAATAAATAAATAAACAATTAAAATCAATGTTAAAACTAAATTTCAAATTCAAATTGAAATAAAACACTTAACTATATTTAATGTTAGATAATAATAATAACAACAATGATAATAATAATAATAATAATAGAATTAGAACTAAAAATTAATGCACATGTAATTAGATTTATAATATTAATAAAAAGATACTATGTTATTAATACTATAAAAATAATAAAATAAAATAAAATAAAAATAGAGAATTAAAATATATACATACTAATAAAAATTAATAAACTAAAATAAACTAAAATTAGTGAAACTAATAATAATAATTTAATTTAAATTTAATATATAAAATTAATATAACTATTAAAAATAATAAATTACTAATATATGTATATAAATTAACTAAAAATTATAAAAAAAATTAAATTACTGAAAGACTAAAAAATTAAGATTAAAATATAAAAAAAGGTTAAACTAATTATATAAAACTAAGTTCGAAAATTATACAAATACATGTGATTTCCATGTACATCAAATCCCCCACACTTAAACTTTTTCACTCCTGGGCAAAACAATCAGAAAGAAAACACAAGTGGACCTGTAGACAAATCAAAACATCAAAATTACATGTTCAAAATTTATCAATCTATTTTACTCATAAAATATCTTTCTTCATTTAAAACTCCAATTTTCAAAAATCATTTTTCTTTCACTTTCATTCTTTTCAAAACAAGTATGTGCACTCATGTATCATGCGACCTACCTTGCCATCTCTCTCATCTCTGAAAATATATGATCAAAATTTTTATCAATTCACATAAACATGAATTATTACCATAGGATTTCCATGAATTTCACATCTCCACTGGTGGAAATCTAACGAATTTACCAATATCAAGGACTTTACATGAGGTTCAAATATTTCTGAGTCTATGGGATGGTGGGTTAAAAAATTGAAATCTTTTTGGTTAAAAGGAGGGTTGAATCATGAAATAAATGCATGATATATGTCAATACAAATGTCTCCCTCAAATGTCTCACTCAAACTCTCGCTCCCCCACACTTAAAACATTGCTTGTACCCAAGAATTTGATAAGCCAATGTTTCGATCACTATTTTTTTAAAGACACAACTCACTCAAATAATATGGTCATGAAAAACTAGTGAGTATCAACTCAAAAAACCCCTGAAATAAATGTCAGACAATAATCCCAAAGAATGGTTCACAAGTAGCGTATACGATGTAACATTTCAATGAATCTAAGTCATATAGAAAACTCTCTAGTTCCCGGCATAATGGATCATAACTTTTATAGGTATCCCCAAAGGTGAGGGTTACCGTGTAATGACCACCAATGTACTCAATGTTGGAACCAAAAGAATTCTATATTCCCATATCAAAATACATGCAATGAATGTTTCTACTGCAAAAAATAACTCTTATTATCAGGATGGGATAATGTCACTCCATGTACATCAAGTTACTCACTACCCTTCAAAGAACCCTCTCCATGATTAAATCTCTCCCCACACTTAGATTGAAAAATATCATGGAAAAAATCAAGAAACTGGTAGGGAAGGGTATTGGCGTGGGCTCATCCTAAAAGGATCCTTCATTGATTCTAAGGGCTATAAGATGAAGAAAATGTAAGGGTTGCTCAGTGGATCAACGATGCTGAAAAATCAAACAGATTCCTCGATCATTTTAGTAAAACTTTCAAAAATTCTTATCGAATTGATTGAAAAACATGACAAGTTCTAGATGACAAAACACGGTTGAGATTCCCTCTAAAAAAAGTTAAATAAGAGATGTTGTAAAATGGGAAAGAGTTCTCAAGGGTATGGAAATATAATGTTGGACAACACATATGAGAATGAGTGAAAATAAGTGTCTCAAAAATATAAAAATTTGTGAAAAAACATTTTCAATGCATGAAATAATATCAGCAATCATCTAAGTCATGAGATTAAGGATCAAAGAATTCCAAAACAAGAATCAGGTGCTCAAACTGCCTAGGGACACAAGTGTTATGTTCCCGAAAGTGTTGTGCCAAAAATATTGCAGCTTTTATGCAGGTTCATCAATGACAAAAATGTTAGTTTGTTATCTAATTTTTCTTTTTTTTAGTTTACATGGTGTTTTTGGAGGCATAAAATATGGAAAAAATAAAACACTTCCCTATGTAAGTGCAGATATACTTGGAGAGGCTTCCTGTATCCGATGAAGCTTCAGAAATAATGTACCTGTAAAATCTACATATGGACAACACATATCCGCATCATAGCATAAAGATAACACCAAGACTCATATAAATGGAAGCAGAGATGTAGGAGAGTGAAAATTGCACAAAAATATCAGGAGTAGTTAAAAATTTTCACACATACCATGTTTTATTTTCTCATACCAACTAGAACAGTTAAAATAAGAAAGGGGGAAAATGAACTGGTACATAGGTTGCCTCCCAGTAAGTGCTATGTTTTACGTCTTTAGCCAGATGGATGGAAAATGTTCAATCATCTTGGTCTATCAGCTCAGAATTCCTTTGCCTCTTACGAGAACTTGTGGTTGTGTCATCGATCTCATGGGGATGCTTAGTGGGATTAACCACCTCAGGAGCATAGTGAGCATGAAATTGGTGAGGAAGGAATGAAATTTGTGCTCTGTGTGGTGGTACTGGCTGCTAAGCATGAATCTCTAGTGAATTTTCCTCAAGCCGGCGCTCGATATTAGCCAGCATCTGAGTCATCCTTCGTACTAAGTCAAATTGAGACGGAACAAGCGCATCGATGACCACAGAAGAATCAAAAGAGCTAGAATTTTTTTAACTGCATCCACAAAACATTTAGAGAGATTGAGATAGAGTACGAAACAAATATGAAAGAATGAAGAAGCAGTCTGGTTGCCTCCCGATCAGTTCTAAGTTTAATGTCTTCAGCCAGATGGATAAATTCTCATTGCAATTGTAGTTCTTCAATGATTCCTATTTTATCCGAAGTGTGGTAAAGTTTAAGGAGTTAACCATTTACTTTTAATGGAGGCATCTTCCGATCAGAAATTTCAACATCACCATGTGGATAAACAATTGTGACGGTGTAAGGACCTGACCACTTCGACTTGAGTTTTCCAGCCATGATTTGAAGTCTTGAGTTGAAGAGGAGAACTTTTTCACCTGCTGAAAAATTTCTTTTTTGGATCCTTCTTTCATTCCAGGATCGAGTTTTATCTTTTTAAATCAAAGCATTGTCATATTATTCTCTCCTCATCTCATCTAGTTCATTCATCTGTAGAAAATTCTTCTCTTGGGCATTTTTGATATAAAATGTTAGTTTCTTCACAGCCCAATAAGATTTATTTTTCAATTCTAAAAGTAAGTGGTAGGCTTTTCCAATGACCAACTGATATAGGGACATTCTAATATGTATCTTGTATGTAGTTTTATATTCCCAAAGTGCATCATCATGTTTGGTGGAACAGTCTTTCCTAGATGTATTTACCGTCTTCTCCAAAATACCCTTAATTTCTCGGTTTAAAACCTCATCTTGGCCATTGGTATATGGATGGTATGGAGTTCTCATGTAGTGGTGACATCCATGGAGAGTCATTATCTTCTAAAATAGAACATTATTTAAGTGGGCACCACAGTCACTGATGATGATCCATGGAATTCCGAACCGGGTAAAAATGTGTTGCTTCAAAAATTTGATAACGACTCGAGTAGTATTTTCCAAGAATGATTTAGCTTCCACCCATTTTGACACATAGTCCCCACAGACAAGGATATTGGATTTCCCAAAAGATTTAGGAAAAGGACCCATGAATCAAATTCCCCATATGTCAAAATTTTCAATTCCCATGATTGAGTGTTGTGGCATTTCACGCTTCCAGCTTATACCCCCAGTTCTTTGGTATTTGTCACAATTCATGACGAATTCACGAATATCATGATTCACGGTCGGCCAGTACAAACCACATTTTAACACTTTGCTAATTGTTCGATGAATCCCATGGTGTTCCCAAGCTTCTCCAGTTTGGCACAAGTTCAAAACACTATCAACTTCTTCTTTAGGGATGCATCTTCTTTTCATTCGATCCACACAATCTTTGAAAAGTAAAAAATCATCCCAGTAGTAATGTCATGCTTCATTCAAAAATCTTTTCCTCTGTTCCGTTGATAAATCTGGATGTATCACACCTAAATCTAAGTAGTTCACGAAATCATCATACTAGTGTGTGATGGTCTCAATGGAATATAGTTGTTCATTAAAAAATGTTTCATTGATTAGTTCAACATTGATTTCACTTGTGTCATGGTCGAGGCGTGATAAATGATTAGAAACGACATTCTCTGTTCCCTTCTTGTCCTTGAATTCAATGTCAAATTCCTAAAGTAATAGTATTCATCAAATCAGTCTAGGTTTTGCATCTTTCTTAGTCATTAGATACTGAAGTGCAGAGTGATCGGTATAGTCATTGACTTTTGAGAAGAACAGATGGGATCGAAATTTATCAAAGGCAAAGAAAACTGCTAGAAGCTCTTTTTCAGTTGTTTTGTAATTATGTTGAGCCTCATTCGAAGTGTGGCTAGCATAGTAGATTGGCCTAAAGATCTTTTCTTTTATTTGTCCCAAGGCAGCACCAATTGCCCAGTCACTGGTATCACCCATTAACTCGAATGGATGCTCTCAATCAGGTGAAATCATTATCGGGGCTTCAACCAAACATTGCCTTATTATTTTAAATACTTCCTGACATTCAGGGCCAAAGTGGAACATGACATCTTTTCCCAATAGGTTTGTAAGGGGTTGGGCAATAACAGATAAATCTTTAATGAAGCGTCTATAGAATCCATCGTGCCTAGGAAAACCTCGAATGGAACTAACTGAAGAAGGAATGGGTAACTCAGAGATTGTACTAATCATTGCAGCATCTAATTCGATTACTTTATTTGAAATTTGATGACCTAAAACTATTCCACTTTGTACCATGAAGTGTTACTTTTCCCAATTAAGCACTAGATTCTTTTCTTTTCATCTTTCCAAAACTTTATCCAGATGTTCCAGAAAGTCATCAAATGAATCTCCATACACAGAGAAGTCGTCCATGAATATTTCAAAGAACTCTTCAATCATGTCATGGAACGTTACCATCATGCATCTTTGAAATGTGGCTGGAGCATTGCACATTCCAAAAGGAATTCAGCGATAAGAAAATATACCATATGGACAAGTGAACATGATTTTCTCTTGATCCTCTAGTGTAACTGCTATTTGATTATAGCCTAAGTATCCATCTATAAAACAGTAGTAATCTCGTCATGCCGATCATTCAAGGATTTGATAAATAAAGGGAAATTGGATGTGATCTTTTCTGTTGGCATCATTCAATTTTCGATAGTCGACGCACACTCTCAATCCAGTCACTGTTCTTGTGGTTATCATTTCTCCTTTATCGTTCTCAACCATTGTGGTTCCACCCTTTTAAGGTACCACTTTCAATGAGCTAACCCACTGACTATCAGGGATTGGAAATATTAAACCAGCATCAAGAAGTTTAATGACTTCTTTCTTGACTACTTCTTTCATGGGAGGTGTCAAGAGTCGTTGTGGTTTCATGCAAGGTTTTGAATTATCTTTCATATGTATTCTATGAGTACAGATGGTATGACTTATACCTTTGAGATCAGAAATCATCCAACCTGTTGCTAGCTTCCTTTGTGACAGGACATTGAGCAATTTTATCTCTTGTTTACTCGAAAGATTTGCATTAATGATGACTGGTAAGGTGTTTAAATCTCCAAAGTAACTATATCTCAGGTTTGATGGAAGAGGTTTAAGCTCAAGTGTTAGAGGCTTTTAAGTGTTAGATTGAGTGAAGTGAATTCATGTCTATCTAAAGGATCAACTATGTTCCTGATGAATTCCACTACCTCGATTAATTCAGTAAACTCTTCATATTCATTGTGCAAATCTACGAGCTCTAGTGAATCACTTACTAACTCATCCCATTCATTAATAGTATCTGGGAAATGACAGTCTGTTACAGATGGTTTTTCCATAGCCTTTAGGACATAAAATTTTATGTTCTCATCCCCAGTTCTAAAAATTAACTTTCCCCCTTGGACATCAACTAGCGCTCTTCATGTTGCTAAGAAGGGTCTCCTGAGAATGAGTGGGACATCCTTGTCTTCTTCCATATTGAGGACAATGAAATCAGAAGGGAAGAAATATTTATCAACCTTGACAAGAACATCCTCTAGAATCCATCAAGGATGCTTCACTAATCGGTCAGCCATTTTCAAGGTGACTCTCATTAGCTTTAATTCGGTGATGCCCAGTTCTTCAAGGATTCTGTATGGCATGAGATTGACACTAGCTCTGAGGTTGCACAAAGCTCTTCCGACTTGACATCCTCCAATACTGCAAGGAATAGTGAAACTCCCAGCGTCTCTTAGTTTTGGAGGTATGGATCTAGATATGAACGCTGAACATTCCTCGTGCATTATGACTGTTCCCACATCATCTAATTTTCTTCTTTTTAACAGAAGTTCCTTGAGAAATTTAGCATAGTGTGGAATTTGTGTGATGGATTCCACAAAAGGAATATTTATTTGAATCTTTTTGAACATCTCCATGAATTTTGAAAATTGAACATCCAACATCCTTTGCTCCAGTCTTTGTGGAAATAGAGGAGGTGGTATGTAGGCTTTCAATATTTTATTTAGTGCCTCATTTTCCTTCTCCTTTCTTTCCTTTTCATTTTGTGCAAGTTTGTTTTGATCTTCCTCCTCATTGGTTTCAAGATGGATTTCTTTTTTTGTTGAGTCCCCATCCTCAGTGGAAGGTATATGTGCCTCATCTATTGGCTGAACATCAGGCCTTTGGTGCTCTGGCAACTGTGTACCACTTCTCAATGTGATGGCTTTTTCTTCTTTTCTTGGGTTGAATCTTGTGCTTCCTGGTAGAGTTCCTTGTTGTCGGTTGTGCATTTTTCCGGTTATCTGACCGACTTGATTTTCAATGTTATACATGGAAACCTACGGGTTTTATGATGTTTGTCTGCAAATTTTGAGTTTTTGATTTCAAATTTGGGTTGTTGTCTGCAAATTTTGAGTTTCCATCTCTTGTAACTCAAACCCTGATTGTTTGGACATCATTAGTTTAGTGATAGTTACTCCCCAATCTTGTTTTCATTGTATTACCAGAGGGGAAAAGTCTGTTGTTTGATTTTTATCCTTATATTGTTGTTGTTGTTGAAATGGGGGGTCAGTATTTCTGTTGATATCCTTGCTCTTGCAATTTCATGGTGGGTCTGAAGTAAGATTGAGCTGGAAATACAGGTGGACCCATGTTCTGGTTCATTGGTTGAGTAGATTGATGGCTCCTTTCCACCTTTATTTTGGTTATTTCCTTTTCAGTTTGTGTTCTTCTTGTTTTTGTAATTCCCTTTGTTGTAGGTGACAAATTTAGCGTCAGACAACTTATTCTCAGATGTGTTATATGGAAACATAGGATAATCATGAGGGCCACCAACATTGTGGACAATGTTCATCTTGAACAACATGGACTGACTTAGGTGGGTTTATTGACAAGTTGTCAAACCTCTTGTTGAGAGTTTCAAATTGCGCAGCCATGAATGTCTGGGCATAAATGTGATGCACTCCTACCTTTCTTCATGAAAAATCTTCTGGCCACTGGAAACTGTGTTCAGCCATGTTTTGAATTAATATGTACAGATCTTCAGGATCCAATTACATGAACGCATTACCAGTAGTTGTGTTGATTGGAAACTAACTCTCAGGTTGAAGTCCATAGTAGAAAGCTTGCAACTGGTGTGCCAACTTCATCCCATGATGAGGACAACATCTTAACATGGACGTGAATCTCTCCCAAGCTTCTCATAATGATTCGTATTCACTTTGAGAAAAGGATTCGAGGTCTCTCTTGTTTTTCAAAGATTGAGCTGTTGTGTAATATCGATCAAGAAATTTTCTTCTCAGCACTTCCCAAGTGAAAAATGTTTCTGAGTCGAGTTTTTCCATCCAGTCCTTTGCTTTCCCTTGCAATGATAATGGAAACAGTCATAAGATCGACTCATCATCCGTCACTCCGTTATATTTAAATGTGACACAAACTTCAAGAAATCTGTTCACATGCATATAAGGGTCTTCGCTGCTCAATCCATGAAATTTTCCATGTTTTTGGAGTTGGTTGATCGTGGATGGATTCCATTCAAAGTGCATTGCTTGGATTCTAGGTCTTGTTATCCCTGAGCTAACTCCGACTATGTTCGGTCGCAACTCCTATCTCATAGTAGTCCGAGGCCTTTGATTATTAAGACGGTTTTGTAAAAGTGGGTGGAATTGTCCATTAGGAAGCATTATAATGTGAGTTTCAACTCTTTCCTCTGGTGGATGTGTGGCATTTTCAGCTTAGGTACCGATTTTTTCTTTTCCCATTCGTTGAATTTCAAGTTGTGGATCAAGGGGCGGGGTGTTCTTTGACGGAGCATAATTACGAGGGTTCGCCATTTAGGCGAACAGTGCCTAAAGAAATCTCTACTAGAAATTTTCTTAATGATAGACGTGTGCATACTCCCTGGTAACGGTTCCAGGAATTTGGTATGCATGCCGCAGAGCATCCAATTTGAAAACTTTTATAACCGACATGCTACTGTAAAAGTAACAAGCCGGGTCGAACCACAGAGAGCGCATAATCTAGTTTAGTAAAAATATTTCATTGGACAATGTTCAGACGGAAAGGGTTTGAGGGAATTCCTATTTTTGAGTTTTCATTTTTTTTCTTTTTAATTAAACTAAAAGGTGAGAAGAAAAAAGATAAAAAAATTACAAATGAGAATGATGATGAACTCTAGGTTAACAAAATGTGTCATGGATGCTGGTGTCATAGTTAAATTATCACGCAGACATTAAAAATATTCTTTTATGTGAGTAAATATTTATTCTGTTTAGTTATCCCCAGTTCCGAAAATAAAAGCAATTTTTAGATGCTCAATTTAAAATTCCTAATTTATTTAATATCTCATTCTCTGGTGTCATAAATAAATTAGGAAATTCATTCATGTTTGGAACTATACGGTGAAATGACCAACCTGTTTCTCAAAAAGTTGTGTCACCAATTTTCACCTACCTTCGGTCAACGCGGTTTACCTTCTCGGACCACCGTGTCGACTTATAATTAAATGGGAATGTTTTTATTTAAGTAATTAATTCAGTATATAATTAATTTAAATAGATAAACATTCAATTAAAATAAATTTAATTGATAATTAATCATAAAAAAATATGTTGCATGGCATGCACAATAATGTTTATCAATCAACCAACATCCCAACACTAATAAAATTACCCCGACATCACAACTGAAGGAATAAACACTGTAAAGTAATATGTCAGGTGGATTAACACTGTGTTACCGAAGAAATGATCATGTTCATCTCTATTTCCGCCATGCGCAACAACCCTCGGCACATGATGACATCATGTACCAACTATGTGACCCCCAGAATGAAGGATATGAGTAGTGAGTAGTGCGCGGCTGTTGGTCAGCTCCTCGGGTAGCGGTGAGCGGTGCACGACTGCTGGTCGACTCCTCGAATGGTTGTGACTAGTGCACTGCAATGAAAACAGAAGCAGGGGGTGCGATGCGGTTAGACAGGGAGAGGAGAGGCCGCCAGCTTCCAGCGGGTTAAAGGGGTGCGATGGAATTAGAAGGATGAGGGTGGGGCTATGCAGCCGGAGGGGGGGGTGCAGGTGGAGAGGGAGGCCATGGGAAGGCAGGGGGGCCGAATAATGAGGGGATGAGGAGGGAGGTGGAAGGGAGGGGAGATGCAGGGGTGGGGTATAATGGAATAGGTGGGGCCGAGGGTGAGAGAAGGGAGAATGGGAGGCCGCGGGTGATGGGGGCGCGGGTGAGAGGATCGGGGTGCAGGGATATGAGGGCCGGCGGGTAGAGGATGGGAGTAGGGGAGATAGGGAGAGGCGATGGGAATCAGCTGAGGGGTTAGAAAAGGGAGATGGCAGTGGGCCTGGCTGAGATAATGGGGGAGTGGCTGGGAGCAATAGGGATAAGGGAATAGGGATGCAGGTTAGGGAGTTATAGAAATATAGGGGGAGGGGAAATTAGATTGGAGAGAGAAGGGGTAATGGGGGTGGGGTAACATGGGTAGGGGACATGGTGGAGCGGGTCAAAGGGGAAGTGGGTAGGGGTGATTGGAGAGAGAAGAATCAAAACAAAAATAAATAAATAAACAATTAAAATCAATGTTAAAACTACATTTCAAATTCAATTTAAAAATAAAACAATTATATATATTTAATGTTAGATAATAATAATAATAACAATGATAATAATAACAATAATAAAATTAGAACTAAAAATTAATGCACATGTAATTAGATATTATACTATTAATAAAAATATACTATGTTATTAATACTATAAAAATAATGAAATAAAATAAAATAAAAATTGAGAATTAAAATATATACATACTAATAAAAATTGATAAACTAAACTAAACTAAAATTAGTGAAACTAATAATAATAATATAATTTATATATAATATATAAAATTAATATAACTAATAAAAATAATAAATTACTAATATAAGTATATAAATTAACTAAAAATTATAAAAGTATCTAAATTACTTCAAAACTACAAAAATAATATAAAAATATAAAAAATGTTTAAACTAATTAATTAAAACTAAGTTGGAAAATTATAAAAATACATGTGAATTCCATGTACATCACTCTTCATTGGAAAACCTCAGATTCATCACACATAAAGACATATATGGTAGGTATTTTTCTTAAATACATATAGATTTAGGTGAGGGAGGCTAGGAAGGTATCGTTCAAGAATTGGATGAACTAATTGGGATTTTAAGGGTGTAAAATTGGAAAGAAAACAATCCCTTTAATATGAGAGGGGAGGGTCCATCATTGAATTTCTTAAAATATTAAATTTATATAAATTTGTTTGTAAAAAAATGAATCTCAAATAATTCATCTCAAATATGGAATATGGTTTGATCAAAATAATAGAATCATATTAAAATAATTCAAGGTTTGAGCACTTGTTTTAATGTTTCCTATTGTTAAAACCCATAGCTAACAACTTATATACTGACCATGAAAACAATGTATTTAACTATTTAAAGGTCACTATATTTACTATAAATAAAAAAATAATACATATAGGAACTAAGGATGATATTGTAAACAATATAATTATCACATGGAAAAATATATAGTTTTTAGGAATTTTATATCATTTAATAAAATATTATTTATTATAATATATAAATAACCGAATATTTTTGAACTATTCATTACTTTCATTATAATATGATCAAGAAAACATGAATATTTTTTAAAATAACTATATAAATAAAAAATTTCAATAATATGATTAAAATTCAATGATCATATTAATTATTTTATATTATATTTAGTTTAATATTTTTAATATCATTTTTTGATTTTTCCATAAATTATAAAATTTTTGTGTCTGTTTTGTGGAAGAATTTAATGTAATTATTTATTAAATAAAAATTATAAAAAATTACAAATATTAATATGAATATATTATAATAAGACATTATATTTATAACCGAATATATCTTATTGTAATCAACATTATTAAAATATTATTGTTATTAAAAAGAAGTGTGAAATGTTTTAGTTTTCGTGAAATAAAATATAATAATGTTTATAATCACATCATAATGGAAAAACACCATATAATGAAATTTTGGATAGGTATGGATGAGAGTGACTCATTATATGAAATTAAGGCAACTGTTATGGTAATGTAACCATATTTTATATTATATTTATAAAATAAATTACATGATTTACCACATACCAAGGAATCAAAAATATCTAAAGTTACTATTCAATTTGACTAGAATTAAAAACGAACTATTAAAAAAATTGGGATCACCTAATTAAAAATACAAAAACATTTTTTTAATTAAATTACATAAAAGTGAAACAATTTAATTCATTATACAAAAAAGGAATACTGAATGAAAAAATTGTTTCCTAGAAAAAATACTATTATGGATGAAATGATTTTATTCTAAATTCAAGTATAAGAATAATTTCAAAAAAATAACATTAAATTTTTTTGAATGAAAAAAATATAATTAAATTTAAAATAAATCCAAAATTGAATTTTATTTTATTAATTAATTAAATGATGTTATATTTTTCAATAAAAAATCTGTATTTTATGACTATTCATTAAAAATGTAATTTTCAAAAATTCTAAAAAATTATTCCTTATATAATTTTGATAAATTTAATTCAAAAATTAGATTTATTTTTTAAAATAAAATTTCTATAATTTTGAAAATTTATTTATAACATTCACTGATAAAAATTAAGAATTTTTTTGAAGAAAATGTATTATTAAATTATAAAATTAATTTACTAAAAAATGAGTGAACATATAAAAATAATTATTTATTTAATAAATATTTTTGGTCAAATATGTAATTAATAATTCTGTTAATAAAATGTGTTCAATTTATATTAACGACTAGGTCATAACAGAAACATTTAAATAATTATAAATAATTTTTCATTTAAGCTTCATGTTGCATATCACGCATTCTTTAGAACATAGAAATTATTTTTAAAATCATTTTATTATTACATTATCCTATATTTATGAAATTGAATCCTCATTATTTGAAATTGGGTTAAAAATGAGGGGTTTTTATTTCAGAATAACTTTGTTGGAATTCAGACATAAAATAGTATTAATAAAACTTTGTCATTAAAATATAGAATAAAAAATAAAAAGCCCGTATAGAATGACACATTTTAGGATTCCAAATAGAAGAAAATTTTTGGGAAGCGAACACAAGTATATAAAAAAGATCATAGCTCTGAATGATTGATTAAAATTGATATAAACATGATAATGAAAAATTTATCCATCACAAAGCCAGAAGTTTGTTATTGGTTAAAAGGCCATTGATTTCTAGGTCGACAAAATAAACATATTTTGTTTTTGAATCAGAATAATTTTCTTAATGTATTGGATGTATTTCACTGAATATAATATGAATATAAATAAATATACTTGTTTTTCAACAAAAATTTCAACTTTTATTTAGTTTCCACCACAAAATCATATTTTTCTCCAAAATAATGATTATTCAAGATTATTATTTGATATATAAATAACTAGAATCAATATTTAATACATCAAATTGTTGAAAAAAATCATGTCACTTCTCCAATATTTAGAAATTAAACCAAAATAAATGGTTATGAAAAGATAACAAAGTTATCACATAGCCTTCAAACACCCTTAGGTCTTTTTTGAACTTGTTATGTTTGACCTAGGTAACATAAGCTCTCCCCAAGATAGTGATATTTGATCAATTTTCTAGAGGTTCCCTTCATGGTCATGTGTTGGTGATTTTGGGATGGGTTGTCAACCCATATATCACATAGCGATCTATTTGTTTAGTTTTTCACATTCACCGTTTGGCCATTTTTGGTTTTTGTATGTAAAATCTAAATGTTTAATTTTTAGTTTTAGTGTTTCAATTGATATTTATTTTTATGGTTATTTCATATGAAGTAATTTACAATTATTAAATTTTTAATAGTTTAATTTAAGGGATAAAATCATTACCAAAGGTGTCAATCGATGGCTACACACCAGTTTCGAGCCCGTAATGATTTGAAACACCTCTCGGTCAATGACACAGGCCTGGTTGAGCATCGTTTTTCATAGTAGGCCGATCCATTTTGTTACTCCATTATTCGTAATTTTAAATTTTATTAATTAATTCATGTTTACTATAAAAATATATGAACCATTTACAATGATTAAACAATTTAAAAATTGATGCCAATTAATAGAAATAAAATTCATATGTCAATTGAAGTTTAATAATCATCAAATATAATGGAACAAGATACTCTAAAAATATATCTATATAGTCTTGATGATCATATTAATGATCCTTCCACATAAGAAAAAGATTCTAATAATTACCATTCTACCCTTATTTTAAATATCCAATTGATATGTCAGGAAGAACTTATTTTCCATTCTTGTAGTTACTTAAAAATTTACTTTTTCCTTGGCAGATAATATCTTTACGAACTCCTTTAATTGATATAAACCATATTACCTTTATTGTTAGACTTTTTCCTGGAATCTTATTTCCATATTCATGAAACATAACTTGATAGATCTTTTTATATTTATGATCATTATCACTTGAACATTATGAGATCTTCACATCCCTCTTAATTGATATCTTGGGATACATACCTTAGTTCAAGTTTTTAAAAATAAATATTTATAGATAATTAAGAAAAAATAGTTCCCACTACTACTCCCATTAGATTTAATTTCAAAATAAAATAGACATCAAATTTTATTTCATGTTTATTAATAATTTTTTTCTAGTAAGATCCATCCATTTACTAAAACAAAAGGATAGTGTGAGCATAAAAAATAAAAGCACAATATGCCTTATTATTCGGAAGAAAAAGATTTTGTTATCCTTATTAATGTAATCTCAAACTCATTAAATTTATTGTATATTACTGTGATTATAACAAGTATTATTTCCGTAGTGGTTATATTGAATTATTAACTATCGTTATAATAGGATCATATCCAATAATATTATATAAACCCTACATTGATAAAAATTATAAGGACTCAGCCATAAATATCACTTTATATGGTGAATTTAGACTATTATTCACATTATAACATTGAAAAAGACCATTTAGGTTTATTTTTTTATTGAATTGTGTGACGAATCTTACATAAAAAACCATATTTTACTAAGTAAATAACATATGATAAATATCTATTTCCCCCAAACTATAAGTCCATTATAGAAATTACATGATTTTATTTATTGAAAAATATTCATAATATTAATATGCGGTTATCTTTTTAATTAACCATCCTTAATCCTAGAATAACATATTCAAACATTTTATTACCACATATGTTCAGTAATATAGATTAAAATAAATTAAGAAACCCTTAGTCCATGAATATATATAACAATTTTATTTTTTAAAAAATAATGTTTAGGATAAAAATAAACATTTTTACCAAACATACTACAATACCTAACCAAATAATCTCATAAAACATATCATAATAAATCGTAATAGTTTTGTATAACACTTTAAGGATTCCATGAAATCATGAAAACATTGAATAATTTTTTCACAGGCTTATATCATTCATCCTTTTAATGTAGAATATACATTCTTTTATATAGTAAAATATGATGATTTCCATAAGAAAATAGAATTCATAGATAATTAATGTAGGTATCATGAAGAATAATATTACTTACACATGGATAACTATCATAGATATACTTGTATTAACCATCATTTTTACAAAATAAATACCTGTCATGGTTATACGTGGAATAACAATTGGGGATTACTGAAATAATATTATAGGATAAACCTAATCAGATAACTCCATCCCATATTTGGAATAACCATAAAAATATGTTATTATTTTCTCTTAGTATAAATCAAATTGTTTAACTACGTCCTTTTACCCAATATATTTTAGAGCTACTACAAGATGGCCAACCATTGTTCTATAATATAACCACCCATCCCAATAAAGAATTCTCAAGAAACATAACATAAATTAAGTATATATATATTTTACATTAACATGAAAAATAAGTGAAATAATGGGTTTTTTATTTTATGAGTTGAAATACCATTAAATATCATCTAAAATTTATGGAGGAAAAATAACCTTACCATTTGAAATAACTAATTTTATTATATAATCATCATATAATGGAACCAAATGTCATTGAAAAGAACCAAAAAAACATTATATTATATTCTAGGTGAAAATATTCATGATAGTGGTAAAAGAAATCATGTTATATAAGTTATAAAAAACATTATACCCATATTATTTTTGAAGAAGTTACAAATTACATTTTTTTGAGAAAAATGAAAATATTACATTCAAAATGTTTTTTAAAAAGTAAAACATGAATAAAAGTGACCTCAAAATTCATAAATGAATAGTAAAAAGCTTATATAAATAATTTTTAGAATATAATAATTTTAATATGGAAGAAAAATAGGTTTTTAAGAAAAATTTTAAATAACATATTTAAAGGAATATCCTATATCATGATTATTACTCATCACATAGACTCATGAAGCAACTTAGTTGTAAAAATCAGTTAATTATTTACCTTATTAAGAACCATATAAATTATAATTAATATTTTCTATTTATCCCTCACCATGATATTTTTATATATTTAATTAATTAAATTCATTTTGGTTGTTTCAATGATATTATATTCCTATGTGAAAAAGTTTATTCGGTATGATGAATTTGGTAATAGAGGTAAATATTCCACTATCATTTTAATTAATAATAATTTTATTGTTTTTATTTTTAATCGTCATCAATAATTTTATATCCATCAATTATATATGGTAATGAAAAATTAATAACATTTAAACCATATATATAGTTGGTTATATATATGTATGAGTAACATTTCCATTTTTCAACGGTGCTTATGGAATCAAGGTAGGTATTTTATTAACTTTATAGAGTGAAAATAATATATAAATAAAAGAATACTGTAGTTTATATATATTATTATATTTATTATCCATGTTATGTTATGATGAAAATAAAATCGCATTGCTACATAGAGGAGGTAATCCACAAGTTTTCATGAATAACATTATCATTTAAGTTGAATGGATTGGTAAGATGATGAATGATACATTATCATTACGGAATGATAAATAGAAAATAAATATTATATATATATAATAATTAATTCTATTATTATATTCTATATATTAGAAATGATGATTTAAAAGGAAATACATTGATTTGCGAAAGGGTAGTTCGTTGTACCCACAAACGATGGTTTCGTTTTCCATTTGATTGAAGGGTTGGCAGATACGGGTCATGAAATTGTCATAAAAACATAACATCATATATTGGATACTATTTATATCATTTTATCTTGATTGATGAAAATTATAAGGTCCTAGAATTAGATAAGTAAAACCTACAGTTAAAAACTATACCTCTTCTTTCAAAAACCTACTTTTGTTAACACCTTAAGCCATATAAGGCTAGTATAGTGCCCAATTAGTCTTATAAAATGATTTTTGGAATTGTATTAAAGGAGTTATTAGGTATTGGTTAAATTAAATAATGTTTTATATTTAAATAAATGTGTGGAAAAAATCTCTTTTATAAGATAGGTATGAGGAAGTCATTGAATTTCTCATGAATATTAAATTAATATAAATTAAATGTTAATTTGAAATGGATCCAAACAATTTTTTATAAAATATAAGATTCTTAAGGATTTAAATTTTATCACAAATATAAAATTATATAATTTTTTTATCACATTTAACTATTAGATTCATTTATAAATCCATCCATAACACCTTTTATATATACTATGACAATATTCATTTTAAACCTTAAGGTTGCCTTTGGTTACTATAAAAAAATAGCAAATAAATAGAAAATGGTTTTTTATCAATTTATCTTACTCACATATCTTAATCTAATATCTTTTAGAAATTGAAATCATTTAATAAAATATTATTTATTTTAATATTTCAATAACTTAAAATTTTATAAACAATTATTTCATTGTCATTAATTACATCAAGAAAACAATATGTTTTTCTAAAAAATATATTAATACCTATATAAAATTTCATGATCATAATTAAAATTATTAGATCATATTAATTTTCTCATATTATATTTATCTTAATATTTTTAAAATTATTTATTTTATTTTTATCATAATTGATTTGTTACTATGTCTTTTTGGTGTAAACATTTATGGTAATTATTTCTTCACACAAAATTTTTAATAAATGACTATAATGTAGAAAAAAAATTTCATTTTGGAATACAATTTTTAACTGAAAAAATATTGTAGTTCTCTATTTATTTAAATTATTTTAATTTTAGAAAACATGAGTGTGAGGATTGGGACTTTTCTTCAAAATAAATTATTAATGTTATAATAACATATAAAGGGAAGTAAAAATATATAACTGAATCTTGTGTTACTATAGTTAAAATGGACACATAAAATAATATAAATAAAAATTTTAGGGTAATTATCCATTCTATAAAAAAAATTAACCTTAATTACCCGATTTACCATTTACCGTGTAAAAAATATTACCAAAGATACTATTCTTATTGACCACAAATAAATGTTAACTACATAACTAATTTATATCTCTTAATTTCAAATATGGGGTCCATTTGTAAAACGTGAATATGTAAAATTTTATGAATTTAACTTCAAATTATATAAAAAAATGCAAGGAAAATTTTTTTCCCTGCAAATCCACCCTTTTTGTATATAAAATGTTTTAATAATAAAATCAACTTTAAAATTAGTTTAAAACAACATAATTTGATCACTTGATTTTTTAATATAATTAATATTTGAATGAAATAAAGAATAAAATTTTACATTAGAAACACATTTAATCAAATTATAGGATTAAATTAAATAGTAAAATATTTTACAATCCATTGAAAAACAAATCTTTTTAGAAAGTTTTTTTTGATTTATAAAAAGATAGTTTTGAAATGATGAATTATTAAATGGAAATAATTTAAAAATATATATTCTGAATTTTCAAAAAAAATTGTAATATACATGCTTAAAAAACAAAATAACCATTTTTGATGAAAGTGTATTTTTTTGAATAAAATACATAACAAAAAAAGGAGTTCTCATTTAATGAGATTTATATAATAAATTATGAATTAGAAAGTACATTATATATTTAAATATTCATTTAATTCTATTCATTCCTAAAATTTTAATTACTATGTTACAATGGAAATATTTAAATATAAATAATTTATTGTTCATTTAATCTAATTGTTGCATATCTTGTTGTTATTGAACACAGTTTTTTAAAATGACATGGCATTAAATTTATCTCCCATTAAATTAAAAATGGATGAGTGAGTTAATGAATATAGAAAAACATCCATAATACTCTATTCAACCATGAATCCTTAAAATATATAATTACATATTATATCATTTTATAATGAAACATAATAAAATGTAATACTGGAATGTATACATCATGATGTTTGTTACTGGGAAATGTTGTTATAAAATGAATTTTTTGAGGATATGAATCCATAACTTCCTATAACAACATTAAACTGGGTGAACATCATATTTTTTCTCATTGGCCTTCACATGACCTCCAAATTTGATACTTCCTTTTTGGTTATGGGTAATGGATATAATAATTTTAATGAAACCATAATTATTTTAGTGGATTTCACACTCTATTAACATTATTTAATTTATTAAATGGATGTGTTGAGTATTCATGGAGTTTAAATTTTTATTTTAAATGATTAATTTGTCATATTTATAAACATTTAAATTGAAAAAAAATTTCATGAATAGAATATTGAACAAAAAAATAACACTTCTTATCATCCCCAATATAATGTTATTCTAAAAAGAACATTATGAATTAGAAAAACATCAGTATTTTACAACAGGTATCCTATATATTTTAGTATTAAAATAATTACATTTTTGTTTCTTTATATAATATTAATATCCATGTGAAAATTATGATGGAAATACATGGGGTTCTATACGGGATGCGATGAAAGACAAGGAGAAGTTATTGTTTTTCTCTATGGTTAAATCTATTTGTATTATATCAACGTAAAAACGTTAGGGGTGTACTAAAAAATTTAAAAATATAATTAAGAAATAGGAATATTGATGATGAGAAATTCTAGAAATTATTGAATATATTTATAGTAAAATGTTAGTAACAATGTATACATTTGAATATGACCATGTATGAGGGAAATGATATTTGAGATTATGGGATGGTAAATATAAGGTGATATCAACACCTATATGATTACTAATCATGAGGGTATTATCGCATAAATAGTAATAGATAAACCAAATAGCTCATAAGTGGAAAATGTGTCTGACGTGTCAATTTTACAAATGTAAATAAAAGATCAATCGAATGTAATATAGAAAAAAATTTATAGTTAAATCAAAATCTATATTATCATGAAAAACTATTGAAGACATTGGATTATAAGTATACACTATAATGAACCAAGGCTACATAAATTATAAATATTATGCATACAAATTGTATGTGTGAGAAATTAAAATTGTAAAATTTTAGTTTAATTAAAAAAATGTTACCTTATATATTCACATATATGTAACAGAATTTAATGTAACATTTTTTTATGGGGATGGGTGATTTCACCTTATATATTCAATAATTAAATTTCTTTCAAAAATTATCATGTGAATAATAAATAAGTTAAACTATTTTTATGAAATAAAAATAAAAATTGAAAACTTGTTATTTTAATATTATATAATGTTAAAACATAAATTGAAAAAAATATATTTATTAACGGAAAATTATATTAAATATAATTAATAATACGATATGTGGGGTATAAACAATAATAATTATAATGAATGCAACCTTGAAGTATTTTTACCATTTTATACTAATTTAAAGTAAATAGTTTAATAGAAATAAAATTATCTTTTATATAAATATTGTGTTAGTTAAATAATAAATTTTTTGTTTTGTCAGTGAATATTGTCGATTAATATATATATTCATTGTATATAAATATTTTTTCTTCCTTAGTTCAACAATTTCTTATTTTAAAAATATAAAATAACTATCAGTATTTTTAAAATTATTTATATATCTTATGAATGTGTGTAATTGTTTTATGAACATTTCAATGTGTTGGCTCAAAAATATTATTTAATGGATATTCTATGTGTTACAATAAATAATATATATAAAAACAGATTAATTGCACATTATAAAAAATTAAACATTCATATAAATTGGAAAATATTTTTATATGTTTAATGAAAAAATCAAGAAAATAAATCGATAGAAGAAAACAACGGATCAGGTTTTTCAACCACCAGATTAAGTGATTATCTCAAATTCTTATATATTAATTATAACTAAAATAATTATAAATACCTTGATTGAAAACATGTTGATATCATGAAACTATTTAATGACCCCATAATATTTTATTAAATATAACACCTGAATAATTCATGCATTGACTAAAAGAGTGGAAAAAAACATTAACAAATGAACTAAATTAAAATTGATTGAACGAAAGACTATAACATCTGAATGAATGTCTAATTATACTATTGATCTAATATGAGGATGAATAGGATTTTATATATAGATATGCTTACCTTTCCAATGAATGAATGGATATATATTGGAATATTTAAGGATGGTTCCAAAGTGGATGATGGAATTGAAATTGGGTAATTATTCAAAATTAATTCTTAATGGATTCATAGAGAATAGTATTCTCCAAATAAGATGAATTCTATAATGTTAAAAGTAGAAATGATAAAAATGTAAATCATCTGTTACAACCCAAATTTCTATCAAGGAAATATCATTTATTATATTAATTTTATATAGTATAAATCATAAAAAACCACATAGAGAACACAATAAAAACATTATAAATGAAGAATAAAAAAATAAGAGATATTTAGCAACGCTAAGGATCATATACCAATGAAATAATGACATCCCCTTTGGAATAGTAATATGACCCTTATGAATTGTAAATTGTCTAACTAAATAGTAACATCACCAATGAAAGTATAAAAAAATTTATACATCTCACTAGTGATATTATGTTATAATTATATCATTGTAAAAATAACTGAATATTTTAAAAAGTAATATTTAAGTGTTGGTATTTTTATAAGTCATAAATATTTAATTAAAATTTTATAATTAATAAAATTATTTAAAATAATATTTATTCTCATTAAATGGATACATAAATCAATATTTGTTTGACTTATAATTTTTAGGATAATTTTATGATACCTTAGTAAATTTTTTAATGTTTATTAAAATCAGTTTTAAATTTTAAATATGTATTTTTCATGTACATAATGATTTTATTTAAAAAACTAAAATTTAAATGTTTTGAATTTTATTTTTATAAAATGGGGTAGATGATTTAATAATACATGTTAAAAACATTAAATGATGAATTTTTTTAATTTTTCTAAAATACTAGAATTTTTTATGAATAGTAAAATATAGTAATTTAAAGTATAAATACATTAGAAGATATATGCACTGTTACATGATTTAGATATTATGTACGCACAATATTCATGAACAAGAATTCATTATGTTAATATATTTAATGATAAGGATGAATCTATTCATTGTATAAAGACAAAATAAAAAACGATGAATAAGATATTCAAAAATCACCCCTCTCCTCCACTATAAAACCACCCTCACCCCATCCTATCTTTAGTCCCCTATGACATGATGACTATAAAATTTATAACCAAATACTCTTACTTAGTATCCCTATACATCCATGAGATCATGGTCTTACCAGTATAAAAAACTCATTTTCCCTAGAGACTTTCTCAAGGTGTATAATTCACAAGGTAAACCCTCTTACTTTTTAAAATTTCTTTTTCAATTTATTTTATTTAATTATATTCCCCATAAAAAACATGTAAGAATGATCATGATAACTATATTATCATAAATATACTATAATTATATAATTTTAATGTAATATCATTCCAAAAAATTTATATCTCTCTTAAAAAATTAAATCATCATCTGTGAAATGCCAATTTACAACCATCGTGGACGAAAAACCTTTGTTCTTCAATTTATCCTTCATGGATAGTCATAAAGACTATTTATATGGTTGAACAAGATTATAAAATATTTTTTATATCCCATTTAATGTTATGAAACCATTATATATATGTAACACTATTTCAAACGACAAAAGTGGTTCGTGATGATCAAAATACCACCGTAATAATTCAAATGATGATCACTAATGTTTTATATAACAACTTATCCTCATTACATATAAAAAATCAATAATATAACCATTAAATCTTATATATTTTTATTATTATCCTATAAATTCAATTATTGAGAATTATATACTTTCCACATGTATTTTCATACTCATATACATGTATACTTACAATGAAAACCAACAAAACGAATGCTCCAAAGCAATAAATATGTATCTTATAACTCATCAAAAAATCCTTAAATGAACATTATAAAATTATAAAAAATCAAATAAATTTATACAATATTCTTAATTAATTAATAATTGGATTAAATTTTATTATCTAGGACATTTTGGTCAAGTGAAGAATACATTTCATCATAAGGTTAGGGTTTTCTACCCGAACATCCTTTTTAATTCATGTGACTGTTATTTATATCTTTTACAAAATTAAATTTTTAATTACTCTAATTTAATCCTAAAAATATATGTCTGAATGTTCAAAATATATGTATCAATCAGAATCCATCTTTATTTTATGGTGGTTCATATGTTTTAAAGGATATTTCTCAAACTCTTCCTGATAAACAAGCCCGATTCAAGGGTACTTCTCAAATTCATACCTACATTCCAGTTCACTCTATAATCTGTTTTAATCGAAATTTATTTTTCTAAAATCCCACATTTTAAAATGAAAAAATTTCTTAGATTATTTATGTTTTTATACAAATATTTTTCCTAAATAACTATTCTTAGAAAAGTGAAATAATATTTCACTCAAGAATTAATCGATGATTTTATAAGAGTATTTTCATCTATTTGGACACTATTATTGATTATTATGTTTAATTGGGATTAATATTTATGAAATCATCTTCCATATATTATTGAATGTTTTATGATTAATTGGACTATGGATGTGCTATCCTAATACAATTCATCACATTACTCCAAACGGTTTGTCTTTATGTACAATGGATGGGGAAAGTTATTTAAATTTCATTTGGTAGTTTAAATATTAATCTATATGTTTACTATGTTTCACCCCATTCATATGAGAAATTCACTAGACATAGTAAGTGTTAGTTTGGGCCCACTATATCCATTAATTTCATTGGTAGGTCTCATGATAAAATCTATTTTTCGTTTTATGCGTTTATGTATGGTTTTGGAATGAGGTATTGATAGTATGGTTATGATGTCCCACATTATGCGTTCCCTCATTATGAAACTAGTAATTGATAGCCAATGAGATTATTTGACCAGTATAATATCATTGGTCATGTATTGTTATGGAAATATTTATTTTTCTATATTTCTACCATATTAGGCTAGTGATTAATTTTAATTGAATGTATTTGTAGTCATTCACCATGGATTATTGTTTGTTAATTCTTAAATTGTATTACCTACCCTTATTGAGAAAATCAGCTCAGCCATTTTTATGTTTTATTTTTCCACAGGATGCGAATATCTGTATTATGAATGACATGTAGGGATAATCTAGGAGTTTATAACTAAATCCAAAAAAATTTATATGCTGTATTTCATTTTAAGTTGTAATGTAAATTTCATTTATGTAATATAGTTTCCCAAAATACTAAACTATTCTATCCATTGGGATGCATATTCCTTGTTTATAGTACAATTTAATAAAGTTAGACATCAAATCCACGATATTGGGGTTGGCCTCTTTATAGTTGGTATGATAAGAGGTTAATTATAATCATTAGAATGTAGTTTTAGAAAATTTAATTACTGAAATGACCCTAAGATAGATATTAGGGATAAGCATACTAGAATGTCCACAAATTTTGTTATGGTATATATTATGTGAATATTCTTTGAAATAAGTCGTGGTATGGTTATTACAAGGTGATGTGGTTCTAGAACGAAAGTTCCTAGGGGTAAACACTATGACACGGTGTTCTAGGCCTGAATTGGGGTAACCTAGAATACGATAACGAGCATTAATGCACACATGGTTTGAATATCCCAAGGGATATTCCTAGTATAATCCACATTTTCGTTAAAAAAATATTTTGAAGGATTTACTTTTAAATATGTATTCAATGGAACCATAATTATGATTATGAGATGATACATGCATATGATTTCAATTTATGTTACATATTTTACCAATTCGACATAATGCTTTATTTTTCAAAACCTACCTTAGTGTATTACAGTATTTAGAAATGATTACTTGTGTAAGGGACGAAAACCTCTTGGGTGCATGTATTCTATATTGATATTACACTCATATGGAAGACAATAATGTTGGTTTGGGAGTTGCGAATGGTGTTGAGAAGTATATAAATATACTGTGACAGTTGAATCGGGTTATGAATAATCACATTACCCCTATAGAGCATCTTAATCCAAAATATAGAGTGTCAATGTTAGAATGATTTATAAAACAAAAACTGCCATCATTATTGGGACTAAAAACACATTCTTTGTAGAACAGTCAATAAGTTCCTTAGGGAATATATTTGTCACATTATGAAGTAGTAAAAGGGAAATGAATTACAAGGTAGTGTATCTAATATCAGGAGATGTTGATAAATGGTGGTCATTGATTAAAAACACAAGGGAGGAGTAAGATATAAAAAATATAAAATGGAGGGATTTTAAGGATGTTTTCCTATAAAAATAATTTCATCCTGAACAATGACATGATTTGGAGAGAAAATTCTCGAGTCTAAGATAAAAAGAGGATGAAAATATTTTGTATTACAAAGAGAAAGTAGAATTTAAGTAAATAATTTCGTGAAATACATACATTGTACAAGGAGCAAGATCTATTGATTTATTGATTGTTTAAAACCATTCCTCTGAATGGAAATGGTCTTTTAGAATTTATAATCATATAAAGATATAGTGTCATGAGCTATCAAAACTGAAAAATCAATTTCTAATTCTTTTGATATTAAAGGAAACAAAGAGAATAATAGGGATGTTGAAAACAAAATAAGGAAATGTGGAAAATGGATGAGTTGGAATTCCACCCTATAATAATTGTGGGAATAAATGTCATGTTACATGCCTAAAGAGATGGTGGGTTTGTTACAATTATTGAGAAAAGGAGAACCAATCTCATATTTGAAGGAAAAGGAAGAAGATTAATATGTTCAATGATATTATATTAAATATATGGGACATTATGAATTTGAATTTATGATGAATCAATGACACATTCCGTAAATAATTTACTAGGAGAAAGGCCATGCATATGTGGTCACAACTGCTGAGGATGAAGTTACTAGTTATGTGATAGAAGACCCATTAATCATTTCCTAAAACATATACATTTCTTTATTTGATTATATATCATCACATTCTTTCATATCTTTTCCATTTTCTATGAAAATGATACATTTTCAATTTGATCTAATATAGTAGTTTTTAGTAAAATCCCCTAAGGTGATATTTATTTTAACAAAGATGTGTCGATCTGTCCCCCTTATGACACAAAAACGTGCTTTTGTTGCTGACCATATCATCAAAACCATGATTGTATTTGATATAATTCTTGGTATGAATTGTATATAAAAATATTATGGGAATATCTATTGAATGAATAATGATGTTAAAATATTTAATAAAGATGTAGAGTCACTTATATATAGAGAAGAAACCTCTCCATCAGACTCTTATCTCGATCCACCCCAATTTGCTCTACTAAATTCAATTTTTGGGGAGGAAGAGGAAATGATATCTATCGGTAAGGAAAGAAATGTTTAAATTTAGTATGTAACTATTGTTCAAGAATAAATTAATGTATTTATATTGGATTTACATGGACATCCTCTGAAGTAGGAAATTGAGTATTCTATTAATTTATTTACTGTTGCAAGGCCTTTGTAAAAGGTTCTTAATAGAATAGTCAAAATTGAATTGATGGAGTTGAAGAAACAAATATAAAAGTTTAGTAGTAATGGATTTATTCTCCCTAGTGTTTCTCTATGGGGAGCTCTAATTGGTTTCATTAAGAATAAAGTTGTATCAATGAGGGTGTGAATTGAAAATAGGGAGATCAATTCTTTTATGATAAATAAAAAGAATCATATTCCTCAGATTGATGATTTATTTGATCAACATCATGGAGCCTAATATTTTTTGAATATTGGCCTTCGATCTGGATAACATCAGTTGCATTTTTGGAAGGAATTTATTCCAAAGATAACTTTTAGAACTAAGAATGGGCATTATGAGTTTACAGTAATGCATTTTTGAATGAATAATTCACCCTCCATTTTCATAGTTCTAATGAATAGTGTTTCCAATGAATATATTGATTACTTTTTTGTGGTACTTATTGACGATATCTTGGTATACGACAATATCTATAAATATCATGAGAATAACATGTTCATTATTCTGAATACTCTTTGATGAAATGAGTTATATGGGATGTTTTTCATGTGTGAATTCTATCTTCAATAATTTTCTTTTCTTATACATATTTTCTATAAAGATAGAATCATAAATGATCTAGTGAAGAAAAAGGAAATTCGGGAATGGACTAGATTAATAAACATTACTGAGGTAAATTTCTTAATTATTTTAGTAGGTTATTATTAGAATTTCGTTCAGAACATTGCATGATTAGCTGACCCATTAACCATGATTATATGTAAATGGGTTATGTTCGTATAAAAAAATAACTAGAAGACTGTTTCAAAGATTTGAAGAAAGGGCTTGTGAATTGTTCAATCCAGAGTTTACCATCAATAAATGGTGGATTTATGATTTATTGTGATGAATAAATGAAAGGGATTGGCTTTGTCCTTATACAAAATGATAGAGTTAATGCCTATGAATCATGATAGTCAAAAACTCAAGAACATAACTATCCAAATCATGACATTGACTGAGATTCGATAATCATTACATTGTAGAAATGGATACACTATCTCTATGGTGAAAGATGTGAGATATATATAGATCACATGTGTTTGAAATATATCTTATCACAAATAGAACTCAACATGAGTGAAAGGTGATTGCTCGAACAAATCAAGTATTATGATTATTCAATGAATTATCTCCTAGGAAATGAAAATAACGTAGCTAATTCAATATGCATGATAAGTCATAGAGTTATAAAAATTGTGGATTGAAAGGGATCATGTAAACAAGGATCTAGTGATGGTGGATATGGATATTATCTAGGAAGTTGAAAATTCTTTACTTTTTCAATAGGTTTCCCAACCATATTTATTAGAAAGGATTAAAAGTTATTATTTTGATGATGAGAATCTTCGAAATAAAATTAATGGAGGGAATGATAGGAAGTTGGATGAATTCAGGTGCAATAATTGAATTTTGAAATTTTGGAGGAGGCTTTGTGTTCCCTCTATACCCAAGATAAAAAGGGTGTTATTAGATGATTATCATAGATTGAATTTCACTATAAACCATATTAGGACAAATATGAATAGTTATTTGATGGAACAGTTCTTGTGGGATAATATGAATAGGTAAATTTCAGATTGTGTATCAAGATGTATAGTCTTTAAATAGGTGAAGGCTGACAGAAAACATATTATAGGAGTATTAAAACCTCTTCTTATTCCTACATGGAACTGGGATAAAATATCTATGTATTTTGACATATGATTACCAAAAAATCTAATCAGTAATGATTTGATATGGGTGATTGTTGATCGCCTTATAAAATCTACACATTTCTTAGATGTAAGGGAGGATCTTCCACTGGGTCACCTTGAACGTATCTATACTAATGATGTATTAAGACTTTAGGGAGAACCTATCACAATTTTTTCTGATTGAGATCCATGGTTAATATCGAAATTCTAGAAAACATCTCCAGAAATCATTGGATACTGAACTTGATTTGAGTACTTCTTATCACCCTCAAACTAATGTGTAGTTAGAAAGGGTGATCCAAAAAATTTAAGATATGTTTAGATCATGATTAGTCGATTTTCAAGGAATGTGGGATCAATATTTAACATCAGTAGAGTTTTACTACAAGAATAGTTTCCATTATAGAATTCAAATGGCACAATATAAAGCATTGTAAGGAAATAGATGTCATACACCAATATGTTCTGATGAAATTGGTGAATGATAGCTTGTTGGCCCAGAGCGTGTGAAGGAAACAACAGCAAATGTAAAGACTATTCAATCCCATATCAATGTATCTAAACCTAGATATATACTGATAATAGAACAAAGTATTTGGAATTTCATACTGGAGATCATTTATTCTTGAATTTATCTCTATGGAAGGGTGTTATATTATTTGGAAAGAAAGGTAAAATGATCCCAAGTTACACCAGTTCTTTTGAAATCCTGGAAATATTTGGAGATATTTAATATCATTTGGTGATGCCACCTATCCTTTCTAAACATCACAATGTGTCCCACGTCTCATTTGAGAGAAATTATAGACCAAAGCCAACACATGTACTCAATTTTGAAGCCATCAAATTGAAACCAAACTTATCTTACATTAATGAGACAATATAGATTCTATACCCTGGAGAATAGGTGTGCAGTAATTGGATGACTTGGATGGTAAAGATATTTAGAAATTTTACAAAATTGATGAGGTGACTTTAGAGCTTGATGATATTATAATGATGAACTACCCAAATATTTTGGGGAGGTGACATTTTGTAAATTTTGAGGATGAAGTTTTTTTAGGAGGGGAGAATGTAATGACCCAAAAGTATATGAATGAACTTTATCAGAATATGTTTATTTTATATAGAATGAATCATATAAACCCACATAGAGAACATAATAAAATCATTATAAATGTTAAATAAAACAAAATATGAGGTATTTCTTAATGCTAAACAAACATATACTAATGAAATAGCAATATTCACTTAGGAATACTAATATGACCCTTTTTGAATATTAAATTGACCAAATGAATAGTAACCTCACCTATCATTGTATAAAAAACATGGATTATCGTAATTGAATGTATGATATAATTATGCCATAGTAAAAGTAAAAGAATATTTTAAAAATTAAGTTTTGGTATTTTTATAAGTCATAAAAAATTAAATAAAAATGTATAATTAATAAATTTATTTAAATGAAAATTATTTTTCTATTATGGATTCATAAATAAATATTTCTTTATTATTATATTTTGGATAATTTAATTGGAACTGGGTAAATTTTTGAAAGTGTTATAAAATAATATTTAAATTTAAAATATGTATTTTTCAAATAAATAATTATTTTATTTAAAAATTAAAATTAAAATATTTAAAAAATTATTCTGAAAAAATAAGTCCATTTTAAAATTCTACACATCAATAAATGATTAGGGTGATTTTTTTGGATTTTTCTAAAATACATGAATTTTGGTGAATAGTAGAATACGATAATTTATAACATAAATACATTAGAAGAAAAATGAACTATTAATTGAGTAATAAATGATGTAAGAAACATAATATTGAACATTAATTCATTATTTTAATATATTTCATGGTAATTTTGAATCTATTAATTTTCTTGATAAAAAATAATAAGCAAATGAATAAGATATTCAAAAACCAACCCTATCCCACACTATAAAAACCACCCTCACCCCCATCTTCTATTAACTCCTATAATATGTCAATATCTACCATATTTTTACAATATAATATTAACTAGTCTCTCTCCCACTTCCATAATCTCTTGTTCTGACCAAAATACTAAGACCTCATTCCCAAAGGAGTTTCTCAAGGAGGTTAATTCATGTGGTAAACCCTCTTTATTTTTCTTTTAATTTCAATTTCAATTTAATTTTTTTCTTCTCTTAGACTCACCACCTCTATCAAAATGATCATGAAAAATATAGTATCATAAATATACAGTAATTATTTTATTTTAATAGAATATCATTCCTCAATCTATTATATCTCTCTCTTAAAAAATGTAATAATCGTCCGAGAGGTACTGATTTACAAAAACCATAGACGAAAAACCTTCATCAATAAATTTATATATAAATGATGGTCAAGAGATAAAATTATTGATGAAACATATTATAAAATATTTATTATGTCTCATATGATGTTCTGGAACCAGTATATATACAGAATACTATTTCATGGGACAAAACTAATTCATGATGATCAAAATACCAATGAAATGACATAAAAGATTATCACTTGTGTTTTATCGAATAACTCATCCTCATAACATATAAAAAAGAATTATATAACCATTAAAACTTATACATATTTATTAGTATCATATAAAATCAATTATGTATAATTATATCCTTTACACATGATCTTTTATACTCATATTCAAGTATACCGATCTTGAAAACAAAGGAAACGAATGTTCCCAAGTGATAAATGTTTATCTTATAACTCATAAAAAAGTACATAAATGGGATCAATACAATTATAATAAATCTAATAAATATATAAATGGTGCTGAATTAGTTAATTAATTTATTTAATTTTATTATATATTATATTAATGTCATGTGAATATAACATTCAAATATAAGGTAAGTCTTTTCTATCCGAAACTACATTTTCATTCGAGTTACTCTTCTTTCTATCATTATCCAAATTAAATAATTAATTATTATAATTTATTTCTAAAATTTTATGTGTGAATTTTCTACATATATCTACCAATCATAAACCTTATTTATTTTATTTTGGAGAAACAAGTTTTAGAATGTTTTTTCTTAAATTATATCTAGTAAACCAGCACGATTCAAGGAAACTTATTGAATTATAACATACATTATGTGCTCTATATAATTTTTTTTGGCCACCATTATATTTCTAAAATCAATTATTTTATTATTAAAAAAATTTCTAAGTTCACTTCTTGTGTTATACAAATATTTTCCCAAAGAACTATTCTTTGTAAAGAAAAATAGTATTTATCTCAAGAATTACTTGATGATTTTATAATAGTGTTTTCATCTATTTTAACACACTTAATGAAAATTATGTTTAATTGGGAATAATATTTTATGATATCATATACTATATTTTATTTAATGGATTATGATTAGTTTGACTATGGATGTTCTATCTTGACACCATTAACAGTATTACTCTGAATGGTTAGTGTTTTTGTGTATTTATTGGAGCAGGTTATTTACAATTAATATCATAGTAAAAAAAGAATTTATAGGTTGATTATGTGTCACCCCATTCATATGAAGAATTATTTAGACTTATTAATTCTCGAGTGGAGCTCTCTATAACACCTCAGTGCATCGGTGGGTCTTATGAGACAAAGTAGTTTGAGGTTCATTTTAGTTTATGTAGGGTCTTGGAACAAGGCCTTGAAAATATAGTTATAATGTCCCACATTATTAATTCCCAAATTATGAAATTACTAATTAATATCGCAAGTTATTTTTCTACGATTAGAATATCCACTTTCATGTATTGTTATGGAATTATTTAATCCGTTACATTTCTTCCATATTATGCTCATGTTTACTTATAATGTAATGCATTTTTAGTTATTCACCATGCATTATTTTTTATTTATGATTTTATTGTATATATTAACCTTATTGAGGATCTTTCTACACCCATGTCTTATGTTTTAGTTTTCTCTAGGATTTAATGATGTGTATTTTGAATGACTAGAATGGATAATATTAGAGTTTATATGTAATTAAAAAGATGTTGATACGTTGTATTTCATTTCCTGTTGTAATGAAATGTACATATATGAAATCTGGTTTTACAAAGTAATAAACTATTCCATCCTTTGGTATGCATGTTCCGTGTTTATATGAAAATGTAAGGAAGTATGGAACCAGAGCTGGTCTACTCGGGTTGGGGTCTATACATTGTGTATGATTTTCCCACTCCATCAAATTCTAAATTTCATAAATAATTGAAAAACATTAGGTAATCTTAACTAATTACTAGATCTTGTCTCAAATATTTATAGCATTATTTGATGATATTATAACCTTATTGATCAAATTAATATAAAAATTAAAACACATTCATCAGTATTTTTATTATATGTTGCTCTCTTTAGCTCTCTGTTTTTGATTACTTTTGAGGGTTTATTTTATATTGATACTTTTATTTATCTTGGACACTTAGATAATAATGATGTTTGATATGATAATATTACACTCTATTCCATTACATTGGATTCCAAAAAATTGTTCTGGAATTATAGTAATTAATCATACAATATATATGGGTAATTGACTATCAGTAATCTCAATCGATGATATTAAACAATTTATCGATTCTAGATTTGGATCCAATTACATTGTAACAATATTTATTTGATGTTTGTAAACTATCACGTAGAATGGACTATGATATATTTTTTAAAGAGTCAAATTTTTTTCAAATCCTACTGTGGGCTTTTAAACATTTTATTCACTATTTTATTTTTTAATTTTAATTTTTAATTTTTTAAAAGGTAACTCTAATAGTTAAGATTTATCAGTGATATATATGTATTGTTTGTTGGTTTTATAAAAATTTAAAATATTAATGTAAATTTTTTAACTCTAGAACACTTCCATTGAAAAAAATTAGGTCCAAAGATTTCATATAACTAAAATATTTATTTACAGGGAAAATTTTTAATAGATTAGATTTAAAATAGATTTTAAATATTTTTCAAAAGAATGAAATTTTAATTTTGGGAGCTCTGCTCATGTAACACACCTTGATTTTATAGTATTCCACTTCTTAAATTTAACTTCATCGATAACATATTTGAAAAAAAATTAATAAATATTATTATTTAATTATTATATTTATCGTACAGATGTTTTGTGTGATAGGAAATAATGACATTAAGTAAATTATTAAAATATAGCTTACACATGTTTATAAAATTAATTCATTGGTGACCAATTATTTAGAAATGAAAACCAATTAAACATAAAGTATATATTTTTATAAAAAATGTTATTTTTCACAAAATGAAATTTTATTAACCACTATTACTGAAACTCAATAATAAAAACAATATATTATATATTAAATCAATTGTTTTACATTCATCAAAATTTTTTAGAGACATTTGATAAGAATAAATCTAATTTGACACATAAAAGGAAATATTTTTATAAAAACAGTTTTACCGCCTTTTAATGGGGAATGTGTTTTAAATATAATTTTTGACACATTTATAATTTATATTTGAAAAAATAATAATTATTTCTGAAAGAATAATATAAAAATTTATACTGTTTAAATTTTTTGTATTTTTTTGATAAGTTTTATTTTGGATTATTAGTAATATAATTATTATTATAATAATGTGACTATTAGGAATAGTAATGTGACCCTTAGAACAATAAAATCACCAATTAAAGTATAACTAAAATTTTGTTATATTTCAAATTAAAATATTGTATATTTATATCATGGAATTAATAAATAATTTTTTAAAAAATGCTAAATTAATTATTTTCTTGTAAGTCATAAATACTTAATTATAGTTTTATAACTAATATAATGATTTAATAGAAAATAAATTTTCATTAAATTGACTGATAAATTAATATTTTGTTGCCTTATGATTTCAAGATAATTTTACAAGACCTTCATTAATCATTCCAAGTGTCGTAAAAACAGTTATAATATTTAAATTGATATTTTTGGTTAAATTATAATATTACTTAAAAATAAGATTTCAAATATATAGAAACTTCTTTCAATAAAATTTATTTAAATTTTGAATTACTCAAATTTATAAATTGTAATGGTTAATTTTATGGATTTTTCTAAAATACTTGAATTTTTGGTGAATAGTAAAAGACAATAATATATGAAAAATGCTAAATACAATAATTATTGAGTTCTAAATGATATGTGGCTGATGTAAGGCTTGATCTCAATATCTCTTCAATTATATGAATATATTTAATAATAATTCTAAAACTATTCATTTTATTGATCTAATTTAATAAACTAATGAATAAAATAAGGAGAAACCACACATCTCATCCCCAATATGTATCACCAATCCCCACCTCTTCTTCTCACACCTTCTAAAAATTTATACTTGTAAAATTTCTTTGAAATTAATTTCCAAAGACCCTCCCTCATTTATATTTTATTTTATTCTAAAAAATCTCAATACCAATTCATTTAATGAGATTCCTAAGGAGGAGAATTGTGGAGCTAAAAAACCTATATATTTTCTTTTAACTTCCTCTCAATTTATTTTATTTTCTTATCAATACCTAAAATAACCTATCCAAGGTGAAATTATAACCCTATCATATTTAATATCTGGTAATTTTATTGTGTAAATGTAAAATTCACCATATTGTATCTTGTCTTTTTCCTTTTTATTTTAATTATTAAAACATCATTTAAGAGGATCTGATTTGATGCCTTCATGGACAATGGGATTTAATTTTTAAATTGTTTCATAAATTATAGTTATAAAACAATGGTTAAACCATAATATATAATAAATATTATAAGTTATTTAGATTTATAATTCCAATATATATGCATGATATTCATTAATTAGATAAAACTAATTCGTGATGATTGTAAAACCACCAAAATAATCTAAACGATTTGGAATAACGTTTTATCTAATTTATCATCATCATTTATAGAAACACAATTATATATAAGACTATTTAATCTTCTTTATTTTAAATAATAATATATCATTTAAATCTAAGGTAATTACTTCCAATTTACATGATCTACCATATACATGTATATGTAAACTGATCGAGAAAACCAATGAAAAAACTATCTAGAAAGACAGAATTGAATGTCATTTCTCATCAAAAAGTCAATAAATGAACTTAATAAAATTATAATAAATCAGATATATGTTAAATATATTATTAATAAATTTATTAATGGATAAAGGTTAATTATCTCGGATATTAAGGTCATGTGACGAACAATTTTGGACATTATATAAGGGTTTCATATCGAACCTCCATTTTAATTCGAGTGATTCTTTCTACATATTTACAAAATTTTAATTATTCATTATTTTTATATACTTGTAATAAATTATTTTTAAATATTCTGAAATCATGTACCCAGATTGGATTATCTTTCTTTAATGGGGAACTATATATTTTATAAGGTTTCATTCTCAATTTTTCCCGATATATACTCTCGATTAATGGGAACTTCTTGATTTCATACCCTTTTTTTGTATCATACATATTATATTATAAGAAATATTTATTTTTCTAAAATAACTAATTTGTCCATGAAAAACTATATTTAATCAATTCTTGTATTCATAATCAATTATTACAAATAAAAATGATATTTCCAAATGAACTCTTCATTAAAAATTAAAAAAGGGTATTTCTTTCCAGAATTCCACCACAATTTTATTAGAGTATTTTCATATATTTAAATTTTCATGACCCGCCTCCCCAGGCCATGAACCTTATCATATGACCCTATGGGTGTCTTTTCATATGCTTCCTGGAGACAGAGACCTCTGGAGTTCAAGGATAGCGACCATGTATTTCTACATGTCTCACCCCAATGAGGTCTACGGAGATTTGGCCGAGGTGGAATGTTATCTCTGAGATTCATTGGACCTTTTCAGGTCCTCAGTAGAGTTGGCAAGATGGCTTACTGCTTAGCTCTTCCACCTCAGTTGCACTGAGTGCACGACATCCTCCACGTATCCCAGCTGATGAGATACGTACACGACCCTTCACACATCATCGACCATGGGGAGCTAGACGTCGATGATGGAGAAACTTTTACCGAGGTTCCAGTGGATATTGAGGATCGACATGAGCGGATCCTATGTGGATGGTCGATAATTCTGATACCAAATGTAGCAAATGGGCCCCGCTGAAAGCACATATACCCTGTTCCCTAATAGGTCATCTGACTAATGGCTATCCCCATAATCCAACACATGTTTCTTCCAATGTGGATTTTAATCACTCACACACACCTTGGGAAACATCCCAGAAGGGGGATGGCACCTTTCGAGGCGTTGTATGAGCTACCTTGCAGATCACCCTTTTACGGGACAGACCCTAGGGAGTTAGCACTGGTGGGACTAGAGATGGTGTGAGATACCACATAGAAACTGTAGATCATCCAAGAGCAGATCAATACTGCACAAAGCAGGTAGAAGTCATATGCTGAAAGGAGACATAAACCTCTTGAGTTCGAGGATGGAGACCACGTCTTTCTATGGGTCTCACCCTAACAAGGTCTATAGATATTTGTCTAAGCCAGCAAGTTATCTCCATGATTCATCGAACCTCTACAGGTCCTTAGAAGAGTTGGTGAGGTGGCTTACCGCTTAGCTCTAAGACCTCAGTTACACTGGGTCCACGATGTCTTCCACGTATCCCAGCTGAGGAGATATGTGCACAACCCTTCACACATCATAAACCATGGGGAGATGGACATCGATGATGGGGCGACTTTTACGGAGGTTCTAATGGAGATTGGGGATCGATAAGAGTGGGTCCTACGTGGACGGTCGATACCTCTAGTGCGAATTCGCTGGCAGCACGGGAACCTCTTGGAGAGCACATGGGAGTGAGAGGCTCAGATTCATGCTCAGTACCCCCATTTGTTCCCATAGATCGAGTTGTATCTTATAGGGACGTAAAGGCCTAAGGTGAGAAAAATTTAAAGACCCAGGAATTCCATGGAATGTTTTTCTTAAATACATGGGAATTTTATGAGTCTGCAAAAAGCTGACGGCACATGATTCTGAGGCCCAGTGTGCCAAGAATCAATTTCTGATGTTTTTTCGGGTACGTTCAGCAAACATATGAGCAATATTTTATAACTTTTGAACCGGTGCTCAGAATTGAAATTTGAGGGCACCATTGAACTCGCAGCGTCATTATTCGCATAAGAAGACTTTCCCTCGACGACTGATGGTTGGGAATAAAAGATAGTTTTTGGGTTTTACGTGGAATAATAAAATAAAATAAGTGCATGAATTATTTTATATTATTTTATTTATAACCACCATGTTGAGGTGGATGTGGGGACTGCCACACCTTAACCTCCCATGAGAGGTTATGGTGGTTGGGCCCACCCAAACTAAACCTCCCTTGTGAGGATTAATTTGGTGGGGACCACCTAATTTGGATGCCTTTAGAACTCCCCTCATTAATGAGGGGGAGCCTCTTGATCTCCTATACACTTAACGGTGACATCCCACCCCACTTAATTAATTAAGCCGCGTCAATTAATTAAATTCCTTATTTTGATTTTTTTTGCCAACGAACAAAATAGACCATATAATCAATTATTTGGATGGGGTCATTTGATGGAAAAGAGGATTGAGGAGGAGAAGAGCTCATGGAGATAGAACGTGTATTAGGAATGTCTCTCTAACGAAGAACGCCAATGAAGAACACCGTCCTTCTTCTCCCTTTTTACTCTGGATTTCCCCCCAAAGTGAGATATCCTCACTTATGGTGAACGACATCCATACATCCTCCTCTCCACCACCAACGAATGATACGAGGTAGGGGTTCAAGATTTCTAATTATTGCGTGTCCTATATTTTCCATCATGGTTTAGAATTCAAAACCGCTAGATATCACCCAAACACAGAGGGCATGGGCCGAACAAACACGGCTCGACCCCTCGGCATTCTTTATTGATTTTGACGCTAATTGCGGAAAGAGACCATAATATGTGACTCTCGTCAATGATGACTACTGATCGAGGGCAACGTCCTGAGGATAGCGTGACTTCTTCCAGAATGAGAATCGGGCCACCAGAGCTCCTCTAGTGACCCGCAAAAAGATCACCGGTGGATGGAACCGACATGCGTCAACGTTTGGCGACAGCGGCGCAAACGCACTGCTGGAGGAGAATCTGCGACCCTTGGCCGTTGAGGTGCAGAAGATTTTGGCACAAGGCCGTACACAATAGAAACTGGTGATTCAAGCCGCTGGGTGGACCGTGAAGTCGATGCGCAACTGGCGCCGTGAGGTTGATCGAAGAAGGGCCACGACCCCTGGCTGGGCTGGTGCAGCAGCGACCAGCTCTAGCCCGATCGCGAAGAGGTCTGGCGGCCCGAGCCACTGGGTCCCCAGAGGAGGCGAGGCGCATCTGGCACCACAAGGGAGTCGGCTTGCTCCTGGTCCATCCAAGAGGAGCATGACCCAATGCAGGTCCCGCGTGATGCGGACCAGCATGAGCTGGTGCCGGTTTCCCTCCAAACTGAACAGATATGTAATTCAGTTTCGAAGGGGGCACATGACCTCTCCCTAGAGGCGTCTAGGGTGGAACCCAAGTTTCGTTGGGCTTCCAACCGCGTGGGCTGCCAGCACAAGCCGTCGGGAAGGACCCAGCGCAGGCCGCCGGGCTGCCCCCACGGACCGGGTTATACACGCGGACTAGGTCGGACCCCACTCAGGACCAGGGTCGGTCCAGGTCGGTCCGACTAGGCCGGACCGGACCCAGACCCATTTTGGCATGTTTTCACCTTTTCGCCCAAAACATGGGCTACAGGCATCCGATTGATGAACCATTTGCGGTGAAATAAATCATGGAGAGAGATAGTTCTTTTTAAATAACCCACATTACGTTTAGACGCATTTGGGGTATAGTCAGGTTGGATTGAAGAAAAATCCAACCTGGCCCTCAGAACAGAAATGCCAATAACTCTAATACTGGGCACTTGATTGATGCAACATCTATCGCGTTGTGTTTCTTTTGATGAGACAGAACATCAGGATACATCAACATGGGTCTAAAAGTCAGTTAATGTATCGAATCTTAGCTTGATGAGAATACCCTCTTAGAATCAAGCATGATAGTTGAAAACCTATGGCTGGTTGTCCTCTTACTACTATTCATGTATCCTATGTGGGTACGACAGTTTTAACTGCTGGTCCTAGATACTGTGTGGGTCTGAAAGCACTAACTTATATTCCTGGATCCTGTGTGGGTTCGATAGAATAGCTAGTCCTAGATCCTATTTGGGTCCAACAGCTCCGACTACTATTTCTGGATCCTGTGTGAGTCTGACAGTTCCAACTGTTGGTCCTAGATCCTGTGTGGGTCCGACAGCTTAGATGAATCAGTGAATACATATGATCATCTCTATCACTCAACAAATGTTGTATACATATGTGAGTAGAGTCATTAACTCTTGTGTTTCCTTGTGATTGAGATATATTATTTGATAAATTAGGTATATGTATGGGCATATACCTAAGTTGGGTTATCTGTTGAATTCATACTTTGTGGTTTATCCTTGTTGTATTTTGTGAAACCTTGAGGTTCTCGGGGTCCCTAATAAATATTTTTATACTCACCCCTTCACAGACTATCCATGTACCTCATTATGTTGGATGCAGACGATAGACATCACTAACTGAGGATGAGTGGCAGGACTGGATGGTACCCAGAGGTGGACCTTACGACGATTTGATGCATGGAGGAGACTAGAATACATGGAGTGGTGAGGAGGCCATCTGTACCTAACCTTTTGGTGGGAACCCCAGAGGACGAACCTATGGATGCTTTACTTTTCTTCAATTGTACTTTTCTTTTTAGTTGTACTTGTACTTTACAGTTGGGCTTGTATTTCCGATCACTTTACTTTTCATCACTCCTTTGGTACAAAATTTTAACTTAGTGTTTGCTTCCAGTGTGTACTCTAATTGTATGTGTTTTTAGTTTATAAAGGAAATGCCTTCCTAGTTTTAGGGATTCACGCCTTTGGCGCTAGACTCCAGCCCCTGGCCTATTGAAGGTGAGCTTGGGGTAGTCACGGCACTGGCCCTGGGGGACGGGTCGTGACATGTTCGGATGCTATAAAATGATATAAAAGCATAAGATAATATTATTTATAATTTAGGAGTCCGTAGACATTTTCTATAGTAATGTAATGGAGGTTGTGAAGATTCTCATTCATGTATGTCTCTGACCCCATTCTCAATGAATGTCCATGTTACTAGGGAATGGTATTGATGTTCTGGGTTTTTATAATTTGGACTTTTTTCACATCATGTGACACACTTGGATGTTGAGGATCATGATATCATATGGATTTACTATTTGATATGTCATTATGATTTATTTCATGCATCATATTTAATATATATGTTTCTTATAAACTATATAATTCGTTTATGGGATCATATTAAAGATAATTGGTTTATCTATTTAGTCTCAATAACTTATATGTTGTCTAAAAATATCTGTTATTTGTGAAATTTTTTAGGATGAACCACTATTCATGTCTACATTTGATAAAAGGTCATGATAACAAACTATAAGGTTATTCTATAAGGAAATAACATAAACTATGAAAATTATTTTGATGTTATTGATTTTGGTGATGATAATGTAGGCACCCTTCTCACATAATTTTTTTTGTATCATGATATATCATTGAAAATAATTTAATATCATAGTACTGACCATTTTGATATTATCCTTTAGATTGGTATAATTATCTAATATTCTCACTCTATCATGTATATGGATCCACCTAGAATATAGTGGAATTACATTTATTAATTATTATATATTTCGACATGACTTGGTAATCATACGACTGAAGTCATCATGTTAGTCATGTTAATATGTTCTATGGTTACATTTTTTTGGAATAAACCCTTTATGAATCATTGTTATGGATTATTTTTAGATTTTATGGCCATTGAAATTTTTCTCTGGTAACATCTAATTTAATTTATTTTGTTATTTTAATGTATCCTAGTTTATTTTTTATGATGGTATATTTGATATTAATTTTTTATTTGATGTTTAATTGATTCAAATTTCATGTCCATGTGAATACCCATTGGAATCAGTAATTGATGTTTATAAGTATGTTTCCTTACATCCTATGCATAGATAGAACCATTTGTTCTATTAATATTGTTACATGGTTATGTTTATAGTTTTTGTAATCTTATTGCATAAAACGAATGAGTAGGTGATGTCTATTATGTTCTGTTCATAATGAATCTTCCATTAGATACAGAGTAAATATATTATTTGGTTTTAACTGCTAGATTTTGAGAGTGGGTTTATTCTTGGTGTCTTGTTATTATTCTTCAGTGATGTGTGGTTTATCATGAAACTACATATAATAGAAGTTTGAAATCTAAGGGGGGGAAGTGAGTGTATATTGGTTTTATGGTGATGGAATAATTTTTTTTATAGGAAATTAAAATAGAATGTGAGTTAGATCCTAGAGGTCCATGACTCATGTAAAAAACAAGTTAGTGGGGTAAATAGTGGTTTTTTAGTCACTCATTGGGATGACTAAACGTGTCATTATTCATACAATTGTTTCAATGGGGTCTATTGAATCAAGAATATTTGGTGTGAGAGGGATTTTGGAAAGTATTTTAAGTGATTTCTGATCGTGTGAATGTGTATAATGTTTTGAAGAAATAAAATAAAAAAGTTATTTATGTACCATTTTATAGGGAAAAATATGGTTTCTTCATTGTAAGTGTCATGTTTTGATTTTGTGTCTTACTTTAGGGGATTATACCAGTTTGGTTCAGAAGCTATAACCCAATAATGGGCTATTGGAGAACATTATTCACAATGTGAATATATTATTGAGTACTGTGAAATGAGTTCTAGTTGTCCAGGTGTACACAATTATTTGTGGTTTCTTGAAAATAGAATATGAAATTAAGACCGCTCATATTTATTATGTACATTGATGTAGTAGTCGTGGTACATGTAGAATGATTAAGGTGTCCTTAGGATATGATAATATACTCATTTTTTGGGTGTATCAAACTAGTTTCTTGTGAAATGAACTATCATAAAAAGTGTTATGTATCATGTAATACATTCCATTAGACCATCATGGTGACATCTGGTGCTTTATTTATTGAAAAATGAAGATTATCTTATTTCTTATTGAGTTACTTTATTTTGGTTGAAAAACATTGTTTGATGTATACTAGATGTGAGAATCAGACATGGATCACTACAGTTGAAGTCTGAGAGTTATTCAAAATATTTGTAAATTAATGCAAGGTTTAGATACATATGGCTTCTTCAAGTGATTGGTTGTCAAATAAAATAAATTCTCTTATTATTGGTGTAACACCCCGAGTTTTTATGAAAAATATTCTTTTAATTTCATTAATGTCTTGTGATGTATGTTACACCAAGATTACCTTGCGCTATATGCAACACTGTATTAGCTTGCAGTATACGCAACACTATTCTTGGATCGTGTTACACACAATTTTGATAATAGTTATTCTACACAACATTGAGTATATATATATATTCAATCTATAAATTAAATATTGTTGGATTATGATATATGAAACAACAAAGGATTCTTGCACAGCACGCAACCCTGACTTGGCTTGCATTACACGCAATCACGACCTTCCTTGATAGCGTGTGTTGTACACAATACCGGTTTTTACTAAACAATGATATATTATTATAATATTATTATGAACTAGCTGTTATGAATAGTGATAACTAAAATTTGAATTTTATAACATTATTATTCATCTTACACATTTCTAGAACATGGTATAAGAACAAAATAAATTTTCCGGGTAAAATAAGTATTTCTCAAAAAATGCAATTTTGCCGCCTTTTGATGGCGCACCCACTTTAAATCTTGTTTTTTTACATGTTTATATGTTAAATTTGAAAAAATAAAATTCTTCTTTTGAATCAGGATATAAAAATTTACATTAGATAAGGTTTTGATAATTTTCCAATAACTTTCATATTTTAATGAATAGTAAAAACACGCTATATTTTAATTAAAAACAAATTTTTTCATCATAATATCTTATGTGTTTAAATTATAATATTGAATGGTTTGAAAGTATAAATAGAATATATTTTTACCATTTAATATAATTTATGTCATTAGCATTGATTTTACCTTGAATTCGTAGGTTAAATCAATTCAATCTTTTGCAATGTTTTAAAGAAAAACTCGTTTTCTTTCGACAACGGAATTAATTTTAATTTAATTTCTTCATCTTCTGTGTATTTAATTTGGAAAAATGGATTCCATATTTGGTATCAGTGGGTCCAAATTATGTTAATAAGCTACTTTTTATTTTTGGTCTTTGTGAATAGTAACTACGGTAAATTTTATTTACTATAGTTAAAGGTAAATCGGGTAATTAAGGGTAAATATAAGATTATAAAATTACCCCAACACTTGGAAAAATCCTATTGGATGGCTAAAAGTAGACCCATATAACCTAAGGGTCTGATTAGATTCATTTTATGGACTTTTTTCCATGAAAATAATTTAATTATTATTAAAACCAAAGAATGTGACAACATGTCACTTTCTTAAATCTTATAAGTTTAATAATTTAGTGATAAACATCATGAATCCTCGAACATGAATAGTCTCCAGAAATCTAATACAAATATCAACATCATAGGAATTTATTTAGAATTTTTAGTGATTAAATAATTATCATTTATTATGACACAAAGATGATGCAGTAATTGTCTTATTAATGAAATATTTACATAATTGATGTTATAAATGACCAAATAAATTTAATTTGAGACTTTTTATGACATAAAATATTTTCTAGGTTAATATGACATGTTATTGTTGATTTAAGTAACTTGGTTCGAACTTATCATTCTGTTATGAATTTCATAAAAATTATGTACCAAATAGTGTCAAAATTGACATAAATTAGTTTTTAAAACAAATATTATATTATTAATTGTTATTTTATTCCTAAAAATCTATGGTTCGGCCAAATGACTTAGATAAGGTTATATATATTAATAATAAACAACTTGGGGTTCTTTTGGCTTGATATAGTAAGTTTATTAACCATATAGTGTAAGAAAACAAAAAGACACGATAAAAGTTAAATTATTTAACTTAGAGTTAAATCTAATTGATAAGGTTCAAATAATAACCTAAACTTGTCTAAATCCTATTGGATAAGAGGATTTCGACCCATACCCACTTTAGCTTCGAAATAAGACCCTTTGGAACCATTATAAACCGAATTTGACCTTAATATAAAATAATATTTTGAGATTTTCCTAAGGTGCCCCTCTCCTCCTTTATAAAAGGGAACCTCCTCCCCCTCCTCCTCACACCAATTTGAGCATTCAAGCTCGGCCAACCCCTACCAAAATATCTTCTCCACTTCCCTAGTATCATCCTAGAGGTCCTGGTCTTCTTCAAACATCATCCCCAGTTCTTTAAGTGGAGGTTAAGTGAAGGCGCGTCAAAAAGAGGAGGTTCGGATACGTACAAAGCATATCGGGCATAAGGTAAGAGAAATATCGCAATCTCATTTTTATCCGAGATTGTTTATACTTTAGTATTTACTGGGGAGTATTTTATCATCCACATCCATGTTTCCTCAATATTTAATATTATTTACATTCACCTTCAATTGTTTAAATCATATTTTACCCTTCGGTGAGTTTTTAGTAAAAGATATGAAAGGAATCTTTTGTCATTTTTCATACGAGGTACTTTTTTGGCTTTTCTGAAAAAAGTATGAAGAATGTTTTTTTAACTTATACGGCATGAATGGATTTTTAAAACATTATTTCCAAGAAGCTTCCTTTACAAGTTTTCATGTTTATTTTTAGTAAACTTTTTTTAGCTTATAATTGTATGACATGTTAAGAAAGGAAAAGTGTTTTTGAAGCAGAAAGGATATTTTCCTCAAGAATAGAGTTCAAGTGTTTTATCAAAATTATTTTCCATCTAAGATAATAAATGGTTCTGTTTATTATCCCTATTGATTTGATTATGTTGTAATGGAATTATATTTTTATTAATTCCTTTATCTTATATGAATTGTTTTATGATGTCACGATGTTTAAGATTCCCATTTTTATTACATGGGTTATGCAATGATGTATGATTTATGATTTTGTGGCACACATAAGAATGGTATAATTATGAGATGGGTGGGACCAATATCTACCTCCAATGCATTGGGTAAAGATTTTATATCTCATTATATAGAAATGGCTGGAATGGTAGGTTATACCGGTTCAGTGAAACATGACTGAAACGAGGGTGACTCGGTTCAGAAATGGACTTTGTCCACTAATATAGTCTTGGAAATGAGTCTTGACTAATAAGAAATGATTCTCTATGATTATGTGTGTATGACACAAGGTTTCATGTTTTAAAGTATGATTATTGGGATTTCATTTCACTACTATGATTTATCCCATGTTATGAAATTATGCTCTCATTTGTAGATTAAGATTTCCAAAATGTTATGTTCTTATGAATATGATGTGATTGATATTTATTTTGTTTACCCTTACTAAGCATTTGAGCTCACCCGTTTATGTTTTCTTTTCCCCAGGATATAAAGAAAGGTTTTAGGTATAAAAAAAGGAAGATCTTTATGGGAGATGTTGAAGATCTTTCACCATGATTAGAAGATTATATTCCGAGTTTCCAAAGACACTAAACTATTATGATCCTTGTGTGTGTGTTTTTGTTATGTACTAAGTATTCCGCAAAAGTAATGTAATGTCCATGTACGTCAAGCTTCGGGTCTCTACAGTTGGTATCAGAGGAAAGGTTTAGTCAACGTTTGGAAACTAGGATGCGAAAACGTTAGTGAGATCCCTAGATATATTTCTAAGGTATGTCTAGGGATGTCCCTAAGGTTAAGTATATGTATAGGTTATAGTACTAGAATTACGCTAACGATCATAGAATTAAACCTAAGATGTTAGATATTGAAGGTACTCCCCCTTTATTATGTTTTTTTCCCTATCATGATTTTTGCCTCTCAAACTATTATTTTTCGGTTTTAGACGATGGCTGGAACCCGAAGGAACCGTGTTGATCAATGCAATAGACAATGTAATGATTATCCTCCTGAACAAACAAATTTTATGAGAGATGGAGTGAAAAAAATTATTACTATACTTACACAATCTATGAATCATTAGGTACTTCCAAATGAGCAGAGAACGGAATAATATTCTATTGAGTCCTTCATGAGGCAACGTCCACCTTCTTTCAGTGGGTCTTCCGATCCACTTGTTGCTGAACAATGGATCAGTACCACTGAAAAGATATTTTCAGTTCATCAATGTTCTGAACATGATAAAGTCATCTTAGAAGTATATCATTTGGAAGGTGAAGCTGATCAATGGTGGAATCTTATCAAGAATACAAGGCCAAAAGATGAAATTGAGTCCATGGAATGGGACGAGTTCAAGAACTTGTTTTTCAGAAAGTACTTCCCTCATATTCTTCGAACAAATATGGAAAAGGAGTTTCTTGACCTGAAGCAGAAGGATGATGAATCTATTGGTATATACGAAGCGGATTTTACAAGACTTGCAAGGTATTGATCTGGAATTATCATCCAACCTGAAAGTAAAGTTGATCGATTTTTCAGTTGCTTAAAACCAAGTCTTTGAAGGGCCTTATCTATAACAGACTTCAGTAGCTATAATGATATTGTGCGTTGTGATATCAAGGTAGAAATGGAAGTTGGTGTTACATATTCATCTCATGGTTTTGACAAGAAACAAAATATGGAGGTCAAGTAGAAATCTCAGAATAATGGTGAAAAGAAGTTGAATGTTTCCTTATGCACAAAGTGTGGAATGAAGCACGGTGGAGATTGTCTTAAAGGGACTAGAAAATGTTTTAAGTGTGGAAAAGAAGTTCATCAAGCATCTGAGTGTCGATGTAATGGAAAAAGGGTTTCTAATGATGTGAATAAAGCAAACACTGCAGAGAACGGACCACAAACACTTCAATGCTTCAAGTGCAAGGAAATGGGGCATTATGCTAATAAATTCCCTAATCCAAGGGTTAGTGATGATCGACATGAGCAACCACTTAAGGAAAAGTACAAAGGGATGTCAAATGCGATCACTATGGGCAATGTGGAATATGACAACGATGTAGTGGAATGATTAAGTGTTTATGTAATGGGATTCCAAAATAATGGTGTATCATGGAGTATTGGAATATTAATGTATTGGTATAATGTGGTATTCAAAGTGATTGAGATATTTTTGGAAATAAGATGATATGCGCATAATGAAGGGAAAATGAGAAAATGAAATGTTTAACAGTATTCATGAGTTCATGATTGATATAAGAACTATGTGATATCATGGTTTGAGTATATATAATTTTGAGGATTTTGGTATGTGGAAAGTGTTAACTTTTAACTGCTTTCATATTTTTACTAAGGTTCAATGGGTATTCATTCTTCAAGAGAATACATGATTAAGGTATTAACATGTTTGTAATTTGACCAAAAAGATATATCTTATGATATTTGTTGATAAATTATGGCATTCACGTGATTGTTAAGTGACATTTCATGTAATCATTTTCTTTATACTATGAGCTTGGACCGAAGTATTTTAGATAAGCCTAATGATTGGAATGGATTATGTTAGACATAAGTTAGTATTTTTCGATATTATTGATGGGCTTTTATAATAATATAGTTTTTGAAAAAGGACAACCTGCAGGACGGGCAACATCCCATCGCGTCAGACAAGGTCGTAGGAATCGAACCCACAACCGAAGTGTGACTGGCCTTTATTGCCTACCACTAGCCTTCAGGAAGTCCCTATTTAGAAGAAACTAGTTTTATTATATTAAGCAGTATGATATATGAAGTATAAGTCCATTTTAGGAACTATATATGATTAATCTCACTATATATGGACTTATGTATTTTTTGATAACTTTTCTAACCTTTTGTTTGAGACAGATGGAATGACCCATCATTCTATCACATGATCTGCTAACACATCATGAATGAGAAATTCAACTTCATTTCTTTAAGAGATGAAGTGGAAATTGTCCAAAGAACGACAAACGGTGAGACTATACCAAAATAACGAAAGTATTTCTTCTAATTCCAATTTCATCAACTTTAGGAAAATGATCGTGAAAACCAAAAATGTTGTCCTAGTGCTCTTATATCTGATGAATCAGATGGTACCTTAGATCATCACAAATTTATGGCTTTGTTCTCTACCACTCTCCATCATAACATGATGGATAGATTTCTCTTCCATATCTATATTTTCACCTATGTGGAAACCCAGTGATTAGTTTATTTGGGTAACTGTTACATTTGATACTTTTGTTTTTAAATATTGCTTTTGGTATTCCTTTTTACGATGTGGGTTTCTATTAAAGAAACTTTCGAATAGTAAACCATTTATAACCCCGACGAATTTCGAGGGCGAAATTCATTTTAAGGGGGGTAGAATGTAACACCCCGAGGTTTTATGAAAAATATTCTTTTAATTTGATTAATGTCTTGTGTTGTATGCTACACCAAGATTACCTTGTGCTACACGCAACACCGTATTAGATTGCAGTATACGCAACACTGTTCTTGGATCGTGTTACACACAATTTTGATAATAGTTATTCTACGCAATATTGAGTATATATATATATATATATTCAATGTATAAATGAAATATGGTTGGATTATGATATACAAAACAACGAAGGATTCTTGTATAGCACGCAACCCTGACTTGGCTTGCCTTACACGCAATCGCGACCTTCCTCGATAGCGTGTGTTGTACACAATACCGGGTTTTAATAAACAATGATATATTATTATAATATTATTATGAACCAGCTGTTATGAATAGTGTTAACTAAATTTTGAATTGTATAACATTATTATTCATCTTACACATTTCTAGAACATGGTATAAGATCAAAATAAATTTTTCAGGTAAAATAATTATCATTCAAAAAATACAGTTTTGCCGCCTTTTGATAGCGGACCCACTTTAAATCTAGTTTTTGACATTTTTATATGTTCAATTTGACAAAATAAAATTCTTCTTTTGAATCAGGATATAAAAATTTACATTAGATAAAGTTTTGATATTTTTATGATAACTTTCATATTTTAATAAATAGTAAAACCACGCTATATTTTAATTAAAAACACCTTTTCTCATCGTAATATCTTATGTGGTTAAATTATAATATTGAATGGTTTTAAACTATAAATAGAATATATTTTTACCATTTAATATAATTTATGTCATTAGCATTGATTTTACCTTGAATTCGTAGGTTAAATCAATTCAATCTTTTGCAATGTTTTAAAGAAAAACCTGTTTTCTTTCGACAACGGGATTAATTATAATTTATTTTCTGCATCTTTTGTGTATTGAATTTGGAAAAAGGGATTCCATATCTGGAATCCGTGGGTCCAAATTATGTTAATATGCTACTTTTTATTTTTGGGATTTGTGAATAGTAACTACGGTAAATTTTATTTACTATAGATAAAGGTAAATCGGGTAATTAAGGGTAAATATAAGATTATAAAATTACCCTAACACTTGGAAAAATCCTAATGGATGGCTAAAAGTAGACCCATATAACCTAAGGGTCGGATTAGATTCATTTTATGGACTTTTGTCCATGAAAATAACTTAGTTATTATTAAAACCAAAGAATGTGACAAAATGTCACTTTCTTAAATCTTATAAGAATAATAATTTTGTGATAAACTTCATGAAACTCATAACATGAATAGTCTACATAAACCTAATACAAATATCTACATCATAGGAATTTATTTATAATTTTTAGGGATTAAATAATTATTATTTATTTGACACAAAGATGATGTAGTAATTGCTTTATTAATGAAATATTGACATAATTGATGTTATAAATGCCCAAGTAAATGTAATTTGAGACTTTTTATGACTTAAACAAATTTTATAGGTTAATATGACATGTAATTGTTTATTTAAGTAAATTGGTTCGAACTTATCATTCCGTTATGAATTTCATAAAAATTATGTACCAAATAGTGTCCAAATTGACATAAATTTGTTTTTAAAACAAATATTATATTATTAATTGTTATTTTATTCCTAAAAATCTATGGTTCGGCCAAATGACTTAGATAAGGTTATATATATTAATAATAAACAACTTTGGGTTCTGTTGTTTTGATATAGTAAGTTTTTTAACCATATAGTGTAAGAAAACAAAAAGACATGGTAAATGTTAAATTATTTAACTTAGAGTTAAATCAAATTGATAAGGTTAAAATAATAACTTAAAAATGTCTAAATCCTATTGGAAGAGAGGATTTCGACCCATCCCCACTTTAGCTACAAAATAAGACCCTTTGTAACCATTATAAACCGAATTTTACCTTAATATAAAATAATATTTTGAGATTTTCCTAAGGTGCCCATCTCCTCCCTTATAAAAGGGCACCTCCTCCCTCTCCTCCTCACACCAATTTGAGCATTCAAGCTCAGCCAAACCCTACCAAACTCTCATCAACACTTCCCTAGTATCATCCTAGAGGTCCTGGTCTTCTTCAAAGACCATCCTCAGTTCTTTAAGTGGAGTTTAAGTGAAGGCGCGTCAAAAAGAGGAGGTTCAGATACGTACAAAGCATATCAGACATAAGGTAAGGGAAATATCACAATCTCATTTTTATCCGAGATTGTTTATACTTTAGTACTTTCTAGGATGTATTTTATCATCCGCATCCATGTTTCCTCAATATTTAATATTATTTCCATTCACCTACAATTGTTTAAATCCTATTTTACCCTTCGGTGATTTTTTAGTAAAAGATATGAAAGGAATCTTTTGTCGTTTTTCGTACGAGGTACTTTTTTAAATTTTCCGACAAAAGTACGAAGAATGTTTTTTTAACTTATACTACATGAATGGATTTTTAAAACATTATTTCCAAGAAGCTTCCTTTACAATTTTTCAAGTTTATTTTTAACCAACTTCTTTTAGTTTATAATTGTACGACATGTTAAGAAATGAAAAGTGTTTTTGAAGCCGAAAGGATATTTTCCTCCAGAATGGTGATCAAATGTTTTATCAAAATTATTTTCCATCTAAGATAATAATGGGTTCTGTTTTTTATCGCAATTGATTTTATTATGTTGTGATGGAATTATATTTTTATGAATTTCTTTATCTTATATGAATTGTTTTATGATGTCACGATGTTTAAGATTCCCATTTTTTTTACATGGGTTATGCAATGATGTATGATTTATGATTTTGTGGCACACATAATAATCGTATCATTATGAGATGGGTTGGATCTATATCTCCCTCCAATTCATTGGATAAAGATTTTATATCTCATGAGATATACATGGCTGGAACAGTAGGTTATACCGGTTCAGTGAAACAGGACTGAAACGAGGGTGACTCGGCTCATAAATGGACTTTGTCCACTAAGATAGTCTTGGAAATGAGTCTTGACTAATAAGAAATGATTCTCTATGATTATGTGTGTATGCCACAAAGTTTCATGTTTTAATTTATGATTATTGGGATTTCATTTCACTACTATGATTTATCCCATGTTATGAAATTATGCTCTCTTTTGCAGGTTATGATTTCCAAAATGTTATGTTCTTATGAATATGATGTTATTGATATTTATTTTTTTTACCCTTACTGAGCATTTCAGATCACCCTTTTATGTTTTCTTTTCCCCAGGATATAAATAAAGGTTTTAGGTATAAAAAAGGAAGATCATTATGGGAGATGTTGAAGATCTTTCACCACGATTAGAAGATTATATTCCGAGTTTCCAAAGACACTAAACTATTACGATCCTTGTGTGTGTGTTTTTGTTATGTACTAAGTATTCCGCAAAAGTAATGTAATGTCCATGTACGTCAAGCTTCGGGTCCTACAATTGGTAGAGACATTTTTTATTATTAATCATTCAAATGATACCTCTAATGAATATGGTATCAAGAACAGTGTTCTATTGAGTTTAATTTTTTAGATGATTTATGTTCTATGATGTAAGTATGAAATGTTTATACTAGTGTTTTAATTGGAAAATGAATGGAATTTTTGGTACTACAACATGTTCATCATGTTTTTGATTTCTGAGGTGCTTCATAATATTCTTAATAAATTATAGAAATGTCCACATGATATGGATACATTTAGTATAAAGTGAATAATTTCCTCTACATGGAACTAAGAACAAGGAGTTGTCAAAATTGAACACTGTTTTTTAATGGGAAATTGGTTTATACCTTTCCAATAGTTTTTCTGAAATACGAAAGACTATTTACATATTTTTATTTATATGGTGTAAATAACATTAATTCTACAATATTAATCAGTTTAGGATGTTATAATGTATTGTGTAAAACAAATGTAGTGATCATTGACATGATGTTTTAGGACAATGAGCTTCTGGCACTGATTTTTATGTTTGTGCAAAGAGTCGTGTTGGAATACCAGGTTGGGAACCCAAGAGTTAGTGAAGCTTAAATAAATTGGGTTGGTGTTTAGGGTTGGAATATAGAGAACTAAATGTAAATAATAAAAATAATAAAATATTTGTGGACATGATTTTATTGATAGAACAAAATATATAAAGCGAAAATTCCTCTAGGGTGGATGTTGTAAAAAACCATGTCAATATGAATTTTTTTATAGGGATTCTGAGATTTATAAATTAATTTTGGATCATTCAAAATATCATGAGTTAAAAAAATATTCGGAAAAAAAAAAACATATCCTTAATAAGTGTATTCTTATTTTAACTCAATATTGGATTGTGACTCAAGGGTAGAAATATTAGAAGAGGAGTATGCGAGTAGCTGAGGATAATATTACATATACATTCTTTCTAGAAGCCCTAAAAACTATACATTGTGGTGGATTGTAGAACTGTAAGCTAGGTATAATAACTTTTCATATGTTGAGGCAACACCAAGTGGCTGAAGGGACATTATTTATCCACTTAACCCCAAAATATCCAGTTGATGGGCATTATGTGATAGCAAATTACATGGAATCAATTCATTAATTTGAGGAACCATTCCCCCATGGTATTTATATAATTTTATCAACTTATTTAGGGAAATTCATCCCTTGAAACCTATCATTCTATTTCCATGAGATCAAATTAATCTTGTTTAATTCTAGGAATAATCAAATGGATAATCTAGGTGTTATCCTTTTTTCAACAGTCATTCCATCTTTATTACTTTCATGGTGGTTTATCATTAGGATGTGATAATATTGATATGTTTAGGTCATAATTCTCTAATAATATATTAGTTCTATTTAGATCATATTTATCTATATAATCTTGATCCTAAATTGATGATTTTCATGATTTTATATAGATCATTGGATGAATAGTACATCATGTCTTAGGGTAATTATCTATGAATAATTATTCATTGGATCATCATGGATAGGGGATCTCATGTGATGTTAAATGGGGTTTCATTAATGGGGTTTCCCCTTTTTATCCCTTCTCTGGTTTCATTTCATGTTGATATTTATTGGAAATTTCATCATCAAATTTCATTGGGGATTTTTCTAATATTGTAATAATTATTTTCTTAGAGTGGTAATACTATATTAAATTATACTTCATGAAAATTATATATATTGGGTTTTCTTTAAATGGGTTCAATTTAATTATATTTAAACAGGATTTTTATCATAGTAACTCTATTTTTATTTTATATGGAGTGAATCCAGAAGAATATTAAAGACCTATAGATGTTCAATATTGGGTCTTGGTATACGATGACACAAACAATGTGATTTAAGAAGTCTTAATTTATCAATTTATAGTGAGGACCATTGTAGTAATATAATTAATTATAAATTTGATATAGTGAGTTGTTCATGAATTTATTGGAATTTGTAGAATCACATAGTTATTTATGTAGGTTAAAACAAATTTAATGAATAAATAATGAATCTTGTATTCTTGGTTTGGAGTTTTATTTCAATGATGTAGATGGCCCCAAGTACTCTACTTGGTTTTATTATATATGGTTTATGGGAATATGGTATGAGGTTTACCACCATTCTTGGATTATCATAGTTTAATAATATATAATTCATAAAAAGTAATTATAATTTGGTTAATTATTCTTAATATAAAATTAATTAAAATAAATATGCCTATTGTAAAATGAGAGACCTAGTGCAATGCATAAATTGTTACTGAATTTCCCACTATAACTAATAAAATGAATATGATGAAATGATAATATTCTAGGATCCATGTTGTACCATGTTTGTTAGATTTTTCTGTGGCCATATATTTTGGTAGTATGACTCGTGAAATCTTTTATGGCTTGATTACATGTGTGTTTTTATCCTCTAACACCATGTTTGATGACTAGATAACATGTTGGTTTGTAGACCATGAGAAAATGTTTTATTCCTTAATCCCATTTGAGTATGTTTTTTAAATGAGAACATATTTTATATCTTCATGACATCTGTGTGTATTGTGAGGAGACTTATGTTTTATTTATGATCAACTGAGGTGCATGTTTATATCCTTGAGATAACTATGCTTGATGTTTCTCACATGTGGATTTATATTAGTTATTGGTCATGTTATATATTACATGAAAATTTATCTTTTTACATGTATATATAATATGTATATATATATATATATATATATTGTGTTGTTTATCTTTAAACTATATTCAAGCATTCAGGTGGTTCTTAGAGATTCAATTGATGTTTTATAAACATCATTGATAGCGGTTGTAGTCATCCTTATTTGGTTAAGTTCGTAGATTAATAGTTGGTTGATTGATAGTTATTTTTGATTTCCCCATGGAATTATAGATGGACCAAGGCAATCAAAATTTCATTAATGGATGGTGTGTCTATCCCAATGGAGGGATAAGTAAAGATTAATGGGTAGACAATTGATACAGGAGGTGGTTTTCCATTTAAGAGGGATGTATATATATAACCATTTTCATAGTACATTGATCCAATGATTGAATATTAATGCAATGTTGTACAAAAACATGTAGAAAAATTTTTCAAGACGCAGAAATGAGTGCACTTTTTTGTTTGGATGATCACTTGCTTATTGTTAATCCAATATTTTATTCATATTATTATCTTATTTTTCTTTTAGTGAACTTATCACTTGAACCAAAATTATATTTTATGTTATTTTTAAGACTATCATAGTGGTTCACAAATGTTTCATACTCACTCCCTTCCCATGATTTCATATATAAATCTATTCCTAAAAATCCCCCTCATGTTTCAAGTACATATTGGAGTATGGCTATTTTTTTCTGCTAATAAGGTTAGATCTCTATATGGTTGGAGTTGTGAATGATGTGGTTATGGGGATTTAAGAGTTTCTATGTACATTACACTTTTCCATATGGTGTATTTGTTCAACTGTATGGGTGATAAATATCCTACATTTAGTTTTGAACATGGATTCTATGGATTCAATAACTATTTAAAAAGATATTATGTTATTTGGATTCACTTTCACTAATCTTATAGAATTCCCATGTAGGGAAGATGTTTTTATTGTACTATGATTAAGGGATCAGAGTCCCGAGTGTTCCACCTTAGATCCATTTTATTAGTCTATAGATATTATTGTACTGGTTTTGTATCAAGAGGACATGTTGAAATCTAGATCATACCACATTATTCTGTTCAAGTTTTTATAGATTTTTCCTTCATATAGTGGGAGAAAATGTTGGGTTTTTAAGATCATAACCATCACATGTACATGGATATCTACAGTTCATCATGTGGTTGCGTAGGAAGAAGCATTTGAAAACATCAAGAATGAAAAAATATGTTATATTATTCATTTATGTGGTCATTATTAAGAATGTCAAAGTGCGTTATAAGGTCATGTAAATGAAATAAGAATGATCAAGTTAAGAATTAGAAATGAATTTATCTTTGGTTGTTAAATATAATGAATGTGTACATTTTTAAGTCGAGCTATGAAATTGGATTACATATCATGTAGGATTATTATAACAATTCCTGAACATTTTATGTGTAAATAATTAACTATGTCACCCTATGGTAGTTTAAGATGTATTTATATATTTTTTTTGGGGTATCATCTTAGAATATTATTGAAGTTAGAGAGTGTTATCCATTAAAGTTAATAGTCATAGTAATAACATATCAGTGGTTGATGGTGAGGATTCATGGTTTCTAATTGTACAATGGATTGTGAGATCATGGATGTGATGCTCCCTAGTTAATATTATCAATATAATGCTCATATATAATGTATATATTTAATAAAGGATGACACCCAATATCTCCTAACCTATATTTTGAAATGTAAATGGATTATGTGAAAGGATGTGTTATCTTTCATAAAAAATTACTCGTTTTTATCTATTTATGGTAGCAAGGGATATTTAACATTTCAATGATGAAAACAATTATAGGTGGGTGTGTTATATATACCCATTAATTTTATTGATTTAACATACATTATTTTTCCATTACAAAGTCCATTGTCCCCTATAACTTAAACTGTTATAATGTTTTCAACATGAATGACCTAATAAACATTGTCGGTTCCATTGATTTAGAAAAGTTTTACTTTCCCTTCAAAGAACCTTTTTAATAAAATTTAGATGGGATCTTGTTGAGGAGTATTTAATATTTTTGAAATATATTAATAATATTATCACATATTTGAATTTTTAAGTCCCCATAACAGAATCCCTCATTGATGTTCTCACACAATGGTTGTGTTAAAAATATAGTGCATTACATATGAAGTTTATAAAATTTCTATCAATGGGTTGAGAATGTGAATAAAACTTTTCTAGATTTTAATTTAAATATCAATAATTTCCCCCCCCCCCTTAAGATATGGGATCTCTATACATTCCATTTCAAAATGTTATCCATGGGATTTTAAATTTTTCATCTAATAACCCTTATTGGAATAGAGGATCTTGTAATATGGTATTTTATTAATAAATTATGTTGTTCAAGCATAATGATAATGAATGTATACTATGGAAAACTAGATCGTTTATATTTAATTATATGGTACAGATTTTATTCCTCAATCATCATGATTTCAATCTCCCCGCTATAAATGAATAATTTTTTAATTTAATTTTATGATAATTACACTAGTAAAATTTTGTTGTAAAATAATAATTCCATATAATTAATTTTAACATTATTATTCCAATTATTTAAATAACAAACCTAAATATCAATATCTCACTAATTATGAATCATCCATTATTTTCAAGGGTTAACATTTTATACTGATAAAATAATATAATCCCATGTCTAATTATTTTGAATTTCCCATTCAATAAAAAATAATACAACAGATATAATTTCTTGAAAAAAAATTTTAAATGGAGAATTTTTTAATGTGGTAATTAATATTTTTATTTTTTAATTAATATTTACTCATTACATTTTCCCCTAAATATTTTTCATTATCTTATATTATGAATAATAGTACAACTATTTAATGTTAAGAGAAAAAAATTATGAATACATTTATAATTTTAATGGAATACGATGCATGATAATGAACATTTATAAACATTTATAGATTATGGAAACTATGGAGATATAGACCATCTAATAATTCACATTTAATTACTCTTATCAATGTACACCATTGGTTTATTTTATATATTTATTATAATGTTTTGAAATCATTGGATGAAATAAATTATAAACTATATAATAAAATAATCCCTTTAATTTAATTAATTCATTTAAATGAGACTCAATAATAGTTAGTGGCCACTATAGATGTTTAGTTTGATGATTTTTTGGATGAAAAAAAATCATCTACTTGTATTTTACATTATATGAAAAGTTCAAGGATAAAAAGGATGGATTGATAAAGATTATATAATTATAGAAAATATCAATGGAATTTATAGCTATCATAGGCAAGGTTAACTATGTATCGAGGTGAGATAGATGCATCATGTGATCTTTTAACAAACTAGAGTATAAAACCATGTTTATAGTGTAGCTGGAAACATGAATGATTGAATTAATGTGTGCTATTAATTTTCAGAATACATAATTTATATTTCATTAATTAAATTACATTAATGCAATAGACAATAGTGTCCAAGGATTCCTTATTTTATAAATTCAACATTCTATTTTAAATTTCATCACTTGTTATACAAACTTCACCACCTAGTATGATCGTGTTACAATATAACACATATACATAAAAAATAAATAACTAAACACTGTAACAGAAAATATATACATATCTCTATTTCATGATTATTGAAAAAACACCATGTAACATACTTAATGTACATTTATTTTAACGTGAAATAATTCCAACATTGTGTATAAATTTATCATTTGAAGTATATATGATATATGGAATGGAATCATGTATTGGTGATAGATGATAAGAAATAGTAGTGAGTCCCATACTACATCAAAACCTATTCTATTTTATTCATAGGTCTACTAAACATGTCCTATATGGTTAAAAATTATTAAATATTATGTACTCATTATATACATGTTGAATTCTATGAAAAGTTTAGTTCTTTCCATGTTTACTCAACAAAGTATTAACAAATTAAAAAATCATTTTTCTTTTTTACTTTTTTATTGTACAACCAAGTGGGTCATATATAACTATTAATATAGACAAATCTAGATCACATAAAAATATAATATCATGTATATTTTAGGGATATGTAGGTGTTTAGTAGTGGAATTTAGTGAAAAGTTATATTTATTAATAGATATTGAGTAATGACTACACCTAGAATTACCCTCTTATACCTACTATGGATTAGGTAACCCTAAATATAATCAATGTAACTAGATTCCATCTAGGTGGGTTGGTTGTTGTATTTAGTAATGGGATTTGAATATCTATGTGGCGATGAGGTGTGTATCCCCTATATAATAGAACAAGTCAATAACCCCTATAATGGTGATCTTATTTTAGGGTGTGGGTAGTCTACCTATAAGAGTCTGTGTTATTAGTATAAGATATTTTGTTTCATTAACCCATCACATATGGTACAACAATCCTTAACTTTTATATCCTATGTAGTGTTTGTTGAATCTATTGTCACTAAGAGTGAGGTAGTTGAGTTTTATTGGTGTTTTGGAATGATTTTGAATATATTTTATGTTGATATTTTTGATATCAATGTTTTTACTATATTTTATTATTTCTATTATAATTTAAAAGTTAAATATGATATTGTCTATAGTATTATGAGACATAATTTATAAATTCAGTCACCATACGATTGGTTTATAAGTTTAATCCAAGATATATACTGAGATTGGCGAGACTCATGTTTTTACTAATGTTAGTTTATATAAGAGAAGATCTATATGTTCCTGGGTATCCTCTCTTATTTATCTCAAACATGGGTAGGTTATGGAACTATTACCTATCTACGAAATATTTACTTCTAGGGAATCAATCTATGTTTGTTATACTTATTAATTCAAGGGATATATTCCAAAAAAGTGTTTCGTATATGCAGATATTTCATCATATTTGGTTTCCTTTAGTGGAAATAGAGGTATCATAGTTCTTGGAGATAGATGATCTATTTAGTAATAAACATATAAGTGGTTGACAGAAAATTTTATAGTTCATTTATTTTGGATTTCACTTCAATGAAATTCATTCTAGATAGATGTCTCTTCACCCATCACACCGTAGTTGTTCTCGGGGAGGATACATATTTGATATTTATTGATTTTAGGTTTCTAACCTTGATTTATTCTATTTATAATGTATTTTTTCTTTTTATATATTGTTTTAAAAAAAATTGGTAATTTATATTTCATATGTTGATGGCCATTTTTATGTTTTTGAATTCAGATTTTTACATATTGATATAATATATTGTCTACAATGTATTTATATTCCTAATTAGTGCTACTCCCCTAACACAAACTTATTAAAGGGGATATTTGGATATCACACATGGAATTCAACTATCTAAGAAGGGTCCCCCTATTCATGACATAATATAAATAGGAATTTTTAAAAAAGAAAAATTGGTGTACCAAAATCAAGTTTGTATCCTCCTAGTTTTTCCCATTAATGTTATTTTTTTGACCTAGATGATGATATTAGACATATTAAATTAGATAAGGAGACTTGGAAAATTATTATATACCCTCTCATTAAAATTATATGGATGATGTTATTATTGAATGTCATCTATTATCTATGATTATATAATTAAATTTCTCGATTGATCTAATTCATATTATAAAATCTACAAGAAAAACATTATAAAATTAAAATCAACTGTAATTATAAAAACTATTCAAACATTATAAAATGTTTTTTAGGAAATGATTTATCTTACATACTATATCTTCATTGATATTATCAATACTATTCGAGATGAAAGATAATATATTGATGAGGTATTATATTTACTATAAAAATTCAATATAATTAGAATAAATAACAAATAGTATTTATAATAATATATTGATATATTTTAACAATTCAGGTTGAAAAATATTATTAAAGAAATTAATTAGGGTACCGTACTAAAAAAGTGTGAAATATGATATATATAAATTTTCAATTTTGATACAAGTTTTTCTATATAAATATAAAGTTATATAAATTTAGATATCTTCCACCCCATCAATATTTATAGATATAATGAAAAAAATAAAGTACTATTTAGATAAATTTTTGGTGTTATTTATCAATTATATCATATTATAATCATTGAGTTATGTAGATGATGAAATTAATTTTTGGTAGGTACTATATACTATTTTATAAAATGTGTTATATGGGAAAATTCATCAGTAGGAATTTTTCGATCAAATTCATAATTTCTCTATCCACATTATCATGAATAATTATGTATATGTTTACCCTTTTGAGATAAATGTGATATAACAATGGAAATATCCTATAAAAATAATTGAATTAAATGATTTTATTAACATCACAAGAAACTATAAATATAATTAGGTTACATATTATATAATTTGTCAACCGAGTTTACACCTAAAGACAATAAATTCACATTTCTATAGGTTTATGAATAATGTTTTTTTTGTAGTTAATGAATTTAATAATTAAATTTCTTATATTTATGTTACAAATTTGTAATAATGTTTTCTTCTACAGTGAAACAATTGTTAATTGAAATATATAAACCTTGTCTAAAATGAAATGGTAGTTTAATGAGTATCATGAAATATGAAACCCTATATAATGAATTATACAAAAAATTAAATAATTATTAATAGAGGTATTATTTTAATTAACATCATGAAGAATAGTTATTTATTGAGTAAAGTTTAATATTTACATAGATAATATAAGAGATTCAAGTATATATTCACAAATATAGAACTCAACTAATGATAAAGTGGAAAACTAAAAGTAATTGAAGACACTTATTATGTTATACAATATCATCCTAGAAATTAAAATATGGTAGATAATTCATTTCTTATGAAGTATTTAGGATTTAAAAAAATGATAAGAATTACTAATTTTTAAATACAAAATGATATTTAATTTATATATATTTTTCTCCTAAAGGAAGAGGAAGCATCACTCATATTCTATAAAAATTCTATAATATCCTTAAAAAATGATCAATTAGAGAAGAAGATAATACGATTAATGATTCGGGTTATATAATAATGGATGTTTAGATATATTAATATATAATAAATATTGTTATGGATTTATAATATACTACGATTACCTGAAATTAAAAATAATTTTTTTTCAATTAATATCATTTATTCAATACGGTCACAAACCCAACTATTACCACGATCTAGGTGGATCTAACTATAAATATATATTATAGAATATGAAGAATAAAATTATTCACTATAAAATGAATGTTTTGATAATAAAAGAGGAATTGATTAGAATCAAATTTATATAAAATGATAATAAAAGAAACCCTATAATAATAAAGATATGGGATAATATCTCATCATATTTACATAATAGACTTTCTATGTTATTAGAGATACAAAAATATAATATTAATAATTATATATTTAAATCTAGATCAGTTAATTTATCAGGAATATATGAGGTTCATTCCATTGGAAATCATGAAGGTGTTAATTTTAATGAATAGTAAGACATTTGGTTGAATAAGCTATAATGGGATCTTGTAAATTATAGTCATTCAAGAGGATATGAATATGGAAATTGAGGTCGAACTGACCATGAATAATGATTAACCACATTTTTTATAAACTTATAGTGAAATAATGGAATTTATATTTTTATATTAGAATGATATTTGAATATTTGGAAGAAATATTTAGAAAACGTGACCATTATTTCCATTTTCCTGAGAAAACATGAAACAATTTTCATTATTAATATTATGATGATAGATTTAATTACACTAAAAGAGGAAAAAAATATGAGAAATATATTATTTTAATAGTTTTATTAAATAAAATTATAATTATATTTCAATTATTTCATGATTTTTTTAACTCATGTGATATTAAATAAAATAATAATGAATTATATTTGATTAGTTTTTTATACTTTGTTTCATTTTCTATTGATATATTTCCATATATAAACAAAGTTCGAACTATTTTTATTGATTATAAGAAATATATACAAAATTAACTATTATTTTTTAATGGAATCTTGAATAATATTATTATATCACTACAATTTTTTAATGAAAAATATAATGTTACTCTACGGAAAAATGGTTTCATAATAATGAATTTCAAGAATGGAAAAGTTATCTTTATTTTATAATTAACTAGTTAAATCTTATTCAAAATGATAGTTGATGGTGGATATTTTTATTTTAATGAATGATATGACAAGTAACTCAAAAATTGTAGGATTGTTAAAATCATTAATAGATTAACCACTAATATTTTCAATGGAAAATCCATAAGAGATAATCCCATTTCAGAAATAGGATGATATTTCATATGAGAGATATGAATGATGGTTAATATAGTGAAAAAATGTCATAGAATAGTTGCTACATAATCTAGGATCCTAGTTATACTAATTCAATATGACTTATTTTGGATTATATGACATCATTAAACATAACTATTCATTATTTAGTTAAATTTATTAAGTATTTAACAGTGATTACAAATATATTTTTTATATAGAACTCATTCTATTAAAAGAATTATAATAGTTTTTAATGTTTGTTGACATATATTTACAATTCATAATAAAAAACACTATGAATAGGTAGTAAGATATATGTTTTTGAAATGATTTAAAAATATAGCTCTCTAAAAATTGAATTACACTTGACTAAAACACAACACAATCATATCTATAAAATGATGTAATACAGTGAATGATTAATAGACATTTTCAGATTGGAAGAACTATGATTATGGATTTAATATTCTAAATGTTTTTTCAGGGGGAGGCTATTTATCTTGGTAATAATGTTGAAAAATAATTCCCATTGAGTTTATGATCAAATATGAGTAATTTTGAGATGGATTACATGTATAATAAAGTATATAAATACATTAATCTATTTGGCAGGATTAGATTATATCCCAAATGGCCAGAAGGCCTTCATTTATATTGATTTTTAATAACACACCTTTCAAGGGATGAGGGGGAACCCTTACAAGGCTCCTGCGCTCATAGATTTCATGTCCCATATGCTTAAGAGATTACATGACCCAAAGGTCTTAGGGAATTCAACCAGACAATCCACAAAGAATAACCCCTCCACAGAATTTGCATCGTGATAGTAGCCCTCCACCTTCGAATGTCCGTCTGGCTAGGCTTCTCATGCAAGATCTGGCTGGTCCCGATGGCATAGCCATACCCTCTCATTCGAAAAAATCCATTTGGCTATAATCTGGTGAGTGAACCTGCTCTGAATCCTCTTCTGGGGTTGTTGCTTTTTTGTAGAGTCTATCTCGGGCAACTGCTTGTGGCCCGAAGGCCTTGAGGTGGCCTGAAGGGTTTAATGGTGGCCCGAAATCCCTACTGACATGAATTACTAGGTGGCCCTAAAGACTTAAGAACTCCATGACCAAACCGGTAGCCCAAGGTGAATAGGTCCAGCTGTTATAGTACTGAACAGTATATGCTATAGTAACCATTTCAGTGCCTACTACAATACCAGCGCAGTGTGCAACTCAGTTATAATACTCACATAGTGTACAGTCTGCTACAGTACCTGCACAGTGTACAGTCTGCTATAGTACAACACAGTGTGCAGTTCTTCTACAGTACAACACAGTGTGCAATTCTGCTACAGTGCCTACTACAGTACCCCCAGGAAATATGCCTCTACATGGTTTTTAACTCGGGACTTGTGGATACACTTAAGGATACAACACTGATTGGTTTGAGGATCATGTGCAATATATGTGTTGAAAATTTTGATGATACAATTGATGAACAAATTTTATGGGGGTATTTTGGTAATAGAAGATTTCATAAGTCTTAGAAATGTAGTTATATAAAAAAATAATATATTATTATGTGATGATGATAAAAATAATAATGTTTTCAGAAAACTGTATGATTATTTATTTATTTATATCATTTTCACTGTAATATCCCATGTAAACAATGAAATATGATATTTTGATTTTTATTATCATTTGAAAATTAAAAATTTATTTTAATTTAAAGGGGATTCTATATTTGATGGCCCGATATGCAATAGTGGGTTTCTATGAAATCTTAAGTTGCACACTAATAATATAATATTATTATTTTTAAATGGAAGTTAGCACCTAGCCTTTTTATTGGTGGGAATGAATATAACTAACTACAATATGATTATACATGTTTGTTAAATATTTTAACATTTATCCAATAAAATTTAGAGGCTTAAAATGTGAATGAATCTAATTTTAAGAATAAATACTCTAATATTCATTATAAGGTCAATTTAACTCCTTTTAATGGAGAACAATTTTTAAATACAGTTTTCTTCACGTTTATATGTTATATTTGACACAATAAAATTCTTCTTTAGAATCAGGACAACAAAATATAATTTGGATGAAATTTTGGTATTTTTCTGATATTGTTTATTTTTGTTAATGAATAAAGATAAATATTGTATTTTAATTCAAAACAGTGTTTTGATCTAATTTTTTTTATATGGTGGGATTACCATTTAAATTGGTTTCAAAGTGTAATGAGATTATATTTTTACCATTTAATCTAATTTTCGTCATTGGAAGCAATTTCTATTTGAAATTGGGCATAATCAACTCTCAATCTTTTGATAGTTATTATTTCTTAAAAACATGCCCTTTATTTTAACAATGTGAATTAATTTTTAATTAATTAATCCATCTTCTTTGTTTTGAATTTGAAAAAATAGACATCATTTTTGAATTCGGAATATCAAATATAGATTAGGCTGGATTTTTGTAATTATTCTAAAAAACATCAATTTTTTATGAATAGTGAAACCACATAGTGGTAGCTCAAAAACTAACTTTTTCATTTAAATGAAATTTTATCACTTCTATTAATTGAATTTCAAAAATCCAACATACATGGTTGTTATTATTAAGTAAAATTTGCTTCAATGAGATGAAAATATGTTTTTGTGGATAGCCACTTTTGACTTTTATTTACCGCAGTTAATGTTAAATAAGGTAATTCTAGTTAAAAAGAATATAATAATAATTTTAAATTACCACAAAAAAAAGTTCTAACCTTATTGGATGAGTCATTTATATCCATGGTAATCCTTGGATCGATTTTGGGACCCCATAGAGCCACTTAAGAGTGATAATGACACTTTATTTTAATTAATTTAAAGTAAAGAAAAAATGACAAAAACAAAAATCCATTAGTAAATTAATTTTACATGGTGTTATATAAAATATCATTTCGACTATAAATATTCATTGGATATATAAAAATATTTCCTACATCATAGTAATTTTTATATAATTTTTATATATGAAATAAATTAAATTATCTATTAAACAATAATGATGTAGTATTTATCTCATTAATAAATGATATAAATAAATGATATTATAAATATTAAAATAATAATGAAAACCTATGAAATTATTATTGGATGATTTTATTTAGACCATTATTTATTCTATCTTAATATTTAATTATTTATGGATCTTTTGAAACTGAAGATATGTTTATAATTAAATAATTGTTTCAGACTTTCCTAAAGAGCCCCTCTTCCCCCTTATAAAAGGACGGTACTTCTAACCCATTCATCAACCCTATCAAGCACCAAGGCTCATCCAAACTCTTCCCAATTAATCTCTCTACATCCCAATACTCCTCCTCTAAGCCTTACCTTAAGAATACAGTACTTTAATAATTCCTTTTGGTTCAAACCAAAGGAAGTTACCCAAACTAAAGGTAAAAGTTTCTCTTTTCTTCTTTACTTTTACTTTACTTATCCAACCCCTAAACTCTTTTTATTACTTTATTTTATAACAAAAACAGTTTTATAAATATACTAGTGTGTTTTTATGAGAATTATTCTAACTAAACATACACAAACCTCCATCTAATGGGTGAAGAACATACTATTTCTGTAGATGGAAAACTAACACCTCACCAAACGAAGTTGTTCGATTATCTCCTACCGCCTATCATGGTGGCCATTAAGATGTCATTGTATTTATATATGATATATATTATTTTTATGATTTATTTATGCTTTTATATTTCCCATTTATATCATACCTTTATGGTTTCCATTAAGGGTAAACACGACAATTTCATTTGAGGAAGTGTATAGTACCGCCCCCTCAAAGTGATATTACTCATTAATGCCACACGTGGGAGGTGTAAAAGATAGAATTAATGATATTATATATTATATTATAATATAATTAAAATATAACTATGTATCATTATGTTTTAATTCCATTTAAAAACTAAATAGAAATGAAAGTATCGTTCATGCGTACGTACGACTTACCATCTCTATGAACGGTACATTTCATTTCTTATATCCCAATTTTATTTACTATTATAAATACATAAATATACTATAAATATATGATATATATGATATCTACATCATGAATATCATTTTTAAGATAATAGATATTTGACCACATGAACAACTTGTAATTATAATGTGTTCATTTTTACTCAAGTACCAAATATCAACAAAAAGACCATTATTAACTTAAATGATTACATAATTTTTATAACATGGTAATAAGTGATATAAAAGGAATAATAAAATTGAAAATTTTACTTAATCAATTAGAAATTATCTTTAGTTTATTATTCAATAAATTAAAGAACGAACGGGTCAAGTTGGACATGAGGTAAAGGAACTTCTTAACCCAATATTCGTTCTTTGGGTTAATTTTCTACTTATTGATTATGTCATCATATGACTATGTGTGAAAGTAATTTTGATATCCTATATTTTATTTATAGTTATTACAAATTATTGATTTATTTTCATTATAAAATGATCTTTGTAAGGGACTTCAGCTCAATCTCCTTTTATTGAGGCATATTTTGTTTTAATACATGACTTTCCATTATACACTTTATGAACAACTTTTACTTTTACTTTCATTAAAAGGGAATATTTTTTCTACAATGTGTTTTACTAAATGACAAAACGAATGTTTTTCTGTGGTGACAATAACATCTCTGCCGCTGTAATAATTATTTGGCTTCCTCTATAAGCTTTAATGTTTTCATAAATTAAAAAGAAATACCTTATTCTGTTTTGGGAGTTTTGGTATTGAAAATGGGTTTTGAAATGGATTGGTTACTTCAATATATTGAAATGATTTCTTTTGATTTCAAATTAAATTTCATTAGTGAAATTTTTATACTTACAATATTTTATGTGTTATGATTTTATAATGGTACTTGGACATTTGAATGGTGGTTACATGATAAACCGAATGACGGGTGGCGCCGTGATAAACGAGGATGGGTGATTATGTTATAACCTCCAATGCATTGGGTACAGAAGTCTACTGTATTGCTATTCTATTTAGTGATATGTGTGTAAGTCGATCACATGGTTATTCTATTTATGTATGTTTATGTCCCAAGTTTCCTTAATATGTTATGCGTTCTTTATACAGGTTTTATGGTAATCTATTGGTTACAAAAAGGGTACGAAATGATATTTAATTCAGTGAGGAGTATTTACTCCTTCATAAAGGTGAAAAGTATTACTTATGATAAAGTATTCATGGTTTACTTGTGGTTTTGAAAAATTAATAGATTTACTTCTTTGTGTATCCCTTACTGAGATTTTTATGATCATCCCAAGTTTTTGAAATGTTTTTCACAGGATATAAAGTGGAATATGGTCCAGGATATGATCAATGAAAATTCATGATGTCTAAAACATGGAACTAGAGAAGACACTTTTTTTAAACAGTTATTATTATATGAAAAATGGAATTTCGGTAGATGTGTCTATATTTAATATGATAGTTGGTATGTATATGTTATAACCTAACTCTCCAAAACTATAAACCATAAAAGATACTCAACTTAAATTATCCATTTAATTTAAGATTATGTAATGTTTAAGGTCGGGTCCTAATAATTAGTATCAGAGGTCAGTTTAGAAAACATCAGGAGTTAGAATATTTTTAAATTAATGTCCCTAAATTAATTTATGGTATGATTGAAATGATATTTCATTTATAGATTACCATATCCCTTTGCCTAAGGTATTTATTTATTCAGAATGCTTTCCTGTAGAGGAAACATGGCAGCTATGTTGGGAGGACTTCAAGAGGGATACAACCTTCCATATCAACATTCTGAGATGATCGGTATCAGAACTAAATATTTTTTTCAGTAATGACACAATTGACTTAGGCTATAAATGGTGGTGGTATCCAAGCACGAGATCAGCCAGATCAACCACAGAGGAACATGTCAGTAGTGGAGCATTTCATTAGGAAACATCCCCCATCATTCAGGGGATCATCTGACCATGACCTAGAAAAAAGGGTTGATTAATGAACTGTAGAAATTTTTTGATGTCATGGGTTATTCATAACATCAATCTGTTAGTCTCACTATTTACCATTTTGAAGGTGAAGCTGATCAGTGGTGGTTGATGGTGAAAAATATTAGGGATAGTGTGGCGATTGATGCACATGTTTGGGATAAATTCAAAGGTATTTTCATTGAGAAATATTTTCCAAATGTGGTTAGACTAAGGATGGACAAAAAATTATTTGAATTTAGGCAAGTGAATGACTCAATGGTTATTTAATATGGATAGTTCGCTCGACTGGGAAGGTATGCTTCAAATTTTATCAAAGATCTTGATAGTAAGATAAATTGATTTTACTAAGGATTGAAGTCGTGATATCAAAGAGTAATAGCCTCTCGTGAATTCAGAAGTTATGAAAAACGTGATCGATATGCGGAGAAGGTGGAAATGGGGTTTTCCGATGATCTGGTGTTCTTTGACAAACAATAGAATAAGAGGTCCAATTGATAGGAAAAGGGAAGGAATTCATCCAGAAATCCTTGAGGTAAGAAATCTAAATATCCATATTTTGAGAAGTGTGGTAAAAATAATCTTGGATAATGTTTATCAATGTCTATAAAGTTCTTTCAATGTGGCAAGTCTGGTCATATTGCTCATAACTGTAAAGAAGATGATCAAGAATTAAATGAAAATCTATCGATAAGATATTTTAAGTGTAATGAAATGGGTCATTTTGAAAATGAGGGTCCAATGAAGAACTTAACTGAAGTAAATAAGTTGGGATACAAGCCGAAAGGTGTGGGGAATTCCATTCCGACAACTTCAGTAGATGTTGGGCTATCGAATGAAGTATATCAGGTACACTATTTATTTGTTCAGATTATGTCAATGTGTTGTTTGATTCAGGGTCTACACATCCTATTATTTTTGAATGGTTTTCTAGTAAACTGAGAATCACATCTCATGATATGAATACTATACTTATGGTAAAAAGACCTGGAGGAAATGTTGAGACAAAAAAGATATTAGAAGAACCATCGTATCCTTGTGTGTGAAAAGAATCTACCTGAAAACCTTACTGTTTTGCCTCTAGTAGAGTTTGATGATTTTTTGGGCATGGATTGGCTATCGGATTATCATGCTAATATTGAATTCAGAGCTAAGGAGGTATCTTTTCAGAAATATTATCAGTCTGTATACAAGAAAAACCCTTGTTTTTGATAACATATGAGGATGCTGAGAATCTAGTAAAAGATGGAAATTAATGTTACCATGTACATATTGTTGAAAATAATGGAACTATTCAAATTAATGATGTTCCAGTGGTAAATGAGTAACTTGATGTTTTTTTGATGATTTTCTGGGTATTATACCTGATAGGGAAGTTGAATTTACTATTGGCTCAGTTCCTAATGCTAATCCAACTTCAAAACCCCCTTATTGAATTGCTCAAAATAAACTTTTACAGATAAAGAATCATTTGTAAGAGTTATTGGATAAAGGTTTCATTAGACCTACCACATCACCATAGGGTTCTCCAGTCTTGTTTGTTAAAAATAAAGATGGTTCAATGAGAATTTGCATTGATTATAGATCATTTAATAACATCACTGTTAACAAGAAGTATACATTGCCTCATATCGATGATTTGTTTGATCAGCTCTAGAGATCCCATTATTTTTTGAATATTGACTTGAGGTCAGGGTACCATCAGTTAAAAGTGAAGTAAACAGACATTCTAAAGACTGTGTTTCGTATTAGATATGGCCATTATGAATTTTTAGTTTTTCCTTTTGGTTTAACCAATGCACTTGTTGTATTAGTGGATCTTATGAATATAACTTTCCTTTAGTTCTTGGATATATTTGTGGTTGTGTTCATTGATGATATTTTGGTTTATTCTAAAAGTAACGAGGAGCATGAAAGTCATTTAAGGGTTCCCTTTAAAAACTTAAAAGAAAAGTAACAGTTTGGGAAATTCAGCAAATGTGAGTTTTGGTTACAAAAAATTTCTTTCCTTAGTCACATTGTTTCTAATGATGACATAAGTGTTGATCCTTCTAGAACAAAATTTGTTGAAGAATGGCCAATACCCACAAATATAACCGATATCCGTAGTTTTCTTGGTTTGGAAAGTTATAAAAAAAAATTGTTCAAAATTTCTCAAGGTTATCTAGTCCAATGACAAAGTTAACTCGAAAAGTTGTTAAGTTATTTTGGACAAATAAATGTGATGATTGTTTTCAAGAATTAAAAAAAATATTGGTGATTGCTCCAGTTTTGGCACTACCTTCCAGAAATTGTATGTTTGTTATTTACATTGATGCTTCATCGAAAAGACTTGATTGTGTTGTTATATAGAATGATCAGGTAATTTCATATGCTTCATGTCAGTTGAAACCTCATGAGATAAATTACCCCACACATGATTTGGAATTAGCAGCTATTGTATTTGCTTTAAAAATTTAGAGGCATAATTTGAATGTATTAATGTGTGAAATATATAATGATCACAAAATTTTAAAGTATATATTCACTCAAAAAAAATTGAACGTGAGACAGAGTAGATGGCGGTAATTAATCCTGGACTATGATTGCACGATCCATTACCACCTGGGAAAAGCAAATAAACATGATACAGTTGGAATGAGATCCTTTGGTTTTAGATTTGACAAAATTTGGAATGAAATTTTTGGTGCAGGACATTCTTATGTTTTGTTTTAGGTGTTAGTGAAATCATCTCTATCAGACATAAATAAGAAAGTGCATAAGGAGGACAGTGAGTTACAGAGAAAGGTAGAGTTAGTTCAGAAGTGTAATTTTCCATATTTTAATGTTGATAATTATTGTGTTTCGTGGTTAGGGAAAAGATTATGTGTGCCTTGTGATTCATAGTTGATGAATGATTTGTTATGTGAAGCTCATAGTTCAATGTTTTTAGTTCATCCTAGCAGTACTAAGATGTACATAAATCATTGAGAGTAATACTAGTGGGAAGGAATGAAAAGAGATGTTTCTAATTTTATTGTGATGTGTTTGACATGTTAGTATGTGAAATCAGAGCGAACCAAAGTGGATGCTTTAGTATTTACCAGTTCCAGAGTGGAAATTGGAAAATTTATCCATGAACATTGTTGTGGGATTACCAAAGACATCTTGAGGTAAAAATAAAATCTGGGTCATTATTGATTGTTTGACTGAAACTAATCATTTCCGTACTATTCTAGATACTTTGTCTCTAGATAAACATTATCGTTTTAATGTTAAAGAGATAGTAAGGTTTCATGGTGTTCCCATCTCCATTGTATCTGATCTTGATCCTAAGTTTACTTCTAGCATTTGTAAAGGCCTTCAGAATTCGTTGTGTACTAAAATAAATTTTAGTACAACATTTCATCTGCAATATGATGGGAAGACAGAATGAACAGTACAGACCATGGAGGATATGCTTCATTAATGTTCACTATATTTCTAGGGATGTTGGGCCCATCATCTTTCTTTGGTTGAATTTTTATATAATAATAGTTTTTTTTTCCAGTATACAGATTGCTCTGTTTGAGAAATTATATGGAAAGTGGAGTAAAACTCTAGCTTTTGGGGATGAAGAAGGTGAAAGGAAGCTGATGGGACCAGAATTGGTAGAAGAGATGGCAAAAAAAGTGTAGTTGATTTATAAGAACATGAGAACTACTTAGAGCTGACAGAAAAGTTATGCAAATTACTGGTGGAAGGATATTTCTTTTGAGGTAGGTTATCATGTCTTTCTCGAAGTTTCTCCTTGGAAAAGAGTGATGCATTTTGGTAAGAAGGTAAAGTTGAGTTCAAGGATCATTGGACCTTATTAAATCTTAGAGAAAGATGGATCAGTTGCTTACAGAGTGGCTTTACTTCCACATTTATCCTAGGTAAACAATTTTTTTCATGTTTCAATGTTGAGAAATTATATTCCATATCTATCTCATGTTTTGAGTCCAGAGGTTGCTCAGTTGGAAGATAATATCTCTTATGAGGAACTACCAATCCATATTATTGACCATAGAGATCAAGTATTGTAGAATAACTAAATTCACAAGGTAAGGGTTTTGTGAAAATACAATATGGTTAAAGAGGCAACATGGGAATTTGAAAATTCTATAAGGTATAAATACCCCCTCTTATTTGATATGTGAATAAAAATTGTGATGACGCAATTCCCAAAAGGGGGGAAGGATGTAACATCCCAAGTAAATAATGAATTATAATATTTTCATATTTATTCATATTTTTCAATTAAATATTAATTTAAATTTAAAGGGGATGATATATTCGATTTCTTACCTTATACTCAACAACAGGTTTCTTTGAAATCTTATGTTTCACACTAATATTATAATATTATTTTTTTAAATGGTAGTTAACACCTAACCGTTGTATTGGCGGGATGAATAGATCTAACTACAATATGAATATAAATATATGTGAAATGTTTATACATTTATCCAGTAAAATGTTATAGGCTTAAAATGTGAATGAATCTATTTTTAAGCATAAATAAACTAATATTCTTCAAAAGGTCGATTTACAGCCTTTGGATAGAGAACCGTTCTTAAATATAGTTTCTATCAATATTATATGTTATATTTGACAAAATAAAATTATTATTTAGAATCGACACACCAAAATCTACATTGGATAAAATTTTGGTATTTTTCTGATATTGTTCAGTTTTTTAATGAATAGAGAAAAATAATGTATTCTAATTCAAAACTGCATTTTAATATTATTTATTTATATGGTTTGATTATCTTTTCAATTAGTTTCAAAGTATAATTGGATTATATTTTTACCATTAAATCCAATGTTGGTCATTGGAAGCAATTTCACTTTAAATTGGACATAATCAACTGCTAATCTTTTGATAGTTATTATTTCTTAAAAACACGCTTTTGGTTTTAACAAAGAGAATAAATTTTAAATTAATTAATCCTACTTCTATGTTTTTAATTTGGTAAAATAGACATAATTTACCAATTCATTATACAAAATATATCATAGGTTGATTTTTGGTATTTTTCTAAAAATCATCAATTTTGGATGAATAGTGAAACCAGTTAGTAGTAGTTCAAAAACTAAATTTTTCATTTAAATGAAATTTTACCTCTTCTGTGAATTGAATTTAGAAAATATGACATACATGGTTGTTATTATGAAGTAAAATTTTCTTTAATAAGATGAAAATAATATTTCGGGAATATAAAATTTTGACTTTTACTTACATCCATAAAAGGTAAATAGGGTAATTCAAGGTAAAAGTAATGTTATAATAATTAAAAATTACATTAACACTTGTCCAAACCATATTTTAGGAGTCATGTCCAAGCGTGGGAATCCTTGGATCGATTTTGGGACCCCATGATGCCACTAATGAGTGATAATGACACATTATTTTAATTCATTTAAAGTAAAGACAAAAATGACAAAAACAGAAATCATTTAGTAAATTAATTATTAAATGTTTTTATATATGTTATCTTTTCTACTATAAATATTCATTTTAAATATTAAACTATTTCCTATATCATGGTAAATTTTTTTATAATTTTTAGATATCAAATATATTAAATTATATATGACACAATAATGATGTAGTATTTACCTCATTAATAAATGATTTAAATAAATAAGATTATAAATATTAAATTAATATTCAAAACCAGTCCAATTATTATTGGATGATTTTATTTTGACCATGAGTAATCTTATCTTCGACAATAATTATTTTTGGACCTTTTGAAACCAAATATTAGATTGTACTAAAATAATTGTTTCAAACATTACAAAAGAGCATGTCCTCCCCCTTATAAAATGACACCACATCTAACCCATTCTTCACACCATTCAAGCCCCTTTTCTCGTACAAACTATACTCAATTAATCTCCCCATATCCCTTTCCTCTTCCTAGAAGAATTACCATAGGCATAAGGCACTTCATGAAGTCCTTTTGGAACAAACCAAAGGATGTTACCAAAATTAAAGGTAATTGTTTCTCTTAACTTCTTTTATTTTATTTTAAATCTCCAACCCCTAAACTCTTTTTATTCCTTTATTTTATAACAAAACAAATATACCCAATATACTAGGATGTTTTTATGAGAGTTATTCAAACTAAACTTACATATACCACCAACAAATGGGTGAAGAACATATTGTTTCTGTGGATGGAAAACTAAGGCCTCATGAAACGATGATTGTTTGATTATATCCTACCGCCTATCATGGTGGCAATTAATATGTCAATGTATTTATATATGATATATATTATGTTAATGTTTTATTTTTGCTTTTTTATTTCCCATTTATATCATACCGTTATGGTTTCCATTATGGGTAAACACAATAATTTCATTTGAGGAAGTGTGGACTACTGCCCCCTCAAAGTGATATGACTCATTCATGACATACGTGGGAAATATAAAGGATATGGATAATTATATTTTATATGATATTAAACTAGAATTATAATATACCTAAGAATCATTATGTTTTAATTCCATTAAAATACCTAATAGAAATGAAAGTAGTGTTCATTTGTACGTACTTCTTACTGTATCCATGAACGGGGCATTTCATTTCATATCTCCAAATGATATGTACAATAATAAATACATACATATATTGGATATATATGATATATATGATATATACATCATTAATATCATTATGAAGATAATGGATATTTGACATCATGAACAACTTGTAACTATATGCTGTTCATTTTTTACTCAAGTACCAAATATCAACAAAACAACCATTATTAACATAAATGATTAGATAATGTTTATAACAAGGTAATAAGTTATATAAAAGGAATAATAAACATGAAAAAGGTTGTTAATAATGTATAAATTAACATTAGTTTATTATTCAAGAAATTAAAGAATGAATGGGTCAAGTCAGACACGAGTTCAGGGAACATTGTAACCTAATTTATGTTCTTTGGTTTAATTTTCTACTTATTGATTATTTCATGATATGACTATTTGTGAAATTAATTTTGATATACTATATTGTATTTATTGTGATTACACATGATCAATCTATTTTATTTATAAAACTATCTTTTTAAGGGACTTCATATCAATCTCCTTTCATTGAGGAATATTTTGTTTTAATACACAACTTCCCTTTAAACGCTGTATAAACACCTTTGACATTTACATTCATTCAATGGGAATCATTTTTCTATGTAGCATTTTACTAAACAATAAAATGGATTTTTTTGTGGTGGAAATGACCTATTATTTCATGAAAAAGAAATCCTTTGTTCTATTTTTGTTTGTTTTGGTACTAAAATTGGTTTTTGAAATAGATTGGCTATTTCAATATCATGAAATTATTTCTTGTGATGTAAAACTATATTTTATTAGTGAAATATTTATTTTTTCAATATTTAATGTGTTTTAATTTTTATAATAGATCTTAGACATTTGATGGGTGGTTACATGATAAATCAAATGAAGGGTGGTGCTTTGAGAAACTAGTATTGGTGGTTGAGTTATAACCTCCAATGAATTGGGTATCTAAGTCGTCTATATGGCTATTCCATTTAGTGATATGTGTGGAATTTGACCGTATGGTTATTCCATTTATGTAGGTTTATGTCCTAAGTTACATTTATATGTTATGTGTTCTTTATATGGGTTTAATGGTAATATTTTGGGTACAAAAGGATAAGAAATTATCTTTTATTTAGTGAAGAGTATTTACTACTTCATAAATAATAAAAGTATTAATTTTAACAAAGTATTCATGGTTTACTTGTTTTTTTGAAAAAATAACAGTCTTCCTTTGTTGTGTATCCCTTACTGTGATTTTTATGATCCTCCCAAGTTTTTGAATTTTTTTTCACATGATATAAAGAGGAATAGGGTAAATTATGGGATTAAGGGAAATTATTTCTGTCTAAAACATGGAACTAGACATGGCGCTTTTTTGAAAGAGTTTGTATTTTATGAAAAAATTGGAAACTGGATAGATGTTTCTATATGTAATATTCAAGTTGTTATGTATATGTTATGACCTAACTCTCTAAAACTCTAAACTAGAAAAGATACTCATTGTGAATTATTCAATTAATTCAAGATTATGAAGTGTTTATGGCCGAGCCTTTATACCCCTATGTAAAATCATGCAATTTTTTGTGAAGAGAACTCATTAAAGACATACAATAATATTAATCTTAACTCATATTATTAATGTGATTCCAATCATGGTCATAAATTGATGAAAATACATAAAAGGAAAAAATTACTCAGAATAATAATATTATTTAAATTAACTTAGGGGAACCAATGAAAATAATATGTAAAATAATATTTAATAAATAAATTTATTTTCATTAACATGTTAAAACATAATATGTTGATGACTCTTTTAAACCCAATGAATGTGTAATTCTATGAATGTCGGGAAAAAATAGTTTCAAAAAAAATTTACTTGGGATATAGTTCTTATGAAAAGGGATATAAGATCACTTGAATAGATCATATTTTAAAAAAATAACAATTAAAGAGGGTAGATTTTAACAAAAAAAATATTATTTTTAGAAAATCACTACATTCAAACAGAAGGAGTTGATATTAATGAAACACATTCACCCATTATAATACATGAGGTTATTATAATATTATTGGGTGAAGTAGATAAAAAATATAGTCAATCCAATGGATGTGAAATGTGAATTTATATTTGGTAATGTTGATGATGTTTTTCTTATTGATCAACAAGAATTATTTATTACAAAAAAAAGATTTCATATAGATTCACATGGTGTTGAATTCTACATATACAATCAAACATGACCTTGTGACTGGTATTGAAGTTGGATAACTACATTATTGATATAATATACACCTAAATAAAATAATAATAAAATATAAATTCTAATAAAATTAGTGTTTTTCATGTAATATAAGACTAGCATGGGATTTTATATGAATATTTTTTAATTAAATAGCGTGACAATATACCAGATGTTGTTTATGAATGAATTAATGATTCTGTATCTTGATTAAGGTTTTTTTGTTTTAGCATATTGTTTTATTATGATCATGTGAGATTAATCAATATAACACTTATGATTAATCAATTGTTACCAAATCTCATTTATGTATTCAATAAATCTATATAATATTACCTACAATATGGTTAAGAATTATTTTCATAAAAACTATTGATCTTTGATTGATATTTGTTTTTCTGAAAAAAAAATTGTGTTAGGTCGTTATGAAATTTTTAGATATTCTCCCAAAAAAATTGTTAATTTTAAACTAGTACTATAGATTTCAATATTTTCAATTAAAATAATATATATTTACTTGATGATAATGAAAAAATATATCCTGTATTAAAAAAAATAAAATTTTCACATGATATTGGAAAACTATAAAAAAATGATATGACTAAAATATGAATTGTGTGTTGTTAAATGAAAATAAGTATTTTGAAATTGATCCATACATTCTTATTAATATTAACGGATATTATGAATATTTATATTCTATAAGAGAGTGATCATATTCATGAAAAATATTCATGAGTATTTAAGAGTAATTATCTAGTTATTATGTTTCATTATAATCATTGTGATAAATCCACATGAGCATAATGTTTCATTAATTATAAATAACTATTATTTTAGATGATATTTTTATAATTATCATCATTAAAATGAATATTTTTTATCATCAGAGTAATATATATTAAAATCTATTGGATTATTGGAGAAGGACAACTGTTGAAGAATGTTTTTGGTGAAAGTATTATCTAAAATAATATATATATTTTTTTGGAGAGTTCCAAATCGGGATGAATGTGAATAATTTTATTCTAAAACCATAATATGAACCTCAAAGTTCAAGATATTGGGTCACATAACCTCATGTATACCTCCTCGTACACTATAGGGAACTGACAAGAAGTGAAGGTCTATGTTCATTAGAGGGAAAACTATACCCTATGTATCATGTTGTATAAATAATATTATAAAACTATATAATCAATAATTATAGTAACAAGTATAAATATATGGTTAAAATAAATTTCATATAAGTAATAAATGATATATGAATTTGGAATTCCAAAATATAGTATAAATAAACAAAGTAAATAAATCAAAAAAACTATGGTTTCCTCTATTGTCCACCTTAATCCATTACCATCACCAAGTTTCTCTACTCCACCATCAGTCATGATCCATTTTTTCTTACTTGAATAGAAATATATGTATCTAGTTTGCATAACATGATTCCTATAAAGAGTGTTATAAATAAATCTATGTAGGATACCACCAACTATTATTTAAATATTTTAACATAAATAAAATGTGTATTAAATGATAAAATATATACATAATAGACATATCAAACAAAAAATATATAGCGAGTTTCCATGATCTATAAAAGAAACCATAAACCCATGGTTGTACTAGCTTTAGATCCCTCCTATAATTATAAAGAAGATATGTCAGAAATAATAAAAACTATAAGTATGCAATGTGACTCTACAATTATAAATACTAATTGAATTTTGTGTACATTTTTCTCAGATTACATAGTACTCAAGTCTGTCGTGATACATTCATAAAAACTAGGAAATGTGTGTTCAATTCAAAAATCAACATGGACATAATCATTCATCTTGAAAACATATTATTCTAAGATTCCTTTACTCAGAAGTGAAATAAGAATCAATAAAATTATTCTATGGAATCATGGAATCATATTCATAAAAATATGTCATTCAATGGAATCTTGTTATCTCAATTATGTGCTTATGTCCCCCATCCCAAATCATCTAAAATATTGCACACTCTCCCTCTATATATTAATCATTTCAGAAATATACACCTATTCCATGAACCATTAATAGTACCGTCAAAAACTAGGTAATAGTAAAGACAAAGTAAAAAATAAAAAGATAAACTATCATCATGAGGATAAATTAAAAGAAAAGAGAAACTTGTGATCATAATTATACATAGTAATAATCTACCCTAGAAAATACTTAGAATAATATATCATATCAGATCTCACATACTACACACAGACCCACATGTGGCCACAATCATGAATAGTCATCATGATATGTTATAATAAGAGTTATACAAAAGAAATCATGTGTTCATGACATCCTTATGATAAAAACATCTTCCTATCTAAAACAAATTGTCATAGAACACCATGGTTTATTAAGGAATATTCACTCATATCATGATTAGATATTAATAACATCAAACAGTTCCCCATGGATTCAATAAAAAATTTAAATATTTTATTTCTAAAAGATATAAAATATCACATCTGATAATAGTTTCTATCAACTGTATAATTTCAATATTATCAAATTAAAAAAATTCATATTCAATAAACACGATCCTCAATAAATAATTATACAACCATAGGATATAATACACTATCTTTAGAGAATAATATTTTGGTGATAATTATTTCCTTATTGTTTGATATTTAATTGTTATTACCATGCTAAAAAATTTTTATGATGTTTTAGAACATTGGAATAACATGATTTTAAGAAGCACATAAAATTTAATAATTTTAAATTTCCAAAACTAAAAAAAACAATAGTTGAAAATGAAGGTTGATAAATATTAATGCAATAAAACCTAAAGAACCGACCAGGTTGTTAATAGAGGCTTTCTCAAGAAAAAAACAAATGGAATTTCTAGTATATTTAGACACAAAGGGTCATTCAAAATGAGGGCCAAAAGGTTTTGACTTTATTACAAAAAAAATGTTTATTTTTACACAATATTAGAAACCACAAAAGAAATATCAATATATAATTTTTATTATAATCAAATCTCAAATTAAAATTATTAAAATCATCCACAATATGCTTCTATAAAATAAATTTGTCTAAATAACAAATACCTATTATTTCATGAATTAATGTTCATAAAACGTGTCTATAGATTTTAGAAGGTAAAATTCTGAAAATAAATCATAAAAATTATTACCCTTTTTATAAAGTATGCACTAAATTTTGGTAATATTATTTTACTCTTATGTGGATGGTTACACTTACATGGTCTTTTAAAATTCTATTGAACACATATATGAGACTTGGATTAACCTAATAAATCAAATTTATATAGATGATTACTAATACACAGTTCCTGTTTTACCCTTGAATATAATTTGAACATGAGATTTTACATTTTTTTCAAGCCACTCCTAACCATAAGAAGTATTTATAAAATAGTAGGCACCATTATGTACAACCATGATACCCTTAGAAAACTTTATTTACCCTTATATAGTACAGGAAAATCCCTTACAGGGAACAATTATTACCATTATTCAACATTTTTTACCCATAAGATGCATTTGGATGAACTTTATATAAATTCATAGACAATCCACATTAAAATATAAAAATCTAAAAAATTCACCTTACTCTTATGTTACCCCAAAACATCCATGGATTCCTTTATAGATCATTAATAAAATTTATGTTTTGGTGAATTTTATTAAAAAATGTTTTCACATAAAAAAAATTATAAATTTAAACAAAAAGAGGGTTATAAAGTACAATTATTTGTTGAGTATATTAGAATTCATCCCCTTTAAAGGCATGTCATCACTGATAAGTATCTCTAATTAAATTTCTGGAAGAACATAGTCATGTAATATAAAACATTAGACTCATAATCCTAGAAAGGTTCCTAGATCCATCCTTTATACCTTAGGGTCCAAAAAGGTGTAACTATATTTAATTGAAGGACATCCTCACACTAATCTACCAAAGACACTCCTCGTGAGATTCATCATATTCCAAAAAAATCCCATATAGTATAAAACATTTATAGGATTAGATATGTATCATATACATTGTGACACAAGAATCTTTTTTTTATACCTTGGTATAGAGGTGTAATATCTAGATGGTATTCCAATATCCAAATAAACTCAGTGCCATAAAATGTTCAAACAAACAACACTTTCATGATATGCTACATCGAGAAACATTAATTCCCCAACTGATTTTGAACTCTCCAGAAAACCTGATCACCAATAGTGAACTCTAAGGGGTTTCCCCTCTGATGGATATATGATTTTTTCATAATCTGAGTAGTCACCAACAAAATCCGAATCAACATCACCATATCTATTGTCTCTTTAACCAAACTATCCTGGAGAAAATTTCATCACCAAACTCATACCAATATAGTTGTGTGCAGTACAACCATTCCTATAGTCAACGAATGGTTCCATATATATATAACCCTTTAAACTATATTTTATGTGAACACCACCACGGTTATATTCTATTAGTCTACTCCAAGAAGGTCTAGAGCATAATCTTGAATCATATCCTCTATTATCTGAATCAGTTTCTCAGACTATTATTCTATCCACGGGTGAAATATTATGTTATATTTTAGTTGAATCCATTGGGTAATCTATAAACCTTTCTTAAACTGAAAATTATAATGTGAATTATTGATTGATATGGTGATCAAAGGAGTAACACCCATGTGTATGAATGAACAATAATAATTATTTACCATATCCTATAATGAGTAATTCTGTTAGACACATAATAAGTGTTATTTATTTTTCAACAAATTTACAGTCACCAAATAAAGGTCATGTATCCTCAAGGTTAGGGGTAACCACCATAAAAATTCCATCAAAAACTTCACTTAGTTTCAAATGTACATTAACGTGGATGGTGAAACACAATATGATATCGGTGATCAGATATTAACCTTTATTACAAAAGGCATGAAAAAAACAAAAAAAATAATATATCCTGATTTATTTTTATAGGAATACCTCACCAGTCACTATCATATGGAATCCATACAACTGTTATCATGTGGATGAGGATCAAATAGTCACTATCAAATGATGTTTCAAAGAAATTTTTAATAGAGGATATCATACTAGGTAATTCATGTCTATTCACAACATGTACAAATATGAATGAATGTGAAACAACATTATAAAATTATAATGTTAATTAGGTTAGTGTAATTAATATTGTACATTATATTGTTGATGGTCCTTCATCAATTTTTTCAGAATTTATATCCACTATACACAAACAACTTGTGTCATATTCACTACCTACTCTCATAGATGATTGATTAGTATATTTCATTATCAGAAACTACTTCTGAGGAGCATATCCCACTCCATTGTTCCCTAACGATGTATAACTAAAAAAATTTCAAATATTTACTTCATGGAAATATATAAAAACTGATGATTTTAACCCTTTATTTCTTATTTATAGAATATAAATTAAGTTTTCGTAATGATTTACCTTTAATAACCTATATTTTATTAGTTAATGAAGTATTGGCCCCATTCTTTCACAATTTCATTTTTTCATATCTATTTATCTCCACACAAGTATTCTACCACCTCCATATAGATAAATCCCATCCATCATCTTACATAATCTAAATTTATTAATAAATTTTATATTGGTAACTAAAAAAAGGATCATAAATATATCATCCTCTATAACATTATAATTGAACATGGAATTTGGATGCAATTTTGGGTGTTATGGCATGTAATAAGACAATGCCATCATTCCCTATTGAAGATCCATGAAATAAATAACACTCTACGCATCCTTTTTATCTAGAATTAAATCCTAATTGAAATTTTACAAGAATGTGTTACATGTTAACCCCTCAAAACATACAATGACTTTCACTATACCCCCTCATCACTGGGTGGATCCTTATATCATGGCTGATGCTAGATTCCTCAAAACATATTATGGGGTCTGAATAATTTTGAAAATATTGTCAACATCATATATACAAAAATCTTCATCAAAAGATCATATAGGGTCCTAGAAACATAGAGGATGATAAATATGAAATTAATGAGCATATTAAACCAACGCCAAGGTCGGTACCCCACACTGGATTTGTATTGGGAACAAAAATCAAAGATATAGTTTTCCTTCTTTCTAAACGGTTGGAACACTAGTGGGAGAATTATATAAAATACCTTATTTTATTGCAAGAAATCACATTATTCAATTATGTGGGAGCATATTCAAAAATATATAAGGAAAAAATTTTGGAAAATCTAAATTAATTAGGATAAACCCAAATCAATATATTTGATCACTAATATTTTTCCCAATGTATCTTCCATAAACATAAGTTATAACTCTCATATAAATAACTTTGGTTCTGTATCCATCCATTATATTCATTTTCATTATATATGTATATATATTCTATAACATAACAACTTGCATAATCCAATGAATTAATACCCATAGATATTTTTCACAAAAAATTTAATCTATGCTTTAAAAAATATCACAATTCATGAAATTTGGTTAAATAAAAATATGCATCCTAATAATATGTCAATATATGTCTCGTGGACATAAATTCCTATTCATAACTCTTGAAACCCCTATAATATTTAAAAATAACATAAATCATGTCCACAATAACATGGATGTAAACTAATAATGTGCTATTAATATGAATGAAAAATCCCCCACCGGAGTCCCACATAGTGGCCTATATTGTCAAATTATTCATTTTATTCCTAAAACAAAATGAATAACTACACCCTGATAACATTTTGTAACACCCCAACCAAAACCAATGAGTTTGATTTTGAGGATAACAAAACCTCATGTGCTTCCATGTGTACAAGTGGCTATGGACATTTTGTGAGTGACTTTGTGCATCAGTGCTAGACTATACTCTATGTATTACTTTTTATCAAAATTTACAATAAAACAATATAATGAATAATTATTTTAATAAATTGGAACATAAGCATAACATGTTTTTTATAAAAGTAATAAATGGGATCTTAAAGTGGTAATCCAACCAATAGAATAATGTGTATAAGAAAATAAATTAAAAAAATTTTATAGAGGTAAACCTTGTCCATCACCATCTCTAATCCCCTACATTCATTTACCCAACATGGGCCTATTTCCCTTGCATGAATCCTTAAAAATAAATTATGTACGTCCATTGGGATACATTTGTATGTTGTGAGTAATAAATATCTTTTGGGCACACACAAGAGATAGTAAATTTTCACATGTATAATATTTGAATTCTAGGAGAATAATAAATTCTTAACAATCATATAACACATAGAATAATGTACTGAGTATTCATTCACTAACCAAGTTGCTACAATCCCTATTTTTCCATCTTTATCTATTTACATGATAAAAATTGAGTAGATGTTAATAGTAACCAAAAATAACCATAGGTTTTTTCAATATATTTTGCAAATTCACAATTGAATCATATGTATATATGAATCTTCTTCCCTTGGCCTCAAGTGCAAAATGTTTCAAAACATTACACTTGGCATCGAGTACACCACTCAAAAAAGCACACAAGACATCAATCATACTAATAACAAATCATATAGATATCGAGTGAATTACTTATATATAAAATATGCATTGAGAATCCCAGTTTATTCTTCCCATGAATCATATGTATCCTCAAACAATAACTCCTTGGTTTCATTAAATCTCTACCCCATGCTCAGGTCCATTTTCATTTTCATTCTAAATCATGTACACTCACCCTCTAAGGGTATTTGGTGTCATGATAGTCCAAATGTTTAAAGAATCAAGAATTATAACTCTCATGTAAATGTAACATATAAAACAAAGAGGGGAATACATTTTAATCACATAATTTTGTGAACAAATTAGAAACAAATAACAAAATTTGTTTATAATCCTGCATGGAAATATGCTACCCTAGAAAATATTTGGGAATCTAGTATCATGATGGGTCTCAGGATCTACAAAAATACACCCACATTATATCATAATCATGCATGGTCATCATAATATTCCGACAATATAATTAAATCACATAAATAATTTTTAAACAAGATTGTCATATGGTAAGGAACTGATTACATCAAATAAATTGATTAATAACATCACTTTTCATCATGGAATCATAACTCGAAACATGTATAGATATCTGTCGTCCAAAACCACAAATAAACTGTTTCTATAAAAAATATTGACAATTTTCGTTCAAAAATATATAAAACATCACATGTAATAATAATTTATCTCTCTTAGATAATTTTATAATTGTATATTTACTCAAAAACATTTTCTATAAATTTATTCCTTAGTGAATAATTATAAAAACACATGATACAATGAACTATCTCTCTCCAATAATATGCATGTGAAAATCCATTATTATTATTCTTGGATAATTTTTGTTTATTGTATTTCCATTAGGTGTTCATGGTTTTATAGAACATATGAATAACTCAATTTATAAAATATCATTAAAATGAATTCCTACATATTCAACCCATTTAAATAAAGAAAAAATAGTGAAATACTGAGAGAGAGAGAAAGAACTACATATATAGAACTAATGAGAGAGTTATATTATTCATTGATGGTTTCACCAAACTAGAAACAATGAATTTTATGGATCATCATAATCCAAGGGTCAGGAATAATTTAGGATATATAGGTTCTAATATCATAGAAAAAAAATCCATGTACAGGCTCCCAATATTAAAAAGGATAAATAAAATATCATATTTTAATATGTTTATTACCAAAATAATGAATGGTGAGTCATTAAAATCATCCATTTTATGCATTTGAAAATGAAAAACGTGGAATGAATAAAATACCAATGACTAATTTTATTCATGTGTGTCAAAAAAATTATTTATTTGAGGAAGATAAAAAAAAAACTAGGTAAAATCAATAATTTCGCATATAGAGTATTTCTTACTTAAGGATGACATGGTTTTATCATTTCATAGTGGGTGACACATAAATGAGCATTGAAAAAAATATAGTACAATTATGTATGAATTGAATGAAACTTATTCAATTATTTTAAAAATGATTATACAATTGCACATTTAATATTGTATTATTACATAGTATTTGAATAAATGGGATTACCCTTACACAATTTAGTTTACAATAATAAATGTTTTAGAAAATATAATTTACTATTACATATGTTCTATTCTACCCTTATACAACACTACATGAACTTGTCAATCATTTTAATGACCCTCATATAACACATAGATTAACTTTACACATCATAGTTTTCCCTAACATAGAGTTGAAAAAATCTTTATACCAAGGATTTGTTATTCCACATACATAATACATTGAAAGTCACATTACTCGTACATATACATTTTAAATCAATGTTTTCCTTTAATAAAACTCATTAAAAATTATGTAAGGGTGAAATTTATAATAAAAATTATTTTCACCTAAAAATACATATAAATTAAATCCCAATGATTCTTTTCAAGTTCAATTAACTCTTTGAATATCACCTACATCTTATAGGAATAATAATCTTGATAAGGTGAATAATATCAATCCAAGAATCATTGGATATTGTTTTGAATTGATCGTGTAGTCTTCGATATTTATTAATATAGCACCAGTAAAATTTTCATAAATTAAGGTATAAAAATTCTTATGTGTGCCATTTAATAATGTCATAAGGGTGTCCCTAAGAAAATTAGAATGAATTTTGGATCCATAGAAGGATGTTTTTAATTTATAATAATAAGATCCAAACTTCATATGGATCATTTGACATATGAAAACATAATTTTAAATATAATATTGGAATTTAGAGTTTTCTTGGTGTCTATTTCAAAAAAATTATAAGTTGTATGTGGATGAGTTTAGCTACATATGCATCACTGACACATCATTTGAAAAATCACTGATTCATAATGATAATTTTTTGAGAATAAATATGTCTCAAACATTAAAAATATAATTCCCTTAAATTTAATGAATAATTAATCTTCATAATTTTAAATCATACATAATGAAATATTATATTTAAATTAATATTAAAAATTTGAATTAAAAATATTATAGATTATTTTTGTGACACATTCATTATTTAAATAATATCAGAAATTACTTAGTCTCATTATAAATCATGTGGCGACCTAGATCCCAATAGCTCAGAGCTTAGGTCTATATTATTACACATGAATTAGATTAAAATAATTCAATCATGAAGAACCAAATAACTTGTTACTATTATATAACTATATAAATATTCATTATATATATTACATTTTAGAACATAAAATACAAAAAAAATACTTGATAATTCTATTATGACACTTAGTATAGAGATTCATATCTATCACAAAACACTTCCTTGTAACCTAAGTGTTGGTCGGAGTAGATTACTCAAGAAGGGAGGGGTGAATTGAGTAACTATAAAAATTTATGTTAAGAAAATATTATTATCAAAAGAAATGGGTTTCCCCAAAAATAGGTACATCCCAGTTAATCAAGGTTATACTGTTATAAGAGTTTGACCTTTTCAACAACTTCTTAGAAGATTGATTAATTCTCAGTAATCGTAATTTGTATTATTAATAGTAATTTTGCAGTTATCCTACTAAGACAGATCTGTTATAAATTCTTTCCATGTACAACTATCAAAGTGAAATTAGTGTTTTCAAGATTATGCAATAAAGAGGTAAAATATAGAAGACTAAAAATAAACAGAACATCAGATGCGAAACATGTGGTTCAGTCTCAAGATGAGACCTAATCCACTCCACTTGGGGATCACCTGCCACCAAGCAGTTTATATAAATAAACATTGATCCACACCCTGGATCGGGATTAACAACAGTACACAGACTGTTCAGGTCACACAGGGTCCTCTTCCACAGTTTTCGTGGGTAAACCAAAATAATAACCAGACCACACAGGGACCTCTTCCACAGTTGTTGTGGGTAAAAAATGTATTTATAGTTTGGTGTAATGATTTATAAATCCTTCAGTTTAGCACAGGAGTCAGTGTGTGTATGGAATATTCCGAGTACACACACTGCTCAAAAATAAGTAAAGGAATCACTGAGAGTGAGTAGATATGAGTTTAGAATGCTCTAGTTTTTTGAAATGCAGCTCTGGACTCCTTTGATTAAACTGAAATTATTATGAGTCCTTCTTAGGATTTTGTCTTGAAAAACAGAGTGTTGCGATTCAGCTTGTGTTCTTCATGAGTGTTGATAATGTAAAGGTTTTCTCTAGATTCCAGTGTACTTCATTTGTTCTTCAGTAGAGTCGGATTTCATGCATGATATAACGCTTTCTTTGAAAAACTTGCAATGTGTTCTTCGCGGTCGTGCTGAGGATTATTTTTGTTCAGTATCGCACTGTATTGCTCTTAGGCACACTTCACTCTTTATCTTCGAATCCATGAGTTTTAGCCGATAGGTTCCATGTGCTTCACAACTCATACCTCGTACTATGTCTACAAAGAAACATTAATTATGTCAGTGAATTAAAGGCATTAAATATGATTGTTAGAAATTAAATTGAAAGACGAAAAAATAGTTTATGAAATGGTGGCACAATAAGTTATGAAAACAGTGCCTCCTTCACAGTGACTGAGTGTCACAGAGTCTTGTTCATAGTGTCTGAGTGTCATGGTATCTGAGTGTCACTGTGTCTTGATTCACGGTGTCTGGATTCATGTTGTCAGGATTCATGATATATCGTTGACAGTGTCTTGATTCACGGTGTCTGGCTTACAGTTTCTACTTACGGTGTCTAGCTTATGGTTTCTTACTTCACAGTGTCTGTCTTACGATGTCTGCTTACGGTGTTTGGCTTCACGTTGTCTGGCTTACGGTGTATGCTTACGGTGTCTGGCATATGGTGTCTTGATTCACGGTGTCTAGCTTACGGTGTCTTGTACTTAGGCAAACAACTGTATTCAAACATAAACAGTGATATGCATGAAATGGATTGAGCATAACCATTATAAATAATGAGAGAACTCGATTCATAAATACACATGATTAGATATAATTCAGAATAGTTAACTAGATTGAATAATATATGTGATCATTAATGAGATTTGTGATAATTAAAACATGATTAATACATGAGGAGTCCAACAATATACCCCTTTTTGATGATCACAAATCATGTATAGTTAAAGTTTAAATTAGATTCAACTAACTACAGATAAAAATAACATATAGAAACTTCTCCCCCTTTTGGTATTGTCAAAAATTTGAAAAAAGAGAGGTAAAACAGTGGACATTCCATTAATAGTAATCAGAGTGTAGTACAAAATAAAGGTGAAATAGAAAAAAATGACATCTTCATCAAAAAAGTGTAAGCACTGGTCTTCTTCAGGGAGTGAACATCTCTTTGCCATTAGCAGCATTAGAAGAAGAAGACATAGGGGAAGTGGTTGATGTAGAAGAAGGAAGAGACGTGGTAGATAGAGAGGGTAAAGGGAGACCTTCAAAGACAGAGGGATCTAAGGTAGAAGTAGTAGAAGATCTAGGCTGTTGCTGATCAATAATCACAGGCCTGATCTGACTGAGATCTTGGCCAACAGACATGGTAGTTGAGGCTAAGGCAGAGGTAAATATAGGAAGCCTAGGTTTGAGAGGTTCAGCTGCTGGAGAAACAATTGCTATACTTTGGACATGGGTATAAGGTCTCAGGAGTTTGATGATGTCAGAAATAATCTCTCTACCATACAACATGACTTTTTCAAAGTCATCATTAATTTCCATGAACTTGTCCAACAATTAGTTAAACTCAGTTAGCCTCTGGACATAGTTTTTTAAGGCTTGAGTAACAGGAGTAATTCGTAGATTCTATACAAGTTATTTGAAGTGGTTGTTCATATCATTCTTGTAGAAAATTCGGTTGAAATAGAAGTCCACTTTCATAGAAATCCCTTGTTGGGCAACATTTTGTAATCATTGAGTGAATTTACACAAGATCAAGAAATTTATCACTGTTCTTGACAAATTCAGAGAAAAAAGACACATTAAATCCACTAAAGGAATTCTGAAGCTCTTCTTTGACTATAGATCTGAGCAAAGTACAATCCAAAGAAGGTGTAGAGGATTTATCAGAGTTATTAGAATCTTTGACGGCTATGGTCATATATTTGAGCTGATTTAGCTCATTTTTAAGACAACCAGTGTACTCATCAGTGAGTTTAATAAGGTTTACCACAAGCTCTATCATTTCCTTCAACCTCTGTTTGTGACTTTCCGTAATCTTTTCATTGATGGATGCCAGATAAGGGTGAATCTGAGACAAAAAATCCCGAGAGATTTGAGAAACAGTGGGTTCTAGAGGACAGTAGAAGGCTCTGATCGTGAATGTAGATCTTTCTGCATGAATTCCACCATGATTATCAGGGTTGTGACGTCATTAATAAGAATATTATTTTCAAATCATACTTCTTGAATCTCATGGAGCATCATAGGTTGTATTTTCCAAATTATATTTTCCAAAAGTAGTGAGGAATCTTTTTCACTCAAATTTGTCACAGGATGATGTTGGGAGTTCATAAGTTTCTCTACTCCAGAAAAGATAGTGTCTCCAAATTCCTTGAAATCATCTTTATTGACCATGAACTTTTGTTCAGATAATGGTTCAGTTTCCTGAATTGGTATAGGGACAGGTTCAGGTTCAGGTTCCTTCTCAGGTGCAAATCATGTGAATGATTTAAACAAAAATAAGGAAGAGAGATCAAGTCTAGTTGCAGTAACTTGCTGAGACTCATTCACATTATTGAAACTAGGAAATTTTTATTGATTGTACATAAGAATTGACTTAGTTGGATGCAAGGCATCATCAGACTCAAGATTTGGGGTTTTCTCCCCCTCAACTACTACCTCCTTCTCAGGACTGAGAGGCTTAGGAGCTTGTTCTAAATGCGCGGTTTTATATCTAAGATCCTCATTCATTTCTAGTCTAGGCAACTGAAAATGTAGCTCCATTATTTCATCAATATAGAGAATTATTTCAGGAACAGATTTTTCCATCGGTAGTTCTTCCAGATTTGCTTCATGCACATTAGGGAGTTCATCTACTACAGGTTCTTCCAAGGCTTCCTTCTCAGATTCTTTCACCACTGATTCTTTTTCATCCTTGGGTTGGATTTCTAGATTGACATCTTTACTAGGGTATGAACGTCTTCATTAAGAACAACAGGAGTAAAAATAGTCCTTTAATCCTCAACAATAACTGCTTCCATATGTGGTACTTCAGCCACTTCTTCCACTTCTTCTGAATACTCAACAAGTTCATCCTGTTCCAAACTTGGATCCGAAATGTCTTTCGGCCTTGATGGATAATCCACAGGATTTAACTTCTCATAAACCTTTTCATTGTCTTCCACCCATTCCATTTTCCAAGTATTCTAGTTTATTTTCATTATTTTCATGGTGAATTTAGTGAGACAATATTCACAGTCCATAAGCACTTCTTCATTTATTCCAACTACGACTTTTGCAACAATAATGGATGATTTCATCCATGAGTAGAACAGAGAGGTGGATTTGGATGTAACCTTGATCAACTCACACATATGGTGAATGTTGTACTTGCACAGATTGATCTTGTGGCCATTTTTCATAAGATGAATAAAAAATAAATCTAGATATATTGACACAGAAAAATCACCTTTTCTCAGTCTAACCAGATTTTGAACAATCTTAAATAGAAGCCTTATTTCTTCATCAAGTTCAGCAGCAATGGCCCTTCTCTTTGTGCCATTTTTGGTTAGGGTTTTCAGAGAATCTTCATGATCAATGAAATTAGTTGTAGGTGGAGGTTATCTCTAATAATCATTGCATTTTCCTTTATGAGGTATCCTAGGTCATGAAACGCATAACCATGACGATAAGGAGCATCATTGGCCGTTAAACTATCTCCTCACAACATAACATTCACCAGAGTGAAAAGAAAATTGTGCATGCATGTAGAACTGAGCTACTAGCCTAGGATATATGGGTCTATTCTCCCTTGATAACCATTCTAACCATCCTTCTTCTTTTAAAACATTCAAAACTAGGGATTTTCTAGACAAAATCCATTCAAGGAAGATTTATTTCTCAGGTACAACACTGTGATTTACCAGATTTGGATTTAGAGGTCCCTCAGGTGTCAGCTTAGGTGGAATCATCTTCTTCTTTGATCTGCGCTTCTCAGGTGTGGATAAAGATGGATGTTTCATTCTAGGCATCCACTAAAGGTTCTAGAGAGGGAGAAATAGAGGGTTTCAAGGTTTAAAGGGTTAGAGACAAGTGAATAGAAGAATGTCCGAGTGAATAACTGAGTGAAACTTTTTGTTTTATCATTTGGGAATGTCAATCATCACAAAAATAAAAATGAGAGAAAGAAAAAGAGGTGAAATAATAATCATCGTGATACAATATTAAAGAAAATCACAAATAATTTTTATGGTGAAACCGTGAATGGTCATAACGGTGAGACGGTGAGCGGTCGTCATGGTGTGACAATAAGTGGTCATCATGGTGAGACAGTAAGTTGGCATCACTGTGGGACACTAAGTGTCAGTTCGTGAGTACAAAGTGCTAACGATGAGAGCGTAATCATGAGTGATAGTAACTGAGAAACCGTAATCATGAAACAGTAAATTATAACATAGTAAAATGTTGAACAATAAGACAAGTAAGATATCTATTTGACATTTATCATGCCAATATCATGTATGATGTGGTCTATTCTCACATAACTTAATGGTTTAGTGAATATATCAACAAGTTGATATTCATTACCAATGAATTCCAAGGTGATATCACGTTTTTGATAATGATCTCTTAAAAAGTGGTGTCTTACATCAATAAGTTTTGTCCTAGAAAGTGAAACAGGATTTTTGGAGATGTTAATAGAACTTGTGTTGTCACAATTTAATATTACATGTCTGAATTGATATCCATAATCTAGTAATGTGTGTTTAATTCACAAAATTTGTGCACAACAACTGCCAGTAGCTATGTATTCAGCTTTTGTAGTAGATAATACAACGGAATTTTGTTTCTGACTACACCATGATACTAGTGACTTCCCCAAAAGATGACATGTTTTAGAGGTGCTCTTTCTATCTAACTTACATCCATTGAAGTCAGCATCCAAATAACTAACTAGTTCAAATGATTTTCCTTTTAGATAGAACAATCCTAGATTGGGTGTATGCTTGAGGTATTTGAAAATTATCTTTACAGAATTTAAATGATATTATTTAAGATTTTCTCGAAAACAAGCACACATACACACACTAAACATAATTTCTGGATGGCTAGCAGTTAAGTAGAGTAAACATCAAATCATTCCTCTATATTCCATTTGATCAATAGATTTTCCATCTTCATCAAGATCCATCTTACAGGTGGTACTCATGGGAGTGTCACTAATTTTAGTAAAATCATATCCAAAACGTTTTATAAGATCTCTAGTGTATTTAATTTGAGATAAAACAATTCCATCTTTATTTTGAAATATTTGAAATTAGGGAAAGAATTCTAGTTCACCCGATAAAATAATTACAAATTCGTTTTGCATCATTTTAGAAAAATAAATACATAATCAATTTTTTGAAGATCCAAAAATAATATCATCTACATAGATTTGAACAACTAAAACATCATTAAGAATTCATTTTATAAAGCGGGTAGTATTAGCTATTCCTTTTTTAAAACCTTTGGAAATGAGAAAAGTACTCAATATGTCATACCAAGCTCTTAGATCGTGTTTTAAACCGTATACATATTTTGATAGTTTGAAAATATGATTGGGAAAATGAGGATTTTTAAATACAGGGGGTTGTTTAACAAATAAATCCTCAGTTATATAACCATTTATGAATGCACTCTTAACATCCATTTGATATAGTTTAAAATTCAGATGTGTAGCAAAAGCAAGTAGGATTCTGATGTCTTCAAGTTTGGCTACTGGAGGAAAGGTCTCCTCGTAGTCAATTCCTTCTTCTTGACTATTGCATTGTGCAACTAATCTAGCTTTGTTCCTAACTATATTTCAAGCTTCATCTACCTTATTTCTAAACACCCATTTAGTACCTATGATGAATGCGTCCGAGGGTCTTTCAACAATTTTCCAAACATTGTTTCTTTCAAACTGATTAATTTCATCTTGCATAGCCATTACACAAAATTCATCATTGAAGGAATCATCAATGTTTTTAGGTTCATGTTGTGACAAGAAAGATTGATGTTCAACCTGATTTCTAAGAGAAGCTCTAGTTTGTGTTCCATTCTCTATGTCTCCTACAACAGCATCTAAGGGATGGTTTTTAAGGATTCTAACCATTCAAGAAAAATAAGGAGTTGTGAATTCAGGTACATCAATAGATTCTGGTTCATTATGACCTGATTGAAGGTAATTTCCAGAAATATATGTTTTTAAAGATTCTTTCACAGAGGAATTTGAGGAAATTGAGGTGATATTCAGATTTGATACATCATCCTCCAGATTTTCTAGGATGGTTCTAGGCTCATGTGGATATGTTTCATCAAACTTGATATGACCAGATTTTTCCACACATTTAGTTCCCTTATTGAATACTCTATATGCTTTACATAATATGGAGCAACCTCGGAAAATTCCTTCATCACTTTTGAATGAAAATTTCTTTAGATTATCATTAGTTTTGAGAATAAAGACTTTGCAACAAAAAACTCTAAAGTAAATAACCTAAGGATTTCTATTGTTCCAGAGATCATACAGGGTCTTTTTGAGAATTGGTCTAATCAAGACTCTACTCATTATGTAGCATGCTATTTTAAGAGCTTCATCCCAAATGTAAATATGTAAGTCATATTCACTAAGAATTATTCTAGCATTTTTTTGCAGGGTTCTACTTCTTCTTTCTACAACACCATTTTGTTGAGGTGTTCTAGGGGTAGAGAAATTGTGACTATAACCATTCTGTGATCAAAAGGATTCAAACTCTTGATTTTCAAACTCACGGCCTTGAACACTTCTTAATGATTTAATTTTAAGGCCACTATGATTTTCTACAGACATGGCATACTTAGTAAAATACAAGAAGGCTTCACTTTTATGAGACATGAAGAAGGTCCGGGTATATCTTGAAAAATCATCTACCAGAACATAAATATAGTGCTTCCCATTTAAACTAGTAACTCTAGATTGTCCAAAAAAATCCTTGTGAACCAATTCGAGAGGTTGAGAAGTATAAACATCCATCTTTGATATAAAAGAGATTTTTTTGTTTTCCCTTTTGAAAAGGATTACATACTTTGTCGTTTGGAAACTCAAGTTTGGGTAAGTCTTTAACAAGGCCTTTTCTAGTTATATTTCTAAAGGAGTGAACATTATAGTTCTCTAGACTCCTATTCTAGAGAAAATATTCTTTATTAAATACATTTAAGCATGAACCATTGTGAGAGGCTAAGGAATCTAAATTAACAGAAGAAATGTTCTCATTCCTTGATGCAAAAAATACTAGTTTTTCATTAGAATTAAAGACATTACATACATCATTTTCAAATTTAACATGATATCCATCATCACATAATTGTGAGATAATAAGTATATTATATTTTAAGCCACTAACAAATAGTAAATTAGAAATTAAAATTGAATCATTGTTACCAATCTTCCCTAAGCCAATGATTTTACATTTAGCATTGTCACCAAATATGACATGTCCTCCATCTACTTTTATCAGGTTCTTGAAGCGTGAGTAGTCTCCTTTCATGTGCCTTGAACATCCACTATCCAAGTACCAAAGATTTTTCCAGGACCCCATTAAGAAACATTCCTATAACATGATCAAGAAAAGACATATTTTGGTACCCTTACTTGTTTGGGTCCCGTAACATTTGTAATAAGTGATTTAAGAACACATATTTGTCTCATAGGTTTTCTATAAGCATTATGTAAAGTATTTGAAAAATAAACTATATTTGGTCCAAAAAAATTTGAAACAATAGAATATGAATCATGACTTGATCTAGTTGAGTTGTGTCCAAAACTGGGAACAAAACCATATGTCCTAGGCTTTGAATAAAAATTGGTTTAACCTATGTTTCTTTTACCAGGTTGATAACCAATGCCAGTATTGTATTTAGGAGAAATTTGTTTACCTAGCATTTTGGTAAGGGTATTTTTTCCATTAATAAACATATCTAGGCCACTTTTTAATTTCTCATTGGACATTTTTAATTCATTTTTTTCTATGAGCAGTTGTGCATTTTTCTCCTTTTCAGTAGTATGTTCAGATTTAACATTTACAGTGAGAGAATGTTTTTTCTTCAATGATTTATATTTATCTTTTAATTAATTGCATGTCTCTTCGAGCATGTTGCAATATTCAAACATTTCTTCAGTAGTCATGTTTTTAGAGTCACTTTCCTCTTTAGAATAGTATAAATTATGTACAGAAGAGTTCATTGTTAGCTCAGATGTGTTTGTCATAAAACACATTTTGGCTTTGTTATCCTGTTCAACATGTGATGTCTCTGAGTCACTTGAACTATCCTCAGAGGCACTCCATGTTTCTTTTATTTCCTTTTTGTACTTCTTTTCATTGTCCTCATATTTCTTCTTATATTTGAGCTTTAGACAGTCAGTCTTTATATTTCTTTTGATCTTACATTCATAGCATACAATCTCATCAGATTTGTCACTTCTTTTCTAGTCCTTTTTCATCTTCCTTTTAGATCATACATTCCCTTGAAGTTATACTTTTTGAAAAAGTTTTTCTTTTTATAAAATCGTTTTAATCTTCTGGTCAGTTGATTCATCTCCTCATCACTATCAGGTGATGATTTTTTAATGGTGGATCTTTCCATAGAAGCTTCCAGTTTCCCTTTGTCTTTGTGATACAAGAATGTGGTCTCGAATGCTATAGATTTCTTCTTTAGTTCATCCTCTACTTCTTTTTTGACTTTCAGTGCTTCCTCATATATCATCAGTTTCCCAATGATTTATTTTATAGGTTGTATGCTGATGTCTCATGATTCTGTAATTGAGATAGAGGTTCCCCTCTCTATGTCAGTTATACATCTATGGATTCGCATGATTTGTTCTTTGGAAGTGACTTCTCTTCCAAGAGAAATAATTTTGTTGACAATCTCCTTGAACCTGAGATACATGTCAGAAATAGGCTCATCATGTTTCATTTTAAAATTATCATATTTTATAGTATAAGTATTAAGTCTCATTTACTTTACACTAGATGTTATTTTATGTGATACAGACAAGGTATCTCAAATTTCATGGGCAGTTTTACAAGCAGAAATCCTATTAAATTCTTCATCTCTTAAGGAACAGTACAGAGAATTCATGGATTTGAAATTTTTATTATAAGTAAGTTTGGAAGGTTCATCCCATGTAATTCTATGAGTCACAGGATGTTTGTATTCATCTATAATGGATGACCAAATTTCAAATATCATACACTCTATATGCATTTTCATTTTAATTTTTCCATTGAGAATAGTTGGTTCCATTAAATAATGGTGGTATGTTGGTTACATCACCTTCCAATCTATTTTCCATACTAATTAATTACTTTAAAAGAGCTATAAATTTAGAATTAACATAAATTTACAGATCTTTAAAGTACAACTACAATCACAGTTGAGTCAGATTACACAGAGTCCTAATAAACAAACCTTTAATACCAAATGTTCATCAGAGTAAATTACTAAATAGGGGAGGGGTGAATTGAGTAACTATAAAAATTTCTGTTATAAAAATTTTATTTTCAAAAGAAATGGTTTTCCCCAAAAATAAATAAAGCCCAGTTAATCAAGGTTATACTATTATAAGAATTTGACTTTTTAAACAACATAATAGAAGATCGATTAATTCTCAATAATCATAATATTTATTATAAATATTACTTTTGAAGTTATCCTACTAAGAAAAATAAGTTATTACTTCTTTACAAGACTAACTATCAATGTGAAATTAGTGTTTTATAGATTATGCAATAAAGAAGTAAAAATGAGATGACTAAAATTAAACATCAAAACAGATATGAAACAAGTTGTTCAGTCTCAAGCTAAGACCTAACCACTCCACTTGGTGATCACCTTCCACCAAGCAGTTTATATAAATAAACATTGATACACACCCTGGATAGGGGTTAACAACAGTACACAGATTATCCTGGTCAAACAGGGACCTCTTCCATAGTTTTCATGGGTAAACAAAAATAATAACTGGGCCACACAGGGACCTCTTCCTGAGTAGTCGTGGGTAAGAAAAGGTATGATGAGTTTGGTGTACGGATTTAGAAATCATTCAGTTTATCACAGGAGTCAGTGTGTGTACGAAATATATAGAGTACACAAACTTGTCAAAAATAAGTAAATGAATCACTGAGAGTGAGTATATATGAGTTTATAATTCTCTAGTGATTTGAAATGCAACTCTGGACTCATTTGATTAAACTAAAATTCTTTTGAGTCATTCTATGGTTTTTTTCTTGAAAAACAGAGTGTTGGGATTCAGCTTGTGTTCTTCACGAGTGTTGATAATGTAAAGGTGTTCTCTGGATTACATTGTACATTTTATGTTCTTCAGCAGAGTCAAGTTTCATGCATGAGACAATTCTTTCATTGAAAACCTTGTAATGTGTTCTTCGTGGTTGTTCTCAGTCTTGTTTTTCATTCAGTATTGCGCTGTATTTCTCTTGGGAACACTTCACACTTTATCTTCGAATACATGAGTTTTAGCTGATAGGTTCCATGTGCTTCACACCTCGTACCTCATACTATGTCTACAAAGAATCATTAATTATGTCATTGCATTACATGCATTAAATATGAAAGTTAGAAATTAAATTTAATGACGACAAACTAGTTTAAGAAACGATGGCACAGTAAGTAATGAAAATGGTGTCTCCTTCATGGAGTATCAATGTCACAGTGTATGAGTGTCATGGTGTCTTGTTCAAAGTGTCTGAGTATCACTGTGTCCGAGTGTCATGGTGTCTTGATTTACGGTGTCTGGATTGATGGTTTCTTGATTCATGGTGTCTGGCTTACAGTGTCTTGCTTCATGGTTTCTGGCTTATGGTGTCTGCTTATGGTGTCTACTTACAGTGTCTAGCTTACGATGACTTTCCTTACATTGTCTGGATTATGGTTTCTTCTTATGGTTTCTGGCTTCACGGTGTCTGGCTTTGGTGTCTACTTACGGTGTCCGGCATACGGTGTCATGTTTCACGGTGTCTGGATTACGATTTCTTGTACTTAGGAAAACAGCTATATTCAGACTTAAACAATGATATGCATGAAATGGATTAAGATTAACCATTATAAAGCCTTATAGAACATGAAACATAAATACACATAATTGGATTTAATATATAGGAGTTAAATAGATTGAATAGGATATGTGATCATAAATGAGATTTGAGATCATTAAAACATGATTAATACATGAGGAGTCCAATACTAAGAAAAATTAATAAATATAAAGGGTTGATCCCATATGCTCAATAAGGGTAAGAATTCCTAAAAATATATAAGTAATAATCAATGTTAAAAGGAAAATAATAAATGCACATGTTGTTTAATCATTAACATGAGCATATTAAGGAAGGCATAATTGATGATCAAATAAGTCCATATAAACAACCACATGAGTGTGAAAATTTGAAATTAATATCGAAAATATTAAAATAATCTAATCTAATAATAATAAATAAATTGATAATGATGTAATTCATAATGTTGGAAAAAATAATCATATTGTAAAAGCCTTGTGACAAGACATATAATGTAATCTAGGACCAATTCCATGAAATATATGAATATCTTTTAGGTCTCTACCAAAACCCAATATAATTATCCTCAAGAGATATATTGATGCCTCAAGGAGCTATAGTGGTCCCTCCCACCATTTACGTTTTCCAATTCATTCCTCATACAAAATTATTAAAACATAATTCACAATAATATTTATATTTAAACTAGAATATGAAATGTAAATACATTCCCCAATCATTGTACATAATCATAAATCATCATGAGTAAAATAAATGATATAAACATAGTAAATATATAATCAATATGATCACAGTTGGTTTTGAAAAATAATAAGGTTTGTATAATTTGATTATTTCCCCTTTAAATCTTAAATAAAATTGAATAGTATCTTATTGAAAAAAAACTTGTTTTTAAATAATGTCTATAAAATTATTCCATGAAATGTGCATTTCTTTGAAGATCACCCTTTTAATTTAAAATAAATTTTTTTTAAAATATTGGAACAAATTTTTCCATTGAAAATCCTTTTAATGAACAATGAATATAAAAAAATTTATTAAAAAAATTTATTAAAAATTATATTGTATTATAGGATTGTAATCATTATATAAATGTTTTTCAGGAAGGCAGGTAATTTTGTAAATGATGTTTAAGTACACAACATCATTACATTTTTAGTGTAAAAATAAAGAAAAGTTCCACATTCAAAAAATAAATATAGATTAATTTCCAACCATTATGTAACAAATACAAACATGGGTAAATATGCCTTTAAAAATAAAATTTTCGAACTCTAAAAAAATATTGAAAACATTTTAGAGTACACTATTTTAGAAGAAATTGTATTATATATTAAAGAGAGATATAAATATGGATTCATTAGATATATTTTCTAAATAATTTTATGTAACAAAGAGATGAAAAATGGTATGATTTATTGATAATTTTCATCAATAACCTAAGTATAATATACGATTTTTATTTTAGGATATATTTATCAAATACTACTCCCAAGGGAGAAATAAACAAAAACAATACTGGATAATGATGATATTGTTTAAAAAACAATTAAAACTTCGTTTCCTTTTTAATCATTACCCTATTAAAGAAATAACATTAAATAATTTGTTATATTATATGAAGATAAATTAATTACTGATACAAAATAAAAAAATTAAATATATACCCCACATAAAAGAAATTAATGGAGAATATGGAATATGTCTCACATTTGTTTTAACATCTTAGTAATAGGTTTCGGTACTCATAAACCCTATTTTATTCAACTATTGGATGGTATTAAATTTTGTTTGTTTTGAAAGAAAATTTCATAAACTTTGAATGTTGTTGGGCTATGCACGACCGGTACATTGTTATCCCAAAACATGCTCCCTCTCAATGGAAACTGTGAAACACCAACAATTTGGGGTCTACATAGAATGCACATGGTTTGGAAAACTATCCACAAACCATGTATAAAAGTTTCACCATGGTATAATGTGTTTCATAGTTTTTTCAAACAATTTTTCTAGAAATGCGGCAATTCCCACATTACTATGTGTCTGAAACAAAAATATTCCAAAACATTATTTGTAAAATCCAGAAAAAAAACATTCTTATACGTTTCTAAAGGGATCCTTATACACTCATATGATTTATTATTCCTTGGAGGATCCAATGATGTTATTTTTCCTCTTTCAAACCCTCTAGAAGAGAACCAAATCATAGAGAATGATATTCGATCTCTTCTTGGATGGTTTTCAATTCCTATTCTCTTTCTTCAATTCTCTCATATTTTTCTTAAAATGTTTTTGAAGATCTCTAGGATGTTTGAGAATACAATACCTATTCTCCCATATCATGAATTTGGTTTTATTCACTGATCCTTGTTTTTGTTGTTCTTCATTGGAGTTTCCCCAATAGGTATTTTTGAATTGGGATCATGTTATCCCAATGTAGGTGGTACCATTAGGATGTCCATTTTTTATTAAAATTTATGTATTTGAATTACTGTCAATTTCTTGGTTTAAATTATATATCATTAAATTGGTTTATTAAAAACACCATTCCAGTGAATTGGGGATTTAAATTTTATTTTGCATGAAATTGGGAAAACCCCCCATTCAAACAAATTGTGGTGTGTTTGTGAAATTGATCGAAAATTGTGAGATTTATATTTTTTTATATAAAATCTGAGATATATTTTATGAAAATTATTATAACTTTTTATTTTATAAAAAGATATTAATGTTAGTTTGATATAAATGTGGGGGTTTTATCTTGTAAAATGGAATTATTCAATTAGAAAGTAGTGTATTGGGTTTTAGATTGAAATTAACATATTTTAAATAGAATAATATAATGAACTGAATATTAAATAGTTTTAAAATAAATTACACTTCATTGGTTTTTATTGGACAAATGTTATCCTAGGTAGTAACTAATTTATTAGAGACAACACTATATTGATTATTTTAAAAAATAACAATACATATATATTAGGTCACATCCCCAATGGTATGGTGATAGGTCCTCTTTAACCAGTGTTTGAGGGATGTGTGTACACAAAATTATAAGATAATCATTTATGTGTGAGGGTGTCCCATAGACTAGAAAAACCATACATTTTATAATATGACCATGTTTCTCTCTTATTATTGTCTTGAATTATCTTACATTATTTGTTGTAAACTATTTTACACATTCCTACTGAATTTAAGAAAAATATTTTATATAAAAGAAATTAATATTTCACCTATTTAATATATTTAAATCATTTTAAATTTAAAGAATTATTTTATAAATTTATTCTTTTGAGCTTCCATTGCTGTTTATTTTAAATTGGATGATTTTTTTGTTACTTAAATGTAAAAATAATTGTATGTAATGCTTTGTGAGACCCAAAATAGATTTTTTGTAAAACACTTCCTATGACTTTGGGTGTTTGTAGATTATCTTTTTTATGATTGGAACAAAGGTAATGCAATATTTGTTGATCCATTTTATTATTGAGTTTTGTTTGTTATGTATTCTGTGGTTATCCTATTTTTGTGTACTTTGTGGTTGTAATTTTGGCTATTTATGCTTGCTTAACTTTGGGTATAGTTCACCATATAGAGTTTTTTTGTATTTATACATGATTTTTAACATTTTTATATTGTGTTTATGGAAATATCATTCCCAATTTTATATTTTAGAATGCCAGATTAATTTACCCAACCTATTAGGAAGGCGAATGCCCTTTGCGCCTTGTAAACCCCTACTTAGTTATCAGTTTTCCATGGTATCTGGGCTAGTTTATGAAATTTTTTTATCAAATGTACTGGTTAAAAATCATTCCCGTAATCACATCAAGACAAAGAAGGTAGTTACAATTGAGTGCCAGAATATACCTCAATAAAATAGATTATGTAACCCTCAGTTGTTTGGAAATACATATTCATTATTATTTATTGACTTTTACCATAATTTTATTTTGATACATTGAAATCCTAATCTTCATTGTCTATCTATTAGGATAAATTTCCCATGTTTCTCTATTTGAGTGTTAATATGATGTATTCAATGTTTTATTATAATGGTGTATAGTATCATGTATTTGATAGGACTCGTGAATCAGATATATAAGGTAACTTCTAATGATCCACATCAATGGAGTCCTAAAATGGACCCAATCCGGTTGAATACATTGTGAGAACTTTCTATTCCCTTGAACATGTACCTACACGACTTATTTTTTAGGATGAAATTGTTGTAAATCAAAAAGATATTATATAGAATCTTGATTAAGAGTTCTTTCACAATAATCCAACATATTTCAAAGGATCCAATGATTCCGAATTGGATTGAAAATAGATGAAAAAAATATAATTTTTTTTGAGTTCTTCAATACAGTAGAGGAAAGAAAGGTGTAATGCTCCACCTTTATGATGGAAGGTCCTAGAAGGAGATAGTGGGAAACGATAGTGAATTAAAATAAGTAAGATTTCCTAGATTGTAAATACATAAATACACATTTCACTAACCAGTTCTATCTAGAGTCAACAGTGTGGGATAAGGCTATTGATTTTTATAATTTGATCAATTGGAAAAAACTGAGATCAATTACAAAAATCGATTCATTGAGATTGAGTAGTTCTCAACTAATACTAGATTTAATTGGGAAAGGAGTACTCAATAGTTTGCTATTATACATTGATCCAATTTTCATTATCTATTTTTTGATTATTATTTATAATGTTTATCTACTAGATAGAGAATTAATAGTCATTATGGACTTGGAATAAAACATTGGGTCGAAAGGAGTAAATTTTTGTCCAAGTGGAAGTATGATTTCTTCAAAATAAAAGATAAAACATGATGATATTCTAGGTAGTTCCTAATAACATGGTTTCAAAAAACCATCTATAGTTCCTGGTTTAGTTCCTTTGATTTTTGACTGGTGTGGAAAGCCAGATAATTATGAATGAATTTTTTACTTAGGTGTCCACGATTTGTGTCTCCAAATGGGGATCAGGTCATGTGTAAACTTTTTTCCATGTCTTATCCACTCCTCACACTACCATGAGATCATCAGTTCCATTTAATAATATTTTCAAGACATATTCTTCATGTGAAAATGGGTTCCATCTATATGAATCCAGACCGATTATTCATCACATAGTAGAAGAGTCTCTAGAGGAATCAAATATAGGTCCCACAACTCTGTGAGAAACCATAAATATATCACCATCATTAGTGACCACTTTATTTAATAATATTTCTTCTCATTTATTTATATCACTATATATTTTCAATCAACTAAATATTAATCTAATGATTTGAACATATTCAATGGATATTACTACACCCCTCATAACCAAGAGGAAGTATGTTTTCCATAGTGAAACACATGTTTTCTACTTATCAGATATATATCTCGCTTGGATATTTCTACTTCTCAACATGAGCCCTCATGATTTCATTTTTACGATGGATATTCTTTCTGCCTATAAATCCAAGATTGATTGTCATCTTTGATGGGTATCCATCACTACACCTGATGGTGTGTGTCATGTCTTCCAAAGAGAAGGGAACTCAAGGTCATGTGAAGTCAGACTTTCTTATCTAGATATGGGAAAAGTAATATCCTTGTTTTATTTTGATCTTGAGTGGGAATAATTAAGGGGTGATCTCCCTCTAGTGGCCATGGTGTTTCCATATGATTTCATATTATCTTCATTGGTTTTCCAATAGTAATGGAGTTAAGGTTTCTATCAACTGAGTTTTTGATACTCTACTAGTATGCATTTTCTATTACTCTGTGGAACCTGCTGAAATTAAAGCGGTGAAGGCTTAGTCAGATGATCATCTAGATAAAGGATTAATATACCTGATTGGGTCACATTGGGTGGTGTTGATTATATTTTATAAGAATTATGATGGTTCACACCACATTATAGTGATTACAAAAAACTAAATAAAGTTACAATAATGATAAATTATTTGTTTCCATGGATTTATGATATGTTTTACCAGTATAAAGTGGAAATAGGTTCTCGAATATTGTTATTTGATTAGGTTACAATCATTTTAGACTATTATAATATAACATTCCAGAAACCAAATTATGGAGAAGGTGAGACCATTATTAGTGCCATGTCATGCCATTTGGTCTAACGAATGATCCTTCGACATTTATGGGTTTGATTAATATGATTTTCCATGTGTATATTTATGAATTAGTGGTATTATTTGTGGATGACATTATAGTTTACTCTGATTCCACGTAGGATCATGTGTGTCATATAATACTGGTTCTATAATTGTTGATAAATCACATACTTTATGATAATCTATTGAAATTAGATTTCAGGATTCTATAAGTGATGTAATTAGGACACATGCTATCAGATTATGGTATTTTAGTTGATTTTTAAGTGGTAAAAGCTATCATGACATGTGAGGAAACAATATTTTTGAGATTCAAGGCAACTTGTGTATATATGGATAATTTTATTTGTTCTTAAAGGACATATCAAAATTTTATTCTATGATAACTACTTTAATATTAAACCAAGTAAAAATTTCATTTTATGAGAAATGCTTGTGTTATTTTGTTGAGATAAAAAATATTTTAACTACTGACCTTGTGTAGATTCACTAGAGGTCGGACATGGCTATGTGGTTTTCTATAACTAACAGTGATATGGTCTGGGATATGATCTTATGAAAGTTGATTACAACATTGATAAAAGATCTCTTTATATGAGGCCACACATGGATAATTATTATACCCATGATCATGAGCATGCAGTTGGTATTCATATTCATAAGAGTTAGCAAGAAAATATTTTCGGATAATAGATTACCATGTATTCTGACCATAATATATTAAGTTATATCTTCTTGAAAAAATATCTATATCTCAAGCAGAGGTATTCGGTGGAATACCTGAAATATTTATACCTTTAAATCTCCAATACTATAAGTAATAGGGTTTCCATTGTGGATTCATTGAGAAGGAATCATCTGACCCATGTTGTGAGAGAATCATCAAAAGAGTGGAATATGATGGAGCTCTTTGAATAGTTTCATTTAGAAGTTTGGTAGTTAGGGAATGAGTTTTCCTTGGATACTGTTCTGTTTAAATCTACCCATATAATATTTATCCATGAAGTGAATCATATTGATGATGAGTTCTAGAGAACATGAGACTCTCAATATGTAGGGGAGATAGTTGTTGAGTTCTATTTCTCAAGAGAGTTAATTCAATTCTACCAAAATATCATCTTTGGTCAATTTTTTTGTAAGGAAATCTATAATGGTGTATTTCTATAACTCATAAAGGTTTGTTATTATAGGAATAATAAAGACGTTCTAAGAAATGTGGTGTTAATTATTCTGAATAGGAATGAGACAAGGCATTGATTATTTTAGCTCTCGTTGTTATTCATGACAACTTGTGAAGGCCAATAACCAGGAACTATCAAGATTACATCATAAACATATTTTTCCAACTTGTAAATGGGATGAGATCTCTACTATATTTTTGTTTTTATTTCAACATACCTAGTCCATGAATATTGTATTATGATTATAATTGATATGTTAACTAAATCAGATCAATTTATATGCATTCATGATATAACCAATGTTTTTGGGAAATATTTCTATCAAAGAGAATGATTATTATGTGGAGTTCCATATACTATAATCTCTCATATGGATTCTTGGTTCACATCTTGTTTTTTGGGAGGACATCAGGAGGCACTGGGATCTCATGTCTATTTGAGTATGACATAACATAAATAGAAATACGGATAGGAAGGGAAGGCTATAAAAATTAATGAAGATATTCTTCAGGATTGTGTTCATTGATTTTGTAGAGATTTTGATGATCAATTAGGATTGGTTGGATTTTCCAATAAAAATAGTCAATAGTATGCAATTTTAATGTAACATTTTGAGGCATTGAATGGCCATAATTGTTGATTCAATTGTTTTGGTCAGATATTGGTGAATTTTCATTACATGGACTGATCTTGGATTAAGAGGTGATATGAATGACTCAATATGTTCATCAAAAAATATTGATGTAATAGTGCCGATATAGTCATCTGTTTATCATCTTTGTAGGCCATTTAAATTTTATGTTGTTTACCAGCTTTCCATAAAAAATCAACCCTTCTTTGTCCATCGATGAGTTGGGTGGATATGGAAATGTGATCCTCATTTTTTAAATTCTTTCAAAGTTATGAAACATGTGGGGGAAATTTATTACCATTTTGAAAATATTCCACTACTAACATCGATACGTAACGTGTTCCATGTGTCTCAATTATAATAGTATATTTCTGATCCATATCATATTTTTTGTGGGAGTGATATTGAGGTTCAATGTGATTTTTCTATGACTGAGCATTGATTCAGGATAGTTTATTATTAAACCATGGTGAATTGTTGTAGGACCATACCATTGGTTCGAGTTCAATGACATTATATTTATAACGATCATTAGATGTTTCTGAGATAGGTGCTAAGGAAATAGAAGTGTCGACATCTTCTTGACATTGAATCATATTAGAAAAAATTATAAGGAGCAATTGTATCTATGATGGGAGTGTTGTAAAATATTGTTAATGTTATCAGGTATTCCCAAACCCCTCTTTATATAACTCTATGGTTGGGATTCCTTTATGTGTTTTTTTGTGATTATTTTTAATTTAGTTATGTTTATGGGCTATGCAAGGTCATAACATGGTTTGACCAAACTGTTGGCCTTATCCATGGAAATCATGAAAACATAAATAGTGGATATTTTTCAAGGATTATGTATGGGTTGAAAAACCATGTACCTACATAATAGAAAATATTCACCTTGGAAAAAAGGGGTGCACGGTTAGGGAAACTGGTTTTTATAATAGGACAACCATGCCTAGCTAACCATGAAAAAATGATTTTTTTAATCTAAAAAAAATTTTAAAATCGAAAAACACCTTATTTGAGTGCTTGATGGTCTAATTTTACCCCAATGTTATTTATTCATCCTTATAGGCTCTCAATAGGTGATTTTGGCCTCTTTACACCACTCTAGAATTGAATCAAAGCTATTAAAACAACGTTCAATCTCTTCCAGGTATGTTTCATAATCACATTCTCTTAATAATGTTTTATATGCATTCTAACATATAGTATTGTATATATCATTTTTTTGTGGATATAATCCCCATTGATGTAACAGTGATTCAATATTTGATTATCAGGTCCTCGTATCCAACAATTTTCATTGGAGTTTCCCGATTAGGGCCTTTGCGATCTGTGGCCCTGTTATCCTAAGGTAAGAGGTTCATTATGATGCCCAATTCGAAATTACCCTAATTTTTTTTAATTTTTATTCAATTGCATTATTTAATTTAATTTTTATAATATTATTCTATTAAAAACCCTATTCTAGTAAATTGGGAATTTGGATTTGATTTGGAATAATATTGGGAAAATGATCAATTTTATTGAATTTCTTTTCCTTTATGAAATTGATGTAAAATCACTAGATTTAAATTGTTGATTTTAAATATTATGTTTATTGGATGAAATTGGACTTAATTTCATATTCGATAAAAATTGAATAAAAAATATTTTGATAGAAACCTAGTGGTTTTATCATAAAAAGGGGTATTATTTTGTTAGAAACAAGATTTTTGGGTTTAAAGGGAAATTTTAATATTTGAATAAGAATAATGGGGAAAATTAAATTTTAAAAAGTTATATAATAATTTTTCTATAATGATTTTTTTTATTGAACACATGCTCCTTGTTAGATTTTTAATTTTTACATACATCACTCAATTGATGATTTAAATCCATAAAAATATGTATACATTAGGTTACATACCCATTGGAATGGTGGCGAGTCATCATTAACATATATCTAAGGGATTTGTGTACATATATTGTTGTGATAACCATTTGAGTGGGAGGGAGTCTGATAATATTGAACTATCTTACCATTTTTAAGATGAATGTGTTCCTTATTTACAATTTTTAAGGAAGAAATTACAATGTATTTTGTAAAAAAATTTAAACACACATTTTAAATTTATATATACTATATTATATAACATATTTTATTAAAAAAATAAAAGTATTTTAATCATTTTAAATGTAAAAAATGATTTGTTTGAAATATGATTTTAAAGTTCCATGCATATTTATTTAAAAACAAAATCATTATTTGTTTAATTAATTATTTCAATATTATAATATAATCCTTGGTGACACCCTATAATGTTTTTACCTTAAACCATACATGTGCCATTGGGTTTTTGTAGATCATCTCCTTCCAGGTTCAAGGAAGGATAATGCGTCATATTGTTGTGGTTGTAAAAGTTGATACTTAGGGTTAGAGAGTTGGATCTGCTGATTTTTTTTGTTATTGCTATCATATTTTTGGTACTTTATTGGTGTACATTAGAGTTTTTATTCCTTTTTGTATTTTTATGTATTTATCCATATGAAATTTTTCTTAGATTCTTATTTAATTGTTTATCTTCCTTCTGTTTTGTCTGTGGAAAATATATTCCCAATTTTATATTGTGTGATGTCAGGTGCTAGTCACCATCCCATTGGTTCCAATAATACCCATTACGCTTACTCAGAATAATCTCAGTTATATGGTAACTATGGGATCTGGGATGGATTGTGATTGTAACATCCCAAGTAAGTAATGAATAATAGATATTTTTATCTATGTCTATTAATGATTAAGATAGTGTTTTAGAGGCTTAAAATGAAAATAAATCCAATCTTAAGCATGGAATAAAATAATATTCTTAAAATATTATTTTACTGCCTTATGATGGAAAACCCTTTTTAAATCTATCTTTTGACAATTTTATAAGCTATGTTTTTCAAAATAAACTTATTCTTTATGATTGGGACATCAAAATTTACTTTTTGTGAATTTTTGGTATTTTTCTGACAATGTTCATTTTTTAATGAATAGTGAAAAATACTGCATTTTACATCAAAACTGCTTTTTAATGTAATTTATTTATATGATTAGATTATATTTTTGAATTGGTATTAATGTGTAATATGAATATATTTTTACCATTTAATCCAATGGTGGTCATTGGAATCAATTTCACTTTGAAATTGGACTTAAACTAGTGTCAATCTTTTGATACTTATTGTTTCATAAAAACACGCTATTTGCTCGGACAGTGGGAATTAATTATTAAATTAATTAATGTGACTTATATGTTTTGAATTTTTTAAAATATATTTCATTTTTGAATTTGTAATATCAAATATATCTTTGGGTGAATTTTTGGTAATTTTCTGAAAAACATCAATTTTTGATGAATAGTGAAACAACTAAGTAGTACTTATAAAAACTGATTTTTCCGTTTAATTGGAATTTGGCCATCATTGTGTTTTGAATTTCAAAAATCCTACATACATGGTTTTCATTAAGAAGTAAAATGTGGTTCAATGAGATTATAATAATTTTTTGGTGAATAGTAACTTATTAAGTTTTTAATCGCGATTAGTGGTAATTAGTGTAGTTTAAGGTAAAAATAATGCTTTAATAAAATAAAATGAGATTGACACATGTCCTACCCTCATTGGTTGTGTCATGGCCGACCAAGGAAAGCCATGGGTCAACTTGGGGACCCCATGTATCCACATTGGTTGGAAAATGACATAAATTACTTTTTATTTAATGTAAAAGTAAAAATGACACATACATAATATGTTTTACGAAAACAATTTTTACATGGGGTTATAACGATCAGATATTTGATTATAAATAGTAATTGGAAATATAAAAATATTTCCTACATAATATTAGTTTTTTTATAATTTTTAGACATTAAATAAATTAAATTATTTATGACATAATAATGATGCAGCGATGACATCATTATTTGACGATTTAAATAAAATGGAATGATAATGTAAAATATATGAACTACACATGTCCAAAACCAATTGGATGAGTGGATTTCGAACCCTTATCACCTTATACACGAATTATATCAATGTGGGACCTTTTAAAACCGAAACACATTTTCAAATAATGTATTATTTCTTTACTTTCCAAAAGTGCCCCTCCTCTCCTCTTATAAAAGGCCCCCAACTCTACCTCATTTCACACACTCCTCAAGCCTTTGTCTCGGACAAATCCTTCCCATTTACTCTCTACACATCCCTCTCCTCATCCTAGAGGATTCCCTTTGGGAAGAATCCTTTCAATGGAAGCCTTTAGGCTCAAATCAAAAGGAGTTACACTTTTAAAGGTAATTCATTCTCTCATGTTCATTAGTGTTATTTTGCTTCTCCAACCCCTAAACTCTTTTTATTTACTTCTTTTGTAACAACACCAGTATCTTCAATATACTAGGATGTTGTTATAAGATTTATTTGAGCTACACTCTCACAAAACTACATCAAATGGTTAAAGAACATACGGTTTCCGTGGATGGTGAAATTCTGCCTCCTGAAACGATGATTGTTCAATACTCATTTAACACCTTCAAAGGTGGCCATTATGATGTCACTATTTTTATATATGATATATAATATGATTATGTTTTCCTTAAGCTTCTGTTTTTTTCATTTTGGGCATACCTTTATGGTTTCCATTATGGGTAAACACGATATCTTCATTTTAGGAAGTGCGGACTACCGCCCCCTGAAAGTGATTTGATTCGTTAATACCATATGTGGGATGTGTAAAGGATAAAGTTAATGATATTATATATGTTATTATACTGGAATTATAATATACTCTTATATAATTATGATTCCATTCCAGAAATACGAAATTGAAATGGAAGTAGCGTTCATGCGTACGTACGGCCTACCGTCTCCATGAACGGTGCATTTCATTTCATACCTCTAAATGTGATGTAATATTATAAATACATATATATGCTGAATATATATGATATATATGTTATCCAACTCACTAATATCATTCTGGATATAATGAACCGTTGACCAAATTAACAACATGTAAGTGTAAGAAGTCTATTTTTGACTTAAGAACCAAATACCGACAAAATGAACATTATTAACTTAAATGATTACATGATGTTCATAACATGGTATAAAAGGAATAATGAACTTGAAAAAGGTTCATAAGAAAGTAGATATTAACTCAAGTTTATTATTCAGGAGATTAAAGAATGGTCGGGTCAAGTCGGATACAAGGTATGGGACTTCGTCTCAATCTCCTTTCATTGAGGCATATTTTATTTTATACACAACATTCATTTATACGGTGTATAAACCCCTATGACTTTTACGTTTATTCAAAAGGAATCTTTTTTATATGAAGCGTTTACTAAACGACAAAAGGGAATGTTTTTGTCGTACGTATGCGGCGACAATGACTTCTCCGCCGTCGTGACCGTTATTTGAGTTTCGGCTTCCTCTACAAGTCATACCTTCTTTTTAAAAGAAAAATAAATACCATGTTTTACTTTTCTTTAATTTTGGTATTGAAAATGGTTTTCACAATGTTTTTGTGTTGTATTGATATCTTGTGATTGAAATGTGGAAATGTTATGTTTCCTTTATGCATGTTTTATGTGATACGATTATGTTGTGGTTCTTGGGAATTATTATGAAGACAGGTGGTTCCGTGATAAACTAAGGGCGGGTGAGCCCGATATAGCTCTACAATGCATTGGGTAACGCGAAGGAGTGAAACATTATGGTTTCTCCGAAGAGATTTTAGGGAATATACTATGATGGGTATTCCAAACGTAACCAAGAGGGTTACTCCCTACGTAAGAATGTTATGAATGCCTCAAGTTACCTTTATGTCTTATGATTTCTATGATTTATTCATGATTTTATGAGGTATGTTAAAGTTACTATGTTTTATGGGTAAAGTATGATTTCATTCTTATTTATATATGAACTCATTTTTCCTTTCCATGTTTTTATAACCCATACTGAGCTTTTTATGCTCATCCCAAGTTTTTTTGAAATGTTTTTCACAGGTCAAGGGAAAGGTACATGATATGACGATAGTGTCAAGGAAGTGTCAAGAAATAATCCATGTTTTATTTTAAATGTGATTCCATTGATGGGAATGAAGAATACTATCTTTATGTAACCACTTTGTTTATATGTGGGATGTAATGAATGTTTTATTATCTAATTCTCTAAAACTCTAAACCCGAAAAGATCCTCAATGTGTAATCTTTTAATAACTCATGATTAAGTAAGGTTTAAGGCTGGGGCCTTATAGTTGGTATCATAGGTCGGTTTAGATAACTTTAGGAGTTAGAATTCTATTAAAGGATTATCCAAAAAAAATTCTTTGAAATGATATAGCATTTGAAGATTACCATGTTGCTTCATCTAAGAAATGTTTGTTCAGAATGGTTTTCTACAAAGGAAACATGGAAGCAGTGCTAGGAAGGCATACAGAAGGAAATAACCTTCTGAATCAGCATCCAGAAATGGTCGGAATTGGAACTGAACAGTTTGTTGCAGTAATGGCGCAGTTGACTCAAGCGATAAATGGTGGTGGTATCCATGCACGAGATTAACCAGATCAACCGTAGAGGAACATGTCAGTTGTGGAACATTCCATGAGGCAACATCCACCATCATTCAGAGGATCATCTGACCCTGTGCTAGATGAAGGGTGGATTAAAGCACTGGAAAAGATTTTTGATGTCATGGGGTGTTCAGACAATCAAAAGGTTAGTCTTGCTATTTACCGTTTGGAGGGTGAAGCAGATCAGTGGTGGTCTGTGGTTAAAAATATCAGGGACGCCGATGAGATTGATGCTCTTGAATGGGATGAAATCAAAGGTTTGTTTCTTAAGAAGTATTTTCCTAAGGATGTTCAACTTAGGATGGAAAAGCAATTCTTGGAATTGAGGAAAGAAGAAGACTCAGTGGCTTCCTATGAAGAAAGGTTCACTCGATTGGAAAGGTATGCTCCAAATTTTATCTGAGACCTGGATAGTAAAATCAATCATTTTTACTCAGGATTAAAGCCAAAATATCGAAGGTCATTAGCTTCTCATGAGTTTAAAAGATATGAAAAGCTTGTTCGATGTGCTGAGAAGGTGGAAATGGAGTTTGCTGTTGACCAAGTGTTCTATAACAACCAGCAGAAGAAGAGACCGAGGTGGCAGGAGAAAGGTAAGAATTCTTCAAAAAAATTTGATGGAAAGAGAACTAAGTTTCTAGTTTGTGATAAATGTGGCAAAAGGCATTCTGGGGAATGTCTTCTGAATTCTGGAACGTGCTACCAATGTGGTAAGATGGGACATAAGGCTCGTGATTTCACTGAAAAGGTTCAAGGTGAAGGTAAGAACAAATATGATTTACAGTTAGTGAAATGTTATAAGTGCAATGAGATGGGTCACTATGCAAACGAGTGTCCGACAAAGAGCTTGAGTGATGGGAATCAGTTAGACTAGAAGAAGAAAGGGGTGGTGAAATCCTTTGAAACTACTTCAGCAGATGTCGGGCCATCAAATGAAGTTGTATCAGGTACTTTGTCTGTTTTTTCATATTATTTCAGCGTGTTGTTTGATTCAGGGTCTACACATTCTTTCATCTCTGAAACATTTTTCTAGTAAAATGGGAATACCATATCAAGAAATGACTCCTGAACTTTTGGTAAAAACACCTGGGGGAAATGTTGAGGCAAAAAGAATTTATAAGAATCTTCCTATCCTTATCTGTGGAAAGAACCTACTTGCAAACCTTATTGTTCTACCTCTAGTAGAGTTTGATGTTATCCTGGGTATGGATTGGCTCTCTATTTACAATGGTAAGATTGACTGTAGATCTAAAGAAGTTTCTTTTCAGAAATACTTTCAGTTTGTTTATAGGAATAAACCCTTACTTTTGATAACATATCAAGAGGCCGAGAAACTTGTAAAAGATGGAAATGAATGTTACCTTGCACACGTTGTTGAAAATAAAGGAACCGTTCAGATTAATGATGTTCCAGTGGTAAATGAGTATCCTGATGTTTTTCCTGATGAGTTTCCTGGAATAATACCAGATCGGGAAGTTGAGTTTACTGTTGACTTAGTTCCTGATGCTAAGCCAATTTCAAAACCCCCTTATCGAATGGCACAAATTAAACTTTTAGAGTTGAAGGAGCAATTGCAAGATTTATTAGACAAAGGTTTCATTAGACCTAGCACATCACCATGGGGTGCTCCTGTTTTATTTGTTAAAAAGAAATATGGTTCTATGAGACTTTTCATTGATTATAGAGCCTTGAATAATATCAATATTAAGAACAAATATCCTTTTCCTCATATCGATGATTTGTTTGATCAGCTCCAGGGAGCTCAGTTTTTTTCAAAGATTTACCTGAGATCGGGGTACCATCAGCTGAAGGTAAAGGAGGCAGATATTCCGAAGACCGCGTTTTGTACGAGATATGGTCATTATGAATTTGTAGTAATGCCTTTTGGGCTAACCAATGCACCTGCTGTATTCATGGACTTAATGAATAGAATTTTCCATGAGTTCTTGGATAAGTTTGTGGTGGTTTTCATTGATGATATTTTGGTGTTTTCTAAAAGTAAAGAGGAGCATGAAAGACATTTATGGGTTATCTTGAAAACCATAAAAGAAAAGGAATTGTATGGGAAATTCAGAAAGTGTGAGTTTTGGTTGCAAAAAATTTCATTCCTTGGTCACATTGTTTCTAAAGATGGAATAACGGTTGATACTGCAAAAACAAAAGTTGTGGAAGAATGGCCAAGACCCACAAATGTAACCGAGATTCGTAGCTTCCTTAGTTTGGCGGGCTATTACCGAAGGTTTGTTAGAAATTTTTCACGGTTATCTAGTCCAATGACTAAGCTAACTCGGAAGGGTGTTAAGTTTATCTAGACAAAAGAATGTGATGATTGTTTTCAGGAATTGAAAAGAAGATTGGTGAATGCTCCAGTTTTGGCACTACCTTCCAGGAATGGTGAGTTTGTTATATACAGTGATGCTTCATTGAAAGGACTTGGTTGCGTCCTAATGCAGAATGATCAGGTAATTGCTTATGCTTCACTACAGTTGAAAACTCATGAGGTAAATTACCCTACACATGATTTGGAATTAGCTTCTATTGTTTTTGCTTTAAAAATTTGGAGGCATCATTTGTATGGAGTAAAGTGTGAAATATATACCGATTACAAAAGTTTAAAGTATATATTCCCTCAGAAAGAGTTAAACATGAGACAGAGGAGATGGATAGAATTAATCAAGGATTATGATTGTACAATTCATTACCATTCGGGAAAAGCAAATAAAGTGGCTGATGCTTTGAGTCGAAAAAGTAAGGCTTCATTAACAATGTTTCGTTTGGAACATGATCCTTTGGATAAGGATTTGATGAACTTTGGCATATAAGTTGTTGGTGCAGGAAGTCCTTCTGTTTCGTTTCAGGTATCAGTGAGATCTTCTCTATCAGATAGAATCAAGCAAGCACAGAAGCAAGCACAGAAGAAAGACAGTGAGTTGCAGAAAAAGGTAGAGCTGGTTAAGAAAGGTAAGTTTCCTGAATTCAACATTGATAATGATTGTGTTTTGAGATTTGGGAAGAGATTGTGTGTGCCTTGTGATTCACAGTTGAAGAGAGATTTGTTATGTGAAGCTCATAGTTCTCCGTTTTCAATTCATCCGGGCAGTACAAAGATGTATAGAGATCTACGGGAGTATTACTGGTGGGATGGAATGAAAAGAGACATTGCTGATTTTACTGTGAAGTGTTTGACATGTAAATAGGTTAAAGCAGAGCGGTAGTTACCGAAAGGGATGCTTCAGCCTTTACAAGTGCCAGAGTGGAAATGGGAGAATATATCCATGGACTTTGTTGTTGGATTACCAAAGACATCTCGAGGTAATAATGCAATCTGGGTTATTGTTGATCACTTGACCAAATCTGCTCATTTCCTTGCTATACGATATACTTTCTCTCTTGATCAACTTTCCCTTTTGTATATTAAAGAAATAGTCAGGTTACATGGAGTTCCTCTCTCCATTGTATCGGATCGTGATCCCAGGTTTACTTCTAACTTTTGGAAAGGCCTTCAGAAGTAGTTGGGTACTGAATTAAATTTTAGTACAGCTTTTCATCCTCAATCAGATGGGCAGTCAGAACGAAAAATCCAGACATTGGAGGATATGCTACGAGCTTGTTCTATGGATTATCAGGGAAGTTGGGACCAACATCTTTCTTTGGTTGAATTTTCATATAATAACAGTTTTCATTCCAGTTTACAGATGGCACCATTTCAGGCATTATATGGGAAGCAATGTCGAACACCAGCTTTCTGGGATGAAGTGGGTGAAAGGAAGTTGATGGGACCATAATTGGTAGAAGAGATGGCAGAAAAAGTTCAGTTGATTCAGAAACACATGAGAACAGCTCAGAGCAGGCAGAAGAGTTATGCGGATAACCAGAGGAAGGATCTATCTTTCGAGGTAGGTGATCATGTTTTTCTCAAGGTTTCTCCTTGGAAAAGTGTGATGAGATTTGGTAAGAAAGGAAAGTTGAGTCCAAGGATCGTTGGTCCATACGAAATTATGGAGAGAGTTGGATCAGTTGCATACCGAGTGGCTTTACCTCCAAGTTTATCTCAGGTACACAATGTCTTTCACGTTTCTATGTTGAGAAAGTATATGCCAGATCCATCTCATGTTTTGAGCCCAGAGGTAGTTCAGCTGGAAGAGAACCTATCTTATGAGGAACAATCGGTCCAGATTCTTGACCACAGGGAGCAAGTGTTACAGAATATGGTGATTCATCAGGTAATGTTTTTGTGGAAAAACCACATGATTGAAGAGGCAACATGAGAATCTGAAAATGCAATGAGGGATAAGTACCCCCATTTATTCGATAAGTAAATAAATTGTGGGGATGCAAATTTCTAAAGGGGGGAAGGATGTAACATCCCAAGTAAGTAATGAATAATAGATATTTTTATCTATGTCTATTAATGATTAAGATAGTGTTTTAGAGGCTTTCAATGAAAATAAATCCAATCTTAAGCATGGAATACACTAATATTCTTAAAAGATTATTTTACTGCCTTATGATGGAAAACCCTTTTTAAATCTATATTTTGACAATTTTATAAGCTATTTTTGTCAAAATAAACTTATTATTTATGATTGGGACATCAAAATTTACTTTGTGTGAATTTTTTGTATTTTTCTGACAATGTTCATTTTTTTAATGAATAGTGAAAAATACTGCATTTTACATCAAAACTGCTTTTTAATCTAATTTATTTATATGATTAGATTATCTTTTGAATTGGTATTAATGTGTAATATGAATATATTTTTACCATTTAATCCAATGGTGGTCATTGGAATCAATTTCACTTTGAAATTGGACTTAAACTAGTGTCAATCTTTTGATACTTATTGTTTCATAAAAACACGCTATTTGCTCTGACAGCGGGAATTAATTATTAAATTAATTAATGTGACTTATATGTTTTGAATTTTGTAAAATAGACTTAATTTTTGAAATTTTAATATCAAATATAGCTTAGGGTGAATTTTTGGTAATTTTCTGAAAAACATCAATTTTTGATGAATAGTGAAACCACTAAGTAGTACTTATAAAAACTGATTTTTCCGTTTAAATGGAATTTTGCCATCATTGTGTTTTGAATTTCAAAAATCCGACATACATGGTTATCATTAAGAAGAAAAATGTGGTTCAATGAGATTATAATAATTTTTTGGTGAATAGTAACTTATTAAGTTGTTAATCGCGATTAGTGGTAATTAGTGTAGTTTTAGGTAAAAATAATGATTTAATAAAATATAATGAGCTTGACACATGTCATACCCTCATTGGTTTTGTCCTGTCCGACCAAGACAATCCATGGGTCAACTTGGGGATCCAATGGATCCACTTTGGTTGGAAAATGACATAAATTACTTTTTATTTAATGTAAAAGTAAAAATGACACAAACATAATATGTTTTACGAAAACAATTTTTACATGGGGTTATAACGATCATATATTTGATTATAAATAGTCATTGGAAAGCTAAAACTATTTCCTACATCATAGTATTTTTTTATAATTTTTAGACATTAAATAAATTAAATTATTTATGACATAATAATGATGCAGCGATGACATCATTATTTGACGATTTAAATAAAATGAAAAGATAATGTAAAATCTATGACCTAAACATGTCCAAAAAAAATTGGATGAGTGTATTTAGAACCCTTATCACATTATCCACGAATTATATCAATGTGGGACCTTTTAAAACCGAAACACATTTTCAAATAAAGTAATATTTCTTTACTTTCCAAAAGTTCCCCTCCTCTCCTCTTATAAAAGGCCCCCACCTCTACCTCATTTCACACACTCCTCAAGCCTTTTTCTCGGCCAACCCCGGCCCATTTACTCTCTCCACATCCCTATCCTCATCCTAGAGGATTACCTTTGGGCAGAATCATTTCAAAGGAAGCCTTTAGGCTCAAATAAAAAGAAGTTACACTTTTATAGGTTATTCATTCTCTCATGTTCATTTGTTTTATTTTGCTTCTCTAACCCCCTAAACTCTTTTTTATTTACTTATTTTGTAACAACACCAGTATCTTCAATATACTAGGATGTTTTTATAAGATTTATTTGAGCTACACTCTCACACAACTACATCAAATTGTTAAATAACATACGGTTTCCGTGGATGGAGAAATTCTGCCTCCCGAAACGATGATTGTTCAATACTCATTTAACACCTTCAAAGGTGGCCATTATGATGTCACTATTTTTATATATGATATATAATATGTTTATGTTTTCCTTATGCTTCTGTTTTATTCATTTTGGGCATACCTTTATGGTTTCCATTATGGGTAAACACGATATCTTCAATTTAGGAAGTGCGGACTACCGCCCCCTGAAAGTGATTTGATTCGTTAATACCATATGTGGGATGTGTAAAGGATAAAGCCAATGATATTATATATGTTATTATACTGGAATTATAATATACTATTATATAATTATGATTCCATTCCAGAAATATGAAATAGAAATGGAAGTAGCGTTCATGCGTACGTACGGCCTACCGTCTCCATGAACGGTGCATTTCATTTCTTACCTCTAAATGTGATGTAATATTATAAATACATATATATTCTGATTATATATGATATATATGTTATCCAAATCACTAATATCATTCTGGATATAGTGAAACTTTGACCAAATTAACAAAATGTAAGTGTAAGAAGTCTATTTTTGACTTAAGAACCAAATACCGACAAAATGAACATTATTAACTTAAATGATTACATGATGTTCATAACATGGTATAAAAGGAATAATGAACTTGAAAAAGGTTCATAAGCAAGTAGATATTAACTCAAGTTTATTATTCAGGAGATTAAAGAACGATCGGGTCAAGTCGGATACGAGGTATGGGACTTCGTCTCAATCTCCTTTCATTGAGGCATATTTTATTTTATACACAACTTTCTTTTATACAGTGTATAAACCCCTTTGACTTTTATGTTTATTCAAAAGGAATATTTTTTATACGAAGCGTTTACTAAACGAAAAAAGGGAATGTTTTTGTCGTACTTATGCGGCGACAACGACTTCTCCGCCGTCATGACCGTTATTTGAGTTTCGGCTTCCTCTACAAGCCATACCTTCTTTCTAAAAGAAAAATAAATACCATGTTTTACTTTTATTTTATTTTGGTGTTGAAAATGGTTTTCACAATTTTTTTGTGTTGTATTGATATCTTGTGATTGAAATGTGGAAATTTTATGTTTCCTTTATGCATGTTTTATGTGATATGATTATGTTATGGTTCTTGGGCAATATTATGAAGACGGGTGGTTCCTTGATAAACTAACGGCGGGTTAGCCCGATATAGCTCTCCAAAGCATTGGGTAACGCGAAGGAGTGAAATGTTAAGGTTTCTCCGAAGAGATTTTAGGGAATATACTGTGATGGGTATTCCAAACATAACCAAGAGGGTTACTCCCTACGTAAGAATGTTATGAATGCCTCATGTTACCTTTATGTCTTATGATTTCTATGATTTATTCATGATTTTATGAGGTATGTTAAAGTGCCTATGTTTTATGGGTAATGTATGACTTCATTCTTATGTATATATGAACTGATGATTCCTTTCCATGTTTTTATAACCCATACTGAGCTTTTTATGCTCATCCCAAGTTTTTTTGAAATGTTTTTCACAGGTCAAGGGAAAGGTACATGATATGATGATAGTTTCAAGGAAGTGTCAAGAAATAATCCATGTTTTATTTTAAATGTGTTTCCGTTGATGGGAATGAAGAATAATATATTTATGTAACCACTTTGTTTATATGTGGGATGTAATGAATGTTTTATGATCTAATTCTCTAAAACTCTAAACCTGAAAGGATCCTCAATGTGTAATCTTGTAATAACTCAAGATTAAGTAAGGTTTAAGGCTGGGGCCTTATAGTGATATATGATAATTTGATACAAGAAACCACGACCTAGAGTCTAGCTAATCACACACATTATTTATCCTCTTCAAAAATAAACTCATGTTAATTATTTACTTTTTTAAAAATCATGTTTTTTATTCTATTTATTTAACTTTTAATTATTTTATAAGTTCTTAACTAGTAAATTATTTTTAACTCATATGTTTCAATGATATATGGCTAGTGTATCAGAAATGTAATTTTTATGGTCATTATGGTCATATTAGATATTTTTTAAACATTTATAAAATAATAATCATTACCCAGTTATAATATTTATACAATAAATATGATTTTCAATTCAATTGTTAATATTGGTAACAAAAAATTAACTTTCTTACATCCATAGAGATGGCTGGACACATGAATGCATGGGTCACATTCATATTTGTCAATAATTATTATGGAATTAAGTTAAGTAATATACATGATTTACAAAATGATAATAATATCACATATAACATATTATTTATTCATACATATATATATATATACATATATATATCATCTATATGGATTGTCTTTGAAATGATAATCAAATTGATTCGTCAATGTGTTAGCCCAAACATACATGAAATATATTGTCATTTATTCATGTAGCAATGAAAATGAAATATTAACATACAAGGTTTAGAAAAATATTACTAATATAATATTTATATCATTTATAATAAATATAATCATTACTAATATCTTTATTAACTTTAATTTAAAGAGATAGTGAATAAACGAAACATATCACCTTGTGAGATTGTCATTTTCCAAACACACAAGCAACACTACCATATCTTTTATTGAATGGAATGAAATATATATATATATATATAATAGTGACTATAGACGTATATTTTTTTATAAATAAAATTCATATATTCCTTATATCCATCATCACAACCAATTATGATATGTGTTGATGGAAAATGTGTTATATCGATTTGAGGGGAGGTAGTCCACCATACACATGAGAGATGTTATCGGTTCACATTAGCAGGAAGAATCGATGGATATAAGTAATTACTATAATAAGATTATATATCAATAGTATAGTGGTAAATTTTTTATTATTATTAATAAATTAATATGATTTTAGATAATTGAAATAAGAAATAATACATAAACACATTGTTAAGAATTTTTTCATCTTCTCATAACAATAATTTTGCATTACATCTAATGTATTACTATATGGTTTTTAAGAAAAAAATGTATTCTAGGATGAGGGGATGTAAGTATAGAATTAATATAGATATGTATTGGTAGAAACAAATGGGTTTCAATGTATATAGAGTAGCGGATAGTTGCTAGACATTTATAAGTGTGGTGAGTGGCACACTATTAATTTTTCTAATGAAAATAATGTACCCTCCACATCCACATTCCAAAAGTGTATAAAAAATTATTATTATAGAGTTTTAGAACTTATAAGGAAAAAATTTGATCATAACATAGATTTTAGTCATTTTATTACATAATTTTAACTCTACTTTTTTAGTATAACCCCCTGAGCAATAATATTTCAATTTAAAGGTGGTATATAATTTTTCCTTTATTATTATTAATTATTGTAAAAAATAAATATCTCAATATTATTTAATTTAAATTAATATTATTCAAAATATAAAATAGTTATTTCATTATTGAATTTAAATTAGTGTAAAATTTTAATTTTAAATTAATATTTCCCACGCATTAAAAAAGAGAGGTTTCAAATACAAACATTTTAGATGCATTAAAATTTGTATATCAAAAGTTAATATAAAAATAGTTCCAATGAACTAAATTCAATTAATAGATTTATATTTTATCTTATATTACATTAAAAATAGTAATTTAATATTTAACATTGAAAATAATTTGTTCAAAAAGGATGTTTTCATTAACCATTTAGTATTTTATTTATTAATCAAATAATTAAAATTTTCAGAAAAATCATGAAACATTACGCAATGATATTTTTGACTAGTATACTTCAAGAGGGAATTTTTTTAGCATATTATTTTTATTGTTGTGGAAAAATAACTAGAAATTAGGTGCAGAAATCAGGTCTAAAAATCCATTTAGAATAATATAGTTCATTCGGAATCAATTATTTTTCATTGAAATTGTATGAATTATATCACTAATAAAGGGATATAAAATTTTTTATTTTACTTATTTGAAAACCATTTATGAATCATATTTTAGTAATTACTATTCATTCCTTCCAATTTAATGGCCATAATAAAATTGTTGTGTTATAATAATAATATTTTAATAGAGGACCACAATACATTCAAACCCATTATTCTGTGCATTTTAAGAGATCAAAGAGATTAAATTTACCTAATATATATATATCTATATCCCTATGTATTAGAATTTTATATTCTGTTCTATTCATGGTGTTGGACTTCATACATGATATTAAATATAATGTTAATATTTTAAATTACAAGGTTGTTATATTTTTTACCCCCATTAAAGAAATTTTACCAAAAATTTTAATATTTATTTATGTTATCAAAGGGTTTTCTGTATAAAATACTCTTCATGAAATTCCAAATTTTGAGAAGTGATAATAAATCATACCCCTAAAAAGAGATAAGAGTACTATAAATTTCTTATGAAATAAAACATAACTTTGTTTCTAGGTAGGATAACATTGGTGGGAGGTGATGTTGTTGACATGGATCAAATGTGTAAATAATTATAATTATTGATATGGTTCTTTAATAATAATAATTTGAATGATCATTGACAATTCAATGAACTAAAAAACATAAATAAGTTATGATTTAAAAAGCCACATTTTTAACATAAATAATAGTATTTTGATATAATTTTGATTCCATATCATGCTCATAGAGATGAGGAATTCCATTACAACCTAGACTAATAATATCTAGAAATACACCTAGCTGATATATCACCATGTAATAGGAAAAACTTTTTATTTTGTTTTTTCTTTGATATTTTTCCAAAAAATTTATTACTATAGGAGTTGAATATATAAGTTGAAGTATTTATCCTAATTCATAAAAATTTATTTTAATTGCTCATATGATCTATAAAATTGTGACATGTTTTTCTTTTTGTTTATGAATATTATCAAAAAGAAATAAAGATATTATAATTTATATTATATAATAAATTAATCCCTCAACCAAAATTTTTAACACCATTGGTTCAATATTAATATTTATTTAAAAATCCATGAAATTTTACTTTTTAGGTTACTATATTATAGATCACATAAAATAAATTATATAACACAATACAAACATCATAAATGAAGAATGAATGAAATTATATTTATTTTTAGATGTTAAGAAGCTTTTTATGATTAAATAGTAACATGACCTTAGGAATAGTAATAAAAGCCTTATTAATATAAAATTAGACTAATGAATAGTAACATCACCCATTAATGTATAAATAAAATTTAGGCACCTTAAAAATGAATGTATCATTTAATTATATCATTATATAAGTAATATAATATTTTAATTATTATTAAATTAACTGTTTGTATTTTTGTATGTTATAATTATTTAATTAATATTTTATAATTAAATAAATTATTTAAAATTAAATAAATTCATATAAATTTTTTCACTAAATCAACATTTCTTTATCTTATGATATTTTGAAAATTTTATGAGACCCTAGTTAATTTTTGAATGTGTTATAAAATCAATCATAGATTTAAAATCTGTATATTCTGAGTAAAAGATGAATTTAATTAAAAATTAATTTTCTCATATTTAGAAAATAATTGTCAAAAAAATCAGTTCAACTATTAATTCTAAACATCAAAAAAATTGTCATTAATTTTTGGTAATTTTCTAAATTACATGATTTTTTTTATGAATAGTGAAATATGATCATTTACAAAAAATTATAAATACATGATTTATTGAGTCATGTGTGATGTTTTTTATTATGTAAGAATCATTGGTTAGAATTAATATTCACAAATTACTATATTTATGTAAAATAATAAACATAATTTTTTTATTTTGAGAAAAATAATAAAATAATGACTAAATACTGTAAAAATCACCCCTCTCCTCCCCCATATATATCACCCATCACCCCCACTTTTTTAAACACTTTATAAGAATTGATCATTGTAAAATCCTGGACGAATAATATTCACATGACACTCCTCTACTTCTTAGAGTTATTTTTCTCATCAAAAGACCAAAACCAATATCCTTAAGGTGGTTCTCAAGGAGGTGAATTCAAGAGGTAAAATCCTCTTCATTTTCCTTTTAGATTCTATTCCTGGTCTTTTATTTTATTATTTTCTAATCAAAACGTTCATAAATATGAGAATTATAGATCCAGTATCATATATATACTTTTATTATATCATGTTAATGTAATATCCTAACTCAATCTCCTTTCTCACTCTAATTTATTTTAAAAAAGAAATCATCATTCAAGAGGTTTCGATAAACAACCTTTATGGACAACAACTTTTCTTTCTTTAATTTATCCTTAATTTCATGTAATGAAACCATATTTATGTTCAGACTGTTATATAATATATATATTAAAACCTATCTTATGTTCTAGAATTAATATATTTAAATAATACTAAATGATAATAAAAATGATTTTCTTTTGATCAATTATTGTTATAATAATGTAAACGATTATCACTAATTTTATTATCTAATGCTCCATATTCATTCTATATAATCAAATGATATATATTAAAATTTATTATTCTTTTTTTACATTAATATCATATTAATTCAATTCTCTATAATTATACTCACTCCACATGAACATCCATGCTGATATACATGTATAATGATTGTGAAAACCAATGAAATGAATGCTACTGAACATTAAATATGTTTCTAATAAACCATCAAAATAGTGTTAAATTAATATAAAAAAATTATAATAAATATAATAAAATTATATATGGTTCTTAATTGATTAATTAATTCATTTTTTCCAGGATTTTATGATCAAGTGAAGAACACTTTTGGACATATGGTAAGTGTTTTCTTCCCGAACCTGCATTTTCATTTTGCATAAGCTTTATAGCTATATTAATCAATGTAATTATTCATTACATTTTTATAATTATTCAAAATTATTTTTATAAATTCAAAAATCTTTTTTTAGATCATTCAATCGTTCTTTTATAATAATTACATGTTTTTTCATGCTTCCCTTTCAAATTCTTCATGATGCGTAGGCCCAATAAAAGAGAATGTCTGATTTTTTTTACCCATTTTCTTGTACCATATATAATATATTTTAAGAAAATAATATTTTATCTAAATTAACTATGTTTTTCATTTACAAACTATATTTTTCATTTTTGGTTTTACTCATACATTTATGACTAATAAAAATGAGTTTTCCAAAGTAACTATTTATTTCAAAGTAAAAGATTTATTTCTCTCAAAAATTCCTTAATTATTTTGTTAAAGTATTTTAAAAACCTCTTTTGAATTATATTATTTATTTATATTGATATCTTATTATTTTCATTTACCATATATTATTATATTTTTATGAGAAGTTTCCTTATGGATGTTCTTTCCTGATACTATTAATCATGCTACTCAAATTGGAAATAAATTATTTACCTATTGGGGAAAGTAATTTACATATCATATCTTCATATTTTTTATTCTTGTCTACACTAATACGATGAATTAATGGGACTTATAATGTGATGTGTGGGGCCCACTATATCCCCTCTAAGCATCAATAGGTTTCATGAGAAAAAATAGAATTTAGATTTTGTCAAGGCCCTAATTATATGTTTCAGATGTCCAACATTATGAATTACATCATTATGATATTATCTATTTATAAACCATTTGATATTTGACTATTGGAATATCCAAGACTTTGTTTCATTCTCTTATTATTAGATATATGTATTTATTTAATCAAATTTAATTTTGACCATATTATGGTCATGTTTTTTTAAATTCATGTGTTTTGTTGATATTCACCATGCCTAATGTTTATGTTTATGATAACATATTCTATTTTACTTATCACTAATGATAATATGATACCACCCCTGTCTTATATTTTATTTTTCCACATGATAAATAGATTAAAATTATGAATTAATTAATTGTATAATCTAGGATTTTTGGATGTTTCAAATAGAATCTATCTACTTATTTTAATTTCCTTTTGTAATTTATCAATTATATATATATCTAGTACAAAAATGCTTTTAAAATATTCCATCATTGAGTATTTTATTCCTTGTAATATTACAAATGTAATAAATTAATGCACTTTCTCCAGGATAATGGTGTCGGGGTCCCTACAGTTTATATTAGAAAAATTTTAGTAGAACCACTAGAAACTATATTTAGAGAACATTGATTAGTGAACAGAACCCTAAGATATAAATTGATGATAATAATAGAAGAACATTGTTGAAATTTTTTTATGGTAGATATTATGAGGATATTCCAGAAATATATATCTCTATGGATAATAAAATTGGATGTGGTTCTAGTACACATTAACATTGTTCCTAACTTGCGGTAACATGGAATACGACAACGGACCTTACAATGCGCTTATTTTGACACTCCTGGGGGATATACTTAAGATAAGTCACATTTGTTTCAAACAACATTATTAATTATATAAAATTAAATATTTCACAAAATAAACCATGTTTTGATTATGATATTAGTTATTAAGAAAACTTAAATTTATGTGAATTGTTTTTCTATTTTGAGAATATAGATTATAATTCATAACCTAATATAGTGTATGCCATTATTTAAAAATGAGGTCTTGTGGAAGGAATGGAAACATTATTAATGTACGTATCCCATGTAGATATTTCCCTCCTATGAAATGTATTGATGTCGGTATCAGAGTTGCAAAGGGTAGTGAGAAACATTTAACAATACTAGGATTGATGAATCTAGTAATGAATAATATAATAACCCATATAAAGGATCCTGATCCAAAATGTGTTAGAGATATTTTAAACCTCTATATGCAACAAAAACATCCATCATTCAATATAACTAAATCCCCATTTGTAGCAGAGTTGTGGATAAGTTCATTAGAAAAGATATTTCTCACTTTTGGAAGTATCAAAATAGAGATGGTTTTCATGAGAATTTATCATGTATAAAGAGATATGGATCAATAGTGGTAAACAATCCAAATAACAAAGTAGAAAGAATAAATTTAAAATATATAATGGATTTATTTTAATTAAAATTTCCTCGCGAAAAGTTTTCCTCAAAAACAACACGTAGATATAGATTGGAAACTCTTGAATCTGAGGAAAAAAGTGGAAATTTTTTTTACAAGTATAAATAAAAATATAAAAGGTTAGAAATGCATTCAATGGATTATATAACTAATCCAATAAGTAAGAATTTTTTATACATTTATTTTTTATAACCGTTCATCCATTGGGATGTGGTTTCCCAAAATTTCTCATCATACAAAGTTATATTCACACGTGATATTTTTATAGAGAAATAATTATCTATGTATTGGGACTTTAAGGGAACTAAAGATAACAATATGGTTGAATACGAATGAATGGATAAAGGGATGAATAAAAAATGGATTTTTCCAACATTAGATACTTGTTGAAGGAAACACATCAGATCCTGATTAATAGGAAAATGACTCTGTTACTAGTGTGGATAAAAATGACTGTAAGACTATGATTTTAAAAGAAATAATGAATATACCAATGTATAATGAAATAATTTTATTTATTTGCTACACTATGAAATTTATTATCTGAAGAATCAATGAAACTTACCTTAGAAATTGCCAATATAGAGACAAAAATCATATGAAATCACAACTACTGTGGTTGAAGTTATTAATGATATGGTGGATCATACGTTAATATTTTACACAAACATATCCAATGGTTTAATTTTTTCTTGATCGATGTATTAATTTATATCTTCTCAATTTTCTTTAAACATTAAACATTTCCAATTCTCCCTAAATATAGAGTTTTCTGTCAGAACAACTATGGGAATCCTCATTGCCACAAATTTTTATCAGGAAGTTCCCATTATGGAATATAAACATGATATATTTTAATATTTTTTCATCGTATATATGGTCGATATTGATATAATCCTTGGTACAGAAGTGATTTCAAAATATTATGTGGAAATTTATTTCAATAAGAATGAAATTATGATATCTTTGGAAGGTGTATAATCCATTATCATTAGAGAAGAAACATTACCATTTGATTATTTTAATTATCCACCCACAATATCTATACTATATTAAATTCATAGGGAGTAAGAGAATGAAATATCGATGGGTGAGGAATGAAATATTCAAATTGAGGATGTCTCTATTTTTGAAGAATACATTGATATATTTCCAAAATATGTACCTAGACATCTACCCAAGTAAGAAGTTGATTTCTCTATGGATTTTATTTTAATTTCAATAAATATATCAAAGACTACAAATAGAATATAAACTATGTAATTAGTATAAATTATGAAGAAAATCGGGTAATTGAGTGATAAAGGATTTATCCACACTAGTGTTTCCCAATGGGGATCCCATGTTCTCTTTTCCAAGAATAATGATGGAACCATGTGGCTATGAATTGACTATAGATAAATCAATGCTATTATGAAAAAGAACAAATATCCCCTAGCACATATTGATGATTTATTCAATAAACATTATGGAATAAATATTTTTCAATGACGGATCTTCGAACTGTATAACATAAGTTACATGTGAGGAAAAAAGATATTCCAATGAAAATAGTTCAAAAAAATGTGTTCATTATGAGTTTAGAGTAATTCCATTTAGACTTACTAATGATCCATATGTATTCAATAATATAATTAAAATATTTTTTTTCTAACATCTTCATGATTTTTTAGTGGTATTTATTGATCAATCTTTGTATAGTTCAAATTATATGAGGACAATGAGAATCGCATGTAGATTTTTTTGAAGACTCTTATAAGAATTGATTTATATGGGATCTTTAAAAAGTGTGAATTTTGGAATCAATCATCCTATTTTATTGGACATATTTTCTCACTGGATGAAATATCTATTGATCCTTCGATGAAAAAGTTGGTTCAGTAAAGTCATACACAAATGAACATAATTAAGGTATGTGGTATTGTTGGTTTATCAAGATATTATTAGTGTTTCATTAATAACTCTCCCTGTTTATCTAACCCATTAACCAAGCTTACTAAAAAAGGGGTTATGTTATATTGGAAAAATTAATGTGAATAATTTTAAAAATATTTGAAGATGTGGTTAGTGAATGCTCAAAACTAGACTCTGCCATTGGGAAATGGTGGATTTCTTCTATATAGTGATGAATCAATGAAGATAGTTAGTTTTGTACTTATAAATAATGATAGAGTTATTACCAATGCATCAAGGAAGTTAAAAACTAACTAATAGAACTATAAAAATTGTGATCTTGAGTTAGCAGCAGTAATATATTCTTTGAATATATGGAGACAAATTATCTATAGTGAAATATGTGAGATATATACAGATCATAAGTGTTTGAAATATATATTCTCACATAAAGTACTCAACAAGAGGAAAAGGTAATGGATCAAGCTCCTCATGGATTATGATTTTTCAATATTCTACCCAATAAGAAGAAGAATAATGTATTATATGAATTAATCAATAAGGATTTGTAATTTGTAGTGTGAGATCATATTTTCTTGACTGTATCACCAAGGAGGGGTTTTATATGATTTTTGAATAAATAAAAACCGAGTCCAAGGTAAATTTTTCATTGTGAAATTTCAAAGAGAATTATAGATGTGTCTTAATGTTGGAAATTCCACCAACCCTTTATATTGTACACAATTTGATCCATGTCACCTTGTTAAAGAAGTACATTCCCGTCCAAACACAAGTACTCACTTTTGAAGGAATTGAATTGGAACATGACTTCTCTTACAGTGAATTGCCTTTCCAGATCTAGGACACGAAATAACAGGTGTAGAAGAATTAGATGACATAGATGGAAAAGGTTCTTTGAAAAAATCATTAAATTTAATATGTGACGTGGGAAACTGAGCATGTTATGATGAAGAACTACACAAATCTTATTGTGGGGTAATAATTTTGAAATTTTGAGGAAGAAATTTTTGTAGGAGTGGATAATGTAACAACCTTTGAAATTTTCCCTTTTATTTTTATATAGTATATATCACATAAAATCACTTATTTAAACAACACAAACATCACAAATGATAAATTATTGAAATAAGACGTTTTTCAAGATGTTAAGGAACCTATATCGATGAAATAATAACTTGACCATAAGAATAGTAATATGACCCTTACGAAGAGTTAATAGCACTAATGAATAGTAACAACACCCATGAAAGTATAAGATACATTTAGAAACCTTATAAATGATTTTATGATGTAATTTTATCAGTAAATACATAAATGAATATTTTAAAAATTGTAAAATTATGTGTTGGAAAATTTGTAAGTCATAAATAATTAAATAAAATTTAATATTAAACAAATAAATATAAAATAAAATTTATTAATTTAACAGGTATTATAAAATTAAAATTTTGTTGTCTTGTGATATTATGATAAATTTATGAGAAATTAGTAACATTTAGAAATTCTTATAAAATCAATTATAGATTTATAATCTGTATTTTTTAGTAAATGATGATTTTAATTGAAAAATAAATTTCTCATATTTACAAAATTATTTTAATAAAATGGAAATAATTTTTAAATTTCACATGTATAAAATTTTTTACGGTTATTTTTTGGTATTTTCTAATGAACTAGAATTTTTGGTGAATAGTATAATACAATACTTTATGATAAATGATAAATCAAATATTTATGGACTCATATGTGATGTTTAGATAATGCAATCACCCTTCCTTCAAACCCACAATAACTAACTACTATATTTGGCCACAAGATTCATCAATTTTGGTTGTCTTGAGAAAAATCATAAAATAATGAATATAATAATGAAAAATCACCCATATCCTCCCAATTAAATACCACCCCTCACAAAAAATTCTCCTCTCACCTTCAATGCATTAATCCATTACAAATTTATTCCCAATACATTTCCGAAGACACTACCATATGTCTAGGATCACAAGGTCTAATAAAAAGACCAAAACCAATCACCTTAAGTAGGTTCTCAAGGAGGTGTATTCAAGAGGTAAAATCATATTCCTTTTCTTTATAGTTTCCTTTCATGTAATTTTTTTTCGTTTTATCTCCACAAATTATATCTACAAATGATTATGATAACTACAATATCATATATATACTATAATTATATCATGTTATTGAGATATCCATACCCCATATTCATTATCACTATCTTTTATTTTAGTAATGAAATCCTCATCCAAGTGGTGATGATGTACAACCATCTTGGATGATGGATTTTCGTTCATCAATTTGTCCCTAAAGGTTGGAAATGAAACAATTTTAATCGTTAAACCAGAATATAATAAATTTTATTACAACCTTCATTATTTTATTTAAGTAACATATTTACAAAATATTTAATGATCAATCATAATGAGTTCCTTTTGATCAATAGATGTCATAACAATGTAAATGATTATAAAAAAATGTCTGATCTAATGATCCATCCTCATATCATATAATAAAAATATAAATACATCCATTTACATGTCAATATGTTAACTAATATCATATAAATTCAATTCTGAAGAATTATACCCATTCCACATTAACATCCACACTCATGTACAAGTATATCAATCATGAAAAAAAAAGAATGCTCTAAGAAATAAAATTGAATATTATAACTCATTAAAAAGATCATAAATGAACATAAAAAAATTATAATAAACAAAATTCACACATATAAGGTAATAAGATAGTTAAATAACATATTCTTATTTGATTATCTATGACGTTAATGTCATGTGGATAACACATTCAAACATATGGTAAGGGTTTTCTTCTCGAACCCAAATTTTCATTCAGGTTATGCTTTCTCTATCTATAAAACAATTTAATTTTTCAGTATTTTATATAATTATTCTAAATTATGTTTATATATTCCATACTCATGTTTCTAGATCATTACAATTTTTTCAATTAAATAAATGTTTTTTTCATTGTTCCCTTTCCAGTTCTTCATGATTCTCAACCCCAATTAAAGGGAACGTATCAATTTATTACCAAATTTTATGTAACCAACTTAATCTATTATAAGACACCATTATTTTTATAAAATCACAACATTTTTCATGAGAACGTATATTTTTTCATTTCTTGTTTTATTCAAACAATTATGACAAATAAAAATGCATTTTCCAAAAGAACTATTCAATTGTGTAAATGAGGCTTTATCTCAAGAATTCCTCATTTATATTATTAGTGTATTTTCAACATCACTATATAATTTAATAATTAATTGATATTGTTATTTTATTATTTTCATATAACATGTGTTATTAAATTTTTTATGACCGGTTTCACTATGGATGTACTATCTTTCTACCATTCACCATGATACTCGGATTGGTTAGTGATTATGTTTATAGATTGGGGAATGTTAATTACATATCATATTTTCATGTTGTTTAAGTTTAGCCCTGATCATATGAGGAATGCATTAGACATAAAATTTTACGGTTGGGGCCCATTATACCCCCTCTATGAATCTATAGGAATCATGAGAAAAAACCGAATTTGGATTGGGCCAAGGCCTTAACCTAGTAATTTTAGATGTCTTGGTCGAGGCCTTGAGTATATGTTTTAGATGTATAGAATTATAATTTCCATATTATGATATAAAAATTTGATAAACCATGCGATATTTGGAAAAAGGAATATCCATGACTAATATTTTTTTCTTTTGATCAATTATAAGGATTTATTTACTCAACATCCATTACTTCCATATAATGCTAATGTTTATTTTCAAAGGTTGTGTTTTTTGGTATTCGATGAGATTAATGATTATGTTTGTCGTAACATACAATATAATATTTATCATTAATGATCATTTGTGCTAAACCATTTATTATGTTTTATTTTTTCATAGGATACAAAGATGTGTATAATGAATGGCATTCATGTATAATCTAAGAGTTATGGATTTTTCAAATTGAATCTCTATATTTTTATCATTTTTTTAATGTAAAAATTATGTATGTATCTGGTTTACCAATTATGCTAAACTATTTTGTACTTCATGGTGTGGTTCCCTATAATCATTCCAACGTAATAAACCAATGAAATATCATTGTGATACTAGGGTCTTGGGTCCTGATATTTTTCCATCATATTATTTAACTGTAAAAAATGATATTTATATTTCCCAACCTAGGTGCCACATAGCGGGGCATCGAACTGGTTGGTCATTAGACCTCAAGTGAACCTCCCCATGCCAAAGAGGATATTTAATAGAAGTTAGTGTCTAATTTATGTATCATGGAGATAAGATACATACAATATCATAGTACAACAAAATAATAAATAATTAACCCATAACTATAGGAAATAAACACAAACCAGATATCATACCCCAATAATTATTACCAACATCACACGATAATTCCCTGATTGGAATTCAATATACTAATCAATTGTTTAAATTTCCATCCATATATGTGTTTTGTTTCAAATGAATAACTAATATAAAGAGACACTGAAATCTCCGAACAGTGTCCCCATACAACGTATGGATCCCTTATCTATTATTCTTCCCAACTCAAGAATCTATATAGGACTCTATCACTTAAAATTTCCTAAGAACATGAATTATCTTCAGATACTAATCTAGTAGCTCAAGTTGGGTGTGAGTACAACACATTAGTCTACCACCAATAGTGTTGGAAAATATATCCAGTCTATAACAGTATATATAGTTGTATAAATAATAATGTACAATAAAGTAATCATTTATCACATCTTATTATAATTTAATTAACCACATAAAATTCATGGGTTCACAATTCCACTTATGCGATCAATACATTATTTTTACAATTTCACAGTCAAAACATATAACATTGGTAGTCTAAATTCATTATAAAATGGGTATTATTTATTAATTTAATTCCAATTTCATTTCTCAGCTACTCGTAATGCCAGTCAAATGCCAATATCATGGGCCTATAATGTCATATCATGTACCCCTTTGTATCTTAAGCATAATTTCTTGTCGCATGCCCCATATGTATTTATATAATGATTCCCTATCCTAGAATGTGATATTCACATGTATTAATTTGGTCCACGAACATCATCTCTATCACCCAAGGGGTATTTAGAGCATTAATCCATGATTCACTCCCCATTAATAAATAAATCAAAAATATATCTAATATATAACATTAATCATGAGTAATCACCATAAAACATATTATCAAAAATTCTCATCATGGTATACAATTTTAATTTATAACATCAATTATGGTTCTTAATTTAAATCATTTAGAATAATAGGATTAATTCACTATTAAAAAATTTATCAACATTTAATCCAAATATCCTTTAACACTTTATGGGGTGAAATAAAACCTTTTAATTCCAATTAGTAATCAATCCCATAATCCCATAAATTTATCAATTTCATAATTCCATATCCTACATATTTCATAATCCTAATATTGCACCCAGTATATAATTCCACTAACTAATTTGACCAATTAATAAATCAAATTCAAGGTTGAATTTTCAACATGAAAATTTAAATTACACAATTACATAAATTTATTTATAATTCATGTCTATGTAAACGTACATTTAGGCCACCTACCAAAGGACTTAGAAGATCGTTCACCAAATGGAAATGGCCAAATTATAGAAGAATGATCAAGTTCACAAAATTGAACATGAAGTTGGACTAGATACTATAATGTAATGAAATGGTATAATATCCATGATAAAATTTATCTATAACATTTATAATGGAGGAAAAAACATTATCAATCATTAGGAAAGATTTATTATAAATAGAGGAATCCAAACAGAAAAGAACAATCGCTTATTAGCAGAGAGATTCCCCATTAAATAGATCATTGATTTATTAAGAATAGGGATAAGAGAGACTTAAAACCCCCTCATGAGAATCAAAAGTCAGTGGAATGTGTTTGAATTTTATTGGTTCTGATTAAATATTAAAAACATATAAAACATGATTATTGTTTATTTTTTAGGGGAATAAATCCCCACATGAATTTTTTCTTATATTTGGCTACACTGTTTGTCAAAAACAATTCCTCTATTATGGGCCCCTACTGTAGTCTTGCAGGGTTACACCTAGGTGGGCTCAAAATTTTGACAAACCATGTTACAAACATATAAAAAATATATGTTTAAGTGTGAACGGTTCTCTAGGGAGGAAGCACGGTTTGGGAAAATCATGTTCCAATAATTTACTACAAAATAATCATTCAAAACAGTCAAAATTATACAAAATGATACCATGAAAAACATCATAAAAAATCTACTACATTAAAGGGTATGAGAGTACATGACAATGTTCATTAGAAATATCCAGAAAAGAATATGATATTAAAATCTCTATAACTTATAAAATATATTCCTCAAGCAGTACTACTAATATTCTCTTAAATTATAAGGTAAAAGTTCCAGGTCACTAAGCCTACATATCCTATTCTTTCTCTAATGATTCCTCTTAAACACAACCATTCATCCAAAATACAATGGCTAAAAACATTTTATTTTCTTGAAAAACATTATCAATAAGGTCTATAATAAGAATATGATCCTCCTTAAATGACACTTCAGTATAAAGATCTACATCATCAACATCAGTCACCTGATAAGGGTCATGGTGATACTTATGAGTCTTTAAAACATGAAAATCATAATGCATATCACTGTACCTCTATGGGAGATCCAATTGGTATGTCACCTCCCTGGTTCTCTCTACAATTTTAAAAGGTCCATCAATCATGGGAATGAACTTATCCTACCTCTGAATCATATGGTGACCCAATCTCGGAAACACCCATAGGAATGAAAGATCACCCACTTTAAACTCAATGGGTTTACAATGACGATCATCATTCAACTTCAACCAACTCTATGCCATGGCCATCTATTTCCAAATAGGATAAACCTGCTCCAACATACCATATAAGAAACTAAGTCCAAACAACTCTAAGTCACCTTCATTTATCTAATGTAGAAGTGATCTCTATTGCTTATAATTAGGATCCTTATATGGTTCTATATATATAGCCACATGATAACTATCATTATATGGAAACTCAACTGGTGTTAAGTGCTTCTACTATGTCCCAGTAAATTTTTGGATGCATTCATGTATATTGCTATCCAAAATTTGTATAGTATATTCCAATATGTATTTTCATGTTAGTGGAAAACAATAATCATATATATGTACAAGTAAAGAAATTTTTTGTAATACTTTCAAGAAAAGAAAACTAAAACATGAGTAATGGTATGAAACTACACTCTTTGGAACCAAATAATGATGTACTATGTTTTAAATATACATGTTTCTCAACTAAACCACCGAGAATGTATCCCTGATAGGGGAATAAACTAATCATATGTCATCTATCCACCCACAATATCCCATATAATTCCATTCTTATGAGCTTTCCTTTGGAGACCTACAATATAATCCATGGTAACATCATCCCATTTACATGTTGGAATGTGAAAATTATATAGTAACCATTAGGTTATTGATTATTAGCATTTACCTATTGATAGGTGTACCATCCTTCCATGATCCCTACAATATTGTTTTTCGTGCCTGGACACCAATACTATTGATGTAGGTCATGGAAAATTTTGGTCAATCCTGGATGCACCATCCACTTCATGGAATGATATTCATGAATAACCACACCATGTATATTCATAGACAATAGAATTTCATTCATGACATAGAAGATATTAGCCTCACCTTGAGTCTAGTATGAAGTTTCCTCTCCACCGTAGAAGATTTTTCTCAATGTTAAACACTCTATATTCACCTTTTACCTCTCCCTAATCTAGATTTAATGTGTGGATTCCATAAATACTGATTAAATAGACATCTAATCCAGGATCTCATATAAAAAAATATGAATCTAATATAGCATGTCCACAAACATCCTTTCAATGCTAAACTCATATACTATTAGAGTACGTGTTTACAACTCAATGCATTGGAAAAAAAATTAACTTCACAAGAATATATGAAAGCTCCAAATCAAATGACATCAAATATTAAACCCATTTTCACCACATGATATTCAATTACCTATATGAAATGATATTAATTATTCTATTGTATTTCATATACAAATTATTCTTTTCACATAATGATTATTTTTTTGAAAACATTAATACATTAACTGATCCCTATAACTCATGGTCATGCATGTGGTATTTCCATTATTTCAGCCTCAAATGATGTGACCTGTATCCCATAACATGATCCCGTATATAGACACTACCCCATGTACAATATTAGATACATTAAAAAACATTTTTTACTACTCACCCATCTTAGGTAGGATCAATATAGATATATTATTGAAATTCATATCTATCCATTAAAAGTATTCCCACGTGGTCTAGACCAAGAAAACATAAATACATTCTTTTTCATGATTGATTATGGTGTTTCCCTATGGAAAATTTATTTGATTAATATCAGATAATATATGGATAGACATATAAATATTCTTATATCAAAATCATTATTAGGAATCCCCAAAGAAATAACTTCAAGAACAATCAATATGTCCATTAACACACCTTCCATAGTGAATATGTTGCCCATGAAATCTACCTAATCAATCTAGAATTGACAATCAGATAATATGAATTAAAGATGATTATCTCTCTTTTTTCTATAGATGAATTCTTTATTTCTGGATTTATAGTCATGGGGCATAGAATACACTAATTTTTCATCTACAAAATCAACCACAATCTAATGCAGGTATTGGTGGATGATTCATTACATCAACGAAATAAATATAGAAAATGATTTCATCAACATGAAAAAAATGATGATGAACTCATATAGGCCATACCTTTTTCTAAATGTTCTATTTCGTATATCAGAAGGTTGAACACTCAACTGATCATACCTCAACTTCATTTCAATCTTAGAGAAGTCACATGATCCACCCAACTAGTTAAATAAATCTTCTATATGCCGATGAGGATACTATTTTATCACTTTTATCTTGTTAATCATTTGTTAATCAACATGTAATTGAAAGGATATGTCATCCATCCTAGAAAACAAGAATGTATAAAACCACAATGATATACTCCTATTGATAAATCCCCTTTCCATAAAATCATCAATTTGATACATTAGATTTTTATAACACCCAACCCATAAACATTACATAATATTGAGTTAAACCAGTAATTCACATTAAGGTATATTTTAGGTTTATAGTTTTATATTATTATTCCATAACTATCACATAACAATTAAATATTACAATTTATACTCTTCTACTCAATATAGAGTTTTTCACAATATAATACTCTTTAAAATAAAACATGAATTTCTTAACTAATAAAAAACATCATGACTTCATCCTTTCTATTACTCATAATTATACTTATTGAAATCATTTTAAAAACATGGTATGAGTATAAAAAGATTAGTATGGGTTATAAGATAAAGAAATAAAAATGTTAGTCCTTGAATACTTATAGAACCATGAAATCATACTTTTCCCAAGTAAAAAATATCATCTTTAACATACCTCCTGAAATAATAAGACTCCAAAGAAATAATATAATTCATAAATCATAAAGGTATCTTATGGAATTCATATATTAGTTAAATTATAGTTTTTACATCAACATTGTTTGAACCTACATTGTATCATTTGGAATACCCATCCAAGTATATTCCCTAAATATCTTAAGAGAAACCAACTATTTAAATCCATCCCATTACCCAATACATTGGAGAGATATCATGGGCTCGCCCACCCATGGCTTATCATGGAACCACATGTATATATAAGAAATTCCCAGTAACCATATCATAATAAATACACATTAACAAGCATATAGAAAAAATATCATTTCCACATTTCAATCACAAGATATCATTTCAATAAATTAATATAATAAATACCTTCTCAAAACCAATTTCAGTATAAAAGTATATGAAAATGTAATATGTTATTTATTTTACTTTTGAAAACATATAAGCTTATAGAGTAAGCAGAATATCCAAAAATGGTCACTATGGTGGAAAAGTAATTGTCGCCGCATACGCTAACAAACATTCCTTTTATTCATTTTGTAAAAAACTTCATTGAATTTTTTGTTGAAAAAAATTGAATGTAATTAAAATTAAAAGGTGTTAATTATACAACATATAAAAATAGGTGGTGTATATTATCAAAATATTTAATAATGAAAGAATATTGAGACGAAGTCCCTTACCTTGAGTCTGAATCATCTCATACATTATTTATCTTTCAAAATAACAAACAAAGGTTAATATCTATTTTATTTTGAATTTTTTTTTCAAGTTTATTTTTAATTTTTATCACTTATTACCATGTTATAAAAATTATTTATTTATTTTAGTTCATGTTTGAGGTTTTTTCAATATTAGGATCTTAAGTAAAAAATGAACTGTGTATGACGTCAATATTCAATGTGGTCAAATTTAAGAATCTATAGATTAACATTCATGAAATAATAATCACATTTCTAAATAAATTATTCTTTTTAATAAACCCATTTTTTATAGTATGAAATAATTAACAATGTTATAATCATAGGGATGATAGGTTGTACATACGCATGAGTAAAGTTCTCCATTTTTTATTGATCATTTTAGAAGGAAGTTTAATAATTAATTTATTTATCTAGAGTGGTCGTAATATAATTAATATTATATTAATTATTTAAATATACATATATATCATAAAAATGATATAATGAATTAAAAAAAAATCATATCTCTTCATGGATGTGATATTTTACACTGACGCACGAACGACGTTATCAATTTTATGCAAATGGAAGTATGAATGTAATTGATATATTATTATCTTATATTGATTAATATCTCATGAATATCAGATATTAACATTAAATTCATTATTCTAAAAAGTCATGGGAGATATCTATGGAAAACTAATTAGATCGTTTCCTAGGGGTGATAAGTCACACATAAGCACATACGAAAAATTTATTTCTCATTTAATGGAAGTGGAGACATATTTTGAAAATGATATTAACATAATAACAAATTAATATTTTGTGGATACTGGGTTATTATTAATTATTTTTTGTAAAATTTTTTATAAATGTGGAAGAGGAAATAAAATATAAATACGTAATGAAAAAGATACCTCTTTTAAGGTTTATCACCTATAAAGAACAACTTAACACCATTAAGGAAGGTGTTCTGTCAAAACTATGGCTTCAATAATATGGATAGGAATTCTAGGATGTCTTTTGTGATGATATAGGATTAACCAAAAGCTTTTGGATATGTAAATAATAGATAAAAGTGTGTACCTTTTATAGGATAGGTGAGGGGAACCATTGGAAGTTAATAAAATATTAAATTAATCTAAATTAATTTATAAATAAAAATGACTCTAACATGACATATGTTGAATATAAGATGAGGGTACTTTGGAATCCTTTCAATAAATAAATTTTAGGCATGTATTAAATTTTTTATCCTAGTCTTTTTGGTTCTCCCTTAATTATTAACATTAAATTATAATTGTGGTAACAAAATTTACAATATTAAGAGGCGATAAATTTTACTCAGTTGGGGTAAATTACCCATATTTATAGAAATTATGAAATTTTAAACAATTTCATAGCCTCTTTACAAATTTAATGTATTTTTTATGTTTTTTAAATAATTTAATAAAATAATATTTTTATTAAATATCAGTAGTGTCAATTTTGACATTATTCATTTATTTGAATTTAAATAAAAAAACAAATATATACTTTCGAAAAGAACAATTTAATAAACATATAAGATGTCTCAATAGCCTAAAAAATTCTTATATTACACTAATTAATTAGAATTAGTATTATTTTAATAATTTTTATATCATTTATTTGATATTTCTACTAATAAAATTATTAGTGTGTCACTTTTGTGTAAGTATTTATGTTAATTATTTAATCTCAAAAAAATACTAAATAAATTACTATGATGTATATAATTTTATTATATTAACATTGACTATATATGATATTACTTTTATCATATTTATCATTATATTAATATTATTATAATTATAAGAAATAAGAGGGTGATATGTTGTCACTTTCTTTTGTTTTAATAATATTTATGTCACTTTTATATAAAATAGTCCATTAAATGATTAAATTATAATACTTAGGTATTAATGGTTGACTGGTCTTCATCCAATAGGATTATTAAATGTATTAGGACAATATTATTATCCAAATAATATTATTTTTTACCCTGATTTACCTAATTTAAATTTAACCATGGTATTAAAAATTACCAAAGTAACTTTTCATAAAATCCAAAAAAATAAAAGGAACCTATTTACATAATTTAGACCCACTGATTCCAAATATGTAATATATATTTTAAATTTTAAAAAAACAAACGCTTTTCTAATTAATTTAAAATTAATACCTATTGTTAAAATGAGAAAATGGGTTTTTAAATGTAAAAACCATTTAAAGATTGACATGAATTTATAACTAATTTAAATTTAAAATAACGTAAAATTTACAAAATTTGATTAAATGATAAAAATATAATCAAATTATACAATAAATCAAATTTAATAATATAAAAATACAAGTAAATTAAATGAATCAGGCATTTTAAATTAAAATGTAGTATTATTTTCTATTCATTAAAATATGAATTTTATCAAAATAAATACCAAAAAATTATCCAAAATAAATTTTTTTCCCTCTTCATAATAATAAGTTATTTTATCAAATATATTATATTAATGTTTCAAAAAGTAGATTTAAAATTGGTTCACTTTTAAAAGACATTGAAACTACTTTTTAATAACATTAATTCTTTTATGCTTAATATTGGATTTATTCTTATTTTAAGCACATAAAAATTATTATAAAAAAGAAAAACCATTTAATAAACATGTGTAAAAATAATATAACTAGTTATCTTTATTCCCGCCAATGCAATGGAAAGGCATTAACTACCATTTAAAATAATAATATTAACAAGGTTTTATTTTTTGGTATAACTATGACTTGTATGAAACATAAGATTTCAGATAAACCTTTTATTGCGTGTCGAATGCCCTATTGATCTTAGAATCCCTATCAAAGTAAAACAAATATCTAATTAATAAATATTAATGGAATTAAAAATTTCATCTTCTATAATTATCCGGGAAGTTACATCCTTCCCCACTTTTTGAAATTACATCGTTGCAATTTTATTCACATATAAAATAATTGGGCTGTTTCTCATTCATAGATTATTTGGATTCTCATGTAGTCTCTTAAAATATATTGGTTTTCCACAAAACACTGACTTAATAAATTACATTATTTCACCACAAGTTTTCTATGCGGTCAGGAATCTGGATTGGTTGTTCCTCATAAGAATGATTCTCTTAAAACTGAACTACATCTAGACTCAAAACATGAGATGGATCTAGAATATACTTTACTAAAATTAAATCCTAAAAAACTTAGTGTACCTATGATAAAATTGGAGGTAATTCCACTCGATATAGAACTGATCGAAATTACTCTAGGATTTCATAGTGTCCAATAAACCAGGGACTCATATTCCCTTTCTTACCAAAACACATCACATTTTCCATGGAGAAACATTGAGAATGATATGATCCCCTACCTCAATTGAATGATCCTTCCTCTGGTTATCTGTATAACCTTACAACCTATTATAAGCTATCCTCGTGTGTTTCTAAATCAAATGAACTTTTACTTCCATCCCTTCTACTAATTCTGGTCTCATTAACTTCCTTTTACTAACATCACCCCAAAAAGCTAGAGTTTGAGAATATTTTCCATATAATTCCTCAAATAGTGACATCTATATAATAGTATGAAAACTATTATTATAATAAAACACAACCAAAGAAATATGTTGATCCAAAATTTATTATTAATCCATTAAGCATGCTTGTATAATATCCTACAACATCTGAATTTTTCATTCTAACTACACATCTGACTGAGGGTGAAATGATGTACTGAAATTAAATTTTTTACCCAATGGATTTTAAAATCCTTTTAAAAATATATAAGTAAACCTGGGATCAAAATCAAATATTCTGGAGAGAGGAACTCCCAGTAACATTGCCATCTTTTTTAGATACAACCATGAAAGTTGATCATGGGATAAAGTATGTCGATTAGGAATAAATTGAGGAGATTTATTCAATCGATCAATAAAAACCAAGATTGAAATTTTACCTCGATAAATATTTATAAATCCTACCTTGAAAACCATGTATATATTTTACCATTTCAACTATATCACTAGAAAAGGATCAAGAATCACTTTTGGAAACTGCCACTATTCTTTAACCTACTGGCTGGTCAAACACTTCATAGTAATGTCAGCAATATCTTATTTCATTTCATCCACTATTAATACTTTTGATGTTCTCTGTACATCTTAGAATTGCAAGGGTGAACTGAAAATGGAGATCTATGAGATTCACATAAATAATATTTATTCAACTATAATCCATAAGGAACACAAAATATCTTTAAAAATCACAAAACATTATATTATTAAATATTAAATTCAAGAAACTTAACCTTTTGAATAAATTCTTCCTTTTTCAATAATTCAATCTCTTCCTTATCTGTTTGATTAATTCTATCTGATAGATATGATTTCACTAAAACATGAAACAAAAAAGATGAATTTCCTACACTAATTATTTCCATTCTGAATTTCATCAAATCATTTACCAGCGGATTATGTTCCAAACATTTCATGGTTAATGTAGTATTACTTTTCCGAATCAAAGCATAATCCAGATTTATTGATTTCCATGGATGGTAATGAATCCTGAAATCATAATCTTTCATTTGTTACAACCATATTATATATCTCATGATCAATTATTTTTTAGTGAATATATACTTCACACATTATTGGTAAGTATATATATATCATTTTACTCTATACAGATGATGCCTCCATCACTTCAAAGAAAAAAACAATTGCAACTAATTTTAAATCAAGTATAGAGTAATTTAGCTCATGAAATTTCAACTGAAGTACATCATAATACATTAGTATATCATTTTGAATTAAGAAAAAACGAATTCCAATCAATGAAGAACAACTATAGATAACAAATTCTCCATTTTTGGAAGGTAGGTAAAAACCTATAGCATTCACCAATCCTATGTTATATTCCTAAAAACAATCATTGCATTCCTTTTTACCGATGAACATTACACCCTTTCAATTTAACAAATTCTGTGCTCTAGACAAACAAAAACAATTTCAACCAACCTCCAATAATAGAATGTTAAACCCAATAAAACTATAAATCTAGGTTATATTTGTGGGTTTTGGGCATTCATCAACAACATTCATTTAAGAAATATCAATTTATATGCAATCCTAACAAACAATGTGACTAAGGGGAGATTTTTTTTGCACCAAATTTCACTCTTTCAAAATATTACATACAATTTATTTTTCATTAAATATTTTAAAAATAACCCATGGTTGAATTTTATTCTCCATTTACATTTAGAATATATAAAAATTTCATCAATAAACATAACCTCAAACATATCCAAGGACTCATGGAATATTCTATTCCAAAGATCCATGATTACAATAGGTGCATTAATTAAACCAAAAGACAAAACTACAAATTCATAAGGGCCATATATTATATGAAAAGAATTATTCAGAATGTCTCATTACTTTACAATAAACTGTTGGTACATTGACATCAAATAAACCTTCGAAAAGTATTGTGCACCATAGAGCTGATCAAAAAAAATTCATATCGGGAAATGAATACATATTCATAATGGTGATGTTATTCAAGGTACTATAATAAATGAAAAGTCTCATTAAACCATATTTCTTTTTAACAAACAATATATGATCACCCCATTGTGATTTATTAAGTAGAATTAAACCCTTATCTAATAACTCTTGTAATAAATTCATGAACTATAAACGTTCAATTTGATCAATTCGATAAGGGGGTTTGAAATTAGATTAGCATGAGTAACTAAGATAAAAGTAAATTCAACTAATAAATCATGTAAAATATTATGAATCTCATCAGTAAAATACATCAAGATAATAATTTAACACTATCACATAATTTACTAGAATATTTCCTTTGTTTTCATCAAGTTGTACAAGATAATATTCATTTCCTTTTTTTAGTAGTTTCTCATATACCTGATATGTTATCAATTGTAATGGCTCATTCATGTACACAAAATGAAAGTCGTTCTAAAAAAATTCTTTATATCTACATCTAATCTTAAAATATAATAAATAATACAAATCTAATCCCACAATTACTTCAAAATATATTATGAGAAAAATGAAAAAGTGTTACAGGTATATGTTTTCCTCATATTATGGAAGAATGATTCTTATAGTTTTTTTTGCCTCACCATTTCCCCCCTGGGGTTTTTTCTACAAGTTTTGGATTCATTTTACAAGGGGGAATTTCAAATTTATGAAAACATTTATTATAAATTAAAGAATGTGTAGAACCTAAATCAAATAATCCATTTGGATAATATGAATAAACAAAAAATTATACCTGAAACCACATCGTTTTATGGACCAACATCTACTGATGTAGTTGCACATGACTTCACCATACAATTCTTCATATAATCTATATACTTCCAATCATACAAATTTTTCATTGAACACTTGTTTTTATAATGACCAATATTGTTACATTATAAAAATCTTACTAATTGTAAATAATATTTTTTTCATACCATTACCTTGATCATATTTAGTGCAGTAAAAATCCTTATATCTATTTTACAACATCAGAAGCACATATTCAAATTCCAAATTCATTCCCCAGTGTTCTTTTTACCACAATTTTTACAAACTTTGAACTTAATTTCCTTACCATTCGAATTTTTTAATTAATTATTTCTTTTCCCCATCCCCCTAGACCTCATTTTTTGTTGGTTTTCAAAAAACACATGATCATCGGCGAACTCAATTTCTACCTTTTCTACACATCAAACAAGTTATTCATAAATTATAAACACCTGATAATATAATGCCTTTTGATTCATTAGCATTAATCCTAATTAAAAATGATTCATTTTAAATATAGATCCCTAGTAAAATTTATAGCATACCTTACCAGTTGAGTGAATTTTTCTTCATATACTGCCATTAAATTTTTACCATTACTCATTAAATGTTATTTGTTTCCATCTTTGGTCAAACCACCTTAGGAAAATATTTCATCAGAAACATATTTTTTAATTCATCTCACTCAATAGAATCAATCTCCACAAAATCCATGATATACATAACCATAGTCGACCACTGATCAACCTAACCTTCGAAATGGTAAACAAAAATACAATCCTTTTGATTGTATAAACACCCCATGAAATTGAATATATTTTCTAGTTCATTAGGCCACACCTCAGCCTGAATGGGGTCATATGATCCTCTGAATAATGGGTAATGTTTCCTCATGAAATTATCCACTACCAACATGTTCAAATTTTCTTGATCAAGCAGATATCATGAATGGATACTACCATCATTAATTTCAAGATTCAATTCCACCATCGTAACAATAAACTATTCTGTTCTAATTCTGACCATATCATGTTTCTAGTTTGGAAGGTTGTTTTCATCTAGATTTCATCCCAACAAAGTTGCACTTTTTCCCCTACGAGAAACCACTCGGAAAAAAATATCTAAAAATAATCTACTTTGTTATCCTCAAATATAATATCATTTAAATTTTATAATAATGTAAAGGTCATCTATTGATATTCTATAAACAATATCTTAATCCCTAAAGTTATCTAAACCAACCATAGAAAACTACTATAAGGCCACAACCTTAAACGTTACTTAATAATTTTTTCAATAAATAATTCACATTGAGGATATTTTATTAGGTTTATATTTTTAGAGAAGTAGAACATAACTTTTACATAATAACTTCTATATTATAAAGTAGATTCTTTATACTCACTATCCTTTTTTCTCCAAATAAATCCCATTAAAATAAAAAATGAATTCTTTTCTTGATAAATATATTATTTACTTATTCATTTCTCTTACTCATCCTTTTGCTGTTTGAAAACATTTTATAAACTTCGGATGACCTTAAAAGTCATATTATGGGATATAAAATAAATAAATAAATATGTTAGTCCATGGATAATTATAAACCAACGAAATCATACTTTTCACCCATAAAATGCAAGATCTTATACTTAACTCATGAAATCATATAATTCATATAAAAATTATATAAATCATAAATCATAATAGTTTCTTATGGAATCTATATCATACATACATTATTTATTTCATATCTACATAGAATGTAACCTTCGTGGTTGCATTTGGAATAACTATCACAATATATTCCCTAAATATCAGAGCAGAAACCCAACAATTTATCTCTTTATCAATAAAAAATTAATTAGAGAGCTATCAAAGGTTGAACATTCTATATTTTATCATGAAAAACACCATATACATAATCAATTCCCATGAACCATAACATAATCATAACCCGTTAACATGCATAAAAAATAACATTTCCACATTGCAATCAAAAGATACTATTCTTAAATATTAATATAATTAATAACTTCAAAAAACCATTATAAATACCAAAATAAACAAAATTAAAATATGGAATTTATTTTCGTTTGAAAAAAATTAAGTGTTATAGAGAAATCCAAATATCTAATAGTGGTCACCGTGATGGAAAACTCATTATCACTATGTGCGTTAAAAAACATTCATTTTGTCATTCAACAAAACATTTCATAGAAAATGATTCCTTTAAAAAACCATTGAATGAAATTAAAAATCAAAGGGTTTAATAATACAATTTATAAAAGAATGTATTGTATATTTTCAAAATATGCCTCAACGAATGAAGATTTTGACGATGTCCCTTACCCTGAGTTTGAATAATCTCATACATTCTTTATCACCGTGAATAATAAACATAGGTTTATTTATAATTTATTGAAAATAATTATCAATTTTATTATTCCATTTTTATCACTTATTACTATGTTATAACAATTAGTTAATAATTAGATTTCATCTCAAACATTTTTTTGATATTTGGTTCTTAAGTCGAAAAAATACATCGTATGTTGTCAGTAGTCCATGTGGCCATAAGCTCATCATCACCATAATAACATTAATGAAATAATAAAAAATTTTAATCATTAATTATAATTCTACATAAAACTATTTATTTGTGGTATGAAAAATGAACAATGTTTTAATCATTGAGACGGTAGGCCTTACGTATGCATGTGAATCATTTTCCAGTTTTCATTGGTAATTATGGAAAAAAGTTTAATTATTATTTTATATTTACAGAATGATAAAAACATCATTAATATAATATTAAAAATTTATGTTTACTTATATATATCATACAAGTGATATAATAAATAAAAATCAGTCACATCTCTTGGTGGAGTTGATAATTCACACGTACGAACAAATGAAATTACCATTTTTATGTGCATGGATGTAATAATTTAATTGATCTATTATGATATTATAATGATTAATATGTCATTAATATAATATATATACTTTAATTAACTTTTTATAACCATTAACAATATATTTCTATGGAATTGTAATCAGATCGTTTCATAGTGGTTTTAGTTCACATGTACGCAAGAATGAATAATTTCATTCCCATTTAATAGAACTGCAGATGGATTTGGGTGCTGATATTAACATAATAAATTCTAATTATATTGAGGATACTGTAATTATTATTTCATCTAGGAATAATAATATCTAAAGGATGTGTAAAAATAAATAATAAATAAATAATTATAGTAAACAACACCTCTCCTTCGGTTGATTACGTTTCAAGAACACCTTAACATCTCTATAGTGAAGAGTTGGGGGATTGTTATAGGAGAGGGAAGAGGCTCCCTTGGAAAATCATAAAATATTAAATTAATATACATAAAGTTTTAATTCCAAATGACTCAAATGTAAGTTATATCGAAGATAAGATGTGTATTTTTCTAGGTCTTAAAAAATAATAATTTTTATTGCTATATTTTTTTAACCAATCATTTTTGTTTGACCTAAATTATTCTCTCCTAATTTTTAATTGTGGTAAAAACATTTTAATAATCAATAATCTATAAAGTTTACTCATTTGGGGTAAATAACCCATATTTGGAAATATTCATAACATAGAGACAATATCATAGCAACATTGTAATTTAAATTAAAAAAATATTATTTCTAAATAAATAATTAAAATAATATTTTTATAACTATCAAGAGTGTCAATTTTGACACTATTCATTTCATTGAATTTTTAAAAAATCAAACATAAAGATAACATAGAAAAAAACATTAGTATAATTATAATATATCATAATCAGCTATAAAAGTCATATAGTACCATAATTAAATATTATTATATTTATTATAATATTTATATATAAATATTTTGAAATTTAACTTTATAAAATAATTATTATGTCAATATTGTTTCAGTAATTATGGTAATTATTTAATCTCTTAAAATTATTAATAAATTATCATAATTTGGATAATTTATTTATATTTTGTTACACAATATAATATCAATTATTTACCATGTTTATCCCTATATTAAAATTATTATAAATATAAGAAATAATATATTGACGTGTTGTAACTTTCTTTTGTTTTGATAAAATTTAAATCACTTTTATTGAATCAAACTCCATTAAAGTAGTCAATTATTATACATAGGTGTTAAGGGTCAAATTGATTTCATCAAATATGATCTTTTCAGGTGGTGTGGTATTTTTATTATGCTTATCTTGTTATTTATTACCCTAATTTATCTGATTTAACATTAACTATGGTCAAAACAATTACCACAGTTACCTATCATAAAATCCAAAATATAAAAGGAAATAATTAACATAATTTGAACCCAATGATTCCAAATATGGAATCCATTTTTAAAATTATAATACTGTTATGTTTTAGTAATATATATATTATTAATACCTATTGTCAAAATGAGAAAATGAGCTTTTAATAGTAAAAAAAGATCAAAATATTGACATGGGTTTATATCTAATGTCATTGTGAAATTACATTAAATTACCAACATTCAATTAATAGATAAAAAATTATATCTAATTATACATTAAAAAATATAAAATATATTCTTAAATTATAATTAAAAGAGATGAAAAAGATGTTTCCAAATAAAATGCAGTATTTTCACTATACATTTAAATATCAATTTTATAAAAAATACCAAAACATTATCCAAAATAAATATTTATATACCACTTCCAAAAATAAATTTTATTTTTTCCAATGTATGTAATTATTGTGTCAAAAAAATATTTTAAATGGGTTCACCGTCAAAATGTGGTACAACTACCTTTTTAAAATATTAGCACTTTTATTCCTAAATTTTTATTTATTCTTATTCTATGCCCATAATATTTATTATATGAATGTAAAGTCATTTAATAAACATTTTTAAGCATAATATAGTAAGTTTGGTTCATTCCCTCCAATACAATGACTAGGAATTCACTACCATTTATAATAATTATATTAATATTCTATTATTTTTTGTTATAACTAAGTATTATGTGTAATATAAGATGTCAGTGAAACTCATTATTATGTGTCCAGTACACTATTTGACATAACATCCAATAATGATAAAATTAATATCATATTAAAATATATTAATATAAATGAGAATGTATTAATATATAATTACCTAGGATATTATGATTATGAAGATTTATTGGTTCCATTCTATAAATTGTATCAGAAAATTGGTTATCCATAAGAATGAAATAAATCTTAAAGTCCACTACTCTATCAAGTGGTAACCATAAAAAGTCCTAAGATAATAGATCCATGAACCAATATACAATGCGTTGAAATACATCAAACTTCACATTGTCATCATCTAGAAAAATTCTTCCAACATGGGAAATAATATCCTCATATTACTGATGAACAAGAACATCACGACATAGCTTGATATCCCACATTACATGATGAATTAATTTCTCAACCTAAGCAGAGAAAATATTCACTATATAGTGGAAATAATATATGTAGAATTGGTACACTTCTATAAAATCCATACACAATATCATGTCTAAATAATACATGTACTGTATGTAAAGCTCCTCTGAAAAATGATACTCCCCAACCTCTAGAGAACACCACTAACATAAAAAGATATCTATCAAATCTACTCCAAAAGGTGTATCAATCATCATAACCCCACTCAATAACAACGTTGTTACACTCATCCTATTCACATGTTTATAATATATTAAATAATGAGAGGCACTAGTATAAAATAAGTTACTAGAGAGTGTTAAAGCTACAATAATAATACATATAACTATTGATGGTCCAACCTCGCTATCAAAAAGTCATAGATTAATTTCATATAATTATCCTTACACTCTTTCATATTATACAATATGATTTCCTTGAGCTACACAACGCTACTAATATTGGTGTTGTTTGCTAGATGTACCACATCCACTACTTCAACCACCATGACTAGTATAACTCTATCTTAATGAAAAATATTTTTTTTAATACACCCTTCCATCACTCATTTTTTTCTAGATCCCCCTATTTTACACACATATCATGGGTTATTGAAGAACCAATGTAGATCTACCATTCTTTCACAAGACAGAAATGCTACCTTGGGTTTGGGGAACTGTCTACAATGATGTCTCAACTTATTACCCCATTATAATAGAACTGCATTAGCTTATTGCATAACTAATTGTACCCCCTAGCCACTCTACTTTGTACAGATCCTATTATCATTATCATTGATAGGATTCGTACTCTTAATATATGTACCACCTAGTCATCTAGAAAAACCCACATGTTCTTCATTATATTCCTTCTTTAGGTTATCCAAATATTTGTTATCTTGATATAAAACTTCTGCAATCAAATTCATTGTAATGATGATATTATAGGACCTAATATCTCATTCAAGACCATCCATAAACCATTTATAGAGGTATCATCATCTCCTATAAACACTATAATGAAGAGATAAAAATCAATAAAGCTGCTAGAATATTCTACCAAATACATACTCCCCTTGGGTAAACATCATTAACATAGTTTCCCTATCATTTCGCACCATCCTAGGGTAAACCTCCTCTAAGAAAATATCCTAAAATTCAATACAATCCATATTTTCTATCATTCCATCTCATGTATATATATCCCACTACTGTTTCACTTGAACACATAATATATATGTATCCATTTTTACTTTTTTCTAAGTAATAGTTTCCTAGTGGTCAACATTCTTCTATATAGACTCAATCCAAAACATAGCTCCCCCATGTCCACCCTCTCTAGTAAATTTCAGATTGTGATATAACTAGATATCCCATGTTACTTCTCACATACTCTTCATAACCCACCCTGGGCCTCTATCCATAAACTACATAAATCTATAAAATCTCCTATGAATCTTCTCTCAATCTTTCTCATATGGAACTATAGAAGCCTTTTGGTTTTTATACAGGAGGTACACTTCCTTCTATGTCTACCTGTCATCTTATCTGAAAACATTATCATGGATTCATGCCTACGTAATAAAAATACATTACATCCAAAACATGACACAATATTAACACATTTATATAATGGGGTTCACAATAATCCATAACAAGTCATCCCCCACACCTCACCACAAGGTCATAACTGGGGCACTATTACTACCCTCAACCATCCATTAAATAGTTCACGGTAAACTAATGTTAAGAAGATTTCAATTGTTAATGTTCTCTTTAGAAACCCATTTATACATTTCATCTACCATGGTTAGAATTATTTTAATATTTTAAATTTCATTTTAGGAACCGTTACATTTAAATTAAAAATGTAAAGAAAAGAATTTTTATTTAAATAAATCACCCAAAACATTATTTTCGTGGGCTCTTAAAAATGATGCATTTCACAATAATTCATTTGTGACTAGAATGATTCATGTATACTATACCTTCATTCCATACCAAATAATGTATAAAATCTTAGAAACAAATTACAACACACAAAAAATTCATCACCTAAGGTGAAATAATATTCCACCGTAACATCACACATCATTAAAAATAATCTCACCATTGGTACATGGGTCTTTATCTCATTCATGGGTTACATACTCCCAAGTCGGATCTCGTGAATAAGGCTTTAGTCTTTCTAGTATCTTGTCTACCTTTTCAAAATATTATAATAAAATATAATAAAATAAATCAAAGATCTAATACACTTTGTAGCATCTGGACCTAGTTGACACATACCAGTTCCTCAACCTAGATGATTACATGGAATCAAGAGCGCCTCCAAATATTATAAGGAATTATAACTAGTAGAGAAGGGTTAAAAGATGTATTTTTGGGAGACTATACCCACTTTATTATAGTAAAATTTGAATAAATATAAGTAACCAATAACCATAGATTATAAATAATAACCAGATATTAGACCAAAACAATGATTATGAACATAAAAAGATAATAACAACACTGGAATACATTATACAAAGAAATCATAGAAATTTCTGGCCATATATGTGTCACATTTCAAATAAAAATAAAATAAAATGAAACACTAGAAACACCGAATGTGGGTCATGACACCATGATTGATTCCCTCACCCAAGTTCAATCCCAACTCATCTATATGACAAAGCACTGTTTTCCTTATCCTATCAGATAAATATATAATATATTTGACTACCAATCTGTTTTCCCATGTAGGGTGTGAGTACATATTAGTATGCCACTAGATATGGTCTATAAAATAATATCCAGTACATAATAGATTATGCAGTTGTATAAAGAGTAAATAAAAATAAATAAGGTAAACATTAATCACATTTCATTATTCGTTAATTTCCAAAATATATTTTCTTGGTTGCAGATGAGACCCGACCCATCAATAACTTCTTATGCCTGTGTTGGAATTTGAATTATGACCCATAGTGAACCAAAATTTGTTAATCTTAGGCTTTCATTATTTATTTATATCTAATTTTATTTCATGGATTCTTCAAATTTGGGTCTTTTTATAATATCATTGTCCTATTATTCATGTAGAGGATACATTTGGTATTAGGATCATCAATGTCTATCCCACACCCCATCTTTATATAAAGAATCAGTCCATGTACCATGATATAATATACACATGCATTCATTTTTTCATGGAACATCATTTCTAGCATCCTATGGGTATTTTGAACAACACTCCATGTCTCTCACCCCATTTATCAATAAATCACTCATATATCATATATATCACATTCACCAGGGATAATATTTGTTAACCTTCTTATCAATCATTCTCATCATGGAACATCATTAAAATTTTACACCACAATCATGGTTCCCTATTTAAATAATATTGTATAAAATGATGAATTCACTATTATACCACTTAACCGAATTTAATCATATTTTCAATTGACCGTTTATGTTTATTCCATCCAACCCTTTAATTCCAATTTTCAATGAATCCCATAATCAATTTAATCGACCAATTTTATAATTCCACATCCCACTAAATCAATAATCCCAATACTATACCAATTTCATAGTTTTATTAATTAATTTAACCAATTAATTAATCCAATTCAGGGTTCACATTCTAAATTTGGAAATTGGAATTGAAAAATTAGGTATATTTAATTATAATTCACGACAAAGGGAATTGAAATTTATACCACTTAAATCATGGTTTTTATGAGAGTTCTCCAAACCTAAATACCCATATTGTAGCAGAACGATCAATTTCATATTGGCGTGGATGATCTTAGACCAAATACTTGAAAAATTAACCTAAGGAATAAGAACCATGAAAAAATATATCTAAACCATCGCTAACAAAGGATAAAAGAGTCCACTTCATCCAGAAACATAGACATAAGAGGGATTAATCCAACATGGGAAGTAAAACAAGTTAACAATAGAGACTTTATCCTTCAAATAGATCATTAATTTGTCACGAATCGAATTTAGAGAGCCTTGAAACCCTCCAAAAAGGATCAATATTTTTGGAAATTAATTTTCTATGTCTAGGGGTGATTTGGAATTAATACTATTGGTTATTGATATTTTATATAATTTTTGGATGGATTAAAATCATCTGTGAAGAGTTTCATGTAAGGGTCACATGGTTTGTCAATATATTCTCCCAAACCATTAACCCCTATTATTGGGGTTCAATATTTCTCCTTGGGTGGTGAATGGTTTCAAAAACCATGCACCAATAGTGAAAACTAGCTCAATTTGAGGATTCAGGGTTTTTTTATTGAGAAAGGTTTATCAAAACCTTATGAAATCCATTGAATTCCCAAAACCCTTAAAAATAAATAAAAAAATATCATAATTGGTCCAAAGTATATCCACACAAAAATATAGTAATAAAATGATAAATTAATTCTAAAAAATGAGAATGACACATCACCAAATAAAAGTACAGATCCTACAAACATATTTACTCAGACATCATGTAAGTCATTGGTAGAAACTAAACACTTAACATCCCTCTAGTTTGGGTTCAAGCCTTGAATCCTAAAATTTCCTTATGAGTGGTCACCTAGAATAAATTTTGTCCATTTTATAAAACAATATTAAAAAAATTCCTATAATTGTACCAAATTTTAATATCTCATAATTACTAAAATATCATATAGTAGATAAAACATATCAGTTACAAATTTCTTCACAAAGAACTCTTTATCATTTTTGTCTCAACATGAGACACATGATAATTGTAAATATATCTTAGTCATGTGTTCTATAAGATGTTAATAATGTCATTGAATTAAATTTCATGTTCATCAGTTCTATTCAAACAATTATATAAAATCCATTATGAAATGATACTCCCAAAAAAATCCATATGAGTTTCATGATTTATATAAATATAATTTCATTTAATATTAATATTTAAAAATAATTGTTGGATCCAAATAAACAAGCATATTATTCAATCCAATTTATTTTTATTAATAAAAAAACCATGACATTGATCCCTCATTTTATTCATTGGGTATATTCCATTGATTCGTTATACATTCATTTACATAGATCCCCACATCCATATACTCGAATAATATCTAAGTGGGGAATTATTTCCTTCCCTTGAAATCATGAGAATGGTGGTTTATTTCCCTACACATAAATGAAACTCTTTTTATATTTATGAATTTACCAAGTTTACCACTTAAAAAACAATCATATTTTGAAAAATGCTCTATTCCCTTCTTCACTTAATCCATATCTATATTTGTTTTCATCTTCTTATATTGCTTCATTTCGATGTCATAAGAATTTAAGAATTATTTCTTTTCTATAGTAGAACAAGATACTATATCCCGATATGATGAGAATGTTTGGGTGGCTAGTTCTTTTTAGATGATTGGAATATCTAAAATAAATAAATTGTCAATCATGTTATTTTGATTGTGTACATATTTTGTAGAATATAGTGAAATCATTGTATTATTGAATTCATACATAGAAACATTTTCCTATTTATTATTTCATAGACTTTGGAACGGTCTATTTATATCCTCTCATTGACTAGAAAGAAAATATTTTTTGCATTAATAGTACCTTTACATCCTTTATTCCATTTTTTAAATTTATTCATTATCAAACATGTTTTAAATAAATGAACACCATTAATCTTTATCTCGTGAGGTTAAATAATATTCCATGAAGAAATCATCACATTCACTAATTTTTATAGTAAGAAATTTATTCTCTATGTAACATATCAATTACCTACCTAAAAATGGATTGTTATTCCTATTGATTAATGGATGTTTATAAAACCTGATGTAGTGTAACATTATTACACTATTTGATAGATTATTAAGATGATCTGTATTGGAAAAGATATTACTCATAACCATATAGATATTCCCTATTAGGGTTATAATTTGATCTAATCCAGCTACATATCCGTTTCCAGCCTCATTATCTTATCTACAAGGGAATCCCTGCATGGTGAACATTCAATGCTATGGTTATTATTAATTCTATTAGGTTCCTTTTATAGAAAAATGTAATACACTATATTAGATCATAACAATATGAAACATGATGTATAATCCCAAAAATAGTGAAATACATAATGTAAATTTAAAATTTTATTCATATATAATATCATATTCCTATACATGGTTTATTTGGGATTATAATTATATATTACTCCTTACTAGTGAGTTTTAATGAAAATGTGATTTCTCTTAAAAATATCACATGGGAGTGGAAAATGAGTTACACAATAAGGGATATTATCATGCACTTGGTGATGATTGGGTCAAGCCCAATGTACCCTTTTTGTAGTTATTACCCCTCTATACATCTCATCGAGAATCAAAATCACATATAGTATCCAAACATGGATTTATTTTCTAGGAAAAACCTCATAATATCTTCTTTAAAAAACATAAGGACATTTTTATATACTTATCGTCAAATTCTATCATATAGTTATTTTACCTAATCTATATTTTCCTTAATCTAGTTCCCATGGTTTTTTGTAAACATACCTCGATACTATTAATAACATGCCACACCCTAGTAGCCCTGATCTGGTGTCTACTTTATTACATTTTTATAAGATAACTAGAACCACATCCCAAAATACTTAATTGATTACTAGTCTTGGTAAACTAGAAACATACATGAAATTACCATGAAATATTACATAATAAAATATGATCATATTTTTCATTGAGAATACCCATATAAAATTTTGTGTATCCCAGCATATTAATCATAAAACACTTCCTCACATCATAGATAAAATAAAAAAAAGAAAGGTTCATTCTTGAATGTTGTGTAAATGCAAGCATATATCAGAATTTATGAATAAATAATGGTTAATCAATATAGAAAGGTAAATAAATAGAATACATGTCATTTAATTAATAAGAAAATCATAAAATGGAAAGATAAAATTTTGATAAAATAATGTTATATAAATAATCACATAAGCCTAAAACATAACCACATATATTTTATCAAATTGAATAATCACATGGAATATCAATAATTGAATTCATAATGACAGAATAAATAATTCTAGACATATAAAAGATAAATTATAGGCCTTCTTCCATGATATCTAATACCATTGATGCATTTTACCAAGATATTAATATAAATTTGTACGACCTCATCCGAAACCCCTTCTACTTTTCCTCATGAGTCCAATAAATGCATCATGGGGAAATATTCCCATCTAATCACATAATATGTATAATTAATTTCTCATATTAAATGGATGAATCATAATCTACATAATTATGAACTTATAAACTATAAAATAGAATTTATATTTTTCATCAATCAATAAATGTAATCCTAAATTATCTAGACTAAACTGAATAATATCAACATAGCACATCTCCAATCAAATTTATCAAACTTCATATAGAGAAGTAATAAAGATGTAAAAATTGGTGTATATCCCTATTAAAAAAAATTTAACATCATGGAATTTTTTTTTCAAAGGGAATATATTTTATTGATCACGTAGAAAATTTATGGGGAAATTAATTTTTCTTTGAAGATAAAACCTTTTATTTTAAAATTTCAAAATTATTTAAATATTTTCCAAATCCGAAGTATTTAAAAATACTTTTTTAAAAATTAATAATGTATAAAATCTTATTTTAAAAATTATTTCAATATTTCATTATATTCTTTAAAATTAATCATCAGTGAAATTACATTTATGCTGATTAGGAAATTCCATACATGCTGGATAAGCAGAAAGAAACATTTGTTTTTACCAAAAAAAGTAATAAAATGTGCCTTTTTTTGAAACATACATGAATATTCGTTTCAAAATATGTTTAAAAAATTACATCCTTCGGTATATATTTCATTAATATGAGATTTTTTAGAAATATAAAACATTTTTATAATAATTTTTAAAATAAATGGTTTTAGAAGAAAAATTATTTTCGACCAAAGAAATAAAAAATGTCAAATTCCAATAAGAAAAATTCAAAATAATTCTAAGTACTAAATAGATATAATATGGTACTATTATATGAAAAAATTTGTGTTATAATATAAAACTAAAATATATTGATTTAATTATTTAACTATCATATAACCTTCTCACAGTGAAACTATATTAGAACATTCTAGAATAATGACGAGTTTATCAAATAAACCATTACCACATTGATTAGAATTTAATCATAATCCTAATTACTGAAACAACATTAAATCATAATTTATGTACAATTAAGATTAATTAAATAATTATATAATATTAATAAGAGATCCATATTAAACATATAAAATAATTACGTTGTGAATATGTTTTATGTCTCACAGAAGTAAAACTAAGTCAATAGACCATTACCTCGAGTAATACATATCACGTAAATTCTTTATCATTCAGAATAATAAAATTAGTTAAATAATTAACCTTTTCATGAACTATATTATATATTTTTATTCATTTTTATTTTACTTATTATCTTGTTATATATGATTACATAAGTGATTATATTTTTGTTGAATATTTTTTTGACGTTTGGATTTTGTGTAAAAAGAGACATTAGTAGGTTGATTAGGGGAAAAGATATCATTATTTTAAGATATAAAATATAATAATAAGTATTTGTTTATAATATTAATATATCAATATATGTTTAAATACAATAACGAGTTACTCTTATGAAAAATGAACCATGTTATAATCATTGGGATAGTAGGTTGTACGTATAGATGAGTAATGTTTAAATTTTTTCATTGATCATTTTGTAAACATGTTAGTAAATATATTATCTTTAAATAATGATAATAATATCATTTATAGAACATTATTTCTTTAAATATTTTTATATATATCATCCAATTAATTTTTTGATGATAACATATTTACATCACTTTAGGAAGGTCGTAGACCACACATACAAGAATGACATTATCATTTTTCAATTGGATAATGAAAATGATATATTATCTTTTTGAGATGATAAATATGCCATAAATATCTAAATGTTTTTTATATCATATATATTAATTAAAATTAAATTCTATACCTTCCATGTAAAATTTTAGTGAAAATTAATCGAATCTCTTCGTGTGGCGGTAGTCCACTGTACACACGAGCGATGCTATCGTATCACCTATGGATAGTAAATATTAATAAATATATATTATATGGTGACATAATAGATTTAATTATATAATAAATATCATATATATATACTTATTATCCATTATTATACCCAACCATGAGAGGTTTTGGTGGAAATCCTGCCATAACGATTCGCATGGAGGTATTTAGTCGTAAAAATGAGAAACATTATCCATTCCATTTTGAGTGTAGATGATATAGATAGAGGTTATATACATAAAATAATAACATCTTACTAAATGATATATATTTTTGTTATTATATAACAATAAATTTTACTTCTTCTCAAAACACTTGTTGAGGATAATATCAAAAAAGTAGTAGAATTTATTTACTACCAAAATAATAATTTTTGGATGAGGGGATGGAATTTTGGAAGTAATTTAGATAGTTCTAGTCCTATAGTAAATTTTATGAATTTTTAATTATGATAGGAGTGGGTGGACTTTTATATTTTAGGGGAGGGGTGCATTTGTAATTATTTAAATGAAAAACAAATTCCGTCATTTTCTGCATTCCAAAAGGATCAAAAATAAATTATTATCTATAAGTATACATGATATGTTCAAAATATACCATCTAATATAATCGAGACCTATACATAGTTTATTTTATCTTTTATCTATTTTAGTTTACCCACCACCCTAGTAAATTAGTTTTTGATTTAACAGTGGTCATTAATTTTTGTTGTTTTTACTATTCATTTTCGTTAAAAAATTAACATTGAATTATTAGATAAAATTTAATAATATTATTAAAAATTAATAATACATTTTCAAAATTAAATTTAAATTTTTAATAAAAAATTAGTCCCACATATTGGATGATAAAGGAGGATTTAAAATATAAAATATTTAGATGTTTACAATGTTCTTATACGAAAAAGCATTGTGAAAATAATTAAAATGACCAAAATTTGAGTAATGGATATATAATAGATATGGTTTTGATTTAAACACATTTTAAAATATAATTTGACTTCAAAAATAATATAAACATAAATTTTTTTTTCAATTATAATTTTGTATATTTCACTATTCATTAGAAAGATTCGACAATTCAAAAAAACCCTACAAATTCACCCCATCCTAATTTTGACATATAAATTAGAAAAAAGATTTTAATTTTTAAAAATAAATTTCTTATCTATTGGTAACATTTATTAATAAAAAATTCACATAAAACACATCTATAACACATTTTAGAAAAATATTGTAGTTATGAGAACATTTATTTTTTTTCAAATGGTTATAAATTTGATTATAATAAATAGTTATCAATTTTATTTATTTTTAATATTTTAAAGAAATTTAATCCTCATATTTTAATTAGTAATAATTATACCCCCCATTTTAAAATATTATTCTATATTGGTAATATTTAAATATTACTATTTTAATAGTGTATTGTGTTTCATTCAAACTGGGTATTTTGATCATTGCATGTATCAAATTGGATGAATAAATTTTAAAATAATATTTTTATGTCTGATATTTTTATGTTCCCTTTTAAAAACGGTGTTACATGTCATGGATTCTATTCAATATATAGTTCATATTTTAAAATCATAGGGTAATAATATTCCATTTTTAAGATTTTTTCATGATACAAAGTGTAAATATACCTAGAAAAGTCAAAAGATTCCAATAATACATGGAAATATTTAAATTCTTTTTGTTCAGGAATTTATTAACAATTCAAAAGACATGAAATTTGTGTTTCCCCTAGAGGAAACAATATGATTGTTATGGATGTTTTAGGTGGCTAACTTGACATGATGATATTATGATATTCAATTTGATTGTAATCTTATTTGTATTTAGGGAGTTTATATATTTTAATATAGAAATTGTATTCATAAAAATATGATGTGAATATAACTAGAAATGAAATGAAAATAAAAAATGTAGTCACACACAATGCAAGAGATTTTTAAATTATATGAAGTTATGGAATAAACCAATATATTCTTGAGAGGAATGGGTAACCCATAGAAGAGATTTAATTAGTGGAAGAAGGGTATCATGGTATATTGTGTAAATAGAAGATCATAATTTCATTAGACATATTTTATTTATAAATCTATAATTTTATATTTCATATAAGAATGCATTTGGCTTCATATGTTTCTTCTCATGTGATATACCATCAGTAATGTGATTCCCTATATTTTTTCTATTTTATGATTATAAAATAATAGATCTAGGTGAATGGTATAATATTGACAATTCACTTGGGATGTAGTCATCCATTATAAAGGGAAACCTCATTAACAAATAGGTCATGTGAAAAAAAATTTCCACGCTATTTTCTTTGATAATAGTGTAGTTCAATAATCAAAATCATATAAAATTTTTCAATGAAATTTACATACACTAATCAACCACTTTTTAGGGTTTTTTTGTTTATTTTTTATCCTTTATATTAGTATTAGTCAGTGGATTTTAATTTATTATATTTTATTGTACAAAAAGTAACACACAAATTTGATAATAAAAAATATGTTACTCAATGAGATAGAAAGGGTTTTCCCTTCTAGTATTAGAGAATGATGCATTGTGTTTTATACATAAGGCTTGATGTTATTTATTCTTCCCTTCTTGGATTCATATATCCTAATATATTTATTCTAAAGACCCGAAAATTTCAAGGAAATTTTTTTCTTAATTTATTTGGAATTTTACGAGTCCGCGGTTTCTGACGGAGCCTGATTCTGAGGCCCTATGTACTCGAAATAATGTTATGAGGTTTTTTTGGGTACGTTCAGTAAACGTATGTGAAGGTTTTTCTATATTTTGAACCGATGCTTGGAATTGAAATCTGAGGGCACCTATGAACTCGCAGCACCGTTTTTCGCTTAGGGGGTCCTTTACCGCAGTTGCGTTCTGTCGTATATGGTAGTTAAAATTTGGGGATTCGTTAAGACTTAATTAAATTGTTGTGTTACAATTTATTTTTAAGTGGATGTTAATTCCTCCAATAGGTAGTAGGAGTTGGGGCCCACACCCCACCTAACATCACATGGGAGGATATGACTAGGGTGTTGGGGGCCGTATGAACCCCTAACCATTCAACTCCTCCTTATAACTCTCCAAATTTCCCCATAATTAGTTTGTGATATCTCCACCTCCCAAAAATTAATGATGCCAACTAATGTAATTAATATCCTTATTAATTATGTTGACACATCTCCTTTGAATTAATTTGAATTTATTGGCAATTCACTAAAATTGGAGAAGTCTTTCATAATATTTTCCTTAGCAAATATTTTGGTAGGAATCTTTGGAGAATTAGAGGAGCTTCATTCTTCTATGAATAACATCGTCCTCTCTCGGAGAAGAACACTTCACGACACCAAGAACGCTCCATGACCCGAAGGACGTGAAGCAACTTCTTCAAACTTCTTCTTCCTCCGCGTCAAGGGAGGAGACACCGCCGCGGGGAACGTCACCAAAGACGATGACTCTTCCTCCGATGTTGATGGAGAGACACCGTTATTTCGCGACGCCCGACCACCGTGATGTTCTTCTTCTGCGGTTCAATGACGTGCGACGTCTTTTCAAGGTAGGGGAATTGTTTTGAATTTATCCTTTCCTTTTTTAGGAAAGAATGACCAACGCGGACCAACCATTGCCCGGTTGACCCGTGGATCGCTCGTTCATGCATTTTGGGATTCAAATCAGATTCGGGGTTATGTTCAGGTGTGGTATTAGTTTTAATACATGAATTTGGAGTGAAAAATTCTAACATGAAGGGCGCGGGCTGAAGAACAAGCTCGATCCCTCTGCTGGTTGTTCGTTTGTGCATGGATTGATGGGCGACGACGAAATGGGACCACAACCGCGATTTAGAGATTTTTCGGTGGAGTTTGGGTCCCAAGATGATCATAGGAGAAATCAGTGGGAAAAACGGACCACCGGAGCGTGTCCAGTGGTCTGTGGAAGACAACGGCAGTGAGCTTCCGGAACAGGCCGCCTCGGCTGAGCCGCGATGGCGGGTGGAACCGAAACAACTGAGCCATTCTGTAATTAAAGAGGTGCGTCATTAGCCAAACCATCTGTCCAAGCTAGCCCCCCCCCCCCCACCCCCACCCCCGGCAGGGCCGGGGCAGGCCACTTGAGTCGGGACGCGCCTATGGGGTAGGGCCGTGCCCTACGGGCCAGACCTGTACACGGGTCGGTTCGAATCGGTTCAGCCCGACCAAGGGGGGTTGGGCCGGGTCAGACCGGGCCCATACCCCCTTTTGGAACCTTTTTCTATTAAACGCCCATAACATGAGCTACATACCTCCGATCGACACACCATTTTTTGAGTAGGATTCCTCGAATCGAGATAGTCGTTTCAGTATATTACTCTCAAGGGTTTGGTGAAGTTTGGGTATGGCCAGGTTGGTTCGAAACTGAAACCAATCGCACCCTCGGAGCGGAAATGTTTATAAGATAAGGACCGGATGTCTGATTGATGTGTCTTCAACTACGTTGGTTTAAATTTTTTAAGATGGTTCTTTTGGAATATTCCATGTGGGATTCGGATGAGATTGGAGTATGGTCCGGTTGGTTTTAGCTTAAAAACAAACCAGGCCCCTGGAATGGAAAAGCCAATAACTCACAGACAGGGCATCTGATTGATGCGTCGTCTGTTTTGTTGAGACCCCTATGACAAGGCAGTCCTTTAGGATACTTCCACATGAGACTTCATGAAACTTGGAGTATGGACCAGTTGCTCGTGGAGTGGATCCTCTCGGAGAAGAGATGACAATGTGCGGAGACCTATTACCTGTAGACCTGATGACTGTGTGACCAATTCAACTCGTAGTGATTTGACTAGCCTAGTGGACAGAGTGCCTAGTTTGGAGGTAGACCCACGGAGGATGGAGTTCCTGGTTTGGAAGAAGACCCACGGTACTCGACAGGTGGAGTACCTTAGACGACTATTATGGGGAGCGCCCGGTTAGGCGGCAGACCCACAGCAGACAGAGCGCCCGGTTTGGCAACAAACCCGCGGTACTCGATAGGAGGAGTACCCCCGTAGTCTAAGGTTTGTGAGTAGCACCTTGGAGTCGTGACAAGGCCACTATACTCGACAGAGGAGGAGTTCACCATCATTTTTGGTTTTGATAATGAAAATACTAGTTTGAGCTGAGTCAATGACCTTTGTGATTTTCTCATGATTGAGATAGGTTACTTGATAATAGAGGTATATGTATGGGAATTTACCTAAGTAAAGGTTATATGTTGAGATCATTATTTGTGGTTTATCCTTATTGTATATATTGAGACTTTGAGGGTATTGTAGTCTTTACTAAGTATCATTATACTCCCCCCTGCACAGGCTATGCCCGGACCTCGTTGTGTTGGATGCAGACGACGGACACCGTTGACCGAGGCTGAGTGTACAAGGACTGGACGGTACCCAGAGGTGGACACTCGGCATGACAGCACACAGAGAAGACCGATAGAAGTGGAGTGCAGAGGAAGACATCTGTACCTACCCTTCAAGTAAGATCCCGGAGGATGATCCAGGAGCTGCATCACCATTTAGTTGTTTGTCTTTTCAGTTGTACTTTCTTTCATTTGTAGCTATACCTTTCTATTTGGATTGTATTCCCGGCCCCTTTGTACTTTCAGCACACTTGTTATACTGCTTTACTTTGTGTTTTCTTCTGTTTGTTCTCTGGTTGTGTGTATTTATGTTTTATAAAGGCAATGCCTTCCCAGTTATTGGGAATTACGCCTTTGGTGCTAGTTTCCAGCCCCTTGCCAATGGAAGGTGGGCCTCAGGAAGTCATGATACGGGCCTCAGAGGATGGGTCTTGACAAATTGGCATCATAGGAGTTAGTTTTACCGAAAAACATAGGACTCTGACATTTCTATTCTGTGAAGCAATAGTGTTAAGGGTAATAATTGTGGTTTTCAGTTCACGGAGTCCAGTGTTTTTGCAGGCGGCCGACGTATCCATACACTAGGACCCTAACTTCTTATTTCCGACTCAGTGCACAAAAACACAGATTGTGTTAGGTTCTTAAAAAATTTTCATTAAGTCAACTCAAAACCAGGTCAACTCACCAGGTATAGTATTTAACCATGTCGCATCTATTTCTTTAAGGATACCTCCCCGCGGACGACAAGCTAGAGCCCTAAGAGTTGTGCGTACTGATAGTCTACTGAGTGAAGAGGCTTCAGTATAGGGACCTCTTCTAGTGGAGGCACCAGCGGTACTACATTCCATTGGGCCACTAATGCCACCAGCCACATCAGTAGGTGATGCACGTCGCATGATCGCGCTTCATGAGTTCTAGCGCCATAGGCCACCCAGGTTCCGGGGCGAGATGGACCCACAGGTGGATGAGGATTGGTTGGAGGATGTGGTGAGAGTCTTCATGCTAATAGTGACACCAGCATACTTCATGGTGATCCTTTCTACCAGCCTCCTTTAGGAAGTAGTAGGAAGATGGTGGAGCATGATGCTTCAGATGCACGATGAGGCGACACTTTTATGGTCAGAATTTAAGAGCATGTTCTGGGTTTAGTTTGTACCATCCACCCTTCGAGCGATGCATATACAGAAGCTACTGCATCTACAGCAGGGCAGCATGACAGGGCCACAATACTCAGCGAGGTTCACAGACCTCTCGCGCTACTCTACAGATATGGTACATAACACGTTCATCAGGGCCCAAACCATTGAGGAGGGACTCAAGTTAGAGATTAGAGCTTCATCTATTTATCATAGCATCCCGGCGCAGATTGGGGTGTTGGAGAGAGCCCTCCTAGTGGAGAGTTTCCTTGCTAAGAAATCTTCAGCAGAAGAACCCACCACTAGTCGACATGCAGAGAAGTCTTCTGCAGCTGGCAGTAGACAGATGATGCAGAGGTCCAAGAGAACCAGACCTATAGGTGTTCGACCGCACGACTCAGGATCAGTAGTGCGAGGCACCCGGGGTGGAGATAGAGCCAGGTATACCAGTAACGGACAATGTTACTCCTCCGGTGGGCTTGGTCACATGGCCCATGACTGTCCAACCCACCATGCAGTTGATCAACAGATAGGTGAAGGACCTCCCAGGCAGAGGTAGAGGTTCGGTTATGATGGACCACAAGGAGCTGGCTGTGAATCTGGTGGTGGACAACGCTTTGAGGTGTTTCCACCACCACCACTAGGAAGTCCACCCCGACTGTAGGGAACGAGTGGAGAGGGGAGAGAATAGCCTCAGGCCACTGAATCATATGACTATGGAGCTCTCAAAGTAGGTGGACAGGAGTGGGACTAGTTCTAGGCATTGAGTCCATTCTTCATGATGCTTCATGCTTTGTAAATGATGTTTTTTGTGTTTTCCTAGTGTCTTTGTACTTTGAGATACAGTAATAAAATACACTTGTCATTGTGACATTTTCTTTCCTTCCTTTTTGTGTAATAAGAACTTCCGGTTTAACTATTGACTTAACCCTCACTTTTGAGATTTCTACTGGAGGAGACCCAGGGACCAAAAACAGATGCCGACAGTGTGACTCAACCTTTGGAGATGAGAGTAATGGTTGGTTCTCTTAGTATTAGTGTTGAGGCCTTACGACGTCGTCCATGGCATGAATTAGTACCGTTCATGTCAGGATTGACTATATTAGATAAAGGACGTGGTTCATCTAGGGGATGAGACTGGATTTACCTTTTCGGCAAAGGGGAAATCTTATCATCTCTTGTAGAACATGGGAAAATAACGGTGAAGATGAGTTCTTACAATTGGCTAGTCACAACCATTGTGTGTTGAGCGAACGGTTTATGGTTCACTCTAATCACCATAGTCTCAGGTGTAACTTCTCTCAGAAGGACCTGAACCCAAGACAGCAGTGATGGCATGAGTTCCTCCGAGACTATGACTTCGAGATAGTACATACTCCTGGGAAAGGGAATGTTTATTTAGGTGCACTCAGCAGGAGGTCTGGTTTTCAGCTGCTAGGAGAGCACATGGGAGCGGGAGGCTGAAAATGCATGCACAGAACCCACCTTTGTTTCCACTAGTGTGTGTTGTAGCTTTATGGGGACATAAATCCCTGATTTGGGGGGAATTTAAAGACCCAAAAATTTCATGGAATTTTTTGTCTTAATTTCATTGGAATTTTACAAGTATGCAGTTTCTGACGGTGCCTGATTCTGAGGCCTGGTGTGCCCAGAATCATTTTCTGAAGTTTTGTTCAGGTATATTCAGAATACGTATGTACGAGTTTTTCTATCTTTTGAACCGGTTCTTGGAATTGAAATCTGAGAGCACGGATGAACTCGTAGCACCATTTTTCTCTTAGGGGGACCTTTACTACAGTTGTATTCTGTCGTATGTGGTAGCTAAAATTGGTGGGTTCGTTAAGACTTAAATAAATTGTTGTGTTACAATATATTTTTAAGTGGAAGTTAATTCCTCCAAAGGGATGTTAGAGGTGGGGCACACACCCCACCTAACATCCTAAGGGAGGATATGAATAGGGTGGTGGGGCCCGCATGAACCACTAACCCTTCAACTCCTCCTTATAACTCTCCAACTCTCCCCTTAATTAGTTAGTGATCTCTCCACCTCCCAAACATTAATGATGGAAACCAATGTAATTAATAACCTTATTAATTATGTAGACACATCTACTTTGAATTAATTTTAATTTAATGAAGAATCATTAAAATTGGAGAAGTATTTCATAATACTTTCCTTTGATAATATTTTGGGAGGAATCTTTGGATAATTAGAGGAGCTTCGTTCTTCTACGAAGAACATCGTCCTCTCTCGGTGAAGAACACTCCACGGAACGAAGTACACTCCACGACCCAAAGGACGTGAATCAAATTCTTCAAACTTCTTCTTCCTCTATGTCAAGGGAGGATACACCGCTGTGGGGAACATCGCCAACGATGAAGGCTCTTCGTTCGACGTTGACAGAGTGACACCATTCCTCCGCAACGCCCGACCACCACGACATTCGTCTTCCGCGGTTCGATGACATGTGATGTCTTTTCAAGGTAGGTGATTTTTTTGATTTTCTCCTTTCCTTTTTTATGAAATAACGATGAGCGCGGACCAACCTCTACCCGGTTGATCTATGGATTTCTCGTTCATGCGGGTTGGGATTCGAATCTGATGTGGGTTTCTGTTCGGGTTTGGTTTTAGTTTGAATACTTTAATCTTGATTGAAAACCTCTAATGTGAATGGCTCAGGCCGAAGAACAAGCCTGAACTCTCCGCTGGTTTTTCCTCTATGCGCAGATTGATGGGCGATGACAAATTGGGGCTGCAATGGTGACTTGGAGCTTTCGCAGTGGCGTTCTGGTCCCGAGATGATCATAGGCGCAATAAGTGGGAGAAACGTATCACCAGAGCACGTCTGGTGTTCCGCAGAAGGCAGCGGCGACATGCCACAGTAGCACAGTGGCGCCGGCATCCGGTGGTAGTGCCGCGCCACCAGAACAGGCTATTGTGGCTAAGTCGCGGCAGTGGGTGGAATCGGAATGGAAAAGTTGTTCCGAAATTGTAGTGGTGCGACATTAGCCACGCCAGTTGGCCAAGCTAGCGCCCCCCCACCCCCCCACCCCGTCCGGGCCTGGCCGGGCCACAACAGTCGGGCCAGGCCATGCGACTGGGCCAGACCCGGACCCGGGTTGGGTCTCCCGCTTCTCACCGACGCATGGTGGGTTGGGTCGGGTCGGACCGGGCGACGACCCCCCTTTTTGGGACCTTTTTCTCTTAAACTCCCATAACATGAGTTAAGGAACTCCGATCGATGCACCGCAAGTTGCATAGGATTACTTGGATCGATACGGTCATTTCAGTATATTAAACTCAAGGTTTTGGTGAATCTTGGGTACGTTTGGGTTGGTTCGAACGCAAAACCAACCAGGCCCTCAGTGCGGAAACGCTTATAACATAAAGACCGGACGTCTGATTGACATTCCGTCAACTACATTAGTTTCCTTTTATTGATACAGTTCTTTTGACATAATTCAAGGTGGATTCAGATGATATTGGATCATGGTGGGGTTGGTTTTAGCTTTAAATTCAACCGGGCCCCTAGAACGGAAAAACCAATAACTCATAGACCGGGCGTCTGATTGATGTGATGTCTGTTGCGTTGAGACCCCTATAATGAGGATGTCCTTTGAGATACATCCATGTGAGACTTCGTGACACTTGGAGTATCGACTAGTAGCTAATGGGGTGGATCCTCCCGGAGGCGAGCAAACAAAGTGCGGAGACCTAGTAGCTGTAGACCTGACGACTCTTTGACCGATTCGACTCGGAGTGATTCGACTAGCCCAGTGGACAGATCGCCTATTTTGGTGGCAGAACCATGGTGGACGGAGCGCCTAGTTTGGAAACAGACTTGTGGTAGTCGATAGGAAAAGTACCTCTGACGGCTATTAGGGGGAGCGCCCAGTTTGGCGGCTGACCCATAGTGGACAGAGCGCCCGGTTTTCTAGCAGACCCGTAGTACTTGACTAGAGGAGTATCCCATCAGTCTAAGGTTAGTGAGTAGCACCTCGGAGTCGATACAAGTCCACTGAACTCGACAAAGGAGGATTTCTCTAGTATTTGTGGTTTCGATAATGGAAATCCTTGTTTGAGCTGAGTCAATGACCTTTGTGATTTCCTCATGATTGAGATGGGTTACATTATAACTTAGGTATATGTATGGGCATATACCTAAGTAAAGGTTATCTATTGAGATCATTCTTTGTGGTTTATCCTTGTTTGATTTAGTGAGACATTGAGAGTCTCGGGGTCTCTACTGAGTATCGTTATACTCACCCCTACATGGGCTATGCCCACACCTCGTTGTGTTGGATGCAGACGACAGACTGCGTTGAATGAGATAGAGTGTACAAGGACTAGACGGTACCCGGAGGTGGACACTTGGCATGATGGTACACGGAGCAGACTGATAGACGCGGAGTGCCGAGGAGGAAATTTGTACCTACCCTTCATGTAGGAAACCAGAGTAAGATCGAGGAGCTGCTTCACCATTCAGATGTTTGTACTTTCAGCACACTTGTTATACTGCTTTACATTGTATTTGCTTCCGCTTGTTCTCTAGTTGTGTGTGTTTACATTTTATAAAGTCAATGCCTTCCTAGTTCTAGGGAATTACGCCTTTGGTGCTAGTCACAATCCCCTGGCATATGGAACGTGGGCTTGGGGTAGTCACGATGCGGGCCCCGTGGGACGGGTCATGATATTTATTCATGTGTGTTTTTTTTATAATAAAAATGTCAAAAATTGAGGTAGGAAGAGTATTGATCTATTCAATTTAAAATATTTTTAATTATTTACCGAGTAAAAAATATTCCACAGATCTAATGAGATTTGGGAAAAACAACATTGAATTTATGAATTGAATAATAAGGAATAATAAGTAAATATAATAATTTATATACATTAGTAAGTGCTCATTATAATGCAATAATATGAAATCTTTGATGGATTTTTTTAACAAAATAAATATTTCCATATGTGGTATCTAAGGATATTGATACATTATGAATTATTTTAAAGTGGTTAAAAATAATATGAAAATAAACCATATTACATTTTATATTAATATTTTAGTCATGTATGATGAATATATTTATTAATTAACATTTTATGAGATATACAACACCACATAATTTATCTGATAAAAAGTGGAGTGGTAGTTAATCAAAACGGAATGAAGAAATCAATAAATTCATTCAAGACTCTCAATAAATATATTATTGAATATATTATATTTTGTTCTAATGAATAAATGAATAATTATGATTATTATGATACACTTTATATCACGAAAATTAATTTCACTAGGGGAAGAGTTATATTCAAAATGAAGTTTTCTTTTATATTGCTTAAAACTATGTGAAATTGAGACATTTATCTTGAAATATTCCCTGATGGGAATAAAATAATGATAATGATTTTGGAACACACTATATATATTTTTATAATTGAATATCTATGGGAATGGTCTAAAAAATTAAAAAAGGAAAAAAAATAAAACCATAGTGATGATTCATTGAATAAATTTCATACCCTTAGAATAATTGATTTCTAATTAGAATATGTGCTATAATAAATATGAGGGATATGTGGATGGACCTTATAATATCATCATTTCTCAATGCATGATTAATATAAATTCAATAAATTATAATTTTCAAGTCAATAATAGTTATTCCATTAAAGAAGGTATATCAATCAAGGAATACATATTAATAATATTAGTCAATGTAAGAAAGTAGGGAATGGGAAGGAAATGAGTTTAGAAATAAATTCTAATCAAATAATCAGATAAAAATAAATATTCACAAAAAGAGAAATAATATATTTTTATTAAAATTAAGAATACGTAAATTTTTAATTTAAATATGATAAATGTTGTTAATAATTCAAACATAACTATTATACTTAGGGATAATAATTTGGATGGATTAGAGAATTGAAACATTTAATTAAAAATGCTAAAATGGGATGATAGACATAAAAAAAATTAGTTTTGGGGTGCAGTTAATTCTATAGGAATAAGATATCTAATATCATGGATGATGAAAATGATAAAGATGAAATCAATAAAATAACAAATAACTAGTCTCAAAAGAAATACATTATCTAACAAGAATCCAAATAGTGACAAATATTTATTTTATCAAAAACAAATAAAAAGAAAAATATATTCAGATATATAAACAAAAAAATAATAAGAAAATAGAAAAACATATACCAAACATTCATGGATGTAAAACAAAAGTTAACTTATTGGATACACCAAATAAATTTTGGATTCATTATATAGTTATATATTCTAAAATGATATAATTGGAAAAAGGAATATGATTTCATGGTTATTTTGGGTTTAGTTGCAATCTTGGTCAAAAGGAATATATTTTCCTATACAATATTTCAATTAATATAATAAAACAAATTATAAACAAAGGTAGATAAATATATAGATAAAAAATAGTTTCATACATCATCAACTTAAATATATATTGGAAATGAATAATATATTTGAATTCTTTCATAAAAGAGATTGTAGGTGTGGTAATAAAGGATATTCTTAAGATGTTTCAGAACTAAACAAAAAAAATTTATTCATCATCATACATCTAGAATTCAAAAAAATCAAAACTAATGAGCTAGTGCAGTTGATGTTACATTAAAATTATAAAATCATAAGAATCAATGAATGTTATAAAATTATTACTCTTCTCATGTGACTATACATTTTAGAGAGGGAAACAATAATGTCTAACATTTTCCATGTATTATTTTTAAATATCTGGTACAATTATTACAAGACCAGGTATTCTGGCAGAATGTGATTCCGAGACTTGGAGTGCTCAGAATAGGTGTTGGAAATAGCATAATATTATAAATAGTGTGCACGAGCAGTATTTCTAAAACAGAGGAATTACTTTAAATGGGTTCCCATATTAGAAATTCAATGGCACCACTTCCTTCAGAGAAAAAAATTTACCTTAGGTGGGGCATAACACTGACTGGCATAGGTCAGCAACATGAAGTTATTTTTCAGAAATTTTAATGAAAATAATATAAATTAATATTTTATTTTAATCCATTAAATGATGAAACAACCTAATTATCCTCTATAAAATTATTCTTATGAAAAATTTACAGGGTTAACCGCATATCCCTGTGAATTTGACGACTACCATTGGAGCATTGGAGGATACCCAATGTGAGGATGAAAACAGATCGATCAATTGACAAACCTCAAATTCGATGGTCCTTGACTACAAACGCGATGTTGTGATCGTTCTTCAACCGAATCAATGTAGGGTTTTGTTTCTTTGGTTTATTTTCCATGTTATTCAATTAAATGAATAACACAGATCATCCCACAAATCAGTTGATGCACAGATTTTTCATTCTTGCGGGACAGTTATTATATTTTTTCATTGGGGATTTTTGTTTTGGGAATTGATTTATGATGATCTCGAATTGATCTTTTTGAGTTTCCCTATTTAATATTACTATTGGTAGAGGATCAACACCATGGAAAATGATGGTGGCAGTTTTTTCCTCAATTTTTTTTATTGAATTTATTCTTCTATTTTTTAGACCACGTTCATTTCTTTCTTTGCAGTGTTATGAAAAATGAATTGTTGCTCGTTCGTTTTTCAATGCAACAACCCAAATTTGGATGTCTGACATTTTCACAACCTAGTAGAGGTGCGATGAAGATGATAGAAAATTAATTGACATGGATTGGAGGAAACCATTATTCAAATAGAGGATCTAAACATGTTTTTGGAGCTGATCATAAGCACAAAACATAGAAAATAACCATTTCTAGTACGGGGTGACCTTGAATCTTAAGTTTCAAAGCGATTGGATGGACGAATCAAGATCAAAGAATTTCCTAAGGTTCACTGTTGAAGAACAATATTTTTTGAAATTCATAACTAACACAACATGTAGTTCGGACTACACAGCATGTGGTCCCAACTGAGCAGTGGCAATGGTTTCGTGACATAGGAAGTGATGAAACGGTGTGTTAAAACTATCACACGGTGTGTGGGTCCTTACGTGGGACTTGAAATGTGTCAGTGATGATACATGGACACAGGGTGGAGTACACAACATGTACTTCACCGCACAACTAGACCAAGCCAGTTACACAGGTTACCATGTGTACCTATACATGGATTGGAAGCCACGAGATGAAGTCATGTATAGGCACACAACAAGCGTACATGGTTCATCCCCTAGATTGTGGGACTTGGTGTTTCAAACTCTTACACATCGTGTATACCTCTCTTACATGTCATTCACTTCGACACGAGCTATTGTACACGGGTAGTGTCTGGGGTCATAAGACACAAAATCTAACCCTTTCTACAAGATGTGTACATATTTTAACATGGATTGATCATCTATTTTGTTCTATCCAGTGAACAATGTAAAAGAGTATCAATCCATTTACAAAAAGGTACAAGAAATGTTGAAAGAGTCACACAGCTTGTCATATAACCCCTGGTACTTTCCATGTACAATGGCCCATGTCGAAGAGAATGTCATGAAGAAGAGGTATGCACAACGTGAAAAAGTGTCAAAAGTTGTGTCCTACTATATGGGGGAAACTCTATGTACAATGGTTGTGTGCTTGTACACAGCTTCCACCCATGTCTTCCAATCCATGTAATAGTACAAGGGGCAACCCACGTAACCGGCATTGTCTGGTCGTGTGGTGGAGTATATGCCATGTACACCAACCCATTTTTCGTGTATCATCTGATATACTTGCTGAGTCCCGTGTATGGACCCACGGGCCTTGTTTCCTACTATCACTCACCATGTCATCGCTTACTACCTCATGAAACCCTAGTTTCCTTTCTGTTGGGTCCACATGTCGTTTAGTCTGAACTACACATCACATTTATCACTAATCTTCATAAATTATGTTCTTTACCAGTACTCCTTGGGTGATGCTCAAAGTATTTATCCAGCCATATGATCACATATACGCTCATGATTTATGGTCTCCTCATCATATATAACTTGATTCAGTATGTTTCTGGCATTCGATTACCTCCAAAAACATGTATCGATCCTCCATTCAAAGAGCGGTTGAATAATAGTTTCTTTTTATGTGTGACGATTCATTGTCCTTTTTCATCGTCACACCTCCTTTATGTCGTCACAATGCCAGATAATCAATTTGGGATCATTTCATTGCGAAACAAATGTTAAATGATCAATTTTTCATAACCCCGTGATGAATGTCAAGAACACGAGGTAAAAAAGGGAAAAATAAATTCAGTAAAAAAATTGAGTAATTAACCCCCACTATCATTTTTCATGGAATTGATCCTCTCATATTAGTTGGATTAAACATGGAGAATCTAATATAGTAATTCGATATCATCATGAATCACTTCTAAAAAAATCCCTATAAGAAAGAGGTAATATCCCTCTCACTAGAATTCTCGATCTGCAGATCAACCTATTCATGGGTTGATATGGGTTTGTTGTTTAATCTAGTAATGAGATAAACAAACCCAATAAACAAACCCCTTACCTCTATTTAGTTGAATAATGATCATCGCACTGTGTTCTTCATTAAGGTCCCTTGAATCTGAGGTGCATTGATTGATCGATTCGTCTTCGTCAGCCAATGAAGACTCCTCCAATGATCCAATAGGCAACATCAAATTTCTAGGGTTATATGGATAACCCTGTGAATTGACCATAATTGTATCTTTATAGAGGAAAATTGTATCATTGCGGCATGAAAATGTTTAAGATAAAATAAATTATTAATTTATTTTATTTCCTATAAAACGTCTGAAATCGAACTTATGCTGCTGACCCATACTAATCAATGTTAGAACTCACCTAAGGTAAAGTCATTACTCAGAATACATTGGTGCCCTTAGATTTATAATCTGGAAACCCATTTAAATTTTATTAATCTTTTTCCAAAAAACCACTTGCACACACTATATAAAAGTATAAATTATTTCAAACATTTCTTTAAGGAATTATGGGCCTTTGAATCGTACACCGTCACGAATCATAGTATCATAATAATTCCACATAATATTTAAAAATAATACATGTAAAATTCAAGACAAAACATTACCCCCACCATCAGGATTTTATGTCCCAAAAATTACAAGACAAAAGGATACTCAAATATATGTTGGTATTGTGCTGGATTCTGAGACTCTCACTCCCACGTGCTCTCCTGAAGGTTCATATGCTACCATCATACATGCACTAGGGAATCACTCACCCAAAAAGGATCATCTCTTATTGACTCTTAATCTCCACTGGGTACTCTATGATGGTCACTCTATCATTGATGTCCACATCACCCTAGTTGATGACATGTGTTGTTTCGTCCATGTACCTCCTATACTAGGGATATTGGAATACAACATGTACCAGGTGAAATTTTAGCAATAGAGCTAAGTAGAATTCCAACTTTCCAACACTGTGAAATACCTGAAAAGGGCCACTGATCCTCAGGAATAAATTGTAACCCAGGCCAAATCTTTGCAACCCTCATCGAGGTGAGACCTGAAAAAAGACAAGGCCTCCCTCCTTAAACATCAAAGGTCTCCACTATCTGTCAGCATAGGACTTTTATCAGAACTATGTAGTCTTAATCCTATCCTAGAGTATCTGGACCTTCTTAGAGATAGTTCACACCAACCCTGGACCCATTAGTGCAGACTATCTAGGGTCGTTCCAGCAAGTCAGTGATTGGTAGGGTCACCCATATAAATCCTCAAATGGTGACATACCGATGGTGGAGTTGTAGCTGTGGTTGTACAGAAACTCCACAAGTGGTAGGTGATCCTCCCGGCTATGACCAAAATCTAGGATATAGGCCTACAACATATTCTCCATAACATGAATGGTTCTCTACATATAACCTTCTATCTGGGGATGGAACAATGTTCTCAATTTTAGTTGAGTCCCAAAGGCCTTATTTAATACCTTTCATAATTGGGATTTGAAACATGAATCACAATATAATATTATCATCTAAGGTACTCCATAAACTCGAACTATATCTTACATATAGATACAGCCTTAGATCTTTACAGAACTCTTCTCCCAGATAGCTTAGAAGTGGGATGACTTTGTGATTCCTTCAATGAACTCCCAGATAGAATCGTGTCCCTTGGACATTAATTGTAAGCATGTCACAAAGTCCAATGATATTACATCCCTCTTTGACTCTGGCACTTCTAGGGAGTGAGCTCCCCCTAATGGTTCCAGGTGCTCAACATTTACCTAATGGCACGTAAGGCATTGAGAAAAGAACCATGTTACTAACTTCTTCATACATGTCTACCAGCACTGACACCAGAGGTCATGGTACATTTTTACTAATACAAGATGTACTTCTAAGGGGGGTGTATTAATATCCCCTAGAAACACCTCCTACAACTCCACTGGCACAGTTGTTCACACCCTAAAAATGACTACATTCTACCCACTTATGAATATCCACAGGGAGCATGTCATGTGGTTAACTAAGCCTGTAATGTCTAATAGTCTCCTTCCCCTAGATGTGCCTCCCTGACTCAATTTATGTGTGGATTTGTGGCATCCATCTAATAATGATAATCCACGTCATCTCCATCCTCGAAAGGTAATCGTAGCGATGTCAACTACTCAGACACCTCTCCTATGACCAATGATCACGATCTCCTACAGAGATCATATGAGACAGCAATCCCCTTCACATGTATAAAGATTATCTCGAAGTCATAATCCTAGAGGAACTATAGCCATAAACTCTACATCAGATTTAGATCATTTTTCTAGAAGATTTAATTGTGGCTATTGTGGTCAGATTAAAAGAAAAATTGTTCTCCCATCAGGTAGTGTCACCACATCATTAACACAATGACTATCGCTTCCTACTCAAGATCATGGGCTATGTAGTTATGCTCATGTGGACATAGTTGGTGCAACCATATAAAATCACTACATGTCCTTGAATCAAGACACAACCAATCAAATTCCATGATGCATCATAGAAATATATGTACTAGACACCCTCTTGTGGAGATCTCAAGATCAGTGCTCTCATCAAACCCCAAATCAACTCCTAGAAAGTGAGCTGGTACCTCTACATCCATATAAAAGGCTTCCCTTTCATGTCAAGGCAGTCATCAATGCTGATATCTAGGATAAATAAATGATAAATCTCTGGTAGTATCCTACCAACCTAAGGAATCTTCACACCCCAATTACATTTTGAGTTAGATCTTATGATAACACCCCCTCAACCATGGATGATTCAACTACAACTCCATCTACTGAGATAACATTTCCAAGAAAGTATACCTCCTCTATCCAGAACTGGAACTTCAAGATCATCCCATAATGGTAGTGTTGTCAGAGTACATGTAAAACTATCTGTAGGTGTCATGCATGGTCCTCCTCTATCGTCAAGTACATAATGATCTCATCAATTAATACTACTAAAAACTAGTCCATGTTTGGATGGAAAATCAAGTTCATATTTCATATACATACTGCAGGGGCATTCGTCACGCCGAAAGGCATCACCATGTACATGTAGTGACCATAGCGGCATCTGAAAGCCATTTATGATGTATCCTCTTTTTGTACTTGTAATTGGTGGTAACTTTTTTGATGTTCAATAGTATAGATCAATTGTGCCCCTATAAGTTTATCAAATAGGACTCTGATACTTAGAAATGGATACTTTTAAATCACTGTTACCTAAATTAGGAGTAGGTAATCCACACACAACCTCAAACTCGCATACGCATTACTGGAAAACAGAACTGGGGCCCCCATTGTGAAACACTAGGTCATACAAATCCCTTACTCTACAATTCCTCCAACTACACCCATATCTTGAGATACTCTATAGGGGGAATCTGATATGTCGATGAGTATATCGACATCTTTTCGAGGTGTATTTTGATGAATAGGTCTATCTCTTCACGGGGAGGTAATCAGAGAAAATATTTTGAAAATATGTCCTTGTACTAATCCACTACTATTGGGATATGATAGCTCACAACATCTTCATTATCGTGGGTAAGGCTATTCAACTCACGAGTGACCAGCTGCACCCTCGTAAGAATGATCTTATTCTATTCTTTCTGAGTTTCATTTTCATCAAAAAAAAACCTAGTTCCATCACTACAGAAACACCATACTCTTCTCCTAAAATAGTCAACCTGTGCATGGACCAAAAATAACCAATCCATATCGAGAATGAAATAATAAGGCCTCGATACTGCAATTAATAGGTTCCAAAAGAAACTATTGCCTCCAAGGGTAAGATCACACTTTTTGAAAATATGTGTGATAATTGAGTCTCCTCTTGTAGGTGTCTCCATGTGTAAGGGTTGACTCAACAGCTCTACCAGAATCTCTAGGTTTTTCACAATACATGTGGTAATGAATGAATGATTGGATCCTCTATCTATAAGTACAGAAACAAATATAGAAAATACATAGATTGTACCTCGGATCATCCCTGGAGTCCTTGGGTCGTATGCCTCGACTGCATGTAGCTACCCCACCCCTATCCCCCATATCTATTAGCCCGGTGAAGACTTCTTATGGGTGGTGGTGGAAGTTGATCAAAGCACCTTACACCCCATGTTGATCTCCCCACTCCTCTACCACATCCTCCACTTGGAGGATCTTCCTGCTCCACTCACTACCCCTACCTCGGTATTTTATCCATCACCTCCTTGTCAGTATCTCAACAGTTTGGACAGTATCTATCGAGATTTATTCTACTATCACATGAGTAGAATCATATCTCCGTAGGCTAATTGTATCCATCATGAGAGCCTTGGACCACAAATCCCATTTCTTGGTTCTTCTTGTGTCATCTCCCATGTCTCGATAAATATTCTTGATGTTGACTCCCTACTATAGATGGATTTGTACCTGTCAATCTTCTACTGGCTACTACGGGCTATCTGTGCTCATCCAAGAAGCTCTCAACAACCATATCCCACTCAATCACTCCAGCATAAGTTTGAATGTGTAGAGAAACAAAGCTGTATAAAGTTTCCCATCGTAGACCCCACCTGAAGATCTAAGCTCTCATGTGATCATCCATTTCCATATCCATCGAATACCTAGTGAGTTTGGTGAAGCTCTATGAATAGTCATCCAACATTAAGTTGTCATTCTTGAGCTGAAGGATCTCCAAAATACGTATTACTAATAGTTTAACAGGATATAATGTCTCCCTAAAGAGTTCTTCCAACAATGTCCCTGAAAAATTCTCCTCATTGTGAGTCTACATTGTCAAACTCCACCATTGTCCGGCCAAAACCTAATGAAGGAGCACTCCTAGGATCACCATATGGTCTTTTATTATACTAAATAGATGAAAAACATTGGTCACTACCTCAAAAAGTCCTCATCCACCTATGGGTTAGGATTGCCTCGAAACCTGAAGGGGTCTCTGTCTCTGAAACTCATTGAGCGCTCTTAACAAGTACGCCCCATCTGTCGATAATGCAGGTACCACGTGTTGCTCCACTGGTGGTGGTATAAGAGGTGCACCACATAGAGGTAATGCATGGGGAACTGGTTGCTGAATAGTAGCCTCATCAATAATGGAGTGATGTGGCACATTTTTAATGCTCTTCGCCACATCGTTTTATATATTTTTGTATAATTTTTAATATCAAACTATTGTATTTTGTGTAATATTTATCAGTTGTCATATTTTTTAAATTACATTATGAAAAATGTTTTTATGTATAAAAAGTGGTTTTATGTTTTTTTATTTTTTATTGTTTTTCAATAATAAAATACTACTGTTATTTTTAATTTCATTTAATTAATTATTTTTGTTATTTGTTATCAATAATTTTTAATTCCTTATTTTAAATTAATTAATTCTTTATTATTTAAATTGTAAATAAAAAACTCATTTTATTTTTCAGTCCTTTAATAACTTAATTAGTTTTAAGAATTTAATTTTATTCTATTAGTATTTCTTATTATATAATTAACTTTATTAACTCTTGAATTAATTTGATTAATTAATTTAATTAAATGTCTTCAAATGATTTAATTTGTTCTTGATTAGTTTGTTTATAATTTTTAATACAAATAAATTCATTCTTTCATATAATGTATAATTAATTTAATTATTTAACATTGTTTTATTTATTTATTTTTTAATTCCAATCTATTTAGTTTAATTTATTAACTGATTAATATTTTTTTAGTTTTATTTATTTATTTTTAGTTTTGAATATTTTTAAGGTGTTTCAGTAACACTCCCACATGGTGCCACCATTTAAATCACGGTGTCACCATGTCCACCTCGTTACTATCTCATAGCTTACCACTGTTCCAGTTGTTATCTCACTGTTTCACTCACAGTGAGATGGTGAGACACACTCACGGTGCCACCAGATCCTTCATGCACCATTTTAAACTCACTGTCTTACCGTATCCTTTCCATTTTTTTCCTCACGGTGCCTGTTGTCCTGTCTCACCGTTTCAAAAAAACAATGGCACGTCGCACTACCTCACACCCATCTCTCATTCTGCTGCTGCATTGTTGTAACCCTTCCACCCCTGTTGCCTCTCCAAACCACAACAGAAGAAACACAAATCAAAAGTAGAATAAAAAAATCACCAGTATAGTAGAACAACATTGATGCATCATCAAAATATAGATTAACATCAACAAAAGAATTTAGAAACAAACAAATTAACTCAATAGCAAAAAAAGTAATCTTGAACCAAATTCAGTCTATAAATTGAAAATCTCACCTCATGAAGAACCTGTCTAGTTTCGACCACCGGCACTGCTCAGACCTTGTCAGAACCTCCCCCTTCATCAAACCCTACTCCACCACCCCCTCCATGCACACCCTGTCTTCCCCCTCACAGCCGCATCGCCTCATACTCCACCCCACACCGCGACCTTACTTCCCTGCTCTGCATCACCGGCAAGACCTCTCAAACCAGAGCCGCCTTCTTGACCATGCAATATCCCAGCACCGAGACCCCCCTACTTTTTCCCTCTCACGCCACATGCCGTGAACCCGTGCCGCTCTTCTCCCTTGCTGAACAGAACCTCCCTGACAAACCCTTCCCCTTTTAGTTTCCTCTTTCTTTTTTTGTTTTTATTCTATTTTATTATATCGAATGATACAATATATATATTTTATATTATATATTATACATAATAATATAATAATTATACATATATTAATAAAAGTATAAAATCTTATATATAATCTTAATATGTCATATTAAAGAAATATAATAAGCATTGACATATAATAGTAATAATAATATTATGTATTATATATATATATATATATTAATAAGTATTTGTATTAAATAATTTATGTAATAATATTAATATGTCATGTTAACTAAATATAATAATAATTAACATATAATAGTAATAATAATTTTAAGTACTATATATATATATATTAATAATTATTTTTATTAACTAATTTAAGTAATAATATTAATATATAGTTATTTTAGTTTAATTATATTTGTTTAACTTGTTTTGGTTTTTCTGTTATTCAGTGCAGGGGGAGCTTCTCATGGAGGGGGTGATAATAAGAGGCCGTTGTGGAAAAAATGTGTTAAATATGGTGTTTTTTAAAAAAAGGCAGGGTACACACACTGACTGTTCACTAAAAAATTGGTGATGTGCACATAAAAGTGTCCCACATGGATATGTTGTCTATTAGAGGAAAGGTTGTAGCTCCGAGTGCACACCCATTCATTCAGTTAGGAGAAACAGCTCCAGTGACAAGTGAAGAGGAAGCAGCACAGTGAAAGTCCCGCGTGGAGACTAGGGAACACCTCTGGCAAGATTCTAGAGAATTTGACGTGGTCAGTATAATTTTTTACCCGAACAAGATCACTAATACACCAGAGGGTGGAGCACGAAAAAAAAAAGGTAGAGTAATCGATCCAGACTGTGAAAAGTGATATAGAGGAATATACAACATCATAGAGGCTGCCAGATTAGAGTATCGAGAGAAGTAGATTATAGTATTTTAGACCTCGATTCCTAGGGAGGGGCATCGAGTGGATTCTAATGTCACAACCACCATTGAGCATAAGGGATTATAACCTTCAAGAGAATTATCTGGGAGTTCAAGAATCTTTATTTTTACTTTTTCTCTTCTTTTCTGCAAATTATTTCAACATGAACTTAATCAATCATAGTTCTATTTTTTCATTGAAATGAACCATTATGTCTACATAAATTCTATCAGGGGGGGTTACCCAATTGATTAGATTTTTTTGACTGATTCATACACTGCATCATTTTTTGGAAGGTCTCTCTCACTATTTTCATAACGAGTTTATTTTCAAAACAACAGTTTTGAGTGAAAACCGATCGTATTTGAACATTAATGAAAAAAATTCCAATTGAGGAACTCACTAACAAGTTAGTCATGCTCAAATGAGAGAGACACACTGAACTCAACCGACATGTTGAGCATAGTGACATCTATCTTTTTAAAACCATTGGATGGACTTATTTCTTACAGTTGATGGACTGTAAGATTTATTTCATCACAAACTGACCAGACCACAAATATGGCCAGTTATTTTCAGTCAGATCCATATTTCTTAAACATTAGTGCATAAACAAGGGTGGGAAACATTGAAATTGTCTATTGGACCTTCTCCCCCAAACTCATTAATTGGTAGTCTTCACCACAATTTCTTTTGTTGTCTTGTCTACTTCCTTGCACTCACCAGTTCACCTTCACTTCCTCACACACAAATTTTCACTCACTCCACTTCACCACCACCAACTATTTTTTATTGTTCTTGTGTGTGTTTTTATTTGGTTTTTTTAGATCTCCAAACATAACATGAGGCCTCCCTGTGGTTTGACCCTATCTTTCCACAGTTCTAAGTAGTACTTAGGTTATAAATTTTAGTTTTTCGCCCATTCCCAACGACGGAGGAGCATGAAAATTTTGGCATAGTTTCTAGGGATTCTAGGTATGATATTTAAAAAAATAGAAATTAACGTAAAAAAATAAAATAAATAAATCAAATCAAAAAACAAAAAGTCACTAAAAACATCTGAAAAAAATTCTAATTAAACAAACGTGTGAACCTTCTGTATGAAAACTGGGTCTAAGTCTAAATAATCAGTACCTAGTATTCCTGAAATTGATAAGCACCTCCAGTGAGTGAAAAAGAACAAAGAAAATGTCAAAATAGTAGATAACAGAAATAAAAAATTTAACAACCCACTTCCTGAGAATTTGAACCAACCTAGAATGATGAACCCACCTGAGAATGAGATAGCTGAAAGGCATAATTTGAGAAAGTTCATGATTACTTTAGTTTCTAGAAACCCTTCATGCATTAGACTCTCTCCTAGGTCCAGGAATTACGAAATCAAGAAATACATTCTTTGTTAGCTGCCTACATTCAATGGAATTCCTAGTGAAGACTCTTTTGATATCATTAGAGCCTTCTACTGTAGTGTCCAGCAGCTACCACTTTGGGGTCTAATTGAGGAAGAGATTAAATAACGATTGTTCCTATTATACCTCAAGGGCAATGCTAGGTATTGGTTCTAATATTTAGAAGAGGAAATATTTTTCACCTTCGATCATGTTTATAATGATTTCACAATGAAATTCAATCCTAGGATGTTGATATCTATAATTATGCCAAATATAACTGGGTTCCTTCAGGATAAAGGATAACTATTTCATGGAGCATGGGATAGGTTTAGAGGGTTTCTTTGGCAGTGTCCAAGCCATCAATGTAAACCTCAATTCCTCATGGACACCTTCTACAATAGTCTCACCCATTACCAAAAAACCTTGGTGGACCAGTCTTCTAGAGGAGATATTAGTACTAGGACTGCTGAAGAGCTCAAACAAATCTCCAATACCTTAGCTGAAAACTCCAAACACAAATTCTCTTGGAGGAGAACCATTTTCAGATAGGGAACCGCCCCTGCACCTCATGCTGAAGCCCAAGCTGATGGGTTTTTAATGTGAACACACATCATACCATTAATGAGCAGTTCCACCACAATGGCATTTATGGCCATTCTCAAACCTGTTGTGAAAATATTGATATTCTTTTCCAGCCTCATGAGAGTGCCAGCTTTGCTGGCTATGGTCCACAGATGTAGCCTAGGGAAGATCATTTTTCTAACACCTACAATCAGGGGTATAGGAACCATCTGAACCTGTCTTGGAGGGAGCTGGGATTCCTCAGACATATTGCCCCTCCTGGATTTCAACAGCCTCCTAGGTAGCAATTCCAACCCCACCCCAACCTAAGTTTGAGTCATCCAACTCAAAAGATTAGATGAGAGACATGTTCCATCAGTTTATAGGGAGATTTGATAAACAAAAGAAAAAAAATTATTATGATAAAATTCAAATGGTTTCTAGAATGAAGAACACAGAAATTGAAATGGGGCAGTTGGTTATGGATGTTTGTAATAATGAAAAGGGAATCATGCCTATCACCACTGAATCCAATCCTAGGGAGAATGCCCTGGATGTAAAAACATGAAGTTTTCTCAAAACTCACAAAGATCCAAGTAAAGAACCCCAAAATGCTGAAAATGAAGAACTGGATGAAGCTGGAAAATCAAATCTGAAAGAACCTGATTCTGGAAAACTAGAAAACCACACTAGAATCTCTCAATATCAAGCTATCCCAACTTCAAAACACAGTGAAAATGTCCGAAAAAACAAAGACAATAAAGGGAATAATTTTTTTGAAAAATAATCTGTAGTTATTCCCACATTTTTTAGGAATTTTTCCCCTACAATCCCCTTACCAAAAATAATTAAGAAGCCAATTCATGATTCTGAATAGTTAAAATTATTGAAAGTGGTTAAAAAGCTGAAAATTGATATCCTATTCATGGAAGCCTTGATTCAAATCCATCATATATAAAATCACACAATAAAAGTTTTTCAAACAAAAATTCATTGGAAGAATTTTCGACCTATATCTTAATAGAGGAGTGAAGTGCAGTCATGCAGAATTGGATACCACCAAAGCTTCAAGACCCATGAAACATTGTCATCCCTTACACCATTGGGGATAGAGGTGGTAAGTTCAACTATTCGAGTGATCTGGGTGATGGTATTAATCTAATTCCCTTGTCACTTTTTCAGCACTTGAGATTAGGAGTTCCCTCAACCCACCACTATTGTGTTATAGCTTGCTAATAGGTCTGTTACTCATCTAGTGTGTAGGGTTGATGAGCTATCATTGGGAGTAGGAAAACTCTTTTTTCCTGATGACTTTCACATCCTGGATATACAGTATGACCATGAGGTTCCTTTCATTCTTGTTAGTCCCTTCTTAGCCACAAGGGGAGCAGTGATAGATTTGAGTATAGGGAAACTGATTTTCACTATGGGTGAATAAAAAGAAGAATTAAATCTCTTTAAGAAAATCCAAGAAACTACCCACCCAATCCTCTCAAAAGATGAGATGTTAGTTTCTGAGAGTAGTGTTGATAAGGAGGAATAGGAGTTTCTAAGAATGATAGTCGAAATCAATAGTGATCCTAAGATCCCTACTGCCGCATTCATGGGAATCAGGTTATGTATGGAGAGAGAACTTATTGATGAATAAGAGGTGGAATTATTAGAGAACCTAGATGAGTTTGTTTTGGAGAACATTCTAACCCCTATAAAGGAGTGTATGTTTGAGGAATTTTTTTTGGAAATTCTAGAACTAATGATAAATCCATCTCCACATCCTTCTTTAAGAGGAAGCATGAAGACCGTGGGACATCCAGGCCCAACTGTCTTCCCTCAAGCTAGTCACCACCAACCCTTGAACTCAGACCCCTACATGCCCATCTTAAATATTCCATTTTAAGAGATAGTTCCACCCAACCTATTATCATTTCATCTAAACTGGAGGTGTGTCAAGAGAAATATCTGCTTAATGTTTTGAATAAATACAATTCAGTCATAGGCTGGTCGATTGCTGATATCAAGGGGATAAGTCTAGCCTTCTGCATGGAAAAAATCCCCATGGAACCCGAGTGTAATCCTTGGGTAAAAGCCCAAAGAATACACAACCCAAAAATAATGGAAGTGGTGAGAGAAGAAGTGATTAGGATGCTTGATGCTGGAATAATTTTTCACATTTCTGATAGCCCCTGGGTCTGTTCTGTCTATTTGGTACCCCAAAAGAGTGGAGTGATAGTGGTCACTAATGAAAAGAATGAGAAAATCTAGACAAGAGAAGTGAATAAATGGAGAGTCTGTATACACTACATGAAATTTGAATGCAGCCACAAGAAATGATCACTTTACCATTCCATTTTAGAATCAAATTTTAGAGATATTGGCAGGAAATGAATTATTCTTCTTTTTAAATGGTTTTTTTGGTTACAAACAGATTTTCATTGCAGCTGAGGACCAAGAGAAAACCACCTTGACCTGTCCTTTTGTGATATTTTCCTACCGGAGGATGACCATTGGCTTGTGTGGTGCTCCTTCCAATTTTCAGAGGTGAATAATGGCAATCTTTGTAGAGATGATTGAAAGGATAATTGAAGTGTCCATGTTTGATTTTTCAGTTGTGGGAAATATCTTTGAGAACTGTCTGAAAGATATAGAACTAGTGTCTGAATGGTTCCAAGAGACCAACATAGACTTTAATTGGGAAAAGTGACAATTCATGTCCACTTGAGGCATAGTTTTTTGACACAATGTTTCTAAGAAGGGGCTTGAGGTCGATAATGCTAAAATTGATTTCATACAAAAGATGCCCCCACTTGAAAATGTTAATGGAATCAAAAGATTCTTGGGACATGTTGGGTTATATATGAAGTTCATTAAGGAATTTACTAAGATTACTAGACACTTGTGATCCCTTCTGGTTAAGGACACACCATTTTCATCGATAAGACATGTCTAGAGGCCTTTAATCAGCTCAAGGAGAAGTTGAATTCTTCACCTATATTTATGGATCCTGAAAGGTAACTTTCTCTTGAGGTTTTGTGTGACTCTAGTGAATTTGAAATAGAAGCTGTGTTAGGATAGTGGAAGGATATGAAACATTAGGTTATTTACTATGAAATAAAATTGTTGGATGATTCCCAGAAATTTATTCTACCACTAAAAATGAGATTGCTACTCTAATGTTTGATTTGGAAATGTTCATGAAATACATGATAGGATCAAGGATCATAATTTTCACTAATCATTTAGCCCTAAAATATTTGTTGGCTAAAAGGACTGAAAGACCAGAAATATGAAGTGGACCTTGATGTTATATGAAATTGATATAGTGATTAAAGATAATAAATGTTCTAAGAATGTAGTTTCAGATGACTTGTCCTGATTACCCAATTCCCCAAGTAAGAAACCAAAAGATATCAACACTTTTATCCCTGATGAACAATTTTTTTCTGCCTCTGTGTAGCAGTCATCTTGGTTTGTAGACTATGAAAACATTCTGGAAGCTGGATTAATGCCCAAGGAACTCTCACACAACTAGAGGAAGAGGTTTATATATGAACTGAAATATTAGTTTTTGTATGACCCTCTTCTCTTTAAGAGGTGTGGTGATGGGATTTTGAGAAGATTTGTGGTTGAGGATGAGATTATTCCCATACTTGATAGCTACCATTCAACACTACGGGGTGTCCACCATGGAGGAGATCAGACTACTCAAAGCGTCCTACAGGCTGGTTTCTACAAGACAACATTGTTTAAAGATGCTAGGAGTCTTGTTATTGGCTGTAAAAAATGTCAAATGATAGGAAATGATGGAAGAAGGCATGAACTACCCCAAAAAGGTATTATAGAGGTTGAAATAATTAATGTGTGGGGCTAGGAATTGATGGGACCATTCTCATATTCTTACAGGAATGAGTACATCTTGGTTGTTGTGGATTAAGTGTCCATGTGGGTTGAGGCGAATGCTCTGCCTGAAAATTTAGCTATTAGTGTTGTGAAAATCATCAATAAAAACATCTTTTCCAGATTTGGTGTGCCTTAGGAATTCATCACTAATAATGGGACTCACTTAAATAATTATATGTTCAATGTATTGATGTAGAATTATGGGTGCTCACATAGGACATACTCCACTTATCACCCACATTCCAGTGGGAAAGCATAAGTTTCAAATAGAGAGCTCAAATAGATTTTAGAGAAAACAATTTCTAGATCTAAGAAGGACTGGTCAAGGAAGTTGGATGAGGCCCTTTGGGCCTTCATAACTTCTTATAAGACACCTATGGGGGATGTCACCATATAGGCTAATCTTTTGGAAAACATGTCATCTACCTATAGAGTTACAACAGAGATCATACTGGGCAGTGAAGGCTCTTAGCTATGATTTTAAGTCTGTTAGTGAGAGGAAACTATTAAAGCTAAGTTACCTGGAGGAGATTAGAAGAGATTCTTATGAGAATGCTGAAATTTAAAAAGAAATAAAAAAGCCTTTTTCATGACTCAATCATTAAAAATAAGAATTTTATGTTCTGTGTGAGAATCCTGCTTTTCAAATCCAGATTGAAGATGTTTCCGAGAAAGTTGAAGTCCAAGTTCTCAGGAGCCTTTACCATTATTAGAGTCTTGGTTAATGGAGTTTTTGATCTAGTTGGAGAATTGAATCGACCCTTCTTATTTAATAGTAAATGAAACAATCACATAATTGAAGTGAATTCAAAGGGAATGGATGCCATATCTCCATTAGAATAATGAGTGGTTTCATGTCTAATTGAAGACTATAAACTCAGTTTTTCATGGAAACTAACCCATGTATTATTAGTTGTATTCATTTTATTTTTATTCTTCAATAAGCTAATCACTTCTTCTTGTTCTCCAGTTCAATTTCTTAATTGCCTGATGGTGCCTCATGATCTTTTGTTGTGTTAGAGAGAGTGTTGTTGCAGCCAGAAACATGGCCAAGAAACCCCAAGGGATCAATCCACTACATCATATATATAAAAGTTCTCTCTACTCACTCCCTTGGGTTACTTATCTTGAAATTAACACTCTGAAATCTTATTTTACTTATTATAACTAGTAGGTTAATGAAGAGAAGTAACAACCCACTATTGTTGACATGGATCAGTTGATGAAATCCACTGTTAAATGTCCAATAATTCTGGGAAGTTTCAATCATCCCTTTTTCACTTTTAATTATTTGCTTAATCGTCACTGTTAATTAAGTGTGGGGTATTCCAACTGATTTTTGAAACTCTTAGACTATAATTTCTCTCACAGGGGTTTAGCTGCTAGTATCTAGAGAATTGAAAAATTATTCTGAACTGATTTGTGAAATCTGCTTCCACCCACCGCATTCAGTTTCATTATATTGCTGTTGCACATCACTATTCATCAAGATTCTAATTAAATGCTATTGATAAATTCTATTGTCTACTCACAATTATTCATAGAATGAACAGTTTAAGAATATAATTGAACTTGGTTGTTTGTGATGGTCGGTGGGGTTGGGTTCTTTTGATTTTGATTGTTTGTGTTTTTTCTTTTCTCTCTTTTTGTGTGGCAATGATAAATTTTAAACCTTATTGATACCATTCAATATCCAATTTAAACTAAAGTTTCCATCTATTTTGAACATAAACATTCTCAAACCTTGAGATTGAACATTGGCGAAAATGATGGGTTTTAAGTTTGGGGGAGAGGGGTCATTATAGTGTCATGTCGAATTCCCCCTTACTGAACATGAGTTTGTGTTTGTTTAAAAAATAGATAATTTTTTTTCAAAAGTCTCAGAATTCAAAAATAATTAAATTCTTTCATCACTTTATTGACATTAGAGGTTCACTGGTATGTCAATTATGTCCTACAAGTGGATAACTACTTACTAAATGTTGAGAATGGAATTTAGTCAGAAAATGTTAAGCATGTGTGATTGCTGAGTGGAATTTTCAACTGTTTCTATAAACATTTCTATTTAGGAACTGAGGATGGGAGTGTGACAAGATAGGTTTTGTGGGATGATGATCATGCCTTAGTGTAACTAGATGATCTCACTGGATCCTATGGGACTCACACTTTTTGAAAAATAATAATATTCAATCACTTAATAAGTCAATTTAATGGATTATTAGTTAATTCATTTTTAACTGGAGTAAAATGGGCAAATGGGATCCCATAGTGAGTATCTGAGACAAGGTACATTGGGTACATCTCTGTGAATAAATAAATCCAATTTCAATTTGATTAGTGCTATGCACATGGATTATAGTTGGGAAAAATGAATATAAAGAGCCCTTGTAAAAAATGAACACTTTCAGGTGAGGGGAATTTTGAACCCAGATGAAGAGTCTAGCAATTGAATTTATTAGTTTTCATTTAAGTTGAGTCAATAAAATGATCAAATTAATGGACATTAATTTTAGGTACATGGGGGGCAGGTGAGAATGGAAGGTTCCCTTGGAAATGTTTTGAGTTCCACTTCATCTAACCAATCAATACTCCATGGATTTGAACTTGAATTGGAAGGTGAAGTATGACACTTCATGAATACACATAGAAGGCAGAACATATATGATAGTGTATGAATTTGTGAAGATTTTGACTTCTAGAGAGTATTTGAAGCTATATAGGACATTATTTTTGAACACCTTTGGATAGCCTAATTAACTATTGCTTTTGATCCTCGGGGTATTAAAGTTTAATCATGCACTTTTTCAACTGATATTCAAAAATCATTTTTCTTTTTTAAAGTAAAGGGCATGTACTTGTTTGAGGAAAAAACAATGTATTTAGTGTAGGGGAGTTTGATGTGGCTCATTTTTAATGCACTTTTCCACATTAGTTCTTATATTTTGTTGACTTTTTAATATCAATCTATTGTATTTTGTTTAATATTTATCAATATTTGTATTTTGTAAATTACATTATGAAAAATGAGTTTATGTATTAAAAGTGTGTTCATGTTTATTTTTTTCTTTTTCAATAATAAAATTGAGTTATTATTTTTAATTTCATTTAATTAATTCCTTTTGTTATTAGTTATTAATAATTTTTATTTCATTAATTTAAATTAATTAATTATTTATTATTTAATTTGTAATTAAATAACACATTTTAATTTTCAGTCTTTTAATTATTAAATTAGTTTTAACAAGTTAATTTTATTCAATTAATATTTCTTATTCATTAATTTATGTTATTAACTCTTTAATTAATTGGTTAATTAATTTATGTTAGTTAATTTAAATGTATAAATTTTTTCTTGATTAATTTTTTTATAATTTTTAATATAAATAAATTCATTCTATTAAATAAAGCATAATTAATTTAATTATTTAACTTCTTTTTAATTATTTATTTTTAAATTCCATTTTATTTAATTTCAATTATTAATTGATTAAAATATTATTTAGTTTTATTTATTTAATTTTCATTTTGTATATTTTTTCAGTGTTTCGGTAGCACTGTCACACATTGCCACCGTTCCCATCACGGTCTCACTATGTCCACCTCGTTCATGTCTCACAACTTCCCACCATTCCAGTTGTTGTATCACAGTTTCACTCATGGTGAGACCATAAGAAAAAATCATGGTGCCACCAGTTCCTTCACACATCATTTCAAACTCACTGTCTCATGATTTTTTTTTTCATTTTTTTCCTCATGGTGCCTCCTATCTTGTCTTGCAGTTTAAAAAAATGTTGGCACGTCGCAATGTCACACACCCATCTCTCGTTCTGCAGTTGCATCATTGCAACCCTTCAAACCACAACAGAAGAAACATAAATCTAAAGAAGAATAAAAAAATCACCACTAATGCAGAACAACATTGATGTAGCATCAGAATACATATTTTCATCAATAAAAGAATTTAGAAATAATTATAATAATTATAGGTATATTAATAAAAGTATAAAAGCTTATATATAATATTAATATGTCATATTAAATAAATATAATAAGCATTAACGTATAATAGTAATTATAATATTAGGTATTATATATATATATTAATAAGTATTTTTATTAACTAATTTAAGTAATAATATTAATATATAGTTATTTTAGTTTCATTTTATTTGTTTAACATTTATTTTTTTCTGGTATTCAGTGTAGGGAGATCTTCTCTTGGAGGGGGTGATAACAAGAAGTTGTTCATGTGAAAATTGTGTTAAATTTGGTGTTTGTTAAAAAATGAGGGGTACACTCTCTGAGGGTTCGCTAAAAAAATTGGTGCAATGCACATAAAAGCATGACACGTGGATATACTGTCTGTTAGAGGGAAGGTTGCAGCTCACCGCGCGCACCCATACATCTAGTTAGGAGCAACTGCTCTAGTGACAAGTGCGGAGGAAGCAACATTGTGAAAGTCCCATGTAGATACCAGGGAACACCATTAGCGAGATTCTAGAGACATCGATGGGGTCATTAGAATTTGTGATGGGAATGATATCATTGATACAATGTAGGGGGAGCATAGGAGAAAATGGGGAATCGTCGATCCATACTGGGAAATGAGAGCGAGAGGAACAGACAACATCACAAAGGCTAGTAGATTGGATTACCGAGAGCAGCATATCAGAGTATTTTATACCTTGATTCGAAGGGTGGAACATCTAGTTGATTCTAACATCGCAGCCACCATTGAGCAGTAGTGATTAGAACATTCAAGAGAATTAGCAGGGAGTTCGAACATATTAATTTTTTCTTGTTGTATGCTTTTCTGCAAAATATTTCACCATGAACTTCATCGATCTTAGTTTTATTTTTTTCTTTGAAAAAAACCATTATGTCCAGCTAAATTCATTCACAGGGGTGGGGGTAGGGGTAAGCTGGTTGATTATATTTTTTTAGTCTGATTCATGCACTGCCTCATTTGCTGGATTGTCTCTCTCACTGTTTTCAGATTGAGTTTATTTTCAAAAAAACAAGGTTGAGTGAAAACTGATCTTGTTTGAACCATAATGAAATCTATTTCTATTTGATGAACTCAAATAAAATTGAGTGTTGATAAAATGAGAGAGACTCACTGAACTCAAAAGACATATTGATCCCAGTGACATCTGACATGTTAACACCATTGGATGGAATTATTATTTTTATAGTCGAAATTATGTATGTGTTATTTCATCACAAACTGACTAGAAAAAAAATCTGACCTTTTACTTTAAGTTAGATCCATATTTCATAATCTTAAGTGCATGAACAAGGGTATGAAACATTGAAATCAGCCAGTGGACCTTCTCCCCCTACTCATCTACTGGTTATATTCACAACAATTTCTCTTATTGTCTTGTCTGTTTCCCTTTAATCACAATTTCAACTTCACTTCTTCACACACTAACTTTCACTCACTCAACTTCACCACCACCAAATGTTTTTTCTTTTTCTTGTGTGTGTTTTTCTTTAGTTTTTTTAGATCTCAAAACACAGCATGAGGCCTCCCTATAGTTCGACCCTTTCTTGGCACAGTTCTAAGTATTAAGTAGGTTTTAAATTTTAGTATGTCTCCCATTCCCAATGACGTTCAAGCATGCAAGTGGTCATCCACATGATAGAGTTGTTGAATCCTAGAATGTATGTGTCACATAGGAATCCAGTAATGAAACAAGATGTACCATGGTCAATAGTATATCTGGATACCTGACACAAGAGGACATGGAAAACAAAACTCATTCCTATATGATGCATGTACAATTATTTTCTTTACTACTACTAGTTTTTTCATGTACCTAGATGAAAAAAGGTTATTAGAGTTCATGTGTATGGATACGTTGGTTGTCCGTACAAACACTGGAGTCCTTTCCCTAAAATATAAAATCAAAAAAATCGACACTATTTCCCCAAACCAATCACACATACTCTTGGTCCTATGGTAGAACTGATAACCTCTGATATCAATTTGTCATGAAATGTCCTATTAGAGCGCGTCTGACGACTCCCCAAGCCCACCTCCAATAGACCAGGGGTGGGTTACTAGAACCGAGTAGGCATATGGCATACATGGGAGACATTACCTATGTAACTGTACACACACATACATCTCCATGCCCATAATTATTGAAATTTAAAATATCCATAAACGAATAAAATGCATGCATATAACTAATCCAAAACAACAGAGTACAAAAGAATGTAATTTGTGGAATGTAAACTAGGTCAGAATATAGTACCACCAATAGAAAGAGACTTCAAACTTAAAATTACACCCATTAAGTAGGTAAATAGGTACTGAGGCTTCTCCTTGTAGCCATAGTAACACCTCTTCTAGTAAGAAACTCACAAATCTCGTTTGGGTCTTGGTTCACCTTGGACTCTATCAAAAGGATTCTCATCTGCATAAGGCACGACATATGCGGGAAAAACCCATCTATGGGTGAGTATAACAATACTCAGTAGAGTACCCCACAAACAAAAATAAATAAACAATGTAAAGGTATTGTTATCACTACATTTTATATGACTACATGACATATAACAAGTGAAACATATCCAAATAAACTCTAATCCCAGACTATTAGACTAGAGATATGTCACAATGACTGCATACCTACACCAAGGATTCAGTTTGATGATTCCACAATTTACTCATCTGAGATAACGCACTCCATGAGTCTAATATCTCAGATGAAGTTTGTTTGATAAGCATTGTTCATCGGGAAAATCCATGAGAGAGATAGATGCCCTGATAGATCTGAAGAGAGAACAATTACAATAATTCTAGGAGAACACAACCATGAGTGGGGAAAGATCATGATATACAGATGACAAACCCTGATAGGGCCTTAGTGGGTACGATGACTCATCCATATTCACCTATTATATAGAGGATCAGTGTCTTGTAGGATTGGTGACATTGACACATGAATCTACATAGGGTAATGAATGGGTATAAGATATCACTTCGGGCCTCTTGGAATGATTCTGACTCTATCCAGAAAGTACTAGTGAAGGGTTCATACTCCTGTGAATGGAAACGATACCTGACTGTTAGAGGAAATAATAAAGTGGCACTAACCCAATAGAATCCTATCTTGGGAACAGTGGAAAAGAAGAGCATGCCATATGAAAAAAGGTAAACAACATGTTGAAAGGGTCACACATTTTGTCCTATGACCCATAGTACTGACCTTGTAAAATGGACTATGTCGAAGAACATGTTATGTTGATGAGTTATATACTACGTGTGAGAGAGTGACACATCGTGTCCAACTATCTTGGGCCGCTCTATGTATGATGATCATGTGACAATATACGGCTTTAAACTTCCTCTTCCAATCTATGTACATTTTTGAACATGAAATGATCTTCTTGTCCACAATTCCCTGGATAGGATTCTCTTGGGTTAGTTCGCCAATTTCACATTCCCCTAAATTTCAAGTTTCATTTCCATTCATAGGATTGTGATCCCTTCAACAGGACATTCTTTATAGAGTTACAATCTCTCATAGAGGCCAAGAGCGAGATACTATACCCTTTCTTAACCCTATCAAGTGTTAGGTATCGACATGAACAATCATATACGACGTTGATCCTCTATATAGAAGTTGAATCTAGATGATTCTTGGTATCCTCCATGGCCCTAGAAGTTATCCTCATATGTGTATTATGGCCTTTCCCCACTAAGGAGTGTGTTCTCCTAGAATGAGTGTAATAGTTCTCTCTTCATATATATTAGTGCATCTATCTCTTTAATGGCTTTTCCCAACGAATAATTCTTCTTAGATGGATCTCATCTGAGCTATCAGACTTGTGGAGTGAGTTCTCTTGGATGAGTGCTTTATCGAATCATCACACTAAATCCATATCACGAGTATACGGTCATTGTGACATACCTCTAGACTACTGATCTGGGTTTTGAGTGTATCTGTATATATTTCTCTTTCTATATTTCATGTAGACATATACTATGTAAATATTATTGTAACATTAATTTTTGTATTAATTTACGGTTTTCAGGGTCCTCTACTGAGTATTGTTATACTCCCCCTTGCATGGGATTTTCTCGCATGTGTCAGGTCTTGTGCTGATGATTGGCCTATTGACAAAGTCCATGGTAGACTAGGACCGGACATAGCTTTTTCAGTTTCGTACAGGCCGAGGTGTTCCTACGGCTAGAAGAAGAAATCCCAGTACCTATTTTCTTTATTATAATTTGGATATTTTAGTTTTCATACTCATTCATTTGGGGGGCTAGTATTCTATCCAGGAATATATTCCACACTTTACGTTCCATTGTACTATATGGGTTGGGTTTAGTTGTATGCATGCATTTTGTTCTTTAGTGGTTTTTTCATTTCATCATCTGTGGGATTGGAGATGTGTGTGTGTACACAAGTACTTTGGAAAATTCCTTCTTTGTAAGTTATGCAAGATGGTTTGTAATATTTGGTAATGTCATGTCTCAAAACATTAAAAATACTAAAAAGAGTTAAATTGGAAAAATTAATATCAATACTAACAATGTAATTTTTTTATAGATTAATTTTTATCCCATTTATTTTTCCATTAAATTATTATGATGTAAGTTTCATAATTTTTAGGTATAACTGAATCCATATAAAGTGAAAAATATAGAGTAGTTATCTCTGGTGGTAATAAATCGAGGCTACCTATTTAAAATGTTATAATAAAGATAAAATTGTTATATGAGCTATAAATTTGAAAATGTATTAGGTATAAGGTCTTGTCTTTTATTACGAAAGAAATTTATAATGGATGTCAAAGAAAACATATTTTGAAACATTACTATCTTGAAAACATATTCTACATTATTTTATAAAAAAATGACGATAATAAAATTGGTCAACACAAACAATAATGATGTTAATAATGAAATATTTAAACCATTATAAATGATATATTTTGATGTTTGCGGTCCAATGATAAGGAATTTCCCAAGTGTATATTAGTGTTTCATCACATTCATTGAGGATTTTACCAGAATTTTTGTATTTTGTCCATAATTAAGAAGACTATATAGATACTTCCTTATAGATATAAAGAACATTAAATTGTATTGAATATTATAACATGTCATTCTTGTTGTATTTATAAAATTTTTGTATCATATAATAATTTAATTCTCCATACACCTCATAAAATATTGGGTTATCAAGAAAAATTATTAGTACATGTGTTCAAATATAAATAACTAAACATATTAAACATGAAAATTAAATATTCATTTTTTTATAGGTTGTCAAAACAACAAAAAATACTTCAATAATGTGTTTCGTTAAGTCCAACATTAACAATGAATTTCTATGAAATTTCATCCAATGTTAATCCAGTTTTAAAACATATTAGATTTCATGCGAGACACCTGTTTATCACAAATAAACATAATAACATAAAAAATATGGTGAAATATATAATTATGAAATATTTAACTATGACATTATAAATACAATTTTATATAGGATTTTCTATAATGGTTTTATATGATCATGGACTGTGAATATTTAACAATTTTTAAAATGAGAATATTTTAAGAGACCGATCATGGTGGATAAAAAGTATGATATATTTAATTTAGGATACATTTCTGAAAATATAGGAAAAAATTATGTTTCTAAAACATATATTAGATTCTATTTATTTCATTTATGATGTTGTAGAATATAGGATTTCAAGTGCTTGTATAGGGAGGCGAAACAATATAGATACTAATAATATTACAGAGGACAAAAATCTAGGATTGTAAAATACTGAAAGAATATTAGGTGGCATCCACACAATTTTTATCAATATAATTTAATCTAAACATTTTGAACTATCATTTTAACCCAATGTGTAGATCAATGATACTAATGATGAGTTATATTCCTTTAAGGGAAATGATACAAGACAATCTGCTCCAAATCCCAAAGATGGAAATATATTTTTTAATTAGATTTCAAGATCAAATTAAATTATCAAGATGATTTTCATAGAATGAAGGATAATTTTTTTAGAAGTGGTACTCTCAAATTTAAGAAAATTATATTGATAAGAAAATTTCCTTATATTAAATGATTGAAATATTCCGAATTAGTCTCAAATATCTCCTTATATAATATTCAAAATCATTTGAATGGATATCAAATATGAATTTATCAATGGGTAATTATGTGAATATGTATATATAAATAATAATGAGGGTTTCATGAATAATGATAATCCAAATAGAGACTATATGATTGAGAAGGTCATATGGGGATTATAGTAATACCCATGATCCTTATATATCAATCATGGTCACTATTTGAGGATATTGGAGTCTGTGATGATTTATTTTAACAAATATATATATATATATAAAGATAAACCACCAAATAACATATTTAGATAGTGTATATTTATGACATTATATTATATTGTGATGAGTATAATGTATGAAATAATTTTTAAATGCCAATGAAGGGGAAACTTTAAATCTCACTACATGTAGAATTAAGTTTTTTTATTACGTTGAAAATATATTAGGATACATATAATCTGTTCATTTAAAATGATGAAATTACTAAATATATGTTAAAAATGATAATTATGGTTGATGTAATAGAATTATATACAAATATTAAAAATTCTAAAAATCATTGTATGGATAATAAAGGAGAAGTTTTGATTGGAAATGTTCAGAGGTTATTGATAGGGAGACTTCAATATTTTACTCCTTCTCTCAATTTTATTGTTATCCAATAATTATGGTAGATTTCAATCCAATACAAAAGAATGTCAACTGCATACATCTAATTGTGTCTTGATATATATCTCATCCACTTATAAATTTCAATTCAGGTAAAAAAGTGAAATGAAATTTAATCTTTATTCGATTACTGAGGTTGACTGGGTATGATATTTTGACAAAGGGAAATCCACTTCATGTGGTGTGTTCGTTGTTAGTGAAAATTATGTCCCATTGAAATCATCTGAAAAAATCACATTGATAGTAAACTCACCTAGGTCTGGATATGTGGTTGAATAAAAAAATATAATTATATGATTCAGATGAAAAATAATCTTGAATATAATAGTTTTTAATCAATATATCTATTAGTTATTGGTTTTGATGAAATCATACAGAATATCAATCCATTAATCAATTTGAACAATAGTAATCAAAGCACAATCACATAATTTATCACTTTTTTAATAACAATTTTTATAATGAGATCTTTTTCATGACCCGTCCCTCAGGGCTCGTGCTGTGACTAGCCCAATCCCACCTTCCATAGGCCAGAGGCTGGAAACTAGCACTAGAATGGTATATCCCTAAAATTGGAAGGAATTGCCTTTAAACATATAAAAACACAATGTCGAGATAGTATCAAGAAGCAACCACGATATAAAATGCTGTAGTAAAAGTGTGATGAAAGTAAATGGGTCGGAATACAAGACAAATTGAAAAGTACAAATACAAATGGGTCGGAATACCATCATGTCCTAGTTCCCTCTCCCTCGATCATTGTTGTACATCGTCTGCACACAACACAACAAGGTGCGGGCATTTCCCAGGCATGGGTGAGTATAAATATACTCAGTATGGACCTTTATAACCCCATAGGTCTCTCAGAGTTTCAAAAAGTAAAAATCACAAATCAAGACCTCCATCTGAAATCACGAAGAGATAACCATCATCTCTACTTAGGTATATTCCCATTCATATACATATCTTATCATGATATACTCATCCCATACATGAGGGAACATTTCCACAAGGGGTAATGCCGCGAAGGTAGAAGTACCACACAGGTAACACCATGATGATATAAGTACGACACTGGTAATGCCACAAAGATAACACCACAAACATAGAAGTAACACACAGGTAACACCATGAAGACAACACCACTATGTTAGAAGTACCACATAGGTAACACCACGAATATATCACCACAAAGGTAAAAGTAACACAGAAGTATCACCATAAAGATATGACCACAAAGGTAAAAGTAACAAACATGAATCACCATGAAGGTAAAAGTACCACACAGGTATCACCGCAAAGGTAAATGACTGAGCTCACACCAGGTTTTCTGTGAAGTATAGAATTATAAAAGATTAGTTTCGAAGCTAGATCATCTTCTTCTATTAAGAGGAACTGTTACTGACCATATGGAGTCTGACCCACACAATATTGATTGTTAAATAACACCGGTAATGAACCACAGATGATGAGACACACACATGATCAATAGGAAACTAACCCCTGCAATGACCCACACATGACCGGTATACGCTGACCTACACAGGATCGCAGAGTGAGAAACCATACAAGATCTAACCCACACATGATCGGTATACACAGACCTACAAAGGATCACTGAACATTAAACCACACCGAATCTGACCCACATAGGATCAGTGCTGACCCATATAAAATTTATCAATGTTAACCTCTGTATGATCTATCTCCAAGCTTCGCCTCACTGCCATCCACTAGATTCCTTGCACCTGGTGCGCTCGAGTTTGGTAGAATCTTCCTTCAAAATATCAGTCATACAATGATGACCATTAATCTCCACATAAGTCTAACTCAATGGACTTCAATGTTTTAAGGGTTCTAACATGACAGATGGTGCGTCAAGCAGATGCCCAGTCTGTGAGTTATAATTGTTTTAACTTTAGGTGCCTAGTTGGATTCGGGTTCGATCCAACATAGCCTTAATCCAATTGTTTCCAATAATCAAGTGGAGAAACCCAGGTCTGGTCTGACCCGATCAGACTGACCCTCCCAGTCCCATTCTAGGCTGGGACAGTGGGTCTTGGCCGGCTGGGCCGACGTCCAGCCCAGACCGTAAAGGCGGCTTGCAAGGGCATGCTGGCCCACAAAGGGTGTCCCGCAAAGGGTGGCACATAAGGACATCCTGAACCACAAATGTTGAGGACCGTAAAGGGTTTCCCGCAAGGGGGTATCCTTGACCAAATAGGATGGACCACAAATGGTGTCTGGGCCTGTATAGGGAGCCGCGAAAAGGGAAGCTCACAGGGGCAGCCTGCAAGGGGGAAACCTAGTCGCATGGGGTGCTACCCAGTCGGAGGTGGAGCATAACCCACTGGCAGCGCAGTCCACTGGCAGGAAACCCAAATGCGTGAGGCTCCGCCTACAACGGGGAAGCCCAGCCGTGGTCTAATCGAGCTGGTAGTGGGGGAAATGTTCCCCCCTGGTATCTCGAACGACCCATAGGCAGTTTGGTTTATTGAAATGGATTTGCCACGTGGGAGTTGCCTGATTGTCGTAGAAACCATGCAATGGGTTGCTCCTGTAATGCGGCTTCCTCTATGACTTCTTCACTCCAGCGGTACATAGTTCATGCCGCCTATCCTTTTGCAGCAGAAAGAAGTGTTGGCCGCCTCCTCTGGTCACTGTGACAGTCGAGATGCTACCCATTGCTCACTGGTGGCACGCGACAGCACACCTCCCCTCCTTCACGACCGACCAGTACCATCCATTCCGATGACAGACACAACCTCCTCTAGCAGCCTGCGTTAGTGCACGCCTACATTGTTGCCAGTTATTGTTGATGCACTGGTGGTATTCCACAAAGAACGGAAGGTTGTAGCAAGATAGCAGAGGGTTCGGGCTGAGTTCGTTAGGCTCGCACCCTCCACGTTAGCTCGTAAACAAGAGGAAGGATATAAAGGGGTTCAACAAAAATTCCCATGAATTTAAAACAATAATTAAACCCCTACCTCAATAATGATTTTGAGCACATGATTGTGGAAGTGGGTTCGTGTTCTCAATCATCCACAACTAGCTCCGAACAGTGTCTCACGTACAACGATCTTTGGTTCGTGGTATTGTTTATCTCATCCCGACCCATCGGAACTGGCCCCATCCTCCAAGGGTTTTCCATCTCAGCACATGGTCAACACATCTGTGCTTGGCGAGGTAGTGTTGATACCCCTTCCCAAGCATCATATAAAATGAATAGGGGGGGTAAGTAAACACATTGAGATTTTCTCATGGCTCATTAATTATAAAGATTCCCAATTTCCCATTGTTTTTCTTACATAGTTTGAAGTTTCAAGCCATTTAATGTCTTGACATATCACTGGCTTCACACTCCGCTTGTCCATTTAAGGATATGAATGAAAATAAAAAAACAAAATCATTTTATTTTATTTCTCTTAAAAAGAAACAAAACATATCTCTTTCTCCAAAAATATTTCTGTCAAATTAATGTCTCCATTAAGAAAATCTTAGCATTCTGGATTCAATGGTGCCCTTGGATTTTTTAATCTGAGCACAAGTTCAAATGTTAGGAAATGCTGCTCGTGCATTTACTGAACATACAAATAAAAAAGTTCCGAAAATTATTAACAGTCACCCTCAACACATGTCAGTCATGGTTAGGATCCTTCTATGGAGAACACACCCTCTTGAGCTCAAAGATACTCTAAAGTTTTCTATCTGAGTTACATTTTAGATTTTATTTATTTTACAATAAAATAATTATCAAATAATTATTTTATTTATGACCAAAAACTAGCATTCACTAGTGGCCTGCCCTGGCCAATGTTAGTATCTACCTAAAGAGAGCATACACTGACGAGCTCAATAGTTGTCTCATATTTTTAATCTGAGTCACCATTTGTGAGATATAAGCATTTGAAAAATAAAATAACTTTATTTCATTATTTTATTTATGGTTATGACATTTTTTATTTTTCTCACAGGAGGCCAGGGCAAACAAAACCAAAGTTCTGCCTAGGGTAAACCTACCATCCTAAATGAAACAGAACCCTCAAAATTCTAATCCAGTAAACCGTTTAAGAGTTATTGTACCTTTTCATGAAAACTGCATATGCGCGCTAATTAAAGCATAATAAAACTTTAATGGATCATTCCGGGCACTCTAGGTGTTGGAATCACACGCCGTCAGATTTCACAGTCTTAAAAAAATTTCATATAATAAAAAAAATTATACGTAAATTTGGGACATTACATTCTCCCTACCTTAAGACTTTACATCCTCTAAAGTGAAAACAATGGAAAATAAAAAAAATGAGGGTACTGAGCATGAATATGAGCCTCCTGCTCCCATTTTCTCTCTTGGAGGTCCTCGTGCTGCCACCAAACTCACACTAGATGGATACACCATCCACGAAGGACTCTCTCATATTGATCATCTATTTCCACCTGAAACTCTGTAAAAGTCACCCCATATTCAATGTTTGACATGCCCTAGTTGATAATTTGCGATGGGTCATGCACATCTCTTCTCAGATGCTACACATGGAAAAAATTGTGCACCCAGTGCATCTGTGGGGAAAGATATAGATGGTACACCACCTTTCCCACCCTGCTGAGAATCCTGAAAGGTTCGATGAACCTCAGAGATAACATGCCACCCGAGAAAATCTCCAAAAACCTCATCTATGTGAGGCCCGTAGAAATACATGGTCTCCCTCCTCCTGTCGGAATAAGTCTTATGTCGTCTCTGTACATTATTCACATGTTGACAAGTGAGGCATCATGATACAAACTTTTCCACGGCTTCCTTTATCTCTGACCAACAATACTAACACCGGAATTCCTTGTACACTTTCACCACTCCAGGATGTACCACTAAGGGGATGTATAGATATACCTCAACAACTCCTCTTGAATAATATGTGGTTCCATAGTGCATCCTTTGAAGAAGATGATGTGCTCCCCACCTACAATCAATCATCTAGGAGACCGTCCTAAGGATAATTTAGCATGTCGGGCCTCACAGTCAATGACCCAAGCTGTGGCCCCCTAATTTTATGAATAATTGGGGGAGTGAAATTCATAGAGTATAGTTAAGAAGCTACATCTTTATCTATGAAGGATATCTACAGTGCGAATAGCTTTTCTGCTGCCTCACTTAGTAGTTTTAGACCAGATAACCTGCTGAGGGTGTCTGCTACTAGGTTCCTCTTCCCATGAGTATAGACTATCACAAAGTCATAGTCCTGAAGGAACTCAAGCCATCATCATAGTCTCAACTTATGAAAGCTCTATTGACACATCTACATCCCTAGGAATGGATCCCCCTTCTTCGTCAATGCTGGAAACGATACCACTACCCTAGAGAAGTCTGGATCAAAACTCCGGTAGTACCCAGCCAATGTAGAAGTCCATCTCCCTTCGGGGAGGTAATCCAGGAACATCTTTTGAAAATATCTCCCCACACTCTTCCACTCCTATTGGGAACTGAAAACCAAAACCTCCGGTTGTCCCGAGTGTATGGAATGTCAATTTAAGAGTGATCGGTTTCACCCACCTATGCATGAGTTTATCCTGTGCTTCATAGGTTTCCTTTTTTACTGACCAATGAAAACCCCATTCCAATGTTGTAGATAAACCACAACCTTTTTTCCTATTACTGTCAATCTATGTTTGAACTGTGGATGTCAAGTACATACCCAAAATAACGTTTCAAGGCCTCAATGCTGCCACCAAGAGGTTCCAACTGAAACTCTCTTCTCAAGGGTCAGATCACACCATCGACATATGTGTTTTTTTCAAGTCTCCTCCCAGTGGTATTTTTAGACATCAGGGTTATGTCCACAGTATCACTGGAAACTCTAGGACATGAAAAAGATTCATGGAAAGATGGAATGATTAGTTCATAGGTTATTAATATAGAAACTACTAGTAGAAATAGACCATACCTCTAATCATTCCTGGATCCCTTGGGTCATACTAATTGACCGCATGTAGCTACACCCTTCCCCTGTACTGCAGCTCCCTGAGCCTGGTGGGGGACACAGTGTGGTGGTGGTTATAACATGTCGAAATGTAAACCACCTCATGATTCTCCCCTAGCTCCACTTCCAGGTATGCTACCCTGAAGATTCATATGTCCCTATCACTTCCTCTTCTCAAAAATTTATTCATTCCCATGTTTCTGAGACAGGTGTTGGTTTCCTTCTTTTCTACTGTCAACATTCACTGGCTGCATCCACTCAGCCAAAGAATATTCTACCATAAAGGTTCTATCATGAACCCTAATATAAGTAGGAATTCTTTGAGGAAAATATCTGGATCAGATGTCCCTAAACACACCTTGCTCGAAGGTCCAAGCCCTGAAGCACTGACAATACTGTATTCATTGAGTACCTGAAATTGTCGGTACATCTCGATGAATACTCATCTACCAATATGTCATCCTTCCAAAGCTGTAGATGCTCTAGGGAACACTCACCTCTTATATTTTTATGTCAAGATATCCCCTACTCTAAGGATGGTTCTCGAACATGTCCACTGAAAAGTCACATCATTACAAGATTAGGGTAATCCAAACCCAGTCATTTCCATGCTGAGCCACATATATGGTTCTCTACTTGGACCACCATCTATTCAAATGGTGTCCTGGCATGATGGAAACTTGTCCACCTTCTCAACCCATTCCTTAGCCGTCTGTGAGTCGTGATCACATAGGATCATCGGAGGCCTCTACTGCTAGAACTCGTGCAATGCTCTCATTCGGTGTGCACCATCCTCTATAGCGGCTGGTGGTAACTACTACCCAATGGATGGTGGTGATGCTGATACCCCACCAGAAGGTTCCAACATAATAAGAGGGCCCTACACCGGAACCTCATTTCTCGTTGGGCCATCATTGTGTAATCTGTTGGTAATCATAGCTGGTTGTCTACATGGTAACATCTTGATAAAGAGTAGATGCACTATGATCGATAAGTTATACATGGTGAGATGATATAAGAGAAATCACATGAAAAACTCATAAAAACACACACGATTTGTGCTTTCGTGTATGAAGTCAGAAATCAGAATTCAGGGTCCTGGTGTATGGATACATCGGTCTCCAAAACAAAAGTAGACTCTCATAATAGAATGAAATAAGAAGCATCCATGATGTAAAATACAGCAGTAAAAGTGTGCTAAAAGTAAAGGGTCTGGAATACAAACCCAACTAAAAAGTACAAGTACAATTGAAAAGTTCAAATATAACTAGAAAGTGAAAAATAGATCCTAGATCGTCCACTGATGATCCTACATTATGTGTAGTTACAACTCAATATGAGTAGTCCCCATGTCACATCTCGTCAAATGGTCCACCTCCGAGCAGCATCCAGTCCTTGCTCCCTCATCCTTGATCAATGTTCTACATCATGTTCATAAGACACTACAAGGTGTGGGCAAAGACCATGCATGGGTGAGTATAACGATACTCAGTAGGGACCTCATGACCTCTGTAGGTCTCTCGTAATTACAAAAAAGGAAAAACCACAAAGAAAGACCTACATCTCAAAGAACCAAGCAATATAAATCACTTATAGTTAGGTGAATTCTAATTCATATAACTAAAATATAAAGATATACTCATCCCATACATGATGGAAAATTACCAAAAAGGTAACACCGTGATGGTAGAAGTACCGGACAGGTAACACCACAAATATAGAAGTACCACATAGGTAACTCCATGAAGATAACACCATGAGGGTAGAAGTACCACATAGGTAACACCACAAAGACAACACCATGAAGGTAGACGTACCACACATGTAATACCATGAAGATACCACCACGAAATTAAAAGTACCACATCGGTATCACCACGATTGTAAAAGTATCACACATGTATCACTACGAAGATATCACCACTAAAGTAAAATTACAACATATTTATCACAAGGAAGGTAAAAGTACAACCCATGTATCACCACGAAGGTAAAAGACTCAGATCACACATGGTTTTCAGTAATGTATAGAAGTAAAAATGACTATCCATGAAGCTAGAACATCATATTCTTTCAAGAGGCACTACTGTTGACCATACGGAGTTTGACCCACATAGTATCGATAGTTAACTAACCCCCTCAATGACCGACATAAGATCTGACCCACACAGGATTGATAATGACCCACACAAGATCTGACCTACCCAGGATTGATTGGTAACTAACCCATGCAATGGCCCACATAAGATCATACCCACACATGATTGAAGGTAACTAACACATGAAATGACCCACACATGATTGGTATGCACTAACCCACACAGGATCGAAGAGAGTTGACCCACATAGAATTTCTGAGCACTTACCCACAAAGGATATGACCCACACAAGATTAGTATGTACAAAAACACATAGTATCACTTAGTGGTGAACTACATAGGATCTGACCCACTCAGGACTAGTGCTGGCCCATAAAGGATCGCTCAGTATTAACCTTCATATGATCTGTCTCCAACCTCAGCCTCATTGCCAGCCACTAAATTCCTCACACTCGGTGCACTCGAGTTTCTTAGAACCTACCCTTGATATATCGTACATACCTTGACTACCACTAAGCACTAAAAAGGTGTAACCCAAAGGACTGCAATTTCATAAGGGTTCCAACACGACAAATGGTGCATCAATCGGACGCACTATCTCTGAGTTATATAATTTTCTAGCTCCGAGGGACCGGTTGGATTCTAGTTAGATCCAACCCAATCATACTCCAACGTTATCCAAAACTCAATTGTAGTAGACCAAAAGGACAATCACGATCCAAGGATCCCAACGGTATAGACGGTCCATCAAATAGATGTCTGGTTCTCATGATATGGCCCATAATGTTTCTCAAGGCCTGGTTGGGCCTGTGACTAGTCCAACCCGGCCCGACCCATAGGGGGGAAGCCTGCAAAGGGTGGCCCGTAAAGGTCAACACTCAAGGGTTCCCGACCCACAAAAAGAGGTTCCTGCAAAGGGAGGCCCACCAAGGGGCGACCCGACTGTATAGGGCAGCCTTCAAAGGGCGTCCCGCAAAGGGTGGCATACAAAGGGGTGACCCAAAATGGGGTAAACTGACCACATAAGGCATGTCCCAGTCTGAGGCGGATCGTAGCCCACTGGCATTGCAGTGTACTGGCTGGCAGCCCAGCCGCGTGAGGCATAAACTGCAAGGGGTGGCCCGACCGTTGTTCACCTGAGCTGGGAAGGGGGGAAACCTTCCCCCTGGTATCTGGAATAGCCCATAGAACCTTCATTTTTTGCGAAATGGTGGAGCCACATGGGCACCGGCAGGTCACCGAATAACCCATGCGGGAGTTTCCTCCTCCACTGTGGCTTCGGTTGTGGCTTCTGCACGCTGGTGGCGCGCTAGTTGCACCTCCTCTCCCTCTTACTAGTGGCACAGTGGTCGCGCTCCCTCTGCTTCCATGACCGGCAGAAGTGCGAAGAACCTCCTCTGATCTCTACAGTTGTCGAGCCGCAACCCCTTTCTCATAGGCGGTGGATGACGGTGCGCCGCACCTCCTTCGTTGTCAGCCGGTGCTAGCAGATCTGATGAACGTCGCGACTTTGTGACGCAGAATCTTCGTACGACGTGCGTCAGTGCATTACTTCTTTGTACCTGGTTGGTGTCATCATGGTGATGATATTCCGTAGCGAACCAAGTGTGTAGCAAGACAGCTGAGGGATCGGGTCAGGTTCATTATGTCCGCACCCTCTGCGTTAGCTCATAAACAAGAAGAAAAATAAATAATGGTTCAATAAAAATTCACTTAAATTTAAAACAAGAATTAAATTCGTACCTCAAGAATAATGATGAGCGTGCATTTGTGGAATCGGATCGATGTTTGTCGTCCTCCGCAACAATATTCCAACGATGTCACTCGTACGTCGATCTTCAGTTCATGGTTCAGTGACTCTCATCCCCACCCACCGAAACCGGCACCGTCCTCCAAGGGTTTGGAATCTCGACACTTGGTCAGCACTGCATTGCATGGCGAAGAGGTGCCGTACCCCTCCCCATGCTCCATATAAATAGGAGAGGGTGAGGGTAAGTAAGGATATTGAGAATTAATTATGGATCAATGATTATGAAGCTTGCTAATTCCCCAATGTTGTTGTTACTTTTATTGAAGGGTCAAGCCATTTAATGGCTTGAGATATTTCTGGCCCCACTCTCCTCTTGTCCGTTAGAGGATAATAATGAAAATAAAATAATAAATTTTTTTATTTTATTTCTGTTGAATTGTCACAAAAAATAACTTTTTCTCTATACCTACTATAGTCAATATAAAGTCACTATTAAGTGAATCTCAGTGCTGCAGATTCAATGGTACCAACATGTTTTTAATCCGAGCACAGTTTAATAATATAGGAAATGTTGCTCACACATTTACTAAACACACCAAAAAAAAGTTTAGAAAATTATTAACAGTCACCCTCGACATGCACCGATTGAGGTTAGGCTCTTCTTGAGTAGAACATGCCCTCATAACCTCAACAGTAATCTGAGATTTTTAATCCAAGATACCATTTAGAAGTTTCAGATTTTACAATAAAATAATTGTAACTTAATTGTTTTATTTACATCCATAAACTAAATTTTACTGGTGGCATGCACCAATAAATGTCAATATCTGTGTAATGCAAGAATACTATAATGAATGTAGTAGTGGTCTCATATTTTTAATCCGAGTCACCATTAATGACCTATAAGCATTTCAAAAATTAAATAACTTTATTTAAATATTTTATTTACGGTTATGCCATTTTCGGGTTTTCTCACAAGAGGTCGGCACCAAATAAACATAAGTCACGCCTAGGGTAAAACCGCCACCCTGAACACAACGGTGCCCTCAAAATTCTGATCTATCCAACTATTTAAGAGTTATTCAATTTTTCAATAAAACCACTTATTTTCACTAATAAAATCTTATCAAAGCATTGACAGATCATTCTGGGCACTCCGGGCCTCAGAATCACGCGTCATAAGATTTCTTTGTCTTGAAATAATTCCATATAATTAAAATAAAATTATACAGAAAATCTAGGACATTAAAATCTAGGAGATATTATATTTTCAAATCTATTTAATAAATAATATAAATTATTTAAAAACATCTCATTTGATGAGTAATTTAAAATTTTTTGGCTAAAAATGAGAGTTTAACTTGTACCTCAACACAGAGTTATAATAGTCCTTAACTTTTATCCTTTTTTATCTTAATAATATTTTCCATCAGATATTGTCTTCTGGGAAGGAAATTAATACTATATTCATGTGAACGATTTTAATTAGTGTCTTATTTTTTGCCAGAAAGATTATTCAAAATATATTATAGTATATATTAGATTAAAAATGTGAGATTTATGTGATAGTTTATTTTTATGTAAAAATTTATGACTAATTTTGTAACTATTTTCTTCTTCACTAATCAATATCATATTAAAACATGAGAGATTAATTAAAGCCTCATTTATTTGAGAAAATTGATTCCATTCCATGTAATTTTTTATATTGGATTTATTTTATGTAATGGAGAGAAATGCTTTATTTTATTGGAATAAAAAATAATGGTACATATAATTGAACACAGTTGAGGATGAAATTTTATTTGTATCAATATTCTCATTTTTATGACTGTTTATTCTTATTTTATATGTAGAAATGTGATTATGGTGATATTATTATCTGTATAATCTAAAATACATTTAAATAAATATATCTAGTAAAGAAAAAAAAGACTTTAATGTTCCAAGAATAAATAACTACAAAATTAAAATAAGATCAATCCATAATGAATTTTAATATAATTTGAGTTTAACAAGAAACACTTAGTGTTTCATTGAATGTGATATTGTATTATTTGAAATATTTATAGAATTATGGTTATGATGTTAAAAATTTATCAATGGCATGATGAAATACCTCTAATTTTATAGATAGTTTTTGGGCTTATGTAATGATCATTTTTCCTTCGTAATGATGAACTACCATATATATATGGACGATTGAAACTATGTGACTATAATTTCAGAAAATTGATGTAAATTTCAATATGTATTTTTTGTGTTTAAGGATCATTAATATACCATGTATGGATGTGATCATCAACATAATCATCAATAAATCTACACACATATAAATAACTTCCTGAATTGATGATTTCATGAGAATTAAGATGTTTCTATCATTGTAAGGATGATTTATTGAAATGTGTAAAATAATTACTATTTAATATTATATGAATCTATAATTACATATTTTGGGGATTATTTTAATTATTAATTTGAAAATTACTAATTCAGATGATGATCATTATTGGTTCATTATGGAATTGACATCAAAAGAGACTAAAGTGGTTTTGGATTACTATTGACTAGTATTTCATGCATTAATGAGGTAATTCATGTTGTAATTATTCATGAGTCATTTAATAGATTTGTTACAACCATACCATATGGGCATGAGCCACCACTACCACCTGGAAACCTCAAATAGGATAGGGGTTGCTGACAAGCACTATATAGTAATATCACTCACAAGGGATGTAGTATTTTATGTACCTTTATGCATGAACACATATGAAACCACAAAAAAGTATAAAACATAAAACAAATGACAAATTTTTTTGAATAAATATATAGTAAAAAATTAGAGTATAAAATAATGTAATGTAAAGCATTAAATGCGGCCGAATAAAAGCCCACTGAAAACTCTAAATAAAATACAACCTCCTAAAATAGAGTGGTCTACTATCAAATATGACAATAATGTTCATATTGGTATATAAATCACAAAAAATGATCTACCTACACCTAGTCCTTCAAATAATTATTAATTAATTCTATCATCTCCATAATACATTCCATGTGTGGGAATAGACGAAGCATGGGGGAGTATAACAATACACAATAAAAAAACTCAAAATAACCAAATAGAAAACATGCGTACCCATATCATCACAGGATATTTAAATCATAATGTGAGAAAAAAATAAAAAATCAAAATATAATCATGTTTCAGACATAGTATCAAGATATGGTCACAACATGATATTATATCCATGTATTTCTAAATGATGGTTTCATATAGTATATGTCAGGGAGAAAATACTCCACGAGCTATGGTGTTACTGTCACCACACATTCGTTGGGTCATTCTCGTCATGGAGGAAATTTTTTATGGTCCATACTACTAATAAGAACACTTATCCCAATGGTAATTCCTTCATGTCCATTCAAGGAATATTCATAAACAATGTTGTGATGTTTATTTTGAGAAATAGACTCGATTAGACTTCACCTCATTAGAAATATGATCTCTCGATAAATAGAATTGTCATTCAATGGCTAAGGGTCACTAGGAGGGAACCTAACCCTAATGAAAACATCTTCCAAGATAAGGGATTAATTTTTATGGACTAATGGTCACACAGATTCCAAAAACCATACGTTGCAAAAAAAAGGAAATGGGGATCACACTCGGACTCTCAGAGAGATAAATGCTCTATGTAGGTGAGGGGTATAATAGAAGAGAACCCATAAAATACACTCCAGATAATGACAACTCACCCATATTGTACTTATTAATATGAATCTGTATAGGTGTCACCTTCTATGATGATAATGGAACATTTGATCGAGGATGCATATGAATAGACCAAGGAAACAAACTCAAATGGTCTTGGTTGAAGAAATATCACACAATTTCACTATAAAGATCATCTAAGAACAAAGTTTCATCCAACCTATCCCCAATGGAGAATACAATGTTCCTTTAATGTTACATGATGTGTCTCAAAAATCATAGAAACACATGTTCCTTGAGCTAACACATCATTAACAATTACAAAACAAAATATTGTCTCTTATTTGATATAACATTAATATTTATTTTATGAAATATGACATGTAGCCTTATTGATCCTACAGACTTTCCTAATCACATTGAGTCTGGCCCACCAAAAAAGATGTGTTGGGTTAGACAATTTTCTAATTTTGTACTCCCTTTAAACTCCAAGCCATCCTCCATGAATTACATGTATATTTGCATTTTGGGTAATGATTCATGGAATTTTGGAAATGTAAACCATGTACATGACAAGATAGTTGGATAAGGGTAACATAGAAAGTGGAATGTGTCCCACAGCATGTGATTATTATCTCAATGTTGGAAACCTAGATGAAAACATACATCACTACACAGAAGGTGTGACATGTAATGTAGTTGGTGTTTTAATAGAATATCAGATCAGTTTCATTAATATTCTCCCATACATCCATATTATGATCTTGAAATAACCATATGCACAATTGTGCCATACAACTAAGATTTGGTGATTTCTTTATTGTATCACCATTATTGTCCAAACATTGGTCGTTCTATCTCTTTCTACTACTCATTAAGCAATCACAATCATGCCACTTCGATGTAGCATGTGAAGACCACCATCGCTATATCTTGAACCATCCATTGATCCTCTACAATATACATTTATAAAAACTAGGACATTGAATCTCCATCCAAATCGTGGGATTTTGAATTGTTAGGCTAATTATCTAAAGTGAAATAATCATTCAATGGGTATCCATCATGTCAATGGACAAATGAGAATTCCCAATGTGATCGCACATGAAAAGGGGAGATAAAATCACAAATAAAATTGGGGAACAAACCATGGCCATTTCATAGGTTATCGTCGATAAATTTCTAATAGAAAGGTGATTGAAACATAAAATACTAAAAATATATATAATAATGATACCATAATTCTAGGATAAACAATACTAACAAAAAGACTGATCCACGAAACAATATTTTAGTTTATTAATTCACATTCTTCATTATATAATAAAATGGTTATATATCTATATATAGAATTTCAACCTCAATATGGATTGATCACTAATTAAGAATTAATTCAAATCCTTTTTGTTAGAATGGTCCTCTAACTTCATTGGAATAATGTCTTCAATCATGATCTGATCAAACATTATTAAAAAATAATACTATCATCAAAATGTCCTCTATATCTCTATTGATAAACCACTAGAATTTATATTTTATCATAACCACATATTCATATAAAACCTCAGGACATGGAAATTAAATTAAATTAATTTTTTTCAATTATATATTTTATTTAAAAATTCTCTTATAATTGTGACCAGCTTGATTTTCAAATGCACTCTAAGGTAATGTTGTGCCAATGTTAGAAACATTTATTTAAAATCAAAAAATATCATCTAAAATTCAATTTGATTTCCCATTTAAATGTTATTCCTCTTTTTAGGAAAATTTCTTTCATATTCATTTAATAAATTTATTATATCATAATAATCAATTTTAGGCTCACCAGGCCTCCGAAACATATGTTATCTCATTTTATTGATCAAGAAATATACAAAAAAATCCAAATTATTACATAGAAAACAATTGAAATTGTATAATGCCCCCATCAAGTATTTCCCCCCCTGAAAAATGAAATGTAAAAGAAAATATAGGGATACTGAGTGCTAAACATGTAATCTTACTCCCTGGGGATCCCTAAAATGATTCATGTGAAATAATCAACTACAAAACCAAGAAAAATATATTACCATGAAGGTTATTTATCTAAATGGTCATCATTGCCACATGATCCTTCAAAATTGGAACTCAGCTCTCATAGTTAAGCTCACCTAGGTAGGTATTGTTAAATGAGTCATTCACATACCTCTTACAATATGACATGTGAAGATCACTATGAAACCAAAACTATTGTAATGATAGGGTTAACTATTACACCACCTAGGAAATATGACATAGTTGTATGAAAGGATAAGGTCCACAGTAACCCAATGTAAGCCTATTATCCTTGATAATAATATTTAACTATTCAACACCAAAGGCCTCCTTAAATAGTCCATTGAGGACTCCAAACATGTATTGGGTTGTCACAATCATTATATAGATAAAATACAACCATTATATCCGTAAAAAACACCAATACAAGAACCAAATCACTTTTACCCACTAACTCTATTTAGTATAATAGTGTCCAACATGGTATCTCATACATGTCCTTGATAAGGTGCAGCTCTAGTGGTTGGGTGATAATCATCATGATATGAAAACTCCGCTGATGATTGATAATCCTCCAAAAAAATGGATCAAAATAGACATGAAAACCTGAAGCATGAATACTAGATCCAAAACCTTCCACTATAAATTGCAATATGTCTAGGGTAAAACACTTATCCAAATTGAAATTGAGTTCCCAATGGATTCAAAAGTCCTCCCCTAATAACTCCATTGAGTAAAAAACTCATTATATATTGATCGTCAAGGTATGTTTAAAACTTCAGGTCATATTATGCATATACATTTTTACTAAACACTATAAAATTCACTATTGGTAATCACCCTGAAATATGTGAGGGAAAAACTGTTTAGGATGACTACTTTTAGATACTCAATTGGTTAAAAAACTATTTCTAAGAGGTCATGGACATCCTCACCTCGACCGAATGTGCTTTTACGGGAAAAATCATTATCATCACTTCCTTATAGAGTGTGGATGATTTCAACATCTATCATTGATCAAGTATAATGATCTTCCAACCATTGGAAATCAATTTTTTAAAATATCTAGTGGATATCACATCCAGATACTTCTCACAATGAAAATCAATGATATATATCTATCTAGATATCTAAAGAATAAGAATGGTAACAACTATTGATTGTCGGTGAACTATACTATCCCAATGTGTCACAATTTATCTATATTTGACAGCAAGAAAACATGGAATTTGTTGAAAGTATAATCATATGAACTTATCCAATAATCTTTAGGATCACATAGGTAATTTTAATGATTCTACTATGGAATATAACTCTCCAAATGGTATCACCACAAGATCAAAATAATAGTAGTGTCTTTGTAAATACACCCCTTGTATTTCCACCTCAAAAACCATATCATGTGATAAACTATCTTGAGGTCAAACATATGAAAAAATTATCCCCATAATATTGGTAGAATAACACAATGATTTTTGGGGGTGGATACTCTTTTGCATTTCTAATAGATATTGTAAAACGAGTTACCACCCAACCTCATGAACTCATCATACTCCATGGGTGAAAAAAGGGTTCTAGGAAGACAGAGTGGGTATTACAATGAAATTTCCCTACATACTCCTCTAATCGCACCTATATCTCTCACTGCTTCATGGGGTAATCGATATGATAGAATAGACATTGAGTCATGTCAGGGGCAATTCAAGGACAAAAACAATCACTCTATAGGAAGGAATACATTGAACATACCAAGGAATGAAATACTCATACTATACAATCACGTAATGAAAATAAATCGTATAGATTCAGATACTGTTGAGGTATTACTCTCCAACTTGTAGTAAGTTATTAGTAACATCATTCAAATGAGATCAAGCTTCCCAACATGGAATCAATCACTAGAAATGAATTAAGGATTTTTCCCAACAACTCGAAACACCACCAAAATCACTTGTATAAAACACTAAACAAAGACTATAGGAATCCAAAGCATAATGAAGAAGACATCATAGGGTATCACTATAAATATGAAGAAATTTCAAGTGAGGCTATGTTTATATATCCTTCTAGAGGTAAGTAACACTTTCTGTACATGTTTTTAATACGATTTCAAAAATGTATGATATTTTGATAGAGGGGTTGATAAAAATGATCTACTAGTACCACTAGGTCTCAATAAAGATAAAAACTCTAGGAAAATTGACTCATATCTCTGTATGAAAATAAGAACTGGGAAAGATGACACCTGTAAAACCGTGAACATCACATGAATCCTTTATGAGCTCTTACTAATTGGTACTCATCAATTTATATTGTTTACTATTTAGAAAAACATGGTATTACTCAAACATCTTATTATATAAAAAACTCTACAAAATAATTCAATTGAACTAATAACTAACACATGGATCTACCGATTTCATGTGTCAATGTGGATAAGTTTCACGACAAGAATAACATCAGGAGGTAGACCCATTAAAGACAATCATTCACACAATAGGCATAATACCTCTAAATAACACATGAGGATGGTGTCTTAATGACCATGTGACCTGGGTTTTTTTCCTCTTCTAGTAAAACTAGAGAGAAAAATTACTCCATATAGTTCACAAGATAAAACATATGATCAGTCAAGTGACTGAACATTTTGGAAAATAAAAAACTAGACTGGGTACCCAATTAACCTGATAACTGGGCTAATCTAGAGAAAATTCTAAGGGAATTCTCGTTCCCCATATTTTGGAGACTAACAACTAAAATAATACAAAATGAAGTTTGGAACGACTTTACCACACTCATTTTGGACATAAATACGAACAACATGGTATGAATACAAGAGAAACATCATAAGAAGAAGTGTAAAATAAGTAAAACAACCACATAAATCCCATGTACTATAGAAAATTACTAAAACAGTTAAAAAAATCCACAGTCCCAATGAAGGAACCCACCATGTACATGGATCAATAGGTATAACCACCTATATGTGGTCCATTACACCTATTGAAACCTAGAGGGATCTAATATTAAAACAACCAAAGACACATGTACGGTGTGAGATAAAAACCCAATAGGTTATCCCTAATAACAACATTATAATATTAAAATATTTAATTAATAGAAAATGATATTTCAAATTTTATGTAAAAAGTTTGTTCATTGTAGAATAATATTTTAAGAATTCAATCATATGTGTATACCAATACCCCACTGGTAAAAATAGATTTTAATGTGAAATGTACATATGTGTATACCCATGCCCCACTGATACATCCGAAAGAAACATAATAATCCTCCTATGAAGGATGCAATGTGATAAATTTATATCATATAACATTGTAAATCATAGATTTATATCCAATAACTATAATACTACAAAAGTAATTCATGTTCTTTAATAACAAATAAACAATAGAAAATTTATATTAAGAATAGTTAAAATTAAATTCATCTCATACCCCATTTCATATATTAAAATTATCCATTTAAACCCTAAAATAATTTTTTAATCACAAACATTCATTTTAAAAATATAAAACCCTAAGGTTTTATCAAAACATTAACATCCATTTTTATAATTAAAATTTTGTAATCAATTAACAATTTTATTTCACTATTATCATTCACACATATATTCAAAAATATAACTTACAAAATCAATCTATTTAAAAAAACCCAAATTCTACAGGATTAGGGTTCTTCAAAAAAATTACATCCAAACCATTCTAGAATATAAATTAAATAATTTATATTTGAACAATATCCATAAATAGATATCATTTCAATAGAATTGTGGGGTTTTCCAAATTTCATCCCAAAATTACATTTCAAAATACCAATTCAATCGAATTGGAATTTTCCATCAAACCAATTGAAAAAAAATATTGAAAATAAAAAATTGAATTTCAATAAAACCATTTAAATTAGATAAATTTATTTAGGCTTAATTAATATTATGAAACATTCCAGAACCACATACCTCAGGTTCACGAGCTCTCTATTCACTAAACCCTATTTTGAAATCATAAAAAATAATGATGATCACAGAAAACAAGAAACAATAATAAAACCTAGGTTTAATATCTCAACATAGAGTTTCTTAGATACAAAAATAAATACATGGATTCATTTTACCTTAGGGAGGAAAAGATAGATAGCATGAGATTGAGAACAGTTAGAGGAAACTAACTTGAAGAGGATCAACCTCCATTGGAAAATCTTTGAATCACTTCCAATAGGGTTCTAAGGGGCCAAAAACTGTTTTCGGTAGCCACTAAGGGATAATTAATCATTTTTGGGTTATATAAGTCAATAGGGGTCCTTAAAAGGTGGCTTCTTAATTTTAAAACATAAAATCCAATTAAAAAAATAGGTACACATCGTTTTCCATGAATACCCACATGTTTTGACAAAACAGTGAGGCATTGTCATGTGCCTCAACAAATAGGTGGCATAGTTTCTCCTAAAAGGTTGAACGATCCCAAAAACCACATTCTAACTATGTCAAACCCCACATCATGGTTTTGCATGGTTTGGATTTAGAGGGTGCACAGTTCAAGAAAATTATATGTAAACCGCCCACTAGAATATAATTTTCTACGATTTTAATTTTTTTTAAAAAAGAACCCCAATGAAACCCAACAAAATCTTGGTAAAAAGAGAGGTTCTGGGAATACTAGAAAACAATAATAGGATGTTACAACCATCACACCATAATAACTTAATGTCCCTAGAAATCATGCAAAAAAACCTCCATGCCAAAAAAATAAAGCCAAAACTCTCCCATTAGTGTCTCCCTCTCCCATGTCTCATGACTATTTTAACCATACTACCATAGAACACGATCCAAATATATCTTCCTAACAAGAAGTACATTGGAATCAAAATTAACTACCCTAGTTTGATGTTCATTCATGGATAAATCTTGCTCAACCTCAAGATCAAGCCTTCACATAATAAGATATAGATTATATATATATACATATATATATATATTCATAGATATGATAGATGGAGAAAATTATTTATCAATATCTATTGCGGTGGAAGTCTTGAATGTTAAGAGACTATTTCCACCCACTTGAAAACCTCAATAGGTCCCACAAAATTTGGATCACATTTCCCTTGAATCTCAAGACATCAATTACCCAAACTGGGTGAATCATTCAATAACACTTGGTCACCTACTATGAATTCCAAAGTCCAATGGAAACAATCAAAATAAGACTTATATTATTTCTATTTCATTAAAGTATATGATGAATCCACTGAATAGTTATTAACATCTATCAATCTAGGACTTGTCCAAACAAGGAACATTCACCAATATTCAACCAAAACAATAGAGATCAAAATGGGTGGCCATACGAGTCCTCAAAATAATCCATTATAATCATGGATTGGTAAATATTTTTATAATGATACTCATCCAGCCCCACCAACATCGTTAACACAAGTGAATAGAATATCCTAAAGAATCTGTATATATCTTTCTATCTATCCATACGACTACATGTGGAATTTCATACTCAAATGAACAAGAGAGCCTTGTTCCCCTGATAGACCCTCCAAAAAAAGAAGTCAACTGAGGATCCCAATTAGAAACTCTAAAATATGGAACTCCATGAAAATGAAAAATCTAATTCACATTGATAATTCCCAACTCATAAAATTTGGCTATATAATGAATGGGTTAAAAGTTAACCAACCTCATTGTCGGATAAAAAAACCCATATCATATTATTATTTCTCTTGGTATGCAGAAACCAAACCAAAAATTACATTAGATCACATCCCACATCAATGTATTCACCGAAAGTGGCTAAAGAAAAATCGAAGGCTTCTAGATCTCATCGTTAACATGTTAACACGTATAAAAATGAGAGAAAAAATCAACAATGTCATGTATGATATATTCTCACCAGAATATATGTGGCATGTCATAGAACATATTAGTGATTCATGGGTTCACATCCCACTGGTATTTATAATAATTCCCCACCACAAATTTACTTATCACAAAGGGTACAACAAATCATCTATAAAATCATAGAGTTTCATATTTAGAGAAAACCACTCAGTAACGATTCCCCCAACATTAATAGAGCTTATAATACTATGTAAATCATTGTCAAGATTCTATTCCTGAAGAATTATTTTGAGAATAGTGGACTCCAACAAAAAAATATCCAAAGAAACCTTGTCCCTTGATTCTTAACCTCCAATATGCTATTTTGGAAAAATATCCATCATGTTCCACTCATCTAATGATTCATTCACTATCAAAGTCAGAAATTTTCAACTCAGGGAATATGTGATAATTTTTTTTCATTGGGGTATAGATTATTCCAATATTAAAATATTGCAGGTATTCCACCCAACAAAATTGACAAAGGGTCAAATAATTTCCATATGAGATGTCACTCAATAACTTGTGGTTTGAAAATTGGTTAAAAAATTCTCCGTAAAGGTAATATCACTGACAATTAATCACGTTAATCAAATATTAATGAATAATTTCATATTTTAGATAATTAACCTCATGTGTTCTAAGTTGACGAGAGACATAAACAACTACATGATCACTATTAATAAGAACACCTTGATAACCTACACATGATGCATTTGAGAAGACAACATATCTCTACTAGGTATCTAGAAGAGTTAAAAATAATGTTTTCATTAATATATTTTTTAGTTTTAAAAATAATTATTAAATTTATCATCCCAATAAAACATTACAACCATCCATGTTTGATCATTCATCGAATAAGTCATCATTGAAATGTCATTTATGAACTAATAATAATATAAACCTAAACACAATAAGCTCTAAATCTAAAAAATAATCTAATGTCGTTCCCATTTCATAATATACATTACCTTCATCGGATCAAATTATATCAGATGTTCTAACACCAAATGTAATATGAATTTCATTTCTTGGATCCTGAAATCCCATATCAAATTATTTAAATAATGTGGGTAATTTCACATCAAACAAATATCTTTTTACAGATGATGCACATGATCGTCCTCAGAATAATAGTACACATGGATGGCATCCACAAAGAATACCAATAACATATTTATATAATGTTGGGAAAAAATAATTTATGTCCTTTGAAATGACATGATAATTGGTTAGAACAAAGGGAATGATATGGTACCCACAATTGTCATACGTTCTTCGAAAGGCAGTTTTCTTTATGTCAGTTTCTTTTATTCTAAACAGTTGGTTACCTGAAAATTGATCATTCTTTGAAAACCACATTTTCCCCTTCAACATCTCAAATATACAATATTTTCAAGGAAATATATTATTTTTTCATTATCGTAACTCGATTTAGCTTTAAAAAATAAATGCGTTGTCGGAGTGATCCATCAACCTTCTTATTATAGAGAACTGGAACCGCCCATGGATATACACTCGTGCATATAATTCCATTCTTTAAAATATCATCCAACATAGTAATAATTTCTTTCATTTTAGTTTTTGCATGTGGTATGATGGAATAGTAACTAGTTGAATACCAACAACTAAGTCAATAGATAACTCTAACTCCCTAAATAGTTGAAACCTATAAAATATAGAAGGAAAATTGTAAGTAAACTCAACAACAACTATAGGAGGTTAACATTAAATGATTCTCCCTCCTAATTAAAATAAAATAGGTATATTGAATTCCCCAACTCTATATATGTATGTCCAAATCGGCTTTTCCTTGGTTCATAGTCTCCTTGAATGAAATAGAACATTCCATTGAGTGTTGTAAGGGGAACTCATCCAAGATAATAATCAATAATTTATTTATTGGGAATGAGCCAACCCATCCAGAACATGATGTCTAGAGGTTTAATGTTGATAACCAAATAACTACTCGAATGATCAACATGTTATAGAGAGAAAAAAAATCTGAATATGAATATCCTTATATATCATTTAATGAAGGGTTATAGTGAAGTCCACTACATATAAAAAATATCTAAAAAAAATTATAAGATTAAAAAATCAAGTTGAAATAAACTAATGAGATTCATTAGAATAAAATACAAAAGTCACTAATAAAAATCTATAGTAATGTTACATCTCAAAATAATTGGTCCTATATCTTCTTCCACTAGAGACTCTTCAGTGCATTAAAAAGATTTGTTCTAGATTACTTTGGTAAGAACCATGTTATTCAAGGAGAATCTAACTAACTTGTAGTATTATATGGATTTGACTAGATCATGGCACTACAAGGAGTTAAATAAATAGATAATAATTTCTATATATGACCCAAGAATCAAGAAAAGCCATATATATTTGGTGCCTTAGTGAAACCATCCTCAAATACCTCAACATGCCACATTCGTATCAAATCAATGGGCCTCTACCAGGAACTAAAAGAGACTTCAAAAAAAACTACTAGCGAAAACCACAAGTAGAATTATTAGGATATCACTTTTATTTTAATGAACATTCACCGATATTGGGAGGGAAAGAAACTCCATGAGACCCTCACTTTCTAGCTAGGTCCATTTTGACCATTAGAACCTTATCCAACAAATCAACATATGAGGGTATATTTAGTAAGAAAGAATGAAAAAAATATTATGTTGAAGTCCCAAACTATAACTTTTGATCCATCATCCTCCCATTCGATACATACTCATGTGAGAACTGTATGAACTATATAAAATGGTTTTCACACTCTGTTGTGGTCCTGTTAGCCTACTCATGTTTTAAAGAGATTTAATCCTTGAACAATATAATTAACTCTCAGTTGAACTGGTCAGTCAAAAGAACTATGAATTCATTCCACTAAAGAATGTGTTCTTCTTCACCGTCACTATAGTTTCCTGCCATTTCATTCTCGGTCCATCATGAACCAAGGTGGCACACATCACCATGATTTTATCAAGTGAATCAAAGAAATTTAAAAATCAGTCAATTTTCGTAGCCATTCGTCAGCCTCATGAGGATCATTTGGGCCCCTGAACATTGATATATTATGGGAAGGAATTATTGATATTGATTCCAGGTAACATCCCCTTAAGGTTCATAGATGAAGCCTGAAAGGGAGCTGGTAGTGTTACATGTCTGAGAGATTAGATTGAATGAAAATTCACCTCAACCTGACACGGCTCTACTGGGGGATTAACTTGTTGTAGTTTAGTATAAGAATCCTCCTGGATATGATTTTCACGTATTCTTAAGAGCATGATGCTACAAAATATTAGAAGAAAACAAAAAAGACATTAGATATACACTCACCATAGAAAATAAGGAAATTAATCCAAACATATAAATAAACCAGATCTATATTTTAGAATATCCATATAAAAAATGATTAAGTACAAGAACTAATCCACATGAAATCTTTTCCAAACCATCAACGGTGTCTTATTGTTCATTGTAGTGAGAGATTTCTAGACACACAATCAAAACAGCCAACTATATCCTTATAAGAATAAAAAAAATGCACACTAAATTCAATAATAGAATCTCAACCTAGTTCTTTAATACCACTTTTTCAAAAACATGATCGGGTTCCCTGGTAACCGGATAAATGGCCCAATCATTATATATCCCAAAAGGAGTTCCTAATCCCCATGGGTTGGTTACTAGCACTTGGAATCATAAAAAATGAAAGTGGGAAAAAAAATTCCATAAATATTGTAGAACTACATACCAAAAAATAAAATATGAATATAAGAAATACTCTATAGGGAGATGTTTACAAGATGAAAAATATTAATGAAAACCTAAAGTACTATTGAAAAGTACTAAAATAGGAAAAACTGCCAGAGACCCAATGAATGCCACTAACCGAGTCCACAGATCAATATCCAGAACCACAACCATTAAAGAGATAATCTACAAACACCCAATGTAATTAGAAGGGTGTGAGCTAAGAAGCCCACTATGGTATCTCTAAGGATTCCATAATAAAATTAAAACATTAAATTAACCATGTATTGACATTAAATTTTCAAATGAATAGTTTTTTCATTTCAAAAGAATATTGGAAGAAGTCATTATCAAATTTCAAATGATACAAATACATTAAAACAATGCTTCTTATTTTCAATTATGAAATATTTAGAAACAAAAGGCATATAAATACTTTTATATAAATCAGTTTATATAAATTTACAAGGCCTTTCAAATAGTTTACAATAATGGAATATATACATTTGATTTAAAAACAATTGAGAAACAAGGTGGTATGCCTAAGAAGGAAAGATAGTGTCAGGCATTGGGATTACACATACTCAAGGTGAGAGGACAATATGTGTATACACATGCCCCATTGCTACAGCCAATGGTGACATCATCACCATCCTATCAGGGATGTTACATGTTGTATTTATGTTTTAGACTGATGTACATCATAGAGGGTTGTCCAATTACTCACTAACTATCTAAGTCTTTCATGTTATCTAATATGAAATCAATGATGGGGAATTGACATTAAGATTCATTAAAATACAATGCATCCCATCTTCCATTTCAAATAATTCAATTTTCCATTTAAAAACAAAAACTTTTTTATAATACAAACAAGAATTTTCTAATATAAAACCATATGTCTAATATGAAATCCATTAGAAGTCATTTTTCACAATTAAGAATTTTAAATAAAATAATTATTCAATTTCACAATTCATATTCACATTTTAATTCAACATTTTAATTTCAATCAAATTCCATCAATTTCACAAAAAACGTCCAAGGCCATGGAATTGGTATTTTTCACATATTTTTCCTCACACCCATTCAAAAATTTAATTTATGTAATTTAAATTTCAAAAGATTTTAAAAAACCCCAATTCAATTTAATTGAGTGATTTTTCAATTTGATTCCTAAATCCCATTTCAAAATTATGATTCAATGGAAATGATTTTTTCTAATAAACAAATTGAAAAAAATATTATTCAAATCTGTCAAATTCATTTAAATTAAAAAAATATTTATTAAATAATGAAATTTTTGGTTATTTAAAATTGGGCATCATGAAGGAATCACCTACATAGGGATCATGGGACCTTGATTCACCAAACCATAATTTAAAATCATCAATAAAGAATGAAGATGAATTAAAATGGGATAAAAAGTTATAACCTAGAATTAAGATACTAAAATACAGGGTATTATATCAAAATAGCAAAACAAGGATCAATAAAAATCTATAGTGTATAAGAGATATAGTGGGTGATTAATAACGGTAGTTGGAAAGTAATAGGAAGCCAATCGACCACCATTCCCAATGATATCAATCATTTTTTGGAGTGCTCGAAAGAGACAAGAAAAATACTCAGGAGCCACAGAATATGGAGAAATCAGTTTTCAGTCATACCAACCCATCAGGGACGTTAAATGGAGGGATCATGATTTTAAAACATAAAATAGGATTAAAAAAACTCTTACGCATAGTTTCCTAGGTAGACTCACAGGGATAGACTAAACAATGTGGTCTGGATGTTCACCCTTTAAATTGGTGACATGGATCCTCCTAATGGGTCTGATTTTCTAAAAAAACATGTTCCACCAATGAAAACCCCCACTACCCGGGTTTTCATGGTTTAACATCATAGAGTGCGCAGTTTTTGAAACCCATGTGCCAACTGTGCACTAAGACACAATTTTAAAAACATTTAATATTTTATCCAAAAATAACACCAAAACAACCCAAAAAAATATTTGTAAATAGTGGGGTTTTAAGGATATCTGAAAAAAATAATTGAAAGTGACTCTGAAACCCTATATCATCAACTCAATTAAATCATCATCTTCCTGATTGTTTGACATGCTGCAAAACATGAGAAGATTATATCACTAGAACTCATGTAATGCACTAATTCTATGTAACTATTATCATATCATGTTGGAACAAATGACTAATAAACATTTGGATGATCATATACCTAGTCCATAGGAGGAATTATTCATCACTCAATAGTTGTTAACACTACTAAAATACCTCTTGGAGGAAAAGCCTCACGAGTTGGTCCTTTAGCTGAGGCCTCATAAATCAACTAATGTACAAGAGAAAACTCTCTCAAAATCCTTTATCTATATCATATTAAAGGATGATTGAATGGTATCATGATGTAAAATGTTAAATGATTATATCAAGTATGTTTACTCAATATGGAAATTGAAATCACAAAATATTCCTACCGAATGCATGTTCCAATGTTTTCCTAGTTACTAGTGTCTACATATACCAAGGTAACAAGAATGTTATTAGGGACCAAGTGAGTAGATACTTCAAACACCATAAAAACATTAGAAATATAGTACTAAATGTATAAAAATCAAAAAACATTAACACTCTTAACCTAGTTCCTAAAACATACCACATTTTTATACAAAAGAAAACATCAAACTACATTCCTGAACATAGGTAGTTTCATAACACCTAAACCTATGTGTTCCTTAGACTCAATTATTTCATGACCCAACTTGGTGATACCCTAGACACAACTCCAATAATGTTACCACCAATATGATAGGGTTTGGAGACTAACATGAAGTAGGAATATCATGCACATAGGAGGAATTAACCTAAGTACCTTTATAAGGTATGACATATTGAAGACCATAAAATTCATAAATGTAAAACAACTGATAATAAATAATACTTACATCTATAATCCAAATATGAAACTATGAAATAATTTATTGGATGTATTATTCAATACAAAATAAAAGGACACCCAAAACTGAAAATAAAACCCAACATTCTCAAAATGAGGGGATACTGTTAAATGGAACAACAATATACACATCATTCTATGTATACCAACCTAGTATACACATTCATTTAGTCATCCAAGAAATATGTAAATATATTCTCAATATATATATATATATCATGAAAACTATATAAATATCCCCTGAATGGGTGGGTATAAAAATACATAGTAGGTCACCTTAAATTAAATAAACACAATGGATCAAGATTATTCAGCTCAACATGGGATATATCAATCATAATTTGAGACATAAAATAAAACATAAAAATATACACATGGTAGAATCTCAATATCAAGGTAAGTTTATAACTATATATTCAACCCTATAATTTATAAATTTTTTTCATAAGATGATGTTCTGGGTGAACAATGTTCACAATCTAAATTACCATTACTGCTACTTTTCCCAAAGGTCATGCTCTTCTGTGAGGAACTGATCCCCATGTTATAATTCCCCTAAAAATAATAATACTATAGTTAATTATCATCCTGTATAAGGAAAAATATGAATAAAGAAAGTATATAGAGAGTTCAACCAGTAAACACTCTTAGTTATACTACACCTCATTGAGTTAAAAAGATATCGATATACATATAGGGGTAATTTATCATGGCTCAAGTTAGGGATACCAGACCATAGTAGAAACATTTTACTTGATATAATATAAATTATTGTGTAGTGATGGTCATGATGATTCTAAAAAACCATATCTAGTGAAAAACAATGGAAAATAAGATCACCTTCGGCCCCATAGTGAGATACGTGTTCTAAAACACTAAGGTGTATAATGAAAGTGTACTGAGACAACACACACAAGAAGAAGGAAAGTCACCCATAGTCAATTGATAAACGAAAATCCATAAAGGGTTCACCCTCTATTATAAGAGTGGAAATTTATATTTAGCCCATATATAAATAGTCAAAGGAACTGAACTCAAGTGATACTAGTCCAAGGAAGCTCACTGCGAAGATGGGTTGAGAATAAAGCTGAATTTTTCCTATCCTAACTAGAATATAAGGTGTTTCCTTAGCAATATATCAATTGTCTCATAAGGAATGGCCCCACCCATGTCTTTTTCTCTCATGGTATTCACTTTTACAAAAAAATAGATGGGTATCTGGGGGTGCATAGCATGTAGATGTCCAGGATTTCTGTAGCGTGTAGCCTATACATTCACATGTACATTACAATTTTCATGGTGTTTAACCCAATAAAAAATGGTGTTTTGGGAATGATGATATCCTGGGTGTGTACACTATATACAAGTTTAGTAGACCCCCATGTATCACATTATGTGTGACATGTTAGAAATAACATGTAACATTACATGTCCTTCTAGGTTCCTGCCCCTTGTAAATTCATATCTAATCGGATATGGTTCATATAGACTATGATACAGTTCAGATGGATTTGGATCCTTATCTCAATACATAAATCCATGTGATGAATATATGGTACTACATGTCATGTGTTCATTTTACTACACACTGTGTATTTGAGTTTTTCATTGAATATTTTATCTTTATCACACATCTTCACTCATACCTCCATTCTTTGATATAACCACAAATTCTTCTAGGAATTTCACCACAAGTCGTGGAATTTATTGATGACGAAACCCTCTCCCAATCAATGGCTGGATTCTTTTCACATCCAATTCATAAGAAACAACCCCATCATGCCTTTTCAGTACCGCATGCCAAACCATATGTAAAAAACATGATCCATCAATAGATCTACTTACATCATTGTGCACCATAACCATGATTTTCAATCCCTATCTCAAACCTATGGTTGTAATACATTTCCCCAAATAATTAATGTCCAATGATCATTAACCATGAAGCCATAGAATCATTGGCCTAATGATAATTCCAATAGCGAAATCATGTATAACAGGGTGATAATCCCACAAAATAGATGATGAGAAACATCTCCTGGTTTTCTTTCTAGATAAAATTGACCTATTTCCATTAAAATGATGAATGAAATATCTAACAACAAGATACATATAATGATCATACCCAAAATCCATGATAATAAAACCCACATAAATGACTAATCCAAAAATAAATCCATTAACAGATAACATTTTTTTCATTAGGAGATAAAAATCAGTTGAAATCAGCAAAAAAATTATACCTCAATATTGATCAATTTATAATATAGAAAAATTATTCATCTTTATTGTTGGGGAGATCCTTGAACCAGGATTATGTAATGATCAACAATATCGATCTGATTTGAGGACATACACCAATAATTCTCTCTCCCCAATGGTAATCTAAATCTCTATAGTTACCTTCCCAAATATAATATAATATCATAACATTAGATTTATATACAACCTCAAATCATTGAAATTTTCTTAAATAAAATATTTTCAAATAAATATATTTTTTAATCATTCTCTAATGATAGAGTGTAACCCATGTATCCGGTGAGATAAAAATTTATGGCATGCCTAAGGTAAATCCCTTAAACTAAACACAAAGGCAACATCAAATTTCTAGTCCAAGTCCTTGTTTATAATTTATTCAATATTTTAAGGAAACCCTTTCATTCTAGATTTTAATGTATTTAATGTATTTGTAAAATCAATTAAAATATCTTTGGGCATTATGATCTCACACCGTCGTGAAATCTATCTTCAAAAATATTATTTAAAATATTCTAATGACTTATTTAAAAAAACAAGGTCCATACAAAATCATAATATTAAATGAATTTTTTGATAATGATTCTATAGAGTATCAAAATTAAATGATATTCAAATATCGTTTCATGTAAATATGTTGAGTTTTTAGTAGGCATTATATTGTTTTAAGAGTAAATGACCATGTGATATTTGACGTTATAATCATATTTCTTCTATTAAATGTGGATATATATTTTTTATATGTAAATTATACACTTGTAGATATGATTTAGAATAACAATTTCATGAAATCATAAAAGTAGGACCATCATCATTGTTCATGATAGCAATTAAAAATATTTTTTAATAATTAAATGAAGAAATAATTTACTATATGAGAAGAGAACTTAAGGTATGATGATGTGGACCCAAATCTATCATTTAAAAAAAATCCCTCTTTTGTCAATATGTCTTTAGAAATCATTGTTTTTTTCCTATCATGAAGAATTTGGATAGAAATTAATGATTGGTTCTAGATACCTATCATATATATGTCGACATACCTTTATCATCATCAATTTCATGTTAATAATGGAATATATTCTTTTGAGAGAGATAATATATCCATACACAAGGTTTGTAGTAACCCTTTATAGAGGTCTATCATATAAAAAAATTTGTTTCCATATCTTTTTATTTTTAATTTTTTTCCAAAGAGATGATTAACTAATAGAGTAATGAAATTTAGCATCGGAATGGTTATAAAATAAGGTATATAGCCCCATTTATTGTTTTTTAATTCATATTTGATCCTTTCATCTTATTGAAAATCTTTATATTTTAATTTCTTTTTTAGATCTTATTAAATTTTTGGAAAATTTTGTTAATGTTTTTTTAGAAAGAAAAATATATTGAAAATATTAATGTGTTAATTATGATATCATCCATCACTGTATTCTATTCATCAAATAAGTTGATATTTGATTCCAAAATTCATTCGACAATATAATTCTTGTAGACACCAATATTATGGGAGTATCATTAAAAAAATTTATGATTTATTTTGAATTCATTTATTATACTAATTGGATGTTTTGTTTATAAAATCATTACCATGATGGGATTAATCAATCATTTAGGTTGCTTTCATAATGATGTAAAAAAATTATGGCCCTAATTCACCCCTCTTTTTAAAGTCTACTCAAATATCTCCTCAGACTCTCACACAAAATAAAATCATTTATGATTTGTTAAAGCATTAATATTTGTAATACATATAAATAGAAGATTTAATAAAAGAAATTTACTTGAATATTTAGTCATCAATTTATTTATTATAAAAAATTTTAAATTATGTAATTATAATGGAGATAGAAAATAAATAATTTATTATTTAATATGTATACAATTGTTTTAATGGGACTTATATAGAAAATGAATGAAATATTTTGGATTTAAGGTAAAATTAAAATTATATGGAATAATATATATATATATGTATGTATGTGTGTATGTGTATATTTATATAGAGATAAGTAATCAATAAAAGTAATGTTAATTGAAATTTAAAATTAGAGGAATGACATATATCTAGATAAAAAAATAATGGTTATTTAATTTTTTTTAAATTGAGTTATAAAATATAATTGATATAGAATATTTTAATCAAATAAAAAAAAGATATTTTAAATAGTTCCCACTAAAATGTTATACAGAGTGAAGTGTGGATCAACCAAAGTAAAATATTAACATATTTTATGTCTGGAATAATGAATATCATAAAAAGTATATAATGGTTTAAATTCAATTTATATACAAATAATATAATGAAATTTTAGAAATAAAAAATTATAAAAAAATAGATGTTGATAAAAAACCCAAAGCATAGCCTCTACTAGGTCTGAACATACAATAAACATTTTTAAAAGTGACCCTAGTTTATCAATTAATTATTTTAACGGCTTATTTAAAATAATTAAATATAATATTAATCACTTATATTCATTTATTAGTTATTTATATGTTATCAATTTTTTATATTGATAATATTATATGAGTAGTTCTAATACATCCATGGTGTTTTTGTTATAGTGATATTGGTCAACATTCTTGGTAAATGAGTTAGTCATATTTAAAATAGTTGAATTAAAAAAAATTTTAATTTTTAATCAATTATAATATTCATGTACAACACTATGAAATTATATGTTTGAATTATAGGGAATAAATTCTTTTTCATTAATTTAAACTGACATTATCAACTCTATAAAGTAAATAAAGAATTATTAGTCATTAGGATATTTTCATGGAATAAGAATAATCATAAATAAAACATTCCATCATAAATATATTATTCATTATTTTATTTATCCTCCATTGATAGAAATGATATAAATAAAATATAATTATTAAATATGTTAGAAATACCAAACCAAAATGAACTTTTTATAAATAATAAATGAAGAAGTGTCAATAATTTTTAATTGATAATTCATTTTCAAAAAAATTTAATTAAATTTATTTTATACAAATATATAGATTTCTTATCATTGATTATTATGAATAATTGTTTAAAATACATTGTTAAAGAAATGTTATTCAATAAATTTAAAATGAAAAGTGATCAATATCAAAAGTTCATTTTAAAGAAGGATTTGGGACTCCATATTATCACTATAAGAATGTACATGATAACTTTTTATATAGGTAAGATAAATTGGATAGATAATAGTTATATAAAAAATTCTTTTTTTTCATGAATAGGTTAAATAATGATTAATTTAAAAACTAAATTTATGGAATATATTTGTAAAAAAAATTCATTTACACTTATGTATATCATTGTGAGTGAAATGTTCACAATACATAGAATGGAAAATGGTCATTCATTAATTTTTTATCAAAATATTTTTCACGATGACACATTATTAATTTTTATAATCATATAATTTAATAATATATATATATATATGTATTTATTTATACATTATTTATCATGTTTAATAGTGAGTTTTTACTATTCCTTACAGTATCAAATTATAATCATTTTTTATTTATCCTGATAACTACTTTCGATATCTAAATTCCATATATAGTTACCAATTTATTTTATTTAAAGTCAAACTTTGTAAAATTTTATAGTAAATTAAAAAAATTTATCAATGAAAAAATAAAATTATTGATAAAAACTATTTCAATAACAATAAATTATAATATATTAATTTCATACCATTATATGATTATTTATATTATCTTAACAATTTATTTAAATAAGTAATCAATGTTTTGATAATAACTATAGCTATAAATATTTTTCTGATAATAAAAATTACAATAATGTTATTTTATAAAGAAAAATTTATTACATTAATAATTCCATATTAATTACATCCTTGAGTATACCTACATGGCCTGTCAACATAACAATGAGAGACTTAATAGAGTTATATATAGTATAATTACATTTAGGATGTGATTCAAATTACTTGGATATCATAGTTATAAAAATAATTTTAAATATATCATATGGATGATTCCTTTCATACCAAACTTTTTTATGTTTGCATTGGTATTGGCCTAGAAAAAACCCTAGTAATTCAACATATAACGAAATCAAAATCCAACTCACTTCTAATAGATAGATACATCTATATTATTCCATATATTATAACGTTCTATATTTATTTATAATTTTATTACACATATGTGTATTTTTTATAATAATGGATAATTTATAATTGTCAAATATCATGGTAAATTTATTTGGGTATTAAATTAACTCTAAATAGACATATATAGTAAGGTATCTGCCCTAAACATTACATACTATAGTTATTTTAAACTAAAATACACATTAATAAATTCCAAAATATATTTTAAGAATATAGTTTTAGAGAATTATGATGAAATTATTTATAGTAAACCCATACATTACATTTTTTTAACATATACTCATTATCCATTTCTTCCATAATAAGTAATCTTAAAAAATATAATAATAATTATTTTCATAATCAATGTTCAAAGTTTTCTCCTTGATTTAATCATTGTTTCTAGTCTCCCTTAAATCTAGTGAAAAACATTTTAAAACATGTTATGAGAAAAATATATCTATAAGGGACATATAAGAAAGGAAAATATTTGTCCCGGAAAAATCCATGAAAACATATTCATAAAAATATAGCATTTTATCAGGAAAAAGAAATCACTTATAAAAACCATCAATATATTGATATTTGAGAGTCATTCAATTTTCATTAAAATACATTAGAAATAATTTAAAATTTCACTGGGTATCTTGATACATAAATTTATCAACACCTCTTATAAATGGAGTAAACAATATTGCCATCATTCAACTCTAATGCATCAAATTTAATTGAAGTTATAATGTAACCACCCATCCTTAGTTTATCACAGAACCACACATCATTTTATTATCACGTAACCAAAAATAATTGTATTATCACATAACCCACCCTTATTGGTTTATAACAATACCATTTTAAATTATAAATAATTCACAATATCCATAACATAAACATAAATCATTAATGATTTCACCCTAAAAACTATTTTTGAATAATATAATATTTTCATTTTCAAATCACTAATTTTTAAAAACCAAACATGTACAATAGATAAAAATAATTCTGAAGTAACCATAAAAATTTTAAATTTAATAATAAAAATTATAAATTGATATAAAATTGGAAAGTTATTTTCATTCTATAGATGTAATAAAAACATACTTTTTAAAAAGGAACATGAAAAGATGATTTTTGGAAGAATGTCCTTTACAAATATCACATAATTGAAGGGAGAATTAATTAAATTAATTATTTATTTGTATTTATTGTAAATATGTTTTACAAGTATATAAAATATATAATATATTCAAATTCCATATCACACTTAATTTTATAAATACATAATTATTATATCTAAGTTTAACACAATGAATGGAAATTGGGTAAAGAATTTCCAATCAATTTGGAATCAATCAAATAACATGTAAAATAAAAGTAATAATACTAAAATGAAACATTTAATACAAGGAATATTGAGATTCCAAATATGATATATCAAATTGTATTATAAATACACTAGACACAACAAATAAGTGGTGAATTAGGCATATATCTCACAGAAGTAAAAGTGAGACGAGAAACCATTTCCACATGATAATAATTAGTTTTTAAAACATTAAACTCATTTATAGTGGTTTAAATAATGTTACTATAATATTATATAATTCTATTAGTGTTTATAATACCTTATATGGATATTTTATGACATCTTATTCCCAAAAAATTAATAATATTTCATTATTTTCATGTTTTTGAGGTTAACTAATTTCACGTTTTCATTATCAGTTATTTTCTATATAATTATGGATGTTGATGTAAAATGGGATTAAGAATATATAAGTTGAATGAAATAGTATTAATTAACTTACAAAAATATAAATTTTCCAATATATTTTTTTATTATGATTATTAATTTGATAAAATTTAATGATAATTGCTTAGTTTATTTTTTTGGTTTTTATGATCACCAAAAACATCCTCCATTTTATTCAATATATTGAATATATTTTTTTTAATAAAATTAATTTTTTTATAATAAGCATCTTTCATTATGACTAAACCATAAATATAATTTTATGATCATCCATTTAGGAGGTAATGAAAAAAGAAAAAAATTCTTTATTCAGATATATTGTTAGCTTCCATAACATGAAAAATTATATCATTTAATTAAAAAAGGTGTTTAGAAATGAATTGGATATGAGATATTAAAAAATAAACATAAAACAGCAGTATATACATGATTATGGAGTATTCATTCTTTGATGGATAAAGGAGGTGATAGAATGTAGAATATGAAAAGAAAATAAGAGATGTGCTATGTAAATATTACCTCTTGCATTTCACCTCCTTGTGGGGCCCCTTCATTTCATTATATTTGGTCTTTCGGTAAGAATAGAAGAAATAATACATGTGGATATTTAGTTTTATAGTTTTTGGTAGATATTTTAGAAAAATAATTGTTTGTGAGGAGAAATGGGGTGTTGGGTGGGAGAATTTATATTGGATTATGGGTAGTTTTATGTGATTAGATGATGAATATTTTTTATTTAAAGATAACCACATTGACGTGGAGTTAATATAAAATAATTTTAAAGATAATTAAAGTAGTAAATACAATTTAGTTCTTTGAAACACATCAAACAACAACTAAATTTTATATTTTTTAGTTCTATTAAGCCTTTATATTTTGAATTTAACCCATTCAATTATCTTACATATATTTTAGAAATAATTTTCCCAGCATGATAACTAGTAAAGGATAAAAATAAAATTGACCATAGACCCTAAATTTGACATTTTTATTCAAAATATATAATATTTTTTTCTAATAAAATCCAAAAAATTGGGAATATTAGTCTTAAAATTAATCGTGTATATTCAACGGGAAAGAATGTTTTTAATTTTAAAAATTTAAAAAAATTTAATATTTATTATATCAAATTAAATATAAAATTGATTAAAATGACCTAAATTGTATTTTTTATAATATTTGGTAAAATTTTATTTGAAAATTATTTTAATATATAATTTAACTATAGATATAAATTAGAATAAAATATAGTTTTCAATTAAAATTCAATATTTATTACTATTCATATTAAAAAAAGAAGCTACTTTGTAGCATAAAAAATTCCGAAGGTAATTTGGATATTCCCAAATAAAAAATTATGTTTATTTGGTCATGTAAAATTTATTAATGTGTCTAAATTTAGTTTTAAATCATTTTTTCTATAAAGAATTCTCAAAACATCCTTTAATAAAAAATATCATTTTATGATTTAAATTTAATTTCTATTTATCTTAAGGATTTCAAACATATTTAATGACTTTAAAAACATTTTATTTATTATATATGATATATATACCAAGAATGTTGGAAAATAATAGTTTGTTTCTGAGATAAATGTGTGTTATATGTATTATATGATATTATAAAACAATAATGTATATTTTAACGGAGAAATGATTAATATTATTAATAAGGGCCATTAAATTAGTCAAATAGGAAACCAATTAAAATTCCAACCAGTATAACTATACAATAATATTAAATTGAAAATAAAAAATTCGGACATTTGGATCACCCCAATCATCTTGAATAATCACCCTACTATAAATTCCATTGAAATGAAACAAAATATTATTAAACAAATCATTGGTCAACATGAACATTGGTCAATATGATGTGTTATTAATAGGGCACAAAGTGAAATGTGACTATTGGAATTAAATGTAATATGATTGTTGATTAATATTGTTGTTGGTCATATGACCATCATTTAACATAATCATTGGTCAACATGAACATTGGTCAATATGATCATTAAAAATTGTACCATTGGTTGATAAATTTATTACCATATTTAGTGTTTATAATTTTTAAAGTAAAGTTCTAATTTATACAAAAAGGGGAATAAATTACCTAAACTAGAAGTGTCATGTCGTTTGAAACAAATTTTACCAATCTTGTGAGGGAGGTAACATCACTGTGTTTCAACACTGAATATGGCCAGGCCTTTATTCAAAATGTAAAAGATGAATGAAATCTCCTACGGAAGAAGTTAAAATTAGTAAATAGTACCAATCATTCGATATTAGCCTAGCCAACCAATAAAGTTACAACAATCACACACCTCATCCTTAGGGTGTCTGAAAGTTTAATAAAGGGTTATGTGTCTAGCCCTTAGTTACATGAATTTAATTTTTCATCTTATAAATAAATATTTTATCATATCAATTCCTTTTTATAATAGTTTTTTTAATGAAATATATGTTCAATTGAGATAAATTTAAATGTTTTTTTATGAAAGTTATCTATATATATATATTTATAAGATTTATAATCATTATTAGAAAATACTCAAGTATTATAAATAATTTTTTTTAAAATTTAATCTTTTAAAAAACAATCACTAGAATATAAATGATAAGATAATTTTATAATGGCCTTGGTAATGTTTTTTATGTGTTAGAAATTTATATTTTCCTTCAAGACTGTTATTTTTTAAATAAATGTTCATTATATATATAAAAGTTAAATTTATCCTATTTAGAGAATTATTATAAAAAATAATATATTTTAAATCATTACCATGAAATTTAGTTATGTAGAACTTATTAGTATTTCCAAAAATAAATTATTTCATCATGAATAGAACAAAATAATGTTTTAAGTTATAGGTATATTTTAGGACGTAATATTTATTTTATAATTATTTAATAATATATTATAAAAAACCAAGACATGAAATATTTTATATTATTAAAATTATGTATTTTAATATATTTTAATAAATTTTAAAGACTATAAAAAGCGTTATAAAGGGGAAAAATGTTGATTTCTAAAAATATTACACTGTGGAATTATTACTCTTTGATTGCTAAATAAGTATTAAAATGGTGATCATTTTAGGTGGATTAAAATAGCTCATAATGTGATATAAATTTAAAAAACCATGAGAAATAATCATGGTTAATACAATGGATTTTCATTTTATACAACATAGTTTTACAATACATATATTTGGAATTTATTAAAAAAATCTCATCTTTTCCTATAAATAAAAACCCATTTCACCATTACGCTACACTCCCAATCTGTAATCCAAAAATTTCATGTGGTTAATCCTTCCATGTAGTTCCCAAGACATCATCAATCCCCTAAGGTTCCATTCCTCATGATCCTGAAGTAACTCTTCATGGTTAGGAAAAAATCCACTTGACTTTTCCATTCAAGTTCGATTTTAAGGTCGTATGTATTCTTATTTCCAAACTGTATGCTTTTTTCTACATTAATTTAACCCATTTTTATAATAAGTTTTCTTTATGATTTTTCTAAAACCGCACGTTAAACCCCTCATGCTGATGAATTTACTTCTCAATGTTTTCTCTCTATTAACAAAATTATTTCATTTATTTTCATTATGTGAATAACCAATCATCTTTGTTTTCCATAGTTCCCCACTGATATGTAAATATTTACCAATTTATTTGGGTAGATATATATAAGAAACCCTATTTTCATTTTTATTGGATAGAAATGATGTAATTATCATGTATTTAATCTCTTTCCTTACAAGAATATTTTATAATAAACTAATTATTTATTCTCCACCACTTGTTAACGAAATATTTTATTATGATCTATGTGGATCACATTAAATTAATACATATTATGGGTTTATACTATCAGATCATAAATTCATTGGGTCAGCAATTTAATCTCACATATTGAGTTGTTTTACAAAACCTTGATGAATAACATTGGTAATTTTTATTTATGACACTATAGTGACAATCCATGGTGTTATTCATAAGAATTTCCCATTTAAATTTTGTAGATACATTTCCATGTTATGATTCATGTTTTTATTATTACGATATACACCCTTTTCATGCCTTATTGTTAGACCGTATGTTTTCTTGAATACTTCCCATTATAACAAGATATATGATAATATTCCATATTCCCATTTATGGATTCATGATTAGCCCATTCATTTAATATATTTACCCAGGATATGAGATAGAGTAAAAGTAAATTAGGTTGAACCCATGAATTTTTCTTCACATTTAATTAGTAGATTTATTTATAGTTTCTGGTATTATGTAACTTATTTCCAAGAAACTAAAAAATAAATGATCCTATATTTTTTCCATGTAATTAAATGTTATCTAAAAAAGGCGGCTAATAGTTGTTGGTATAAAAGGATGTTTTAGTTATTTGTTGAAATTTTTAGTTTAAAACATTATGAATAACCCAAGGGATAAGTATAAATATAGGAAAATATCTTGGTATTCTGTTATGCATTATGGAATTTATTTCCAAACAAATAAACCCCTTTCTACATATAAAAAGATGATTTGGATGGGGAATAGATATACCAAGGGGTAACACCTGAAAATTAACTATTATCTAAAAATGAATGATTATTGTTTCATGAAAATGGGATTTGTTTCAGAACTGGTTTTCCACTCCCAGTGCATATGTTTGGTAAGCCAAATGATCATTAAGAACCATTGTAAAGGATATATAGAAAATTTAATTGATACAAAAATATATTAGTAACATATTTAAGAATGATATTTTAATACATAAAATCCATTTAGAATTATAAGGATTTATCAAATTAATATGTTCATGACTGAGGTTTTATTTTTCTATAAAAATAGCGGGAATTAGGGGGAACCTCGTAAATGATGAGTGTGAACTATGATTCACTGGAGACATTATGGTGGAATATGGAATGGAAAATTTTATGATGATTAGGAATCAACTAAAACCATTTATTACAAATAATTCGAATCAGGTCGATAGACTATATTCACCTCCAAAATAACAACATTCCATTGAATCCTTCGTGCGTCAATAACTAATCTCTATCAATAGATCTACAAACCAATTAATTATAGAAAAATTGATAAGATTTATAAGAGTGATCTATTATATAAACCATTATTTAAAATAATTTCAAGCCACATTTAAACTATACCTCTTATAAGGAGAAGTTGATCCGTGGTGGAAAATTTTTGCAAACAAGAATCTATGTAGTGTTATTCCTGTTATAGAGTCTAAATAGTTGAAGGGAATAAGACTCTATAAATATTTCACGCAACCAATTTTTATGAAAACATAGAAGGAATTCCTTGAATATAAGTATAATGAAAATTTATATGATTGAATCTATGATATTAAAATAAAAAAAATACTCGATACCCCTATGGGTTTGTTATGGGACCCAAGGGATAAGTTGATTGATTATTTGTTTGAATAAGACCCCATAACTGGAGGAATCTAGAAGATAGATATTGCGAATTCTTTGAGGAGATAGTGTGGGGTTAAATTATGGTTGAATTCCAGTTTTGAGAGATACTGTGGTCCCATTTATTTAATGACATGATAAGATAAATGGATACAAAATCAAAGAGGAGAATTGATCATGGAAGAATAGGAGTAAAATTTAATCATCCCACATGAAATAAATTATTAACAAAGAATTCAAGGAACTGCTTTTTTGGGAGTGTAATGTGATTAAAATGTGTTAGAATTAGAATTACAACACAAAAATATCATGGTGAGATGAATCATGAACTTATCAACATTAAAAACATGGGTAAGATGGTGCAGGACTTACTAAAAGTACAATGCTTCATGTTCTGGCAGTTGGTGAATGTATCCAATCAATGTTCATATCAAAAGACAATGAATTGGAAGCACCATCAACCATAATATAGGATAATGGTAATTGTTGGGAATTTTCTATCCTGATATCTAAGGTGGAGGCTCTAAATGAAGCGGTGTAAGTTTTCATCCTTGTGCTCTCAAAGCTAGCAAGTACATAGTTTCATTCTGGTTTCTCATGTTTTGTTATATTATCTATGTATGGAAAAAATATAGAATAAAAACCCAAACTGATAAATTTATAGTAATAATTCAATAATACTAAAGGGATTATCATTGAATCAATCGTGTATATAAACTCTATTTTTTCATATTTTTAGGATAATCTTATCGAAAATATAGTAGTCATTACCATTGTGGAATTAAAATATATACATTGGATAGACTATATCTCAATGTATAATATTAAAATAGATTACATAATAATGAAAATATCAGTTGTATTGAATAAAAAACCTACATTCATTTTTAAAGGACTGTTATCTATGCGTGAACATTGAATAATAACACCTCTCATTGCCATATTTATATTGTTTATTAATGAAGATGGTGAGGGAAATGAAAGAATAAATATATATAAATTCCACAATTTTTAGGAATACATTGACATATTTCATGAAGAGATTCCCAGTCCTACCTGATAATGAGAGTTAGAGTTCTTAATTAAACTCATACCTAGATCCATGAATATATTATCGACCTCCTATATATTGGAAATATAGAGTAAATGAAATTAAAGACACAACATCATTATATTTTGGGGAAGGTATTTATACAAAAAAACTATTTCTCTTTGGGAAAAACCTATTATAATTATGGATTAGTAGGATGTATCAATGTGGATATGAATTTATTATAGATGTTATAAATAGATCAGAGTGAATAACATGTACACTCCCCCATGGATTGATGATATATTTTTCCAGCATCATGGGGCTCAATTCCTCTCTATGATTGACCTTGTATCTTCATATCATCAACCGAGGATGAAAAAAATAATATATTACATATACTTACTTCTAAACAAGAAATAGAAATTAATAGTTTTTTTATTCCTTTTGACACAACTAATGATCTAGTAATATTTCTGGATTCTAGGAAAAGTGTATTTGGGTAAATCCTTGATAAATTTAAGGTTGTTTTTATTGGTGATATTCTGATGTATTAAAAAATTATTAAGGATCATGAGGATAAAAAAAGTGTTATATTGAAATCTCAAAGAAAGGGTAATATTTTTTTTGGAAAATTCTACAAATGTGAATTCTGGTTACAATAAATTTTATTCTTGGGAATCATTTTTACGAATGATGAAATATTAATTTACCCAATGAAGAGAAAGTATATATAAATGTGGCCTCATTATACCATGGTAACTGAGTTTTTTATTTTCCATTATTTATTAAGATATAATAAGAGGACAGTGATCCAAATTTCATGACATTGTTATTCAACACGATTTTTTATGTATATTTTCACAAAATAATAATTGATCATGAAGCAAAAGATATCATTGAAACAACTCAAATACTATTATTGTTCAATTCATTATCGCTATAAATGAGAAAACATATTGACTAATGTTGAAACATCCAGTAACAATTTATAGGTATTCCTAAACCTATCATTTCATCATTCTTTAGTGTGTCTCATATAGTGGCACATTGGGTGAGATTTTGAAAATCTTCGAGGGGATTTTTGGAGTATATGGATGGCGCATGGTTTTCCCAAAATTTAAACCATGAGATTAAAAACCATGAAACCATTGGGAGTGAGGCTTTGAATGGATAGAGCTCTATTTGAAAAATCATTCACCCAAAAAGTATAATTCTCAAACCCCAAATAGGCGATCATTGTAAGGGTGTAATGTTTGATAAACTATGTGGCACTACATAGCTGACCATGAATAATAGATTTAATTATTCAATAATTTATAAGAAGTTCCCCAAAAAAAAATTGGACCCCTGATCAAACCTGACTGAATAAAACTCATTTCACTTGGTTGGGAGGGATATGAAGGAATCATTCTATATCCTCCAAACCCTTTTCATGGAGTATATGTTCTAAGAGATCAGTATTTGATCATTTCATGGTATAAATTCATCCCCCTTATGACACTTCCACTCTATTATTCTCTCCTTGTTAGGGTTTTGTAGATATTTTTTTATTATAGGATATAATCTCAATTGTTTTAGATCTTTAATTTAGGTTTTATTCTTGAAACTAATTTTCCAATGATATTTATTAGTGTTTCCCATTGCAGGAATTATAAGACGTGATATCTTTGATTCAATACATGGTTATGTTTATGATTGTCAAATTTATTTAGCATTAAATTAATTAATTCAAATTATGTGTCATTCAATTGGATTATGAAAAACTCAATTATCATTTAACTGGTATTTTAATTTCTATTGTTAGGTAATTTGGGAGAAACACAAATTCGAATGAAATGGGGTGTGATTGTGGAATTTGTAGGAAATTTTCAAAATAAATTTTCGGATAAACTTTTTAAATTGATTTCTGAAATTGATTTCAATTTGTATTTGAGTTAAATGGCTCATATGTTTTGGATATTATCCTATTTTCTATTCGGAAGATCGAATTAATTGACTAAAACCCCCTTTTGGAATTTATTTTAAAATTATCGTGGTGAAATTAGAGAAAAATGGTTTTTAATATTTTGAATTGTTCTTAAAAACTCATACTATTATTGATGATTTTTAGTGAATAAAAAGTCATATGTAGTTTTTGAGTTATTCGGTAAAACACTCTATTAGTTATTTATAACTCTGAAGAGACATATGTAGCAGGCCATATCCCTAATGGGATGTGGATGATTCTTCTTTGGATAGTGTCAGATAGAAATGTGTATAAAACATTCTATGATAACATATTCAATTGTGTGAGGATATCACAACATATAACTATCATACCTAATTGATACTGACCATGTTTCTCTTTTTTTGATTATTTGGACATATATACCTTTGTTGTAATATGTTTTACCAATGCCTTGTGAGTTTGTATAAAATGTTATAGATAATATTTTTATTATTGTGTTTTTTATAAATGATTCCATCAATTGAAAAGAATAGATTGATTTTTTTAAATATTATCTTGTATTTTAATTCATGATCATTTAATATTGAAATATTTATTAGTTTAATTATTATGGCATCTTATTATGGAATAAAGAGTGAGACCCTATAGTGATTTTATCTCATATCCTACATATGGTTCTTGGTGTTTGTATATTATCTTCTTCCAGGTTCATGTCAGGGTTAACCCCCATTTGGTGGTGGTCCTTTTTGTCAATAATTGGGGAATTGAGAGCTGTATCTATAGGGACTTGTGTTGTTTTTACAATTTTCTAGTACCTTGGTACTGTACTTTGTGTTTATATAATTGTTTGACTTATTGTAGTACTCTCATAATAGGGATTTTTTTTACATTTTTAAATGTATCTATTTCATCAACTATTTCTGTGGAAAAATCATTTCCACCTTTATCTTTTATGTTTCATTGTGCCAGACTCTAACCCCTAGGTTTCGAGAATGTTGTAGAGTCACTTACCCTAGTAGCATAGATCTGATGCCTTACATTAATACTTTTTCATAGATACAAGATAGAAATCCTAAATGACCAATTAATTTATTATTTTTGTAATCCATATTTCATACATGAACATTACATTACCAGTTGAATATAAAAACATAGTAATTCCATTAGAAACCCCAAAAAACTCCAATATTATCCCTGAATTTCATTCATAATGTACCTCATCACATCCTGAGAAAAAATAAAACCTAAAAAAGAGGCGAGGTCATATTATTAGAATGGGAATGAAATAAAGTGTAATAATAAATAATATGAAAATTTGAATAACTCAAATTACACATTCAATTAATAAATAATCTTGACCAGAATATGTATAGAATAAAAGATGAATAAATAATTCCATATAAATAACCACAGGATAATGAATAAAAAATAATCATTATATTAGTGGAATATTCACATGGATAATAAATTACTAATATCATTATTATTGAATTCATAATTTTGGAAAACTAAAACATACCATATAGTCCTCATCCAAGACATCAAAAAATAAATGGTTGGGGCCGCAACCGAAACCATATCTAAATATTTGAAAGGCCTCATCCAATTTCGTATCTTTTTTTTTCTCATAAGACATACTGATTCATCGAAGGGATATAGTGGGACCTACCCCTCCAATACTAAATACAATTAATTCCTCAAATTAATGGGGTTATAAATAAAAAAATATTCATACGTAATGTAAATAACATTCTCAAATCTGTAAACAAAATCACTAATCATTATGAGTAGTATGGGGAATGGTATCCTGAATGGACATCCACAATATAACTGACCAAAAACCATTTAATAAAAAATATTAGATGATAATCATATAAGATAAATCTCAATATATAATAAATATTTTTCAATGGTTTTGAAATAGATGAAAATTCCATAATAATATCGTCGAGGAAATCTTTAGTTAATAATATTTTACGTTGCAAAGAAGAGTTACTTTGGAAAAATAATTGGTATTTTTCCTGATTTTTTGTATAAAATAAAAAATAAACTAATTTGTTTCCCTGACAGAATTAGTAAATTTAAGAAAATAATGGTTCTTAAAAATAGACTATGGACGTCACATAAAAATGTGTATGAATTCGAGATATTCTCTTTAATTGGGATTGTGTATTGAGAAGAATTGAGAGGGGATCATTTTAAGATATTTAATTCCCATAAATGAAATATTAAATGACGTGGATACATAATATTGGATTTTATTCTATAATTTGTTAAAATTATACAATATTAATGAAGAACTACATTGGGGTGGAGATGGAGAAAAAAATCCAATTGAAAATTGAGGTTCTGGAAGAAAACCCTTACCTTGTGATCGAATGTGTAATTCAGATGACTTTATTTTCCAGTATAATAAAATTAAATTATCTAATTAATTAATTCATAACATTTAATACATTTATTTTTTTTCATTATTTTATTGTTAGGTAAATTTATGTCTTTATAAATGAGTTATAGAGTTCAATTTACTTGTTTTGGGGTATTCTTTTTATTGGTTTTCATGATCGGTTCCCTAGATTATAAGCAATGAATTTCATGTAAAATTGGTTTAATTATATAGAAATGTAATTTCATGTTATTAATGAACATAAATAATTTTAATTGGTCTTATATATTGTTTTTACTATTGAAAAGACGTGTAAAAGAAAGAAAAAAAAGAAAAAAATCAGAAAAAAATCATTTAGATTAATTGGTGGGGTTTCAGATAAAAAACTCATTATTTTATCATTTAGTATTATGAAAATATGTCACATACAAGACATAAAAAGGGTTGAAATGTAAATTTTCCAATGTATTTAATCATTTAAAATAGTTTTATGAACATTCTAGAATATAATTATGGAAAATGAAAAACAAAATCATCCTTGAAGGTGATGAAACAACAACTCACGGATAATGTTTCCATTTTTAGAATAAAATAGAGAGGATAAGGAGCTCGATGATGAATTATTCCATTTGAATATTAAAATTAATGTATATTTAAGGGAGTGTAGTTATCATTATATATTTATGTAGGTATTTGAGGAGTGAAAAATTATTGAAAATAACATTAACTGAAATTAAATGAAAAAGAAAGAGGTTTTTACCTCTTGGTTTTCTCCTCCTTGAGAACCTCCATAGGGAAATAGTTCTTGTCTTTTGATAAGACAAAGAAAACCCATACATGGGGTGTGTTCTTGGTAAGAGGAATAGATATAAATTTTACAGTGATCAATTCTTCTAAAGCGGGATGATAAGAGGTGGTGAGGGGTGGTATTTATATTGGAGGAGAGGCGTGTTTTTTTAATATTTTATTCATTTGTTTGTTATTTTTTCTCAAGACTATGAATAATTTTACAATTATTAAAAAATATTTTTAAACATAAATTTTGTTAGACATTCTGGTTTTACATCATCTATATGTCACATATTACACATTAATTAATGTATTTAACATTTATAGTAAATTACCATATTTTATTATTCAACAAAAAGTCATATATTTTAGAAAAATCCAAAAAATTAACCAAATATTTTTTTGATGTATAATTCCAAAATGAGTTCGATTTTATAAAATATCTTTCCAAATGTTAGAAATTTAATATTTAGTTGAAATCATCATTAACTCAAAAAAATGATCTTTTCAAATTATAACTGATTTTATAAGAAATTGAAAAATTATGTAAGGTATTAAAAAATATTCTTAAAACCATAAGAAAAAATATATTAATATATGAATATGGTTTATGAAAATTAATTTTATTTTAAATAATTATATTTATTTTAATCATGTAATTAAATATTTTTTAATTAAAAAAATACCCACTCTTAATTAGTAATTTATAAAATATTTTTTTTCTTCTACTATGCCATTATTATACTATAGTTTCATTTTAAAGATTCATAAATTTTATTTATAAATTCATTGGTGATGTTATTATTCATTCGGTAGATTTACTATTCATAAGTGTCATATATCTATTCCAAATTTCTTGTTGTTATTTCATTGGATTGTGTGCCTTTATATCTATAATTACCTCTTATTTCATTCATTATTCATTTATAATGTTTTTATTGTGTTCTCAAAAATATATATTTTGATTTGTATTATATGAAATAATAATAAAAAGTGAAATTTCATTAATATAGTTTTGGGTCGTAACATTCTCCCCTCCTACAGAAATATGGTTGTCAAAATTTCTAGATATCACCTCATAATAATATTTGGGTATATCTTCTTCGGATGTTCCTCATGTTCCCCCAACACCTTTTCAATTTTAATATTTTTTTCAATGTACCTTTACTGGGTATGTCATCTAATTCCTCAAAACCTATTCTTTAGTGTTCAAAATCCTGATAGTCCATTCAATGTAAGATAAGTCATGATCAGAATATATTACTTCATAAGTGAGGACATGTGTTTTGTCTATCATGTACTTTCTTAACCAATATTTTTAGAACACATTGTGTACATTATAAAGGCTAGTTATCATTTCTAAATGATAATCCAAAACTAGAATTCTCTCAAGAATTTCAAAAGGGACAATATATATGGGACTTGGTTTCCCTTTCCTTCCAAACCTTACAACTCCCTTCCATGAATACACTTTCAAGAAAACATGATCCCCCTCTAGAAATTCAATATCCTTCCTTCAATTATTGGTATAACCCTTTTTCCTACATTGACCTACGTAGATATGTGTTTGAATAATATTTTCCTTTTTTAGTTTCCTTTATGATATATGGGCCTATAAGCTTTATTTCACCAAAATCCTCCCACTATTTTGGTGTATGACATATCTCTCAATATAATGCTTCAAATGGATCAATTTGAATACTAGATTGGAAAATATTATTTTAGGAAAACTAGGTCATAGGTAAATACGGATCACATATACCTTGAAAGTCAAGTGAGAATGATCTCAACATGACATCTAAAGTTCGGATCATGCATTATAACTACCTATATATTTTAGGGTGACAAGAAGTACTCAAACACTGCTCAGTATCAACCATGTTTTGAATAAATTTGTACATATTGTTTTGTAAATAATGGATCACAATAACACAAAATTGAATGAGGTTCTCTGTGATGTCTATTGAATTCATTAATAAAGAGTCATGAAAGGATTTCTAATGGAAAATATTTCCTTATAGTGAAGAAATGATCAGATTTCTTATATTGAGCAACAATTACCCATATTGAATCATTATTTCTTGGTGTTTTTGGTAATTCCATGACAAAATCCATTGTGGTTTCATCCTGTATCCTTGTTGGAATATGAAGGGATTTCATGATTCTTCTAGGATGAGTTCTTTCATCCTTCACATATTGACTATCTAATCAACATAATATATAATCAGTAACACTTCATATTATCCCACCAGAAATGTTACATCAAATCCCTATACATCATAGTGCTACCATTGTGTATATCGAAATTCATGATATGTGCACCAACCAATAACACTCTTTATACCTTAGTTAGAAAGGGATCCCAAAGCCTCTTTACAAATTTTATATTTCCATTCTCAAAGATTATGTCTTCCAACTTCCAATCATTCACATATTTACATTTCTTTTAAATATTCACATCATAATAATAATTACATGTAATAATTTCAATTAAAGATGGTTGGGGAACCAAGTGAAAAATAGATTATGTTTCACCATCCATAATAATTCATATATCTATATTTTCTAGATCCATATACATAAAATCCTTTTCATTCATAATTTTATTAAGAAATCCATGATCCCTCTTGTTAAAGGCATTGGATACCTTATTCTCCATCTCAGAGTGGTATTGTTTTGAAAAATCATAATCAATGAGTGGCTTGATCCATTGTATTTATCTTCATATTTAGTTATTTATATGAGATGATATATTTCAAGATCTTATGGTCTATATATATCTCACATAATTAATCTTAGATATAGTTTTTCTATATCTTCTGAGAAAATATTATGACTTCTAACTCAATATCATAACATCTATAGTAATTTTCATGAGTTTTTAACTTCCTTAAAGCATATTAAAAAATAATGTAATTCTACATAAGGACACAATCAAGTAGTTTATTTTATGCATCTCTATAAATAAAAAATACACAAGTTCTCGATGGCAGTGTCAATATCTGGGAATTCATTAATCTCCTATTAAATTCTTCAAAACATTCATCACAATAATTTTTCCATATAAACATAACCACATTATGAGTAATATGGTTTATGATGTTAGTTAATAGAGAAATATTCTAAAAAAATGAAGATATTAATCTCCTAAACCAATAATACTTTGTACCTCGGTTATGTTTGTTTGTAGAGGTCATTCTTATACCTCCTTTTCCTATGTAGGATAAACTAATATTCCATTATTAGAGACAATATTTCAATGAAAATAAATAGATTTAAGCTATAATTCATAGCTGCTAAAAATCCTATATAACTATTATATTCTAAGATCCTCCAGAATAACTCATATGTGTTTATCATGGTCCTATTAGATTTTGAACTCTACCAAGATATCATCAATAAATTTTACAAAATATTCACTAATATATTCCATGTACACTTTGTTCTTTAGATCCTCAAAGATAGAGGGTGCATTATTCAATCCAAATGGAAATATTGTAAAATCAAAATGTCCATATATAGTTTGAAATGTAGTATATTTAATGCCTACCTACCTTACACTCAATTTATGATATCCAGATAGAAGATAATTATTTGAAAAATATTGATCTTAGTGAAATAGATCAATTTAATACTATATACAAGGAAACTGTTCCTTCTTATTTATTGTAATAGAATTAATTTAATTATAATCAATGCATTGCTCATAGATCAATCTCTATTCTTAACAAAGAGAATATGGTCTCCACATGGATAAATTTTGGGGAGAGTAAAGCCTTTTTCACTCAATTCTAGGAGTTATTTCTTTAGATATACTAATTCCACAATGTCCATTCAACAATGAGTATTTGATATAGGTATTGTACAATGATTCAAATCAATGGAGAAATCAGCATCCTACGGTCACACCAGTTTTTTAGTCATTTTATATATTTTATTTCTCTTGGCGTCAGGTGATTTTGCGTATGTTCGGGTGAGTCCCAGTTTAAAATTTTATTGTAGGGATGTGTTTATGGTTTGGGATAGTGCATGAACAATGTACGTTTAAGATGCACAGTCCGCTTGGGCACATACATTCTTCTTGGGTACGTGCAGCCCGCTTTCATTTCGCTTGGGTACTGTATGGTGCACGAATACTGCACGGTCATCTAGTTTTAACGTTATTAAATTAGATGGTTGAGCAGATAAGTAAATAAATACATATATGTATATATGTTTATATATGTGTATATATATTTGTATGTATGTTTATATATGTTTATGTTTTACCATTATGTGTATATATATATATATATATATGTTTATATATAAGTTTATATGTTTAGATATGTATATATATATATGTGTGTGTTTATATTTTTAAATGGTTTTATTATTATAAATGATTTGATTTTAATAATAATAATAATTTTTATTATAAGATCAAGAAAAAATTAAAATAATGACTAACCCTAATTCCCCCCCCCCCCCCCATTCTGTTCGGCGCTCCCCGCCCCCCTCATTCTTTCCCCCACGCAACCCCCTTCCCCGACCAGATCATCCTCTTCTCCCGCTGCTCCGTCATCCGGCAAGGCCACCACCTAGTGCGCCACCATCCTGCGGTCTCCCTTCCAGCATGCCACCCTCCTACCATGACACCCTGCTCTTACTCTGGTGAATCCGTTCACCCTTTCTCATGTCTGACCACAGCGGCTCCATTTCCCAGTCCGGCGCAGGCCCCTCCCATGGGCCTCCTCCTCTTCCTTGGTTCAGTGAGGTCACACCCTCAATTTTCCCCTTGCGCTAGTAGTTGGTCCGGCCATTCAGCGCCACCCACCCCCTCAATGACCATCGTCCCATAGCCCCGCCTCATCTTCGGTAGGACAAGAACACTTCTGGATATCATCGGGCGACCGCCCTACTCTCGGAAACACGGGCATCCGACGGTCTCCCTCCCCTGGCCGTGTTTTCCAGAAGGTGCGCGACTCCCCCAAAGTGATGCAACGTGACGCCTAAACCGGATGATGTTGGTTCACAATCCACCAACCGCCGCTAAAATCAAGGTGGTACATTTGGTTTGAAGCCATTGTTTTTGTCTCGGGGTATTTTTTATATTTGTTGTCTGGTTTTGCATCTACTCAATTAGGGTATTTATGCTTTTTAATGTTTTTAGTCATTATCATTTAGTGGGTCAGTCTCATCTTTGTGATTTTGGTCCATCTCGGTTGGTGAAACATTTTTTTATATGGATTTGGTTTTAAAGTGGTGAATTTATGTGAAACTATGTTTGTTTTATGTGGAAAAATTATGTCCAATCACTACAGATGATTTTATAAATCATGCTGTGGTTTATTTAATTATGTGTTTGATTGAAATTGTATTTTGATATGGTCTTGGTATGAAATTTATTTTTTTAGAGGTTTTAGGTTCTCTTTGGGTTTAAAATCGTTTGGGGTTGTTATTAAAGTTGTTTTATAAGTTATTTTAATAGTGTTTTTATTTTTGTTAAAGGTGCAAACCATGTTTGGAAAATGTTTCAAGGTGCATTTGATTTTAAAGAGAGGAAATGAAGTATGTTTTTAGGGTAAAGCCCAGTTGTGCATTTTAGAAAATTTTTTATTATTTATTAAAATGATTTATTTATTTGTGAGTGTGATGAAAATGATTCTTTGGGAAGGTTTCAGTGTGCGCTTGGTTTTGCATTTGGTTTCTGTGAGTCCTCGATACCTTTTTGGTCGTGCTTTAGTCCTTCCGCATTAATTGTTTTTGGGTGTTGTTTAATTGTTGTAGGGTGTTGCTCCGACGTGGCCGCAAATCCCCTCGCTGGGTTTGCAAAGGGTGTCTTGGGTCATGTCGGACCGCGCTCCATCCGCAGCCAGCGAAGGCGAAGCGATTCGGATTTCTTTGGATTTTTCTCCTTTATTTGTGGGGCACACCTTATTTTACCCCATGTTTTGGGTTCCTTCCATATCATCTGCACTGATTTCAAGGTGGGTTTTACTTTTTTATTATTTTGGATTATTTTAAGATAGTGTTTCTATGTTTTTAGATTATTTTCATTGTTTCAGTGCATTGTCAAGGTTTCCTCGTATTATTGCGATCATCGGCAAGTAGCATGTACTTGTGCGCAAGTTGGGACGTACCACATCGTCGTCGTAACTGGGCTGCAAGTTTAGGTAGGTCTCCCACTACACTCACCTTTAAATTTTGAAATTGTTAATTGATTGATGATTTATTAATTTTAATAAATGAAAAATAATATAAGATAATTAATTTTTAAATGATTATTTGGTGTAAAAGAGCCTTTTATTTTATACACGACACTAGAAACATTTTCTTGATGAGTGGACACCCATTATTGAAAGAATGCTCATTTGTCCTTTAAACATAATTTATGGAAATTCAAAAGTAACTCTAGTTTTAATGATAAATGATTTCTTTTGAACTAGTGTTTTGGGTTTTCTCAAGAAATGAGGTTTTCCATTAAAATTGGTGAATGCCCATTTGGCACATTAATAAAATAAATTATAATGGAAAACCCACTGGGGGTGATATTTGGTGTGCGTTGATTGCATGAGCTGTATGTGATTTTTGTGCATCGTGACTGATTAACTAACATTGTGGACATACCCCCTTTTTATTGCTTGTGTTGACATGGAAATATGGCATTGTGAGTGAATCTTCTTAGAACGATTACCACACTAGTTTAGATTATGCATGGGCTAGTGGCCCCATAGAAGGGGAATACTGATTTATTGCTTCTATGGGGATTAGGCCCCTCGGTTCGGCCATGTAAGGATATACCGGGCATTAGGGAGTTAGGACGTCATCGAGTTAGAGCATGCTTTTAGGATGAGTCACATGTATGGTATGTTCTAGATTATTCACGATCTCCAAGGTTCGACCCATGTTCTTTTTTTAGTGTTTATATGTTTGTGGCAGATGACTGAGAGGTCGAGTTCGTTCACATACCCCTATATGCCACTCTTTCGATTGCCCTTAGTATGGGTTGAGTGTTGTGTGTGATTTTAATTTTTACTAACAACTAATGTTTTGATTTCTAAATTATTCGAAAAAATGTTTTCAAATGCAATTCACATGTTTCTTTCAAAATTAAACATGTTTTAAATTAAAAAGGGAAATGGACTGTTACTTGTTTTAAAAATGAAACTGTGTGTGGAAACCATATTTTATATAATTTAGTACAAACCTAGAATTGATAAATTACTTATTTAATGGTATGTGCATTGGGAATAGAATTAGTCGAGCCTACCTACAGAGTATTAATACTCACAATTATAGTGTTTTTCTGTTTTTAGTTTCTGTTGCAGGTTGTCTTGAGCTCTCACGTTGTGGGTGAGATTTGGTTGTGGACTGGTGAGAAACTCTCAGAGTCGCGAGGAGTTTTGGTTCTGGTCAGGTTAGTTGTTGTTGTTGGTCATTATTTCTTTTCATGTTGTTTATTTTCCTTTTGTTGTTATATTTTTCTTTTTGCTGCTTTATTTATTTTCATTGGGAGAAATTGTTCCCCCCTGCTCTCTTTGATGCCATGGTTCTTGTCGCCATCTCAGAGGATCAGGAACACCTCTCGGGCCATGTCGTGTGCTAGCTCGAGTGACTAGTTCAGGGTTTACCCGGGTTGGTTTGTGACAAAATCATATCATAAGAGGCCCTTGTTATTTTGGATGTCTAGTAGAAGTAGATTATGATTTTTCAGGACTCAGGAGGTAGGTTATGGGTCGGTACCTGATCACCACCACTCGTGACGAGACCTGAGTTACCAGGGTTAGTCCAGGATTTGAGTCAATTTTCCTTGGTCATTTCAGATTGAGGGATGACAATGGAGGTGAATCGGTTCACTTTGCGGCCTCACATGGCGTGGTGATCCATGTGGAGTCCAAGTGTCCGGTTTAAGGTCTTCTTAGTGTTATGCTTTACCTGGGGCATGGCTCACCACCATGTCGATGGGTGAGACATATGCACTAGTTCCACATTTCAATGGGTAATTACTAATTGTGTTTTGCTTTAGTCTTAGTTGATTTGAGCATGCGTTAAAAGTGAAATTGGTTTTTAAATTGAAAAGTTTTTCTTCAAATTGTTTTTTTGAAATTACTAAAGTGGTTTTTAAATAGAATATGTATCCGTTTGGAAAAACATGGTATGGTTTTGGATTTGGAAAGAAAAAGAATTGTTTGAACCTTGGCACTCTTTATGGAGGGTCACACTTGAGTGGGTATGTATAGAATGTGTGTGGGGGCACTTGTTTGCAAATGAGGTGAGTGGGATTGAATAAATGCACATGTGATGGTTCTTAAGGTTCCATAGGTGGGTTTTAAAATTTTAAAGAAATAATGGTTTTTGAAAAGAGGTTTATACATGTATTTGTATATGTTTGGATTATGGGCATGTTTCCTTTGGGTTGTGTTATTGCTTTGATTGTGTTTTGTCTTGATGCTGGTTTAGATGTTGTTTTCGTGTTGTTCCGAGTATGCCGCCCAGAAAAGTCTCTACGGTTGCTAATTAGTTATGCCCAATTTTTAGTTCTTTTTTCATGTTGCCTATTGATCAAAGTAATCAATGTCTGTGAGGTGCAGTTGTGTGGTTGTGGAATTAGAGTGGGTCTTTAGGTTGTTGGGAACTCCCAGGGTTGTTAGGGTTCGTACCGCCTTAGGATTATTTGAGGGTCCAGTTTTGGACTAGTAAAGCTGTAATGTCTTTCCATCATTGAAGTTTGGGGTGTGTTGGATGGTAATTGTCTCTATTGAGGGTTCCCTATTTGGCAAGGAGTGGATGCCAGAAGAACCTGTCGCCAATACATCATCTTCGTCGGTGCCGACTTCCAAGTTGTCTAACTACACTCTTATATGCCACTAGTGTAGCCTATTTGGGTATTCTAAGCCATCATCTTACATCCCCTTGAAAACGTGCCACCGTTGTGGGAGTTTGAATCATTGAAGATAATATGTTGGGGACTGGAGGATGCAAATGGCTGAATGTGAGGCAGGAGATGCTTCATCCATTAGATCCCCAACCATAGGTCTTGGGGTGAAGCTCATGCACAGTTAGGAATTTCTGAGAGTGTGTGGAACCTTGGTTCGGTCCATGGTTTATGCCTTCTATATGGAAATATCCAATGTTTTCGTGTTCAATTGTTGTCGTCGTTTTAAGATCATTGTTGTTGCGGTTGCATGATGAGCTCGTTCTACTGCAATCCATGTTGCCTCACTTTCTCTTGGTGTAGTTTCTAAATCGCTCAGATTCTTTGAAAGGCGTCGATTCCATGACTAAACGAACTCATCTTGATCTTGAGGATGGTGTTAGCTGCGTAGGTTAGGGGGATTTTTGGTTCTGAAAAATTAATGGGTGTCGTTTCTGGGCTCTTTATTAGGTCGGACGCCTCTATGTGGATTTTCATTTATTGTGCTTGAGTTTTGTAGTAAATTCATCCTTCTCGGTGTCTCAGTGTTCCAGTTTTTCCCAGAATTGTTTTAATCCTAGTGGTGGAGTTATTCCGTTAGCATTGAGAAGTTGGGATGTGTTCAGTTTGGGGAGTTCCCTCATTGCCCCCCGGTGTGGTGTGTTCGAGTTTCAAGGTCTCTGTGTTAGTAAATTTCTGTGGTGGGGAGAACCCTCCAGTGTTTTCCCCTCAACCATAGAAAATTGTTGTACTCGAGTAGGTCAGGTGTGACTTGTGTTGGTAATGGTCACCCCGAGCCTCATAGTTTCTTCTGGTTTTTCTTGGGAACGGACTCGAGTTTTGATAACTATTGTCTTGGTGAATTTCTAGGTGCAGAAAGTGTTTGTGGTGGGGAGAATTGTCACACCTGTTTTTTAGTCATTTTATCTCTCTTGACGTCAGGTGATTTTGCGTAAGTGCGGGTGAGTCCCAGTTTAAAATTTTAATGTTGGGATGCATTTATGGTTTGGTATAGTTCCCAAACACCGTACGTTTAAGGCACACAGTCCTCTTGGGCACGTGCTTTCCGCTTGGGTATGTGCAGCCCATTTTCCATCCACTTGGGTATCGTACGGTGCACGAATACCGCACAGTCATCCAATTTTAACGTTATTAAATAAGTTGGTTGAGCAGATAAATAAATAAATAATTATATGTATATATGTTTATATATGTGTATATATGTTTATGTTTTAACGTTATGTGTATATATATATGTTTATATATGTTTATATATAGGTATATATGTCTAGATATGTATATATATATATATAGATATCTGTTTATATTTTTAAATGGTTTTATTATTATAATTGTTTTAATTATATTAATAATAATAATTATTATTATTATAAGAAAAAGAAAAAAATAAAATAAATCCTAACCCTAATTCCCCCCCGTTCTGTTCAGCGTTCCCCCCTCCTATCCGCTGAGCAACCCCTTCCCCGACCAGATCATCCTCTTCTCATGTTTCTCAGTCGTCCGGCAAGGCCGCCGCCTGGCGCACCACCCTCCTGCGGTCTCCCTTCCACTGTGCCACCCTCATACCATGACACCCTGCTCTTTCTCCCAGGATGCCGTTCTTCCTTGCTCCTGTCTGACTACATGGACTCCCTTTCCCAGTTCGGCATAACCCCCTCTTAAGGGCCTCCTTCTCTTCCTCTATCCAGTGAGTTCGCACCCTCCGTTTTCCCCTTGCGCCAAAAGGTGGTCCGGCCATTCAGTGCCCCCTCACTGGCCACCATCCAGCATCCCCACCTCATCACCGGCAGGACCATCATGCTTCTGGTTATCATCTGACGGCTGCACTACTCCCAGAAACATGAGCATCTAGCGATCTCCCTCCCTGGCCATGTTTTCCAACAGGTGCACGACTCCCCCATAACGACACAACGTGACGCCTCTACTAGATGATTTTAGTTCGTAATCCTCCAACCTCCGCTGAAAGCGAAGCAATACATTTGGTTTCGATCCGTTATTTTCATTTCGGGGTAAGTTTTATCTTTGTTTTTTGGTTTCTCACATTCTTAATTAGGGTCTTTATGCGTTTTCATATTTGTATTAATTATCTCTTAGTGTGTCGGTCTCTTCTTTGTGATTTTGGTCCATCTCGGTTGGTCAGTTATTTTTTGAGGTGGATTTGGTCTTAAAGTGGTGACATTATGTGAAACGATGTTTGTTTTATGTTGAAAAATTTAGTCAAGTCACTTCTTATGATTTTATAATTCATGCATGTGGTTTATTAAATTATGTGTAGGATTGAAATTTTATTTTGATATGGTTTTGTTATGCAGTTGATTTTTTAGAGGGTTTGGGTTCTCTTTGGGTTTAAAAGATTTTGGGGGTGTTTTTGAAGTTATTTTATAAGTTATTTTAATGGTTTTTTTATTTGTGTAAAAGGTGAAAACCATGTTTGGAAAATGTTTTGATGTGAGTTTGTTTTTAAAAAGAGGAAATTAAGAATGTTTTTAGGGTAAATAATTTTTGTTCAATTTAGATAAAGTTTTATTATTTATTGAAATGATTTATTTATTGGTGAGTGTGATACGAATGATACTTTGGGAAGGTTTCAGTGTGCACCTAGTTTTGCATTTGGTTTATGTGAGTCCTTGATGCCTTTTTGGTCATGCTTTGGTCCTTTCGCATTAATTGTTTTTGGGTTTTGTTTAATTGTTGTAGGGTGTTGCTCCAATGTGGCCATGAATCCCCTCACTGGGTTCGCAAAGGGTGTCTCGAGTCACATCAGACAGTGTTCTGTTTGCCATCGCCGAATGTGAAGCGATTCAGATTTCTTCAGATTGTTCGCCTTTATTTGTGGGGCACACATTATTTTACTGCATGTTTTGGGTTCGTTCCATTTCATCTGCAATGATTTCAAGGTGGGTTTTACACTTTTTCTTCTTTTGGATTATTTTAAGACAGTGTTTCTGTGTTTTTAGATTATTTTCATTGTTGCAGTGCATTGGAAAGGGTTTTCTGTGTTATTGTGATCATCGACAAGTGGCGCATACTTGTGCGCAAGTTTGGACGTACCGCATCGTCGTCGTAACCGGGCTGCGAGTCGAGGTAGGTCCCCCACTACACTCACCTTTAAATTTAGAATTTATTAATTTCTTGATGTTTTATTAAAATTAATAAATGAGATATAATATTAGATAATTAATTTTTAAATGATTATTTGGTGTAAAAGAGACGTTTATTTTATACACGACACTTGAAATTTTTTTTTAATGAGGAGACACCCAGTATTAAAAGAATACCCATTTGGACTTTAAACATAATTTACAGAATTTCAAATGTAGTTCTAGTTTTAATGATAAATGATTTCTTCTGAACAAATGTTTTGGGTTTTCTTAATAAATACGGTTTTTCTTTAAAATTGGTTAAGGCCCGTTTGGTACTTTAATAAAATAAATTATTTTGGAAAACCCACTCTGAAGTGATCTTTGGTGTTTGTTGATTGTGTGAGCTGTATGTGATGTCTGTTCATCATGACTGATTAATTTACATTTTGGAGACACCCCCTTTTTATGCTTTGTGTTGACATGGGAATCTGGCATATTGAGTGAATTTTCTGAGAACAATTGCCACACTAGTTTATATTATGCACTAGCTAGTGGCCACATAGTAGGGGAATACTGAGTTATTACTACTATGGGGATTGGGCCCCTCGGTTAGGCCATGTAGGGCTATACTGGGCGTTAGGGCGTTATGACATCATGGAGATAGAGCATGCTTTTAGGATGAGTCAAATGTATGGTATGTTCTGAATTGTTCATGATCTCCTAGGTTCGACCCATTTTGTTTTTTTTGTGTTTATTTGTATGTGGCAGATGATTGAGAGGTCCAGTTCGGTCGCTGGCCCCTGTGTGCCACTTTTTCTATTACCCTTAGTGTGTGTTGTGTGTGATTTTCCTTTTGACTAACAACTAATGTTTGGATTTCTAAATTATTCGAAAAAATGTTTTAAAATGCAATGCACCTGTTTCTTTCAACATTAAACTTTTTCTATATTAAAATGGGAAATGGACTGTTACATGTTTTAAAAATGAGTGTGTGTGTGGAAACCATATTTTATATAATTCAGTGGAAACCTGGAATTGATAAATTTTTTATTGAATGGTATGTGCATTGGGAATAGAATTAGTCGGACCTACCTACTGAGTTTTAATACTCACTCCCATAGTGTTTTCCTATTTTTAGTTTCTGTTGCTGGTTGTCTTGAGCTCTCTCGTTGTGGGAGAGATTTGGTTGTGGACTGGTGAGCGACTCTCGGAGTCGCGAGCAGTTTTGGTCATGGTCAGGTTAGTTTTTGTTGTTGGTCGTTCTTTCTATTTGTGTTGTTTATTTACCTTGTGTTGTTTTATTTTTCTTTCCGCTTATTTATTTATTTTCTTTGGGAGAAATCATTCTATCTTTCCCTCTTTGATGCCCTGGTGCTTGTCGTCGGCCCGAGAGGATCGGGAACTCCTCTCATGCCATGTCGCGGGCCGGCTCGGGTGACTAGTTCAGGGTCGACCCGGGTTGGTTCGTGATACTACTCAATAGAATTTCAATATAAATCCTCTAGAAATACATGAATAAATTCATTCACAATTGGTAAATATTTTATTTGAAGATATCATTCTCAATCCAAAGAAAATATTTTCACTTTATTCTATATAAATTTCCTATAGTAGAGCTACCATTGGCGGATCTTGATAAGAATCATATAATGAGGATTCTTCCATGGTAATTAGGGATTCCAAATCTTCCTCACTTATCAAAATTTCTTTTATCTTTTGATATATTTTATCTTCTTTAATTTGAAAATCAGCACATAACAAGGAATATATCAAATTCAATCAATGGTATGATGACAATGTCCGGAACGAAATAATTACTATATGACTTAATGGGGTATTACTGACACATGTTTTTGGAAATGATATATTCATTAGGCTTTTTTACTAACATATCCTTTATTATATCAAAGGAGAAATGTCTGATTTTCTTATAAAATAGTAGAGAGATAAAATAAAGTGATTTTAAGGAATCTAATAAATCATTGCATATGTTTATTGAAATTATTAGAGTACCTACCACCATTTCATTATCAACATAAAAATATATATTTGTGATTTTATAAGCTTGGCCTTGCTCTCGTGGCCATTTTTGAGGCATGTTTCCAATATGATTTGCAACATCATTTTCACAATGTACCATCTCCTTACAGTTATATCATTGAACAATGATAGATTATTTATTTCCCTTGAAATCATTACCATTATGTCCTTTCTATATTATTTTATAGAAAAATCATTTTTTTTAATCAAGCACTAGGGCGTTTTATTCCACATGTATTACATGTTGAAAACTTTCCTTTTATTCATCCATTAATACGGTTTACCACTGCCACCCTGTTCATCACTTATTTTCAATTAAAGTCATATGTCATAGATAATTATTTCTCTATATTGACAACACAAGTGACTATAAATTCTTACGATAAGAAATTTTTGGAGACTTGTTCCCTTTGGAGGAATGGTTTTTAACCATGAAATTATCAAAATATATTTCTTCTTTTATTATATATTTATTTTTCATAATGACTTTATAACCATTTAAATTTGGATTCATACATTGCAATTTCATCATCATATTTTCTTTCATAATCGTGAATTGTCTCAGTATATATTCTCGATGTTCTCGAGGAAAATATTTTTCTATGAAATTTTCCTTAAAATCAATCCATTCCATATTTTTATATTTTTCACTTATCATTTTTATTTGAATTAATGGACACCATTGATCTAAATCTCCCAGTAGATGATAAACTAACATTAAACCCTTCTCTCTTTCTATACTTCCCAAAGTGAGAATTATTTTCTCTAAAGAACTTCTTTGTTTCTCTCTACAAAAGGGTTTGTCGTTTCATAAAATTATAGAGGTTGTTGTCACAAAAAGTTTTATATCATTTCTCCTCTACATTGTGGATTAGGATGATCAATACATGTATGTTAATTGTTCATATCCTAAGTCATTTTTCTTAGTATAGTATTAACTTTCTCAAATCCATTCGTAGATCCAGTACCATTATCATTATATGGAAAAGGAGGAAAACCCCAACATGGTATACATACATTGACACAGTTTCAATTCCATCAACTAGGAAAAATTTATAAATAATTTAATACACTAAAAAAGAATATGAATCATAATTTATAATCTCAAACTATAAAAGGAATAAAATTAATAGAAAATTTACTCATATATAATCTTAGAATAATAATTATGGTTTCTTTAGGGTCATATTTTTTATTAAATCCCACATAATGGTTTATAAGGAAAATGTGAATTATCCATAGAATATCCCCCTGGTGTATAAAAAAATCTATATAGTAAGGAAACTTTTCATGTAACAGGTAACCCTAGGTTAAGCCCTGGTCACCTTGCCAGAGTTTTTACACCCTAGGCACATTTGTTACAAAACAAAATCCACCTGTAGTATCTATAAATAGATTTATTTCAAGGAAGAATCGTATAATCTCAATGATAACAAAATTCAAGGATTTTCTTTTATTATTATCCTCAATTTATATATTAGGGTTGTGTTCCCTACTCCATGTTTTCAAAATCAATTTTCCAAGGTTTCGTATAAAAATCCTATGATACTAACTGTTGAGAACCCAACCTAGTATCTCAAAACTGGTTCCTTACATTAAGATTGTATCGTAGATACAATAGTCGAATCCCAAAGGATGGATAAATTTAATAATTCTGGAATCCATACTAGAAACATGAAATTTACATTACAACATGATATGAAATAAAAATGTCAATATTCCAATGGGATCACCCACAAACCCTTGATTATTGTAATAAGCCATTCATAATATACATATTTTCATACTTGTGAAATGTAATATATAGGAAAGGTTTGTGATCATTTTTTAAAATAGGGTAATAAATACAGTGGAATCAAAATTAATATGGCATGGTGAAAAAATAAATAAAAAATTTCCATTAAAACATAATCTTGAGCATAGTATGGAAAAAATAAAAGCTGAATAAATAAATTACAAATAAATAATCACATGAGAGCGAAGCATAGCAATTGATATTATAATAGTAAATTATTCTCTTGGATAATAAATAAATAATACCAAAATGAAGGAATATATATTTTCAAACATCTGAAATATACCATCCGTGCCTCATCCAAGATGTCTAATAGTAAATGATTAAGGCACCAGCCATAACCATATATATAAATGGGAAACTCTTCAACCAAGTCCATATCTATTTTGTCTCTTGAGAACTAATGATTCATCGAGGGCCTATAGAAGTCCCCTCGCATCAAATACTATGTCTAGTGAATTCCTCATATGAATGTTTATAAACATAAACAAAATATACATATGTAATGTAAATATCATTCATCAATCTGTAAGGTGAATTAGTAATCATTCTGAGTAGTTTGGTGAATGTTTCCAATATATCAAATCCACAGTCAAACTATTCATAATCCATTTAATAAAATATTTTATATGAAAATCATTAGAGGTAAATCTTAGTATATCAGAATTTTATACAATGTTGTTGAAATAGATGAAAATAATCTAATAAAATCATTGAGTAATTCCCGAGAGAAATATCGTTTTTACTTTTCAATGTAGAGTTCTTTTAGAAAAATCATTTGTATTTTCAATGATTTTTTTAAAAACTAAAATGAACAAATGTGGTTTTCATAAAAATATTTTATATTTTAAAAAATATTGTCTTAAAACAGAATATGGATGGGACTTGAAAATGGGTTTGAAATTTAGATGTTCCCTTTATTCGGTCTTCAGTATTGGGAAGAATTGAGATAAGAACCTTGAAAAACATGTATTTCCCATAAACAAAAGATAAAATACGCCGAATACATAATTTTGTAATGTATAAATAGAATATTTATGAATTATATAAAAATAATGAATAATTACATTGTTGTATATAGGTACAAATCATAAAATGAATGGAAATCGAAGATGAGAAAGAAAACTCTTACATTATGTCAAAATGTGTTCTTCAAATGAACATACTCTCTTGGGTAATAAAATTAAATAATTTAATTAATTAATCGATAAAATTTTATACATTTAATATTTTCATTATTGTTTTATTATGTTCATTGATGGACTTAATGATGAGTTATAGAGATCAATTTTATCATTCTAGAGCATTCATTTTCAAGATTTTGATGATCCGTCTTCTTGTTTATATGTAATAAAGCTCATGTAAAATTGGTATAATTTTCCAAAATAGGAATTACATTTTATTAATAAACATCCATAAGTGTATTGGATCATAAATTTTTTTCCACATATTATGATGAATCAGTTGATATCATGTTATTGATAATCGTTTAGATTCATGTTATCAGCTTTAGATCCCAAAGGACACATTATGTTTTGTTATTTATTATTACGTAAATATGGTACTTACAGAACATATAATTGCTGGTAATATAAATATTAAAATTTGTTTCAAAAATTGAAATGGTTTTCTACATAACATTGATGAATGTGAAGGAATATAAAAATGTTTTATCCTTGACATTGTTGAAATAACTACTCATGAAGGACATCCCTATTTTTTGAATAAAAGTGACATGATAAGTGGTGAGAAGATGGATTATTAAATTATAATTATTAAATTATATTATATTTATGGTACTAGAATTATCATGATATTTAGATGAGGGTAGGACATGAGAGAATAAGAAACGAAAATAACATGAAAAAATATTTAATGAAAAAGGAATTGGTTTTTACCTCTTGATTTTATCTTCCTTGAGAACCTCCTTATTGAAATTGTTTTGGACATTAGATGAGATCAAGAGCTCTTAGACATGCATGAGGGTATTGGGGGTCTGATTCGATAGAAATTTATTAGGGCCCAAATCATGGAAGGTGTGAAGAGAAGGGGTGGTGAGGGTGATATTTATATAGGTGGTGTTTGGCGTTTTTTTGAATATTTTATTCATTTATTTATAGTTTTGGTTTAAGAACTTTAATATTTGGATGATTAAAATATTTTTTATTATAATAATTATTTATATTTAAATATTTTTGTCTAACATCATCCATAAATCACATATGAATCAATAATTCATGTATTTTATATTTTTCATTATTTATTATGTGTTACTATTAACCAAAAAATCAAGTATTTTAAAAAATCCCAAAAATATCTCTAACCATTTATCAAAATTTATAATTCTAAAATAATATTCATTTTATTAAAATAGTTATCTAAATATGAGAAATTTTAATTAATATCATTATTTACTCAAAAAATATAAATTTTTAAATTATTTATAATTTGAAAACACATTGAGAAAATAAATATTGTATCATAAAATTATGTTGAAATAATTAAAGAAAAAAATATTAATATATGAATATATTTTATTAAAATAAATTCTCCTTTTAATAATTATATTAATTGTAAAATCGTAATTATATATTAAATAATTAAAAAAATATCAACTCTTGGTAACTAATTTTTGAAATATTTATTTACATAAACTTTGATATAATTATATCATAATTTCGTTTATTAGATGCCAATTTTTTTTATAATTTCACGAGTGAGTTTAATATTCATTTTACTGACGGACTTTTCATAATGGTCATATTACTATTACTTATTTCATGTTACTACTTCATTGATATAGGTTCCTTAATTTCTAGAAATACTTGTAATTTTATTAATTCATCGTTTATAAGGATTTTATTGTGTGCTCTATGTGATTTTATGTGATTTATATTATATGAATTAATCCTAAGAAGGGAAATTTCATTGATATAATTTTAGGTCACCAAAATTCAATCCATGACACCTAAGACCCTGATCGACTATAATCGTACCAGGATATCTAGAAGAATTCATGACAAAATGGGACCATAGGATCAGGTTAAGAATATTTCATTGCTTCTAATATGAAGTTGAGTAAACGTTTCCGGATATAAAATAGAGTTTCAATTGAGTAATTGTCTATCTCTAACTATAATTAACTTTATTTCATAAAGGGTGGTTTGGTAATGTTATCTTGAGATTTTTTATAGTATTTTCCATACTTTTGATTTGGATAGGTTGGAAGACAAAACTTTTTTATCATTCTAATTGGATTAATTTTCGTTTTTGATCTGTATCATTGTTAAATTAACATATTTAATAATTAATACTGATGTTTTTCTCATCATGAATTCAGGAAATGTGATAATTGTATCCAGGGCAGAGATGAACCATATTTATAAAATCCTTTTGTGGACTAGAATTTGGTTGGTGTCATTATGCATGTTCTTTATGATCTGGGACATGAACCTTCACCCATTCCCATTCTAGCTCCAACTGTGGAACCTAAGAGGGGTGACATAAAGATTAATTTTTAGAAGTTCCTTAACCAAAATACAATGGTGTTCCAATTCACTAATGATCCATTACTTTTTGAGGATTGGTTGAGGGATTTTGAAATTTTGTTTTAGTTGTTGGAAACACCTAATGAAATAAATGTTAAAATTTCATATTTCAAGATTGAGGGAACAACAAGGATATGGTGGAACATGTTGGTGATAGAGAAGAAACACAAGATATTATATTATAAGGGAATTAATCCACTTTTACCTGAGTAATTTTATGTATAGTTGATACTATTTTTTAAGGATATTGACTATTTTAAAATTGATTTGTATGATATCATATTCATAGAGTTTTTAAATCACATTAATGATATCATGATGTTTTCACCTAATATTGTATTGAATGATATTTTAAAGACTCTATGGTTCATGATAGGGCCATGAAATGATATTCATTCTATTATTTTCTTAATGAATTTTATTTCTTATGATGATGTTCTCGAAAGAGCATTGAGGGTTGAAATGGACCTTACTATTATTTTATGGTTGAGGAGAGCTCTATTTTCACCATGTAGAAGTTATATGAGCTCCTATAATGGGAACATGATGAGTGTTGATCATAATGGTGGTTCATGATTGCATGGTTCTTTTATACCTACTTAAGATCCTATCATAGGCCAATTGATTTTATAACAATTTAGAAAATCTGGGAATTCAAAATGGGATTTCATTGAGGCCCCCAAGGTATGTGGTTATTGTTAGAGCCTAGGCCACTTGTATAGGTTATTTCTTTTTTATTTTTCTCTCAATAGTTTCATGGTATCATCTATGATGAAAATCACTGTAGTGGGATCATAAGTATCATCAAAAATATATTTCATCACCATGCATGTAGGATGATGCTTCTTCATATTGTAGAAGAATCTCTAATGGAAGCAGATACAAGTCTTGTGACTGTGAGAGGTACCACCACTATTGCTTCATCCTTAGTAACTACTTTATATAATACTAGTGCACCTCATTTTTTTATCTGAACATATTTTTTGTGTCCTCTAAATTGTGAAATGATGATTTTATCTTATATTATGGATATAATTACACGCCCTTGGAATGAAGAGAGAGTATGGCCTTCATTTCCTTTCTTGTGTGTTCTCTCTATCTAAGATTGATCTTTTTTGGGATTTTCCAGTTCTCAATAATAATTCTGTTGATTTTATATATGGGATGGATTGGTTCATTAAAAATTAATATTGGGATGATTGCAATATTTGATGGGCCTCATTTACTATGATAGATCGATTTTGTCATATAATTCATGGATAATGAGACTCGAGGTGGAGTAGACCCATAACTACTTATCCACGGTGGGGGATAGTCATATCTAGGAATACTTTTGAGCTGGTGGGGAAATATCTCGGAGGAGATCTACCTTCAGTTGTGCTTGATTTTCTAGGAGTTTTCCTTTTGGGTTATCTGGTTTCTACTGGTAAGGGAGGTGGAGTTATTTATTGACATAGTTCTTTGTACCCACCCAATATATATTTGATCTAATCACATATCACTAGATAAAATGAAATGGTATATCTTATAAATAGATTTTTTTTAGATAATGTTTATATATTCTTGAGTGTGTCTCTTTTTGTGACAAGTGCTTTCATTTCTGAAAAAGATGATAAATTACTTCACCTTTTCATTGAACAAAGAGAACTCTGTCGAGCCATGGTTAAGAAACAATATATGATTCCACATATTGATGATTGATTTAAAAAATTGAATGGGTTAAAGTGTTATTAAATTATAGATCTTGATCTGGTTATCATCAGTTGAGAATAAAATAACCAACATTTATAAACCCACATTTTCAAAGAATGTATTTACATTATGAGTACCTTTTCACGTCATCTGGTTTAACCAACAATGCATTAGTTTTTATGGATTTAACGAAGCAGATATTACATGAGCATATTGATATTTTTCTGGATGTCGTTATGGATAAAATCCTCATTTACTATAAATTTTTGGAGTGTCAAGAACGTTATCTGAGAGTAGTAATGGAATTATTAAGAAATTTTTTAATTTATTCCAATTTTTTGAATTGTTATTTCTGAATTCGAGAATTAATTTTCATGGGACACCTGATTTCGAAACATGATATTTCAGTGATCCTAAGAAGATGAAACATGTTTTGACATTGGAGTAACAATAAAAATTGTTCATGATTCTAAGATTCAAGCTTTCATCTAGAAGTTATAACTGATTTTCATATGACTTTTCAATAATGGATTCTATGATGAATTCCCTAACATGTAAGGGTGTACATATTTTTGAATAAAATTTTTTAGATTTAATTTTTTTGAGAGTACTGTATTTTGACTACTGCACTAATGTTGATGTGTGTAGAATCCAGGCAGGTCTATATGGTCTTTTTTGAAAGAGAAGTTTCAGGTTTTGGATGTGTTCTTATACAGGTTGATCAGGTGTTGAACTATATCTCTCAATATATTAAGAAACATGAAATTAATTATCTAACCCATGATATTAAAATCACTATTGTGATGTGAGTACTTATGATTTACCGACATTACCTATTCAATGAAAGGATTACCAAGTATTTTTACCATAATATATTTAGTTATATATTCTCTCAAAAATATTAGAATCACTTCCATAGGTGTTTGGAATATTTCAAACACTATTTTGAATTACCCATCACATATAACAGATGGAAAGCGAATTTTACTGCAGATGTTTTGACCAATAAACAACTGACACATGGCATGCATGAATTCTTCAGAGAGTGGAACTTGATGGATCCTTTTTCATCGATTCATATTGGAATTTAGAAATCATGTGAAAATGTTTCCCTGATTAGTGTTTAGATGAATTCATATCTTCTTGAGTTTATTATTTAGTAAAAACAGCTTTATAATCAGTTATGTTTCATTAGTGATTGTCATTATAGAGGGTAGATCATTGTTAAGATGTTATTCTCCACAAATAGTATTATATATTATTAGAATCATATTTTGGAAATGTTATCAGTTGGGAAATATGTGATGGGGATTTCCAAATTTCTAATTGGTAAGTGAACCCAGGAACCATGATGATCTTTAATGAAATGTAGCATAGATTTTGGTGGATATGTATGAAAAGAGGCATTTCTATTTTTGTTTTTCATTATTATATATGTAAATAGTTCAAGAATGAGCACCAGATACCTTCAGGTTTGTTTTAAAATCATTCAATTATTATATTTAAATTATATGGAATCTCTATGGATTTATGGTAGGGTTTTCATGTCCCTAGAGAAACAATAATGTTATATTGTTTGTGTTTGACAGGCTGACCAAATCAGCTCACTTTATACCAATTTATGATCAAACCATTGTTTTGGAGAAGGGAAATTTCTATTTGAAGGTTATTTTTGGTTTCAATGGAGTTCCAACTACTATAGTCTATAAAATAGATCCTTGGTTTACTTATCTGTTTTATATAGGCCTTCATGATTGACAATGATCTCATGTTTGTTTGAGTATGACATAACATATGTAGTTAGATGTCCAGATATAAAGATATATACTAATTATTGATGATATCATTCATGCCTTCATTCATGAAATTAGTGGGGAATGGGATGATCATTTGAGTCTGGTTGGGTTTTCTTATAATAACAATAAATAGTACATGGTTTCTATGAAACCTTATAAGGACTTATATGGACAGATGTTATAATCTCTATTGTATTTTTCAATGATTGGTGAATCCACTATAGTTGGGTAGATCTTGGATCAAGAGATGAAATAAATTCATAGAATTTTTATTCACATAACCTATAAAAGTGTTATACTGATTATCATTGAAGACCATTGATGTTTTGAGTTGTGGACATGTATTGATTAATGTTTCACCCAGTTTGGGTCTTCAACAACATGGGGGGAAAGGAATGATTTATCCTTATCTTATGGAACTTAATTGGAGGATGATTCCTTTTCTTTGAGTTATATGGAAGCATGGTTCTGATAATCATGAGACATAGGAGTGAGAGGAACAGATGATAGAGCAGTGGCTTTATCTTTTAAACATGGAAGCTTCTTAACCAGATTTATGGATGCATAATGTTTTAATGTTGTGGATATTGTAACATCAAGTTACTATTTTTAGGTACCCATAAACTACTATTTTTATCATTCATTTTTTGGGTCTTGATTAGGAGTTCTTTATGTTAAATTTTGATAATTTTTGGGGTGATTTTGGGATATGCATGGTTATAGCATGATTTTCCAAAACTGTGTGCCCTGTTAGTGAAAACTATGTAAATCTAGGTAGTGATGGGATACATGGCTGGCGCATTGTCTGTAAAATTTCTCACCAACCTAGTAGAAATTGTTCTCTCATTTAGTGGGGGTTATGGGTAGGGTGCACAGTTTGATAATATTTTCAGCTGTGTCTATCTAACAATGCATTCGATATTTAATTATTAAAAAATAGTTAAAAAGATCCCCAAACCCTATTTTGGACCTTAATCGATTCTAATTCTAGATATTTAATTTTCTAAGGTTATTAGAGATCTAAAGGTCATATTTTGGCTACTTAAATCCCTTTAAAGGTTGATTGATGCCAATAATTCTTTGTATGATCCATTCCCAGTAAGAATTCATTCCCTATTCCTTATCTCTTTCTCTCTTCCTCTATCCTCATTGGGGATTGATAGATAACTGAGAATTTGGTGGATCTAATATCAAATTTTTGAGATCATTAATTTAGAACTGGTTCATACATGACCTTTATTGACTTTCTTAATTAGAGTTTCCTATTATGGGAGTTGTGAGACGTCCTCAAATTATTTTGGTAGGATGTAATTTTTATTGTCCAATTGATTTAATCCTAAATTAAATGATTCAAACTAAATTATTTTTAATTAGATAATAAACAAACCCAATTCACATAATATTGGGATTTTAACTTTCTTTTCCATTAAAATTGTGAAAAATTCCAAATTCTAACGAATTTGGGAGTGGTTGTGTAATTTAATGGAAATTATAAAAATATATTTTGGAATTAAATTATCAAATTTATTTTTGAAATTAATTTCAAATTTGAATTTTTTGGATATAGAAGATTGTTTTTATAATAACCCATTTGTTTTATCTAGAAAGGAATGGATTCATTAAAACCCCTTTTTGTTTTTAAATAGAAATTAACAAATTGAAATTGGGGAAAATGGGTTCATTTTATTATGATAATTTTTGAAATAACATTTCCATTATTGATTGTTTTTTGATATAATGATATCCTAGGTAGTTAGTTTGTTTTTTTTGGATAACACCATATTAAATCATTACAAATCAATCAAAACATATGTTGCATGTCATGTTGTTGATGGGATGGTGATGATTCCTCTTTGACCAGTGCCTAAGGGATGTGTGTATAGATATAGTCATGATCACCTATTCAAGTGTATGGGGATTAAATAACCTTGAACAATTGTACCTCATTGATGATTACCATGTCTATCCTATGTGACTATTTATATATATATATTCCTTTGTTTTAAAATATTTTATACATTCCTAGTGAATTTATATAAAATGTTTTATATAATATTTTCATTGAACCATTGTTTATAAATTAGTCCATAAATTGAAAAGAAAATCATATGTTTTTTTCAATATGATCGTGTATTTCCAGGCCTTTTAAATTAAAATTTAAATCATTATTCGTTTAATCAATGATGAATCATATTATGTAATCATTGGTGTAACACTACATTGATTTTTTCTCACACCCTATTAGTGCCTTCTGGTGTTTATAAAGTATCTTTTTCCATGTTCAAGATATTGTAAAGTGGCACTTGGTTGTGGTTCTTATTGTTGATCTTTGGGGATTAGAGTGATTTACATAATAAGATATTAGTTTTTATATTGATCTATGTTACATTGTAGTTGTATTCTAGGTTTATATACTTGTTTGAATTGTTTTATTTTTCACCCTATGGAGTTTTATTCTATTCATATTGACTTATATCTATATAGTCCACCATTTTTTGACAACCTATTCCAAAATTCTTCTTGTATGAATCTAGGTGGCAGTCATCATCCCATGGGTATCAGGAATGAACTTCGGGACAAGTCAGGGTCTTCTCTGTTATGTAAATACAATTTATCTATACTGGTTAAGGATAGATTCATTATGTTAGAAAGACCATGTTGTCTATGAAATGATGAGGATTCAAGGATATCCATTGATAAAAGACCTAGTATAATTGGACATTTGAATCCTAAAGGGTAGGACATCATCAACCATATCACAAACAATTTCTCACTTATAATTATTAAAAAACATCATGAAAACTAAAATAGAGGATCCTTTTTTACATTAGAATAAATATGTTGTGAAGTATAGTATGTTTCTTTAGTTTAATATTGATCAAGAAGGTGTATTTAAATGCCATAAAAAGATATGTGTGACATTTATCCTAAGGATAAAGAAGGATATAATGGATAAATATCATAGAACTACATTCTCTATACATCCTGGAAGCACTAAAATGTATAGTGACCATGATGATAATCATTAGTCAGATAATATGATAACATAGATGGTTGAATACACTACATGGTGTCTGGCCTATAACCAAGTGATGGTGAAGTGATAAATTCATCAAGGTGTATAGAAACAACTACCCATACCAACATTTATGTGGGACAATATCACTATAGAAATATTCATTGGTCTACAAAATACATCCAAAGGAAGCAATGTAATATTGGTTATATTGTATTGAATCTACTAGATTTATCATTTCATTATTATTTGGGAAGATTTCTCTTTTGACCTACATTCAAATATATACATAAAGGATGTTGTGATGTTACACGGGGTTCCAAATTCTATAATTTTTTATCATTATGCATGGTTCACATATAAAATATAGATAAATATTCAACATTATCTGAATACTAATTTGAATTTTAATATATCCTATCACTCTGAAAAATATGGATGGTCTAAAATAACTATTCAATAACATGGTTTCATACTGAGAACATTCTCAATAGAATTTAAAGGTTGATGGAATTAACACCTCCAATTAGTTGATTTATCATATAATAATATCTTACCCCTAAGTATTAAAATTTTCCCCCATGAATGACTATATAGAAAATGATGTGGAACTCATACATGTTGGGGGAAGTTGGTGAGAGAAATATACTTATGCCCGATCTTATGTAAGAGATAAAATAAATAGTTCATATCATCCATCATCATATGAAGGCAGCTCATAGTTGGAAGAAGATCTATGATGATAGCCATTGAAGGGACATTGAGTTTGATGATGGGACAATGTTTCCTTTCAAATATCACCGTGGTAGATATCCATGTGATTTGGAATGAATGAGAATATTGGACTTAGGTACATTGGCCCCTTCGAGATCCTTGAATGTATAAGAGTATAGTCTTATAAGATTGATCATTTACCATATTTTTGTCATTTTCATGATTTTTTCCATGTATCCCTTTCTGTGAAGTACATACCTAATCCTCCACATGTAATAAATCAATAGATTTGACTACTGGAACATGAACTCACATATGATGAGTAGTTGGTGAAACCATAGACTATAGATACCAGGATATACGCAATAAGACTACACACATTGTAAAGTCATTTCTGAAGAACAATAAATATTATGGAGTGACATGAGAACTAGAGGATTAAATGAGATAGAAGATACCTCAATTTTCTTAACTGATAAAATGATTTCAAAATTCAGGATTGAGATTTATCAAAGGGGAATAATATAATGACCATGTCTTTTTTATAATGATATTTCTTTCCAAAATAAATGTGTGTTATAAATATTATATATTCCTATACAAGAAAAAAATATAGAGGAATTGATTTTATTTAAGATCATTAATTATGTTCATTAAATTATCCATCTAAAAAAATAATTAAAATTTCATGACCCTCACCCTCTCATGGTACCACTGTTATAGGAGGGAGATATTGAACCCCGAGTCCCGCCTCCAGTAGGAACTGTGTCATTGACAAGAAATATGTGTTTAAAAATAAAATGATATGGGAGGAACTACCCACTATAAATTTATGGGATTGGGATATATTATGGATCAGCCAAAAATAACTCTAAGAAATAATATAAAAGAAAAGAATAGACATCCCACGTGAATCTAAAAATAAAACTGAGATAGATAAAATTATCTAAAGTAAATACCCAAAAGTAAATAAAATCATGTGACACGAAATTTGACAGGGATCCAAGTTAGTGATGTCCAGAATGATCCGTGTTGTCCTCTTATAAACTTCAAAAGTGTTTTATTTTTCTAGGGTGACCATTCAAGTATACACACTAGGAACACCAAAGTCCGTCGTTCACAAGTAAAAGAAGCATACTAATTCACCTTTGAGAAAATAGAAAAACCATAAAGAACCTTTCAAGGTATATTATCCTTTACAACCTACACAATTATCACTGACCAAATAATGTAAACCAATGTAATATAAAATAATAGGAATCAAATTTAAATTGGATACCGGGAACACATTCCCACTTATATCATTCTCTCACACCCAATGTTGTATGTCTTGTCGCTCTAATCTCTTCTGTATACCACACCACAAGTATGTTCTAAAAAAACTATGATCGAAGGATCCTAGGCTCTCCACCATAAAAGAATGACCATGTCACCACTCACCCAAAAACAGAAGGGCTAGTGCTCCACAATCACAATATTATCTCGCCGAAAAACACCTAGGCCATCAAAACCACCATCTAATGCACTAAAAAACCTCTGGTCATCATAGCCGGTGCAATACGTACCTCACCGAGAAGAGATAGTAGGAAAAATAGGGTACCCAACCATTCATACACTTCATCAAATGTCATGAAAAGCACCCCCACATGCAGGTATCTAAACACAGTTCATGATGTGGTAGTATGAGTTTAGAATTTGCACGAATATACAAGTAAATATATATATAATGTCAAATAGACAATTCAAACAAATGGGTTCACAAAAAAACCAAACAAGTCACAACACCATCACTTTTTCTTCCACATATAAATTCATAACACCACACCTCAAGCGACAAACCACATTTTAAATTTTCAACAAACTCATTTAATCACCACATTTGATTTATTATTCAGAATCAGCCATATTTAACCATTAAATCAATCATTTATTTATCCATAAAGAATTTACATTCCATTAACTAAAAAAAATCCATTCCAAATATTATTAAAAAATTATTTATTTATTACATCACTACCCAAGAATATAGCATAAATCAACCTCCACCTTGCCACCCTAATAGAACTGCAAAAAAACTCACTACACAAAAGGTAAAAAAATCAAACCACCTCACCAACCTAAAAGAATATCTAAAAAACAACCTCACCACCATAGAATCATGACCCAAAAACCACGTCATATCCCCAGAAGCACGATTGACAATCCATGTCACCACCCATGAAATATGGCCCACAAACCACCTATCTATCCAAATATTTGGGCCAACAAACCTCTCACCAAGCTAAAATGAAGGCCTAAAACCCACATCACTTCCAAAAAATCATTTTCCACAAACCAAATCATCAATTAAAAAGAACCACCCACAAACCACCACACATCCCAAAATGAAGGGCCCTCAAACGACATCATCGCTACAAAATCATGGCCCACAAATCACCTCGCTGCCCCAAAATCATGCCCAAAAAAATCATTAACCAGACATTCGTCAACTACACATCACCATTACACATGGATAGACACAAAAAAAGCACATAAAGATCATTATATTAATTTTAAAAGTGTATTTTATAACATTCTTCTTTCTTTTAGGGATATTATCACCGAATTCCTTATCCTGCATCAACCATTTTGTTAACGATATATAATTCGATAGACAATAAAAATTTTAGGGTGAAATCACAATAATAAAAACCAAATCAGTATTAATATCACAAATATCATGTAGAATAAATTCCCCCAATGACCATAATTTATAGCGGAGCATGACATCCACAAAGTTCACAATATCACAAAATAATATCAATGTTGTAAATGTTTGAAAATCAAACCCCTATACCCATTCAATTTCAAATATAAAATAATATATGTATCATTAATACCTCAAAATCATTTCTCAATGGAAAAAAACACCTCATGTATGATACACAATAAAGAAGAAGGTGGGATTCCCTACCTCAAAGATGCTTTCCAACATTATGTACACCGTACGGTGAAGAAGAATTCACATAAACCATAATCATACCATGGAGAAACACATATCAAACTTCTCCATAAACAAAGACCATCAAAATGAAACCCAAATCACACCCCAAATGATTACAGCATCCTTGTAGTGAATCCCCATGAGAAGACTATAAATAAATCTACCAAGAAGAAGAAAGGGTTTACCACAGATTTAAAACAAACAACCCTCGAAAAAAACAGATCAAATAGGTAGGAATTGGGCTTGAATAACTCCTCATGGAACTTAGGGTTCAACCAAAAAATATTAATAATTATCCAAGGAAGAATAAAATAATTTTTGGCTAGAAATGAGTTTTCAAACTACACTACATCAGGGATTTACACAATGTGTAATCTTCTTTTATATCATTTAAACATCAAGGATTAGTTTCATCGAAAAAAATCTTAACCTTTTATTATTTAACACTAAATATCAACACATCATAAACATTCCTTTTCAAAACCATGACACCAACATTGTCATTGTGAAATACACTAACACAGTTTTTATTTCCTATTGTAGTTCTTGTACACCAACAACATTAAAGTAATCCTCATATAACCTCTCCGAAAGAACTCCAAAAATAAAAAGTGAATGAGTAACAGACTAGGAGGGAAAATACAATTACATATGATACCTCTCATATGATATATCCCTCTATAAAAATTAATGTTAGCCTCATACAACCTCTCCCAAAAAACTCCAACAATAAAAATTGAAAGAGTAAAAGAATAGGAGGGAACATACAATTACATATGATACCTATCATATGATATATCTCTCTATAATTCAAAAAAATACCAAAATAAAATGGCTCTGAACAACCACCCTTTGAGATTCCTCTCAGGGGTCTCATCAAATAATAAATCATATCACCGTCCAAACACATCATCCCCAAAACCATAGAAACATTGCATAGAATCTAGTCTCCTCCTCTCACATAAACATACTCCCACACAACCATGGTGAAACCATATCAACCTCCACAATGCTCTAACCAACAACCTCTACAACCAACGGACCAAATTTTCCCAAACACACGAATTGGGGAATTTCATCTTCCATGTCGAAATACTATCCACTCTAGGAGGAACTGACTCACCCATAAATGAATTATTTCATAGTAGATTATTCATATCAATTAGTAATTTGTTTCTACACATTCCAAATGTCAAGAAATTATCACACAATACTCCACACACAACACAAACCATGGAAAACAACTCTTATCATAAAACAAAACGATCCAAACATCACATCACAAATGAAAATAGAGAACATAAAAGCTCAAAATAACATTTATGAATGGGAATAGTCTATGCCTCTCACCCAAAAGTGACCTCATCTACTACACTATACCACTATGACACTCGAACAAAATAATATTTTTATCTACAAAGTCCATTATCTTTTTGGACATGGATCTCTACTAGCCATTCCACAGATGTTGTGTCATCCTAGATATACAACTCTCACCAGACAATGACAAGGGAGTCATCATGAATATATCCAAAAAGATGATAAACTTGGTTGAAATATTGGATCCTCTCTTACCATTTTCGAAACACTAACTGATACACAACCTCATAAACTTTCCCCAACACCACAAAGGGCCCAACAAACAAAGGGTAAATATTACTTCCAATTCCAACCCTATTTTTTCCAACACTGAGGTGAAACCTTCAAGAAAATGTGTTCCCAAACACAAAACTCCAATGGAATCCTTCTATGATTAGGATAAGACTTATGTCAGTCCTTCACTACTTTCATTCTCCCATTAGCAAGATGATGTTTTTATATCATGCTCTACACTACATTTGGACCCAGAATGGTTGTCTCCCCATCATCTGTATAACATAATGGAGAAAAACATGGGATACCATAAAATTCTCTAATAAAGTACATGAAAATGGAGGATTGAAAGCAATTATTATAAGAAAACTCCATTAAAGTTAGTGGTAATACCCAAGATCCACTAAAGTCTAAGACTCACACCCACAACATGTCCTCCAATGTCTAGATAGTATACTGTATCTTCCCATAAATATGAGGGTGGAAATTTGTGATGATTCTCAAATCAGTACTTAATAATGATTTAATTCCATAAAAACTCATGAGGTAAACCTCACATATTGATCTAAGATAATGGACCTCCAAACTCTATGAAATAAAACCACCTCACCGATTAGCTAAATAATGCACTGTGACTGACTTCTTCTTCACTAAGAAGTTGTTGTGTATCATCAATTGATCCATGAAAACCAATCTATCATCACAAACCCCATGATATCTAGGATAATCAATGAAAAAAATACATTAATATTTGATACCATATGAACTTTTAATAATCCAAGTGTGGAAACTAACCCCTTGGAACACAAAATTTGGCTCATAAATTCTAAAAATAATGAAATATGCCAGAAACTCTTCCAATGCGTGTTTCCTATAAAGTCACCAAAACCTCATATTCAAGACATGGTAAATCTTAGAAACTAATGGGTGTTCCTCAAGGGAACTGTTAGGAAAGTCAATAAGGACTTCCCCACACATTATTAACAAGAAAAAACATCCCACGAAACAATATTTGGTTTCAACCCCCCTTTGAACATCCCACAGAAGTATCATGATATCCATAATGATCATGCATCACCACTACTACTGATTTTTACCCCTGAGAATTCTCCACCAACTTTATTAGAGAAATCTACATCATCATCTAAAACAAATGTCCTCTAAAACCATCCACTCTTGACAAAACTATAAGGCTGCTAACTCATCCATTACTCTACAAGCATCCCCATACTCATGAAGAACATCTTTTTATGAAATAATGTTAAAGTGTGATATAGAACATTACATATTCATGAGGATTATGGGATCTCAAAAAAATAGTCATGAAGAAACTCCATCCACTAATTCTTCCTCACCTTCAAATAATATGGAGAAAATATATACCTCAATCTCTAATGATCTGTGACAACCACATAGTTCTCCATAATGAGTAAACACTACCACATCTTGATTGTAAATAAAATAATTTATAGCTCCAGATCTTGGGTGTTTTAGTTACACTCATGGGGATATAACATCCTAGACCCATAATATATCCTTGTATGATGTTTCATCTAAACACATCCCAATCCAAGATGGGAATCATCACAAAATAACTAAAAATGACACCCGATTTAGGAAACTAAATCATTGGGGTAGTTCCCACTTACCCATGATGTATCTAAATGATTAAAATCACTAATAACTCCATATCAATGGATGATATTTCATTGTTAAATATTTCAAGAGGGTTGAAATGAAAATTAAATTAAGTACAAACTATTGATATTATCATACAAGAAAAGAAAAATAAGAACATATACAACGTTATTGGGTGTTTCCCAGGAAAAATGTGATTCAATCATTGTTTGGTATAATAAAACAACCTGATAAGACACCACAATCAGATTGAAATGATCCTCTCATGTCTAGAACTTATACATGGAAGACATTACCTAGCGAGGGTGGCATCAAATTACATGAAAGACAGTTCTGAGATGCTTGAAATTCTCCCCCTCTAACATCATGTAGATCAAGTTATCATCACTAAATTTGATGATGAACTAATCTAGAAACACATATAATATAGAGTTAATAAGACCCATGAACACAGTTGTTGCATCCGTAACAGGGAATAACATGACTATATATTCTAAGTTCCCATACTAGCATCTAATGTCATTCTTTTAGGATATCACCCTCATTTAACCTCAATTAGTGATATGCAGATTTCATATTGGTCATAGAAAACCAACTTCACCCTATTAGTTAGAAGAAAAGATCGTATATCATCTGAAGATTATAATGGTTTCTTAAGGCCACATGATTCATCCTCCAGTAGTCTATGCACAACCTCAGACTACCTTGTTCCTTCTCTACGAACAACACTAGAGAACCCTGTGGTGGCACAATAGTCCGACCAAAACCATTATAAATAATATCATTTATTTGAATCCTCATCTCCTAAATCTCAAAATTAAATTCTTCTTTGTAACCATTGATATCAGAGAAGCACTGGGTTATAATCCTACCACAAAATCTACATCTCATCAAGGGGGTAATATCACATTCTCCATAGAATAAACACTTAGAAACTAATAAATGAAATAGGTAACCACTAGAATCTCATCATAAATTGATTACAATAACAAATCAGCCAATAAGGAAAGAAGGGCCCCCATATTTCGACTTCCCACCAGAAAAATGTACTCACAAATGCAAACCACACATTGTCCATCCACATCAGAAAACAAGAATCGCTTCAATAATAATTTGATGAAATCATGTATGTAATAAAATAATTTGATTTTGAGGATTAAAATATATGGATACTTCTATAGAAATAATATATCCCCACTTGACCGATGTGTCACCACCATTATTATACATCCATGGAACACCTCAAACAAGTTGTTCTGGACTCCTACTTGTGTAGTAAACACCAGGGGAATGGGAATCCTCACTACGTTTACACCAAAATCATGGAATAGAGTAGGAGAAACAAATTAGAAAAAAACACTTAAATCAAAAATTCACAAATAGTGGTACGAAATAAATTGGTCATGCCTCTATAGATCGTTTCCCCTCACGAACTACTATATTCGCTGTGTGCAGCTGACCACACCCAACTCCTCTAACTCTCTTCTAATGAACAACTCCATGAACACACTTGAGTCATGGTCCTTGAATGTGAGGAACATATTACAGTTATAATATACCAACTCCATATCCCCTTGTCCAAGGAAAAACTAGTTGCCCTACTGTTGAAATCATCTAACTGGATAGTACTACTGAGGCTAGAATTGAGGCTATCCACCTCTACCAAACAGAGAATAGGGAACCACTAGGAACTAATTTTAGTGATGGACACAAACCCCACAAAAAACACACAGGAAAAAATATCCCCCGAAAATAAAGGATCCCACTTTCCCTATAAGGCCACAATGGAATAGGACGTGGTTGAACCCCTATATATTGAAACATCTATGGTACAGGTTCTCAAAATATTCCATTGAGAAATATGCTCCTTAGTAAATGATGATAGTTCCCCTCCCACATAAAGCCTCTACATGTATGAATATTCTTGACCACTTGAACCTTCTTCTGAACCTCTAAATACATCAAAAATGTAAAAGTATTAACTACATACTAGATAGAAGGACAATGTGCCTTCTCAAGACATGGTGATCGTTCTTCTTCATCGATCTATCCAAATAAATTTAGGTCATTTTATGTGATTTTTTATTCCCTATAATTGATTCATATGATGAATGTGGAATAATCCACAAACATATTGATCTCTGGTTTGATTGATATTATAGGATGGAATTATTTTGAGTGATTTATCGGGAGTTTGATATTGATATTTTATTATATTCATTTACAGTCCTAATAGTGATGATCCAATATCTTCATTAACATTGATCGAGGTCTATCCTTCATTTCTGGTTTGTGATTTTCTCCCCCAGTTCATGTATTCATAATTCTTCACTATTCTTTGAACCCCTTTATAATCAATCAATTTTTGAACATTTGATTCATACTCAAAAAAATAGATCATGTATCGGCATAAATGAAAAAATATTAGATAGTGGGCATGAATGAGTATTTAATGGTGGTTTATTTCAAATAAATATTCATCAGAGGTAACAAAAAATGGTTACAATAAATTTTTCTAATCTTATTGAATTCTCAAATCCCATAAATTTAGGGTTAGGGTGGAGAAAATACCATGTATTTTGAGTTACAAGGAGAAAAAATCACTATAGTGGAGGTCAGATGATCAACGATGAATGTAGGAGGAAGAATATGTGTTTCTAGAATAATTGAATCCACATGACCTGTAGTCCTTGACTCTATGACATGCATCCCCTTCCAAATGAACTCATCATGTACTTTTGACAGTACACATAAAAATGGTGGAGTTCATGGGATGCCTACATGGAATGTACTCCCCCATGTGGTTTGGACTAGATTAGCTACATGGGATACCCCATGTACATATACATGGGATGGGATACACAGGTTGACACAATGTATTGGAACATGGTCAGAGTACACTAGCGGACCTCAAATGAAATTACATGTTGTTTAACCGTTTGTACACATTGTGTGTACTTCTTTTTAATGACATGAATAAAAGACATAGGTAGTACTCAGGGTCATCGGACATGGCATGTGACTTTACTACACTCTTTGTAACCCTTTAAACATGGCTTGATCATATTTCCCCTGATTCATAGACATTTATTGTTAGGGTTTGTTATCCTTATTACTTCTTTAATGATTGGTATGAGTAATTTTGAACTATTAGTTATATGGTCCCTTCAGCATGAAATATAGTATATAGTTGTTGTAATACCCTTGAGAGGCCTGGATAGGGATCCTCTATTCATCTTTGGGCACTTGATGAAATTCATGATATCAACATTACCAACACTATTCTGGCACCGATCTTCCACTTAAAAGGATAATGCAGATAAAAAAATGTTATCACCCCATGGAACTAGTTTTCATCCTTATCTTCTGTGTCATATTCTCTTTAAATCTATTATTTTATCAGTCTTGGGATGGGACCCAATGATCAGTACCTCTCAGATATGATTCGTCAGTTCAATCAGACTTCTATGTGTGTTCTTCTGAATGACTGCATTGTGAAACATTAATGTTGTAATGTATAGGGATATTATATTATGGTTATTTCTTACCTCTAGACTGTGTGTACTATATTGTGTATATCTACATATTATTTTTATATTTGATGTAGACATATAACTTTGTAGAGGTGACTATACTGTACCATTTTATATTGTATGGTGGATTCATGGTGTCCTAATAAGTATTATTATGATCACCGCTACAGAGGATTTTCATGTGCATGTCTTTTCTTGTGTAGATGATTACCAGTTTCATGGAGTCCTAGGAAGACTATGACTAGAGTGTTTTTAGTGAGACTGATCATTCTAATGTGTGTTCATGTATCTTTCAAACAGAAGTCCCAATACCATTCGCTTACAAGTGGGACACTTATTATGGACATCTTGTGTCAGGAATGTATTTTAGGATGATAAAACTGTATTCCTTCTTATCATACTCTAGATTTATGATATAGATTAATGCATGAATCAGTTACTTAGTAGGATTTACGTTTCATAATTGTTTGGGCATAGATATGTGAGTGTGTATACAGGTACATAGGCAATGGCTCCCATGTAAGTGATTTTCCTACTATGTTATAGTAACTATCCCCTAGCCTATTAGAGGGAGGCAAGGGTATTTGTGGCATGGGCCCCACTATGATGGTTCATGACAGAGAGGTATCAGAGATATGTAGTTCATATATTATGATTGGGAGTCTATGAGATTGGTTTGGGACAATAGTTTTAAATGTAATTAGTTCGGCTCTCAGACCAGGGACTCCAATGTTTGGGCGAAAACTGACATATCAATACACTAGGTATTTGAATAACATTTTTGACTCATTACATGAGAAATCTAGGTGGATGGAAAAGAATTTCACATGCATCATATAGGAATGGTTTGTGGTTCCATGTTCTTCTAGAGTCAGCTCCCATGAAATACTCATTGACTATGATACATCTTGCATATTTCAAGATGACTATTCAATGAATACCAGCACGAATTTAGAAGCTATGTCATGAGGATGACCCCCTATGTGATGAGGCTTCAATATAGGGACACGTTTCTTTGATTTGTCATCCATGTGGTGCACTAGAAATACTGCCACATATAGAGCAACACATTGTACACACAGTACTGACAGGTGAGGACTACAGGCTCAGCGTTCATCATAATTTTAGCTACAAAGACCCCTTAGGATCTGATGTGAGCCTGACCCACATGTAGTGTAGGAATGTATTGATGTGATGAAAAAAGTATTCCATCTATTTATGACATTTGGAGATCATATAGTGGTGTAGGTAGTGAGTCTTCTACACCGATTAGAAGCACAATGGTGGTGTTTGGTTACTAAGACTCATGATGATGTAACTCTTCCTTGGACAAAGATTGAGCACCTCTTTATAGAAGAGTTATCACTAGTTTAAATTAGGCATGTGCGTACTCATGAAGATTGATCAGCTCTAAAAGGGCAGCATGTCAGAACCAGATTATTTATCGTGGATTAACAACCATTCCAAGTAATCAATAAATATGGTTCAAGATAGTTACATCAAGGATCGTACCATCAAGTGAGGTCTGTGTATATACATCCAATCCCGTTTTATCCCCATATGAATTTCTACTTATGTTAGGGTTCTTAAGTGGGTTTTGGTGGTTGAAAGATTCTTGGATGAGTAGATACAACTGATGAAGGTCAACATTGTTAAAATAGGAGAGGTGACATCTAAATTAGGTAAAGGACATCAATATTAGTGAAATGAACATTGGATAATTTTAAAAAGGGTGACCTTGAAAATAAGAACAATAGTTCCTAGCTCAGAGGGTTGTTCTCGGAATCCTAGAGGGAGGTTATTCTACTAATGTGATAGTTGGGGACATATCTCTTGAGATAGTTTGACCTATCATTCTACTAATAGAGAGAGTATGGATGGACCACTGAAGTAGAGTCATTGATATGATTAGGTAGATCCATAGTAAGTAAAATGTGGTCGACGATCAAGGAGAGAATCTGGAGGAGGTAGATGTTTAGGCTTATTACCACCACTAAATCCATGTGGTCTGTGAAAGGTTTAGGGAACTAGATGGTAGGGGAGGAGACATGTACATATTTTTAAGGATTATAACTAATGTGAAAAATGAATTATGTAAGGTTTGATCTGTGCATTTTCTATATTAGATGATAAACTAATTGGAATAAGATCATGTTTTTCCTTTCTCACCACATATATTCTATGAGACCAAGAGATTCCAGTTGAACTATTGACTCTTCCCTTATGCTTGGAGACTAAAACCAGAAAAGACTCAAAGAACATGCACCAGTGATGATAGTGCTACCTAAATCTTGGATATGATAGTTTCTATTGGAATATCATGTTAGTAGTGTAGAGGCCTTACAAGGTCCTTATTTTTATGGATTGGTTATCTATGTTCATTCTCAGATTCATAGTTTTAGTTGATGGGTGTGGCATGTCTGTAGAAAGAGAACCAGGTTTTTCTTTTTTAGAGAAATTCAATCCGAGGATGTTTGGGATGGGCTCATTCATAGGAGGGCGTAGCGAATTACTCATCATCTAGTTAGCCTAATAGTTGGTGCAGTGGATGGTTTGAGTTTCCAATTTCCTACAGTGGTGGTGGAGTATGAGGAAAATAGTCTTGATGATTTTACAGGTTTACCTCCCTACCAAGAGATAGACCTATGAATTGATATACACCCCAGATGACACCAATATCTTCAAAAGAATATCAAATGGCTCCCACAAATCTTTTTGAGAAGAGGGTGTTGTCTGATGAATCGCAGTGGAATGTTTCATGGGACACCAGGATTCACCCTATGAAACCATAGTTTTGTTTTCCAATAAGGAAGATGTGATCTTGAGGTTGTGTGTTCACTACCAGTGCTTGAACCATATTACCACGAAGAACAAGTATCCATTACCAAGAATCAATGACCTATATGATCAGTTGATATGAGAATTATGGTTTTTGAAGGCTAACATCAGATCGGGCTATCACCAGCTATGAGTACGAGATGAGGATATAACAATTATGACAATATGATGCTGCTATGGTCACATTGACTATGGACGATATCCTTTGTCATGAATAAATCCCTTAAATTTTTAATGGGACTCATGAACCTGATCTTTCATCTTTAGACTGTTTTGTTATATTCTTGATCGACAATATCCTTGTGTGCTTGGTGTTTGAGGAGGATCATGCAAGAAAATTATGGATAGTTATATAAATTCTATTAGAGCACCATATACACAAATAATCTCTCAAATATACAGATCTAAATTTAGACCCTCCACTATTTGGGAAATGTTTATTAATAGATGGAGTGGAAGTAGACCCATCCAAGGTCGAGGCAGTGTTATCATGGGATCCACCTAAGATTGAGATACATATGTGATGATTTCATTAGTTGACACTCTATTACAAGAGATTCATACCTAATTTATGTAGTATTTCAACATCAATTATATCTTTGACTCGAAAGATGTATCCATTACTGTAGACCGAATGTTTATACAAGCATTTAAATGGTTGAGGCATAGTATGAAGAGCAATCTAAAATTGATATTGTTGAAGGAAGGAGTCGAGTACTTAGTGTTATATGGTGAATCCGGAACCAAGAATGGATGTGTTCGGATTTAGGGTTAGTTGGTTCTGACCTATGGTTCACGCCCATTGAGACCACATGAGAAGAAAGACGAGACCTACGATCTTGATTTAGCATTGATCGTCTTCAAATTGAAAATATAGCGACACTACCTGATGGGAGATAGCTTTATCATCAACTTTGATCACAATATTATCATCTATATATATTTATTTGATGGGTATTAATTTGATATAGATGTCATGGAATGATTTTCTACATGAGTTTGACTTCATTATGTTCTACACTCCTAGGATGGAGAACATGGTGGAAGATTCTCTTAGTATGAGATCAAGTTTGCAGTTATTGAATGTGGTGTCATGATATTAGTCCTTGTATGCAGATATCATTTATGGATGGAGATAAATAAGATTATCTCTAGTTGATGGTTATCACCCCTCCACTATTACAATGAGTTAGGGAAGAATAGATTGGGGATACCGACTATGAGACCATATGTGCTCAGATATATTTTGGTGTTGCTCTTGATTGATATTCAACAGATTGGAATCATGTGGTTATTTTCAGAGGACATACAATAGTTCTAGTGATGTTATTAGAGGAGGTTATAAGGGGGTTTAATGCATCACATTTGGTTCGACATCTAGGTGTGGTAATGATGTACTAGGACCTCTGACATCATTTTTTGGTTAGGTATAAATGAATGAGTTTCATATTTTTTCTCTTGATGCCTTAATTGTCTGTAAGTGAATGCTGAGCACAATGTTCTAGTAGGTTTATCTCATCCACCTTAGGTTCTAGAATGTAAGTTAGAAGGGACATATGTAGACATCATGATGGTATTACCACATATGTCTAAGGGATACAATTCCATCTTTATGATCATTGACCAACTCAATATGTTAGACCACTTCTAGCTATCGAAGAATAGAGTTCATTAGAGAGAATGAGATGCCACTACCTTCAATAGATAGTTTTACTCCATGGAGTTCCATTGATGATCGTTTCATATCATGATGTTTTATTTACATCCCTATTGTGGAAGGTATTACAGGAGGCATTTATGACATATTTATGCTTGAGAACAAAATTTCACCCACAACTGGATGGCCAGACAAAATGGACCATTCATATTCTGGATGGCATGTTGTTATCCTGCATGGTAGATTTTATTTTTTATTGGTATGATCACCAACCACTAGTGTAGTTCACATACAATAAAATATACCATCACCCAATTAGTATGGAACAATTTAAGGCTTTTTATGGGTGGCCCTATAGGTCACTCCTTTGATGGACTGACATAGGAGATTTAGCAATCATGGGACTAGAGTTTGTGTGGGGTACAACTGGGAAGGTTCATATCATCATGGATTGAATGGAGACTGCATAGAGCCATCAAAATCTTTATGATGATAGGTAATAGAGGCCTTTATAGTCCACAGAACGAGGCCATGTGTTCCCACATGTGTCAACTTGAGAGGGATTACAATGATTTGGCATGGGAAGAAAATTATCTCTGTGGTTTATTGGACCTTTTCATATACTATTTATATTTTGTGAGTTGATGTACAAAATAGCTTTACTAATGTAGTTACATGGAGTACAAAATGTCTTCAATTTCATGCAATTGCCGAATTATGTGCAGAACCCATCACACATTATTGACTAGGCCAAGATGGACATAGAGGATGGAGTTACTTTTTCTGAGTACCCAGTGGATATTGATAATCCATTGGAGATGGTCCTCTTTGGGTGATTGATTCCTTTAGTTCATGTTTTGTGGATAAATGAAGGTATATAATAGAGAAGTTGGACGTATGAGTGTAGGATTCAAGATCAATACTGTTATCTTTTGTAGTTTCCTTTGTTTTAGCTTTTCAGGGACATAAAACCCCATGGTGGGTATAATTTAATGACTCATATTTTCCATTTATATTTTTGTAAATATTATATGGATTATGTTTTAGAACATCTACCAAAAGTATGTTCAATTAAAAGGCCCATCTTTATTGAAATAACTTATGGGAATATATTTAAATATTAAATAAAACTTGCATGTTGTCTTCCTAAAATAATAAAATAACATCTTAACGAGTGCCCAGTTCAGAAATCAAAGGGAACTGTTTATTTTATAATAGAGTTTTTACCCGTTGCGTGACCTAACAATATTCTATGTGGTTCGGTTATGGAGAAGTCATCACATATGTGCAAATTAATAAAACAAATTTAGATAAATTATTTTTATTTAGTTTTAGACACGGTAATGTGGTTTATCCTTAAGTAATCCTTTTTTCCAGAAATATAGGGTTAGCCATATAACCCAGAAATTATCAGGATATATTATAGATAGATCCTATAAAGGATCCTTCCAACAAATGATGAGGATACATCAAATTGATGATCCATGCACACTAATATGGACCAATTTTACTAGTGGTAATGACATGATAACCATTCTTCATTAGTGAATAATCCAAATTGAGTTTGGGCATTTGATTTAATTTATTATTCACAATTCATGATTCCATCGATGTACGTGGTCCAATCCCGGAAAAATTATATCCATGGTTTTATTATGTTCATAGGATGGTATAATTTTGTAGTATTTATCGAGATTTTGTAATTTATATTTGTTTCGATTCATTTATCATCATAGTGGTGAAAACCCACTATTTTCAAAAACACTTATTGATGTTTATCCCTCTATATTACATTTTTCTTTTATCCCTTAGTTCATTAATTCGTCATTTTTACCCACACTTTTAACCCATTTGTAGTCAATCTATCATTGGGACATTGATTCATTGAAAAATAAACAAAACCCATTGATTTGGCCTCTATATGACTCAATATAGGTGAGATGGTGGGTATTATAATGGATCAACCAATGATGGGTATCAAATATATGTTCTTCAGTAGTAATAAAGAATGGTTAGGATCACATTTTCTAAGCTGATTGAAGGCTAGAATCCCATAGATTAGGTGTTAGGGTAGAGAAAAGACCTTGGATATAGAGTTTCATCTTAAATTGATCATCAGATAGGAGGTTGTGAGATCAATAGTAAAATATGGGGGAAGAAGAACGTTTTTTGAAAAAACCCAATCTACATGGCGTGTAGTCCTTGACTAGACTGTATGTTTCCCCTTTTTGAGGAAATCAGACTATACTTCGGACAGTACATGGACACAGGGTAGAGTACATGGGTTGCCTACCTTCTTTGTTCTCCCACACATTGTATTAAATAGACCAGCTACATGGGATACCTCATGTACCTGTACATAGGTTGGGATACACAAGATGGCGTCATGTACCAAACCACATCATGAGTATATGGGAGGGCACTGTATGAAAGGAAAATTCGTTTAAATCTTTCTACAGGTCGTGTATCCTTCTTTTATGTGCATGGTTATAAGACATGGATCATCCTACATGAGTAGTACCATGTGTCAAGGGACATGGTTTGTGACCCTACTAGATGTTTTATACCAATTTCTACATGGAATGATCTTCTTGTCCCATATATCGTGGATAATATTCATTAGGGTTCATTCCCCTTATTATTTCCCAGAATATTGGTATGAATCATCTCCCACTTCCAGGACTATGATCCCTAGAAGAGGAAATCTTGGATATAGTTGTTGGAATCCCCCTAAGTGGGAAAATGTGGGATCTCATATTCATCTTCATGCCCTATGTGGTGTTCATGATATTGACATGACCAAAATGATAAATATTTTTATCCTCTACATAGTAGGTTAATCCATATGGAGTTCTTGGAATCACCACATATCCTTAGTTGTGATCCTAATTTATGGTATCATATTTTATTAAAATCCATCAGCATGATATTCTCAAGATAAGATCTAAAAAGAAATACCTATCTTATGGGTGTCATCATTTATATCGGTCTCAGGGGTGTGTTATCCTGACTGATTGCTTTGTGAAATGATCTAGATGGAATTCCTATGATAAGTATACCATGGTTGTAGCTTACCTCTATATTGTGTATCTTGGATTGAGTATATATGAATTATCTTGTTATATTTGTTGTAGAAATAAAGCTTTGTAGACCTAATTTTTCTTTATGTTTTTGTATTTATTTTTAGTTTTGGGTTTTCCTACTTAGTACATTTATACTCACCCTTATACGGGCTTTTCCCACACATGTCTTGTATTTGGTAAACGATCAACCTTTAGACTGATTCCTAGGTGTACTTGGACCAAACAGATCATAGTGATACCAGAAAAACCAACTTTTGTTCCAATGGCTTTTAGAATATATTCATAGAATCTTTTAATTACAGCTTGGACTAGTGTTAATGAATTTATTGTGGTGGGCTTGTATTTGGCCTTATTTATTCAATATTACTTCATGTCTTACTCTGGATGTGCGATATAGTTGTACACATGTATTGGTTACTTTTTAGTTTTTATATTTTAGAATTTTATAGTCTTGTAGATTTTTTTAGGAATATTGTAACATAGTAAATGCCTCCCATGTTAGTGACACTTCTACATAGTGATAGTCACTCACCCCTAGCCTATTAGAGGTGTGCATGGAGAGTCACAACATTGTCCCCACTAGAATAGGTCATGAATGTTTTGTCTCATGATCCCTTTTAATACATCTAGGGACAATATAGCGATGAGGAATACCCATCATGAGATGTTAAAATAATTATTCAGATATAGAATTAATTCAAAAACAATATTCCTTATAAAAATATATATATTGAAAAGAGGACACTGATTCATCAATATTTTTCCATTGAATGAAGATTCAAAGAAAAAATCATATATTTAAATGGAATCCATATTAGAAAATAATTTTATCCTTGATACATTAAATATATATATTTAACAAAATATTCACTGAATTATGGTAAAAAATAAAACGGAAGTGTACATACAATACAAAGAAGGAGTAAGTGGTGGATAAGGCATAACCAAATGTGACAACCTAAGGGAATCCATGAATGAAGTATTTAAGAGTTAAATCCATATTCATAATTTAATATAGGCATATATAATGAGAAATTATTTCCTTATAAAGGTAAATTATATTAAAAGAGTGTTTAGCTAGCATTTGAACTTGATCATTTCAAAGATGTTTAAGGAAAATATTAAAAATCATTTAAATTATAATGGAATAATGATTCATATAAAACCAAAAATAAAACAAAATATATTTTTATGATATAATTACTTATTTTAGAACAATAATGGTATATTAAAACATATTATGTATTATACATGAATATTTTTAATAAATTGGGAAGTTCCCTTTAATTAGGCTTAAATATCGGGAGGAAATGAATTTTAAACCTTATAAAACATTTATTTCCACACCAAAGAAAGAATAATTATGCTATGTAAATATTTTTGGAACATAAAAACGGAATTTATGGGGATTGAATATGATGAATTTATAATTAAATTTGAAAATGATAGTAAAGTGTAACCTGAAGGAAAAAACGGTTGTCTAGAAAGAACCCCTTACCATATGTCCTAAAGTCTTCCTCACTTAGACTAAATGTCCTTTAAAATGTAATTTGAATCATTAATTAAATAATTTAGAAAAATTAATAAATTTATTTTATTTATCATAATTTTTTATAAGTTCATTTATGTTAATTCTAACGAGTTTTAATGTCTAATTTCGTCATTCTACGAGTCTTTGATTTCTTAGCTTTCAGGATCAGTTCATTTGTATACAAGTGTGGATGTTCATGTAAAATCATAATAATTATAAATATTTTAGATTATGTGTTATAAATGAATGTATAAAAGATTAATTTGTCTTATATATCATTTTCTATATGGCATGAGGATGATCAATTAGATAAAACATTACTGAAAATGATTTCATTTATTTTGGTGGATTTTATGACAATCACAAACATATAGAATTTTAATTAATTTCATGTTTATATATTGGTCCCAAAACATTATATAACTTATAATATGTGTAATAATGTCTTACATAACCATAACAAGGGTTTTATAACCATTCATGAATGAGGTAATGAAAAATGAAAATTCATCATCCATTGTGGCAGTAAATTAATACATCATAGAAGATATATTCATTTTTAGAATAAAATGTAGAGGAGAAGGAGTATCATGATGGATATTACATTAATAAAATAAAATTCAATTATATATAATATATTTTAGTAACCATTATCTCTTTATATAGAAATTATATAGATTTCATGAATATAAATTTAATTTAACGAAATTATTATAAAATGAATGAGAATTTTAACTCTTGAATAACATATCCTTGGGAACCTCTTTAAGGCACTCGTGATAGGACTTTTGGTGGGACCAGCAAGACCCAGATTAAGGGAAGAGGTATAAGAGAGTAATTTGGAATAATATTATAATGTAAAAAGTCTTAGAAGGTTTTAGGAGAAGAGATGAAGTGGGGTGGTATTTATAGTAGAGGGTAGGGGTGTATTTTGATTATTATGTTCATTTGTTTATTTTTTTGGCTCAAGGATATCAAAAGTGATAATTCTAGTTAATAAATATAGTAAATATTGAATTTTATTTCTATATAGTGTCCACATGAATCATAAATGACTCAAACATTACTAAACAATGTTTCAATTTGGATAAAATACTGAATACTATAAATTATAGTTTTTTACTATTCACCAAAAAATAAACTATTTTAGAAAAAACCAAAAAATAACCATAACCTTTTTTTTGTGGTGAATAAAAAAGTTTACTCCATTATTTTCAAATAATTGTATAAATAATATATGGTTAATTTTTAATTAAAGTCATAATATCTTCAAAAAAATATTGATTTTAAAATTATACTTTCTTTTAAGAAACATTGAAATGTTAATTAAGGGATCATGAATTAATCTTATAATCATAAGAAAAAAATATAAATTTATGAATCTATTTTGTGAAAATAAATTTTCTTCTATACTATTATATTATTTATAAAATTTTAAATAAATATTTACATTTCACATAAATAAAAACACTTCATTTATCATTTTAAAAATATTTATGTTCTGATTACTTGAAATAAATATATTATATTTATATTCTGGAGAAACCTATTTTTTATATTTATAGGGTTTGTTATTACTCTAATATCCACAATGATATTCAAAATAGTTACATTTCTATTCTAATAATCATTTTAATATTTAATAGAATATCATGGTTTTGGGGTGAATCTTAAACTATCAAATAAATTGAATTTTTTTATGAAGATACAAACCATAAAATATTGGGGTGTTATAAGATGATCAACATATTACACATTAGGATCTAACAAAAAATCCTTACAATCGATAAAAATCCTAGTTTTTCACTTCTACCGACAAAGAAGGGGAACATGAAACCAATTTTCCTTACCTCAGTAACATTGAGAACGGAAAATATGGTAGACAAAGATTTTAATAAACAATTAAATTGTGAAAGTTCAAATGAATCAAGAATATGGATCCAACAACTTATGAAAATATCAATTCCTAAACTATGGAGGGCATGCTCAAGAATACATCACTATCAATATATAGCTCTAAGGGATTCCACCAATTATATTTATATGATCATTTCCTACTCTGACTGGTAGTTAACCACTTTCAAATTATCTACAATCTCCCACATGACATTCATACAATGTTTAGCACCACCAAAACATCATCACCTTCTTAATTCTAATATGGTAGTGAGTGATAGAGAAGAACAATGAGATCCCCAAAATTATTTATATGAATAAAATCCTAGAATGTTTCTCTATGGGATTTAAACCAAGAAAAGATTTTCATCACATGTTCTACTAAAATTGGGGATACATGACTACAACACATCTAATAATATCTTAATTATTATATATGATTAGTTATCATCATACAAATGATACAATTTACAAAGTATCAAGTGATTTCCCAAATAATCCCACAAGCACTACCAAATTACTAACATAGAATACATATCAATATTCCATATATTTCTCAATGTAAATCCATTCTAGAATAATATCACATATACATATAGAATTTCCATCTCATTTATTAATAGAGTCTCATGAATTAATAGGAAATGATATAATTTCATAAGTCTATCAACTATAACTCAACCACAACATTAATCCTTAGGGTCCATGGTAACCATTTCATGAATATCATTTTCATATCATCCCACATACACACTAGAAAAAAAATTCCTGATGAAAATCACATTGATGTTGATTCTTGAACATCACCCTATCTTGGGTAAGGCATTGAAATTCAACCCAATTTATGTCCCTTTTCCAATCAGGTGACAATAACTAACATTAAATGTCATTAAACATATGATTTTAGGTTAAGTAAATTTACCATTTTTATTAATGATAAAATCCCATAAAATATACACTTATTGATGATGTAACCAAAATCCACCCATTCTTTTTGATCACATCTTCAACATCTACTAACCATACCAGAGTTGGGTCTCTCCTTTCCAGTCAGTCTCACATCATTGAATAGTCGAGATCTAATTTTGTGATATTCTGCACCCATTCCACTAATGATGATGCAAAGAATAATAGTTCACATATAATTAATCCATGATACATAGAAGCATCCATAATATATTATTCCATTGTAATCATGATAGATCATTCTTCCCCTAATATCTAGGGACAAAGTTCTAGAATTAATAGAATTTGCCTTCAATGAGTGTCTCTAGTGAGATTAAATTTTTTTAGTGAATTTTCCTTCTCAAAGTTTAATAATAATAGATACATTAGCTAACACCCCAACCAAAAATTGAGATCCCAGTGAGAGATGATATATCAGAGGCAATTTTGTTTTTTTGTAAAAAATAATCCTCCCATATAAGAGAAAATGTAAACTAAATTAAAAGGAACAGATATATGCATCCAAATTAAAGTATTTTTTTATGTATTTCCCCCAAATTAGCCATAGACGATGTGATCAATAAGAATTTATATTTTCTCTTTACATCATCCCAAAACATAACCCATCACCTGGTGAATCATAACACACTATGTATTTGACTCCCATTTATGGAAGATTGGAAACATGATCATTCTTTAACCGTAACATTACCTTATGAATATCTTATCCCACCAATGAGAATATTAAATCTTTATTAAATTATTAGTTAGAAAAGTAATTAGTTCTCTTATTAGATATATTCCATAGATGAAAAAATAGTATTCTAATAACTTAATGAAATATATGATCATAGAAAAATCGGTGTTGATTCCATGACAACACATCTTCTACCATCACTATGTCCATCAAAATTCCATAATCAGATATTAGTTGACAAAGACAATGTTTCTCTCAATTTAAAAAATATTCACTTTTAGAACATGGAATATATATAATAATATTGGAGTGTAATCAATATGGAATCATGTTGTCTTAAATATTGCTTAAATTTTGATATATTGTTAAAAAATTTAGATATAAATGATTCATGATATGATATAAAGATCATTCATAAAAATGAGTCCATATTGACTTATAAATAGAATCTGAAAATTAACATCCCCATTTAAATGAAACATTTTATATATCGGTTAAAGATGAATCATCAATGACCACTAAGATCAGGGTAAATGATAAATTATATTTTTAATTATGGGTAAAAGATTCTATTTCATTATAATTACATGATTTATAATTTTATAGTCTACATTGATTCATAGAATAACATGAACCTTTATGAAAAAAACATAGGATAACCCAACAATGATGATATTGGTTTGATGAAATTCTTTTCCTCTAGGTCCTCATGAAAAATATTAATAAATCGAAACTTAGTATTTATTATATAATAATGATTTATTAACAAAATTTATTAACTTGGAATGAGTTTTGTCTCAAACTCAACTCTATAGTCCAGTGAATGACCTAATAAATCCCCTTAAAAGACATCCTAGTATATAATAATAACAAGAGGGAAAAAAGTGTAAAAAAATTCCAGTTCCACTATGAGAGTTATTAGTACTACCTGGGTTTTGAGGGTTCAAATTTGTATCCTGTCTATTCCAACTATATTTTCATAAACATCCCACTAACTGGTAAGGAAAAACATATCTTCATGTGGTGAAATAATGTAATACAACCTCTTATAACAATTGATGTGAGGATGAAATTTGGTTTTAAAATTCCTTTCAATATACCTCATAAAATCTATTCATCTCAATGATCATTAAATCCCATATATTTCTACATCCATCCACAAATACAAGAAACTTTAGACATATCTATAGATAATCATTTTTTTCCATATGTTGGGAATAGATAAATAATAACTGAAGAAAACATATTCTATCAATTGAGAGTATAAAGGAGTTTTTAAGATATATAATAATGAGAAGTAACTATATTGAAAATATAGATTTAACGATCTGAAATAACCATTATTGTACATTTATTAGTCAATGATCACTCTCTATAGATTATTAGACATTGATCCATCACAAACACTCAGAATTCCTTAACGCCACAGCTCTAACCAAGAGATTGAAGACTCACCTATTTAAACATCATATTTATTGTATGAAACTACTACTACTATGGACACATTCAATATCATAATTAATAATATCATTCTATAACCCCTAGGAAATTCAAACAATAAAAAAATAGAGCAGAACATCTAGAGACACCCTATCTTGATACACTATCAAAACATTTATTTAGGTGATTGGAAATACCTATGAAAATGTATTATATACAAAAAATATAATATTAATTGTAACTCCACAACAGGGTGCCAAAATAATACATTTTCCACTCTACATGACTACATTCAATCAATTTCACCTCCTTGATATTCTTCTTCCTTGTACTAGATGAGACACTTTCCACAACTGCAGCAAGTCCAATCTATTGAGTATGAAATAATATATGATGATCAAGATTTAAATCATCCTCTATGACCTTTTCATCATTCACAGACTTTTATATAACTTATGGTAATTTCATTAAATAAAAGATCATAACCAACCATCTAATATTTGGATAAAGAAAAAACAAAAACTTCAATTATTTTGGTGCCATGATTCATGACAAAAGGACATAAAATTTATGAAATTTGGGATGATGATCATGTTATATGGATATCATCATAAAACCCTAATAAGTTTTATAATTTCTTTATAATGATTTATCTTAATCTTTATAGGGAAAAAATCCCTAAATAGAACATTCATTAAGGAATTGGAATAAAGAACTACACGTCTACCTTTATGTACCATGAAACCCCCACGGACTCTTGGAGGGTTCCTGAACCAAAAGAATGTCTAACATGAACCATATGACATTTTTTGTTTCAACCAATTATAATATAATCTCATGGTTGTCTATTTATTCCATGAAATCCACTAGGCCACAATTATCCTCAGAGGATTGTTTATGTTGGAGTATGAATACATGAGTAAAATCAACCATGGTCATCTATAACCCTTCACTATGGATATGTATAATATGAATGAATCCAAGATGTAGTGTATCCAATGACATCACAATGATATTTTTTATATGTGCATGATAATGTGTGTACTCAAACATATCATCTAGTAGAGGTGTTGAATCTTCAATTGAGATAAATGTATTTTATCTATATAGTGAAAGCATTATAAAATTTCATGAGAAAAATTGAAAACCCTTTAAAAATATTCTTATGAAACAAAATAGGTAGTTATAATAAAAAAATTAAGATATTAATATTGAAAAATATCCATAAAGGATAACCATAACTAGACAGAACAACCCACCAAATGTTACTTAAGGATCTCAGAAAAAGAACATTATTCAAAATCACACACACACACACACACATATATATATATATAATATACATTATTCTCATGTTAAAATAACTAATTACATAGAGATATTTCAAAAAAGTAAATATATATATATACTCTAAGAGTAAATAATCTTATATCCCAAATTTATGGAACAATTATGGAATTAAATGAAGGAAATGAAATGTATAACACAACATGTATATATAAAGTACATATAAACATATGTTCATAAAAAGGATGCTTGAAGGCACTAAAATCATATAAAACAATAATCGTAATCCCATAAACGTCATCTTGGAGGGAAATTTCTCATGAGTTGGTTGGGTACATGGAATATTGCCTAATATTGTTCCATATATCATATTTTCTTTCCACCTTGGCCCAGAATAACTATGAAAAATAGAATGTACATTCAGCTCTAATTCTATATTTTAATTCCCCAAAAATAGACTTTGGCTCTAATCTAGAGATCCAAAAGATCTATAGTATACCTACCTATAAACAAGATGGATCTAACTACTGATGATGGACCAAACAATGTTAATGTCATGACTATAGAATATGTAATCTTAACTATATCCCCAAAATATAAATAAATAATACAAGTATAATAACAAGTTTATGGAAAAGTGACATTATCTAATGACAAATGAATCCCCTTTCCTATATTTAAATAAACTAATTTCCAAAGATGGAAATATAAATCAATGTAGAAAAATTTTAAAAAATTATTATAGTATATAATCCTTTATATTCTGTCATGGAACAAATACATATTCATTTCATGATAACTTATATTAATATAATAGGACACATTATCTTATTAATATACATAATCATGATCTTTTAAAGCATATGAAGATTCTATTATTGAGTGATAGTAATAAAAACATGTATAAATAGCCAAATGGTCCATTAACCTATCTATACAGTTATAATAAGTGTATCATATTTTATGAATAAATGAAAAATGAAAATGTAAAAAAATATTTTAAACACTCATGCACAATCCAAGCCAAAAAAATTTCCCACTGTACTAACCACATCTGCACACCAAAAAGACAACTAAGAAGATATTATGTGTGATCATGAAATAGTTGTAATGCTAGTAAAAAAGTCTGATGGCATTCTCAAGTCGTCAATTAATATTGAAGCATATGGTAATCTTTTCTTAGATACATCTTAAGTTAGGAAAAACACTATTATATCCTGGCGCTAACATGGTTAATTTAAAAAGTGCATCATATCCTGGAACTATGCCTCATGTTGGGGATAGTTCCTTCATTCCCCCATGTTTTTCATCAAGTCCTCTATTCCCATACCTTGTGTTCATATACATTATCATTATCATCACGTTCATTAAGAACTAATCCTTCAACAGATAGTTATATCATAATGATCTACCTATTATAGTTTCCGAATAAAATACCTCTATATTAAGGAAATTACTCGCTAAAAGGAAGAACATATAATGACAAAACAAAGTATTTAATTATGAAAATTAGTAGTAAATAATAAGTACATGTGAAATATATCAACATAGTAACACATTAAATAGTAACATTCATGGTATCAAACACCAAAAATAGGTCTCTCTAGATATACACGTAAAAAAATTGAGAACTATATATAACATTCATACAAGCTAGTCCAACACATGTATCCACTGCTATAAATCATGACTTTTACAATGCTAATAAATGTTCTTTATTATTTATATATAAGAATTGATAATGTAAGTCCTTTTAAAGGTTTATATTTTACTATGCTCAAAAAAATCACTAAAAATGAATATAATTTTTTCCACACCCCACACCCCCAACCTTTTTAGTCACCCCCTCCCCACATTACCAGCACTTCCCAACCCTTTTATCAACTCTTCAGATAATCCCCCCCCCCAGTACGCGCCGCTACCTCTAACGACTTTTGAACCTGAGACCTCCAGCTTATACACCAGCTCTTTTCCACTACCCTATACTATTTTTTTACATATTATGATATATTTATATGTTTATATATATTTTGTTATATTTTTATCCATATATTTATATATGAGATTATATGTATATATATTAAAAAGGATATTAGTTTTTATTGATACATGATTTATATATTGAGAAGTATAATTTAAATGTAAATAGGTTTAATTATATATTTATAAATTTTTATTTGAATTTGTGAATACATAAAAAATATGTATATATTTTTCTATATTTGATTATAAATAATATTAAATTGTGAAAATTAATAAAATATCAAAACCATAATATCAATATTAATGTAATAACTTTGAATAAATTAAGTCCCTACTAAAAATGGAAAAATACCTCCATATAAGAATGTGGAAATCTAGATAATGTTAAAAATATTGGGTAACCCGACTACAAACTCAGTTTTGGAGGCCATATAGTTTTTCATGGGGGTAAAAATAGGACAAAGTTCGCAAATATTAGTCCATCCATCTGCAACATATAGTATGTCTCATTCTTTGATTTTATATGTGGTGGATCCCAAATAGAAACCTAAATAATAATCAATTGTCATTTGAATTTAGAGTTAGTCTTTCACCATAATTTTGATATTCAATTAATTTTTTTATTTCTTAAATCTTCAGTTATTAATTAAATGATTATAACGCAATAATAATTATCAATATATAAATTAATAATTTTTTTTAAATTAATTTACAATCCATTTTCACTAAATATCTTATACATTATGTGTAAATTCCAATTTAGTGTTATACAAAACATATTAAATAATATATATATATATATATATATATAATGTTTTTATATTAATATAATTTTTTTAGTGAAATATAATTTATTTTGTAAAACATAAATTGTATCAGTGCTAGTAAAATATAACAAATAGGGTGGGGGGGGGGGGGTCTTTTTATTACTTTGATGAATAACACCACTAGTGTTTAGATATTTTTTACAAGAGCGGATAATGTCCTCTCCCTTTATCAGTGATTTTTTAGAAGTATTGATAAATGGCCTTTTTATCATCCCATATTTTCTAGCACTGATAAAGGTGGGAAATTTAGTAGAATTTGTTTAAAACTGATAATAATAAGACCCCTTTAACAATGCTTTTTTAGTAATCTTAAAGCGCCCCTTTAATAGTTCTTTTTACAGCCCTGCAAAAGGGTGTCTAAAGTTTGATTTTATCTAGCACTATTAAAATTCTATCACTGCATAAAATCTATTTTTATTAGTGATCACATCAAGGAATCAATAGTATAAAAGGGTTTCGTATGATAAGGAACTTCCTACCTCAATATTGAAGATGAATAAAACCAAAACATGATGAGAAATGATTGATGAGATCTAACAAGATTGATCCCTCAAATCAAGAACCCCTTAAATCAAAAATAAAACCTCTAAAAAATAATTTAAATCATTATAGGGGAGGGATAATTTCACATAAATGACTTATTTCAATGGTAAATTTCATTTAATTTCTATTCATTCTTTGTTTTGGGGGTTTCCTAATTTTTTATTGAGGAATTAGTGAGTTTTCATGAATAGGGCCAAACCGTGAGCCTAATTACAGTTTTAAAAATAACATTTATTTATTTTATAAATCATTATTTTTAAAGTTTTTTCATCCATTAAAATTAATACCTGGCCTCCACTCACCTATTAACACCACGAATTAAATTTGGATACTTTAGAAATCCATAACTAAGGTTTATTTGTGTTTTTATTTAAGGGGTTGATCATTCCTGAAATCCCAATTTCAGTTTTAAAAATGAAAATTCTTTGTTTTATAACATATTAAATTTTTGGATATTTTCGGTGATTCTAAGTCTCACCTAAGAAAATTGAACCCAGAAACGCATATAAACTCTATCCCCCCTTTTTGGAGCTCAGGTTTATCGCGAATTGGTCCAGAACTCCATAGGGTTACTAAAATTGTCCAGATTTGAAGAGGTGACCTCTTTCTTTCATAACATGGCCAATTATTAATATTTTTCTTCCATTTTAGTTCCTAAATGGACTAATGATTCTTTTCCAAACGAACCCTGAATTGTGGCTATTTTAAATTTCAAATACTATTTTTTTTGAGTGATTACTTAAAGATACTTCAATTAAGTGAGTCCATTTCTTTCCGCTTACAAATTGATTATGGTTTCATTTGTTTTTATTAGGGTTTATTCCATCTTCCTTGAAGTACCAAATGACCAAGGGTATGTTTTTGAACCTATTGTTTAACCTTGGGTTTTCTTTTCCAATTATTGTGGTTTTAGGTTTGTTCTAGGTCCTTATTGGTGCGGCGATGGTGGGAATTAATTTTCGCAAGGTGATTCAAGGGTATTCATTAATTTGATAGGTGATTCTATTGTGTATGTAATTTTTCTGAATTAGATTTCTATGTTCATGGTATTTAAATGTTTATTGTATTGAAATGTTTCTGTAAATATTGGTTTTAGTTTCATTTATAATGAAAATGAATTTTAGGTTCCAATTTTTGGTGAAATTGGGTGGTTTTCATACAAATATTTTATTGGTTCATTTGGGGTTGAACAATAATTATTTAGTGGATTTTATTGAACTGTATTAGGACTAGAAATAATGTTTTGAATGTTTATTCTGTTTGTTTGTTTCTGTGAAAGTTTGTTTAAATGGTGTTTGGGAAGCAAATGGGCTTTAAGTGCCATGTTTGTGTGAAAATTGGGGTTTTTAAAAGATACAACTTCTTGCTTCACATGGGGCTACCCCAAAACTGAATTGTTGGTTTCATTAAAGGTTATTGAACTAAAATGTAGTTTTTGTGACTTAAAATTGTGCACATAGTCTGCAATGTGGATATCTCAAAGAACTTTGGGTCCAAATCAATGGGATAATTTGAGAGGTTGTTTTATTGAAAATCGAAATGTTTTATTGTGTGTTTTTAATGGTATAATATGTGTATAGCTGCTGTATTGTTTGTTTGTGATCATTAGTGGTGTTTTATATGCAAAAGGATGTGTTTTTTTTATCTGAATTTTTTTGAGCACAAAAAGGGGAATAACAGGTACTTAGGTGGGCGGATATGTACTAGTACGGCTAGTGAACCAGACGGGTTGTGTCCCTCTTTCACTGAGAAAATAGACAATGAAAACTCTAACTAATCTATGTGGATGATATTTGGGGACCACTAGGTTATGGGTATATTTTCCACTAGTGTCTCTTGCATTGGAAGGGATTGTGACTTGGATACATTACACCGGGGTACAAGGTACATAGTTCCCGAGACTATCTAGTTTCCTAGGGGTGTTCCCGGTTTTGTTGATCCTTGGATTTGTGGTATTTACCCTTGTATTGGGGTGTTTTTGGATGTACTTTACAGTATCTCACATTTCTATTTAAAATTGTGAACATTTTGAAAATTTTAGCTTGAGAACTCTTATCAATTGAAAGTTGCATTGCTTGGATTTTATCACTGCTTTTCATTGCATATTAAAACTGCTTTATTTTTCACATTGTATTGCATTATATTTGGAATCATTGAGTGGAATCCTATTGGTATTAGGGTCACACCCTACATACACCCCTTGGGTGTAAGTAGACTTGGTTATGATTGACTCAGGTAAAGGAACGACCATGGGTGATGGCGGTTCAGGGTGTTAGTCCCCATCCTTGGGACGGAGTTGTGGAGACAGCTTGGGGGTGATGACCCCTTGCCATGTGGAGTCCATGGGGCTATTTGGATGTTGTTTAATTGTGTCTTTATACCTTTTTTATTTCTTTTGAACTTATGCATTCAATTTTGGATTTATTGTATAAACCATGCTGGTATGAATTTTTCAGATTCATTTTATCAATTATTTTTGATGTTTTATGTATAAATATTCCATTAAATCATCCCCAAACCAATATAAATGACACTCGGGCACTTTTTCCAGCCCGTGGGGATATGGAACTCCCTTCGAGCCTTTCCATGGGCTGGGTTTGGTGTCGTTAATGGTGGCGACCAAGTTCGGTTTGTGACAAAATTGTATCAGAGGAGGTTAATGTTTTTCAGTTATATTGCTATTTTGGGATGAGTCAGGATAGACAGGAGCTATGACTGTTGGGGCTCGGGGTTTTTGTTGTGAGTAGGGTGCCTAGCCCGCACCATTCATGGTAGACCTTTAGTCACTAAGGGATGTTGGAATTTATGGATTGACTTCACAAACAGGTGAGACGTGTGGGCTGCAGAACACATGTGGATATTTGGTGGATGTGGAGTAGTTGTTTCTTTTATTACTGAAATGGGTTTAGTTTATTTATATTTGATGAAATTGATTACAATTTTACGAATTGTGTTATTTATTGTTGTTTTTTGACTATTTCATTTTGTAGCAACATGCCTCCCCAGAAAGCTCCCATGCGCCCACAGGAGAAAGGTGGAGAGAGTTCTCCCACAACGATTGATAAGAGGGTCATGGAGGCTGTGGTTCGGGCTGTCCAAGATTTAGGACAGGGACTAGCTCCAGCTCCTATTCCTATTTGGACAGAAGAGATAGGTCCTAGAAAAGATAAAGCATAAGAGTTTCTGAAAAACAAGCCTCCTACCTTTCGAGATAGATCAGAACCCCAGGAAGCAGAAGAATGGCTCAAGAAGATCCAGAATATGTTTGAGTTCCTAGAAACTCACGAGGAGATCAGGGTGAAGTGTGCCTCCTTTCTGTTGGAAGGTCCCAGCCGTAAGTGATGGGAGTCAATGCTTCAGGCTGGGAAGAATGAGCAGAATCACTAGGAAGATTTCAAGGGTGTCTTTAATGAACAGTACTTCACTGAGGTGTTGACTTATGCTTGGTATAGAGTGTTCATGGAAAATGTTTAGGAAAATCTATCTGTGATGGACTATGCCAACTATTTCACTGATGTTGGTTCAGTATGCTCCAGAAAATGTCTCTAATGAGCAGGCAAAGGCCCAGAGGTTTGAGAAAGGCTTGCGACCAAAGATATACTCCCGGATGTTCTTGTATAAGCTGAGGACCTATGCTGAGGTTGTTGATCAGGCATGCATGGTAGAGATTGATAGGAAATTCAGGGTTGGTTTATATGGTTTAGTATTAGTATTGGGAAGTAGAATCTCCTCATAGAAGAAAATTAAGTGAGTGTATCATGTGAAGAAAGGAGGTGGAAGTTCAGGACACTCATCTAGGGAGTTTTCTTTTGTGGCTTCTAATGCGAGATCAGTCGGGTGCCACCAATGTAGGATTCCTAGGCATATCAGACCAGCATTTCCACTTCCTCTGAAGCCTTGTTACTAGTGTGGAGGTATGGGGCATTTGAAGCTCTTCTGTGGTGTGGCACGTCCGCTTTAATGTGGGGTAGGGTCATTGGCTTCAAGAGGAGTTCTCGTACAGTCCAAGCCATCGAGCACTGGGGGATATCTATTTAGCGGTCATGGTGGTAGGGCTGGATCATCTTCTGGGAAGAGCCAGTTCAGGGCATAGACACATACTAGTGGTCATCCTCAGGAAGATATGCGACATCTCCATGTAGTGGATTAGGCACCAGCAAGATCAGAGGTGGGACCATCGACAGTTCGAGGCACCATTCTGATCGCATCTTCTATAGCTACTGCTCTTTTTAATACTGGAGCCTCTATTTCATTTATTCCATCCCGTTTAGTGGACATTATGAATTTTAGAACTTAGTTGATGTCTTTCTCAATGGAGATGGTGACACCGCTGGGAAAGAAGAAGGAGCAGGGCCTCATGTTCCTCTCATGTGTGCTTCCCGTGTTAAGGGTTGAGATGGAGTGGGACCTACTGGTTCTAGATATGGAACTATTTGAAATAATAAATGTCATGTATCGGCTAGTACACTTCCAGGAACACATCAATTGCTACAGACGACATGTGAGTTTCACGGCACCTGATGGGAGTCGTCAGGTTTTTCATGGAGAATGGGATCGTCGGTTAGGTTGCACAGGGCCTCCACTCCTAGAGTTAGGAAGTGTTACCTTCTAATTATCTTCGCTCGTTATATAGGATGGTATTTCCCCTAAAGGTTCACTACCTCATGTAGTTAATGAGTTTCCAAAGGTATTCCTGAATGATTTTTCAGGTTTTCCCCCAGAGCAGGATGTGAAGTTTTCTATTGCTCTGGCGGCGAGAACACGGCTGATATCTCTTCCCTCTTATCACATGGACCCCACCGAGTTGAGGGAATCAAATATACAACTGGAAGACTTAGAATCCAAAGGATTTATTCTCCCGAGCATCTCTCCTTAGGACGCCCCAGTGTAGTTCGTGAAAAATGTTTATGGATCCCTCTGGTTGTACATTGACTACCAGAAGCTGAATAAGGTAACAATTAAGAATAAATACCCTTTTCCCAAAATAGATGATTTTTTCGATCAGTTGAAGGGGGAAAAGTGGTTCTCAAAGATAGACCTGAGTTTGCGGTATCATCAACTTCAGGTGAAGGAGTCAGATATCCAAAATACAGCCTTTCGAAGCAGGTACGACCACTATGATTATTTGGTCAGGCCCTTCGGATTGACCAATGCTCCAGTGGTCTTTATGGAACTCATGAATATGTTTTTTCATCAGTATCTTTATTCCTTTTTTGTGGTGTTCATGGATGACATGCTAGTATACTGTAGCTCTGAGTAGGAAGACAAACATTACTTGAGGATCGTTTTGGGTACATTACGGGATCACCGCCTCTATGAAAAGTTGTCAAAGTGAACTTTATGGATTAGGGAGGTAACATTTCTGGGGAATATGATCTCAGAGAACAGAGTTTCATTGGACCCCAAGAAATTTAGTGTGGTCATGTCGTGGGAGAAACCAATGAATGTGTTTGGGATCAGGAGTTTCCTTGGCCTGGATGGTTATTACATGCAATTCATTCAGGATTTCTCTCGTCTTGCTTCACCAATGACCACACTCACCCAAAAAAGGGTTGAAATTTTTATGGGTTCCAAAATGTCAAGCCTCATTTGAGGAGATGACGAGGTGGTTGACTACCACCCCCATGCTGATTTTTCTAGATGCTGGAAAGGGATATGTGGTCTATTGTGATGCTTCTAGTATGGGTTATGGGTGCGTGCTTATGTAGTATGATCACATGGTGGCTTATGGATCTCTCCAACTCCGACCAAACGAAAATAACTACCCTTCCCATGACTTGGAGTTTCCCCTGGTGATTCATGCTTTGAAGACTTGGCATCAATACCTCTTTGGGTAGAATTTTGTGGTCTACTCTGATCACAACTACTTAGCCTATATCTTCTCACAGAAGGACTTCAACATGAGGCAGCATCACTGGATCAAGTACTTGCAGGGTTTCGACATTGAAATTGTCTACACCCCTGGCATTGGTAATGAGGTGGCTGATTCTTTGATGCGAAGAGTTCCAATGCAGGCTTGGAGGAAGTCTAGTTATGAGTGGACATTGATGGGGCTCTTCTCTCAGATGCATGTGGAGACTCGGGAACACAGTGGCGGGGAATTCTTGGTGAGCGTCCAGTTGACTCCTTCTCAATTGAACTTGATTCAGCAGGAACAAACCAGTGATGATCTTTGTTAGTTGTCAAAGCAGTTTCATCATGGTGGGGAGACATCCTCTGATTGGTAGTCGTCTCCTGAGGGAATCTTGTTCTTCAAGGTGTGTTCAGTTGTGACGTTGTCTCTACAGAAGGTGGTGATGCAGGATAGCCACCATTCATAGTGGTCTTTCCTTCCTGGTGCCATTAAGATGTATTATGATGTCCGTCAGCAGTTTTGGTGGCCTGTTATGAGATGAGACATATCATACTTTGTTTCGAGATGCTATACATGCCAGCAGGTGAATGTAGAGCACCAAAGTCCTTACGGTTTGCTCTAACAACTACTTATTCCTACCTGGATGTGGGATGAGTTCACCATGGACTTTATTGTTGGATTATCTCGTACACCTTGGGGTAAGAATTCCATTTTGGTGGTTATTGATTGTCTGACCAAATCAGCCCACTTCATTCCGATAAAAGATAAAACTAAAGTTGATGAGTTGGGACATTTGTATCTTTAGGAAGTGGTGAGACTTGATGGCATACCATCAACAATAGTCTCAAATAGATACCCCCACATCTCTTCCTGGTTTCAGGAAGGCCTTCAGAAGGCCTTGGTGTATCAGATTAAGATGATCACAGAATACCACCCTCAGATGGATGGTCAGACAGAGCGTGCGAATCAGATTTTGGAGGAGATTCATCGTGCATGTGTTCTGGACATTAGAGGTTCTTGGGATAACCATTTAGTATTGGTTTAGTTTTCTTATAATAACAGTTAACAATCCTCAATTCTAATGGCCCATTTTGAGGTGCTCTACGGTCGGCAATGTCGGTCCCCTCTATGTTGGGCTGATTTTGGAGAGACTTCACTGTTGGGGCTGAGCCTTGTGCAGGAGACTTCTGAGAAGGTCAAGTTGATCAGAAAATGCTTATTGAAAGCTCAGAGTCATCATAAATCCTATTCTAACCAAAGGCTCTAATACCTAGAGTTTTCAATGGGTGACAGTGTATTCTTGATTTTGTCCCCACGTCTGGGCCATCGTCAATTGGGGAAGTAGGGTAATTTGATGTTGCGGTATGTCGGGCCCTTTGTGATCACGGAGCGTATTGGAAAGGTGGCATAATTTTCGGCCTTACCTTCTCAGTTTAGGTCCATCCATGATATCTTCCATGTCTCTCAGTTGAAGAAATACAACCCGGATCCGTCCCATGTGTTGAGTTGGGAAGAACTGGAGATAGATCCTGACTTGTATATTTTTGAGAGGCCAGCGAAAATAGCTGACTCCAAAGATATGATACTTTGAGGAAAGCCTATTCTATTAGTCCGGGTTCTATGGCAGCATGGGAATGTTACACATGAGGCATGGGAGTGAAAGTCATAGGTCGAGGAAGAGTACCTGTTCTTGTTTTCCAATCATGCTTCAGGTTGATTTTTCGAGGTGAAAAGTCATTCATGGTGGAGAGAAATGTCACATACATGACTTATTTTAAAGGTAAATTTCATTTAATTTCTATTCATTCTTTGTTTGGTGGGTTTACTAAGTTTTCATAGAAGAATGAGTGAGTTTTCATGAATTGGTCCAAACCATTATCCCAATTCCAATTTTAAAAATAACATTTGTTTCATTTATAACACATTAGGTTTTCAATATTTTTCATCCATTAAAATTAATACTTGGCCTACCATGACATATTAACACCACCAAGTAAATTTGGAGCCTTGAGAAATCCATAACCATGGTTTTTTTGGGTATTTATATAAGGGGATGGGCTGGCCCGAAAGCCCAATTCTAGTTTTAAAAATGAAATTTGATTTTTTTATAACATATTCAATTATTGGTATTTTTCAGAGATTATAAGTCCTAGACAAGACCGTTGAACCCAAAACGCTTCTAAACTCTCTCCCCCATCTTTGGAGCTCTGGTTCATCGCGAATTGGTATAGAAATCTATTGGGTTCCTAAAATATTCCACATTTGAAGAGGTGAATTCTTTCTTTCATAACTCTCTCAATTCATAATATTTTACTCCATTCCAGTTCCTAAATGGCCTACTGAATCTTGTTCGAACAATCCCTGAATTATGGCTCTTTTAAGTTTCAGCTACTGTTATTTTGGAGTTATTACTCCAAGATACTTCAAGTAACTAAGTCCATTTATTTCCACTTTCAAATTACATTGGGTTTCATTTGATTTTATTAGGTTTTATTCCCTCTTACTTGGAGTCCCAAATGACTAGGGGGTAGGGATTCGATACTAAGGTTTAACATTGGGTTTTATTTTCCAATTCTTGTGATTTTAGGTTTGTTCTAGGTCCTTATTGGTGCGGCGGTGGTGCGAATTAATTTTTGCATGGTGATTCAAGGGTTTTCCATAATTTGGTATGTGATTCCATTATGCATGCAATTTTTGTTACTTATCATGATGTATTCATGGTATTTTCATGTTTATTTTATTTGAATTTTTCTGTAAAAAAATTTTTTAGGTTCATTTATATTGAAAATTAATTTTCAGTTCCAATTTTTGGTGAAATTGGGCAGTTATCATACAAATCTTTTATTGGTTCATTTGGGGATGACCAATAATTACTTAGTGGATTTTATTGAACTTTATTTGGACTGAAAATCATGTTTTGAATGTTTATTATTATTTTTTTGTTGCTACGAATGTTTTTTTAAATGGTGTTTTGGAAGAAAATGGTCTTTATGTGCCATGTATGTGTGAAAATGGGGGTTTTTGAAAGATATAAATTTTTTGTTCACATGGGGCTACCCCAGAACTTAATTTTTTGTTTCATTAATGTTTATTGAACTTCCATTTTGTTTTGGTGACTTAAAAGTGTGCACATAGTGTGCAAAGTTTATATTTAAAAGAACTTTGGGTGCAAAACAATGGGATATTTTGAGAGGATGTTTTTATTGAAAATAAAAATGTATTGTTGTGTGTTTTAAATGGTATAAAGTGTTTATAGATACTATATTGTTTATTTGTGACCATTAGTGGGTTTTCAAATACAAATAGTTATTTTTTGTTTGCTGAGATTTTTTGAGCAGAAAATGGGGAATCCCAGGTACTTAGGTGGGAAAATATGTACTAGTACGACTAGTGAACCAGATAGGCTCTGTCCCTGTTTCACTGAGCAAATGGATAATGAAAACTCTAACTAAAAAATGTGGATGATATTTGGGGACCACTAGGTTATGGATATGTTCCCTACTAGTGGCTTGTGCACTTGAAATTATTGTGACTTGGATACATTACACCGAGGTACGAGGTATATAGGGATCGAGAGTATCTAGTTTCCTAGGGGTGTTCCCGGTTTTGGTGCTCATGGGATTTGTGGTATTTACCCTTATGTTGGGATGTTTTTGGAATAAATTTATAGTATCTCCTATTTTTATTTCAATTTGTGAACATTCATAAATTTTTAGCTTGAAAACTGTTATCAATTGAAAGATGCATTTCTTGGATTTTCTCACTGGTTTTCTTTGCTTATTAAAATTGATTTATTTTTACATTGTATTGAATTATATTTGCATTCATTTGGTGTTATCCTATTGGGCTTAGGCATACACCCTACTTACACCCCTTGGGTGTATGTAGTCTTGGTTATGTTTGACTCAGGTAAAGAAATGGCCAAGGGTGATGGAGGTTTAGGGTGTTAGTCCCTATCGTTAGGACAGAGTTGTGGAGACGGCTTGGGGGTGATGATCCCTTCTCATGTGGAGTACATGGGGCTATTTTTTGTTTCCTCATTGTCTCTTTGGACCATTTGTATTTCATTTGAACTTATGTATTCAGTTCTGGATTTTTTTATAAACCTTGCTGGTATGATTTTTTCAGATTCATTTTTTCAAATATTTTAGATGTTTTATGTATACATATTGGTGTAAATTGTTCCCATACAATAAAATGATATCTGGGCACTTGTGCCAGCCCATGGGGATAGGGAATTCCCTTTCGGGCCTTTCCTTGGGCCGGGTTAGGTGCCTTTAATGGTGGCGACTAGATTTGGTTCGTGATAGATGAATTAGTGATATAATTTCATTTAATGGTTCTATGATGAAACAACCATCATCGCTAGATAGAGTTAATCGTGATTACTATCTAACATATCTACAAAATTATGAAAAATATTCTTTGGAATGATTACCTCTTAAAATTAGAAATCTAGTCCTTGATATGAGATATTTTCCCTTGAGATCATCAGACTTCAATATTTCTAAATGTAAGTACAATGATATGGTATTATACATATAATATTGTAATATAGTGTTTCCTAAAATTGATAGTGCTTCAAAACATTTATAGTGATATATATTTTGATATAAAAAATAGAAAAGAATTCAAAACATAGAGATATTTTTTGATCTATTACTACTCCTTGTCTTATTAAATAACATGTATAATCAAAAGTAATATATCTTCCATTTATTCATGTATTAATTTCCCCTTTTTTCCAAATAAATTTGTCATTTTCTCCCTTTTACTCTTCCTCATCTCTGTTTATTTAGTATTCTTACCCACATCCCATGATTTTCATAAAATCAATATAAAATTATTACACACTAAAATTTTAAATGATTAATAGGATATTCATTAGTATAGGTGACATGTACCAGTAACAATATAATAGATTATCACATATTAAGAATTTATTATAGATTTTTCATTTTAATTAAATTCAATATATGCCATAGTGTTAATTACACACAATGTTGAGTTTAAATTGTGTTACATGTAATAATGATTTATAATTTTGTTACACACTCTTCATATTTTATCTTTCTTTACATGAAAATTTTATTTTAATTTTTTTTATTTAGAAAACAAAAATTTCTCTAGATAGGATGCGTTACACGTAAGAATGGGTTTTACCAAACAACAATATACTATTAATATTTATATTGAAATTGAAAATTATCACTAAGACAATAAATTGATGGTTATGAATATGATTACATTAATTTGAGAAGTATATTATTTAATTCATTCATTAAATGTTATTATAAATGGTTATAAAACCCAATTAAATACAATTGATATGTTTATATATAATAATATATTCATGCCCCTAAATTTATTTTAACATAATATGTTAAATTTATTATTATTAGTGAATTAAATTGGTGAAATTTATATATATTACATATTGCAGAAAATTTATCAATATTCACCAATTATATTTGATTGGAATAATATATGAATAAATCCAATTATATGCATACAAGATATTTTTTTCCCAAATATAGCTTATTTTCATTTTAATGAAGCCGTTATTTAAAAATATGTTGAAAATTTTATAAATTTTAATTTAAGAAAAAAAAAATTTTATTGTGAAATTTAAAAATTATCTCATGGTGTGTTTTTGTTATTTTTCAGATGATTTTCGTGGTTTGATGAATTGTCAAAAATAGTTAAATTTAATTGAAAACTGACTTTTCATATAAATAATTTATAACGTTAAATTATATTTTAAATTGGGTTTAAAGTCAGAATAGATCAACAATATGTATATTAATCCATATATCTTCATATTAATATTTTTTATATTTAATATATATACTTAGTTAACCTTTAAAAAATTTCCCTTCAAAAACCATGTATTCTTAACATAATTATGAAATTAATTTTAAATTAATTTTTTACACTTTTATGTTTTGAACATTGAAAATGTATTATATATTTTTAAATATAACAACGTATAATGTATTATATGTTAAAATACCCGTTTTACCAAAAATATTATTGAAAACATTGAAAATTAATTACAATGATTGCGAGAGAAACGAGTTTATCAAGGAACTAAAATTTACTCATGATGGGGGAAATGACCAAGAAACATGTCCAAAACCCATTTAATGTCCATATATGGACCACGTACCAAAATATTTCTGAAATATTTCATTATTTGAAAACAAATTATTTAATTGAGACCTCCCTGGTGTGCTTATTTTTTGGTATTTAGAAGAGTGTGACTCCTCCACTAAAAAGGTCACTCATAGAGATCACTTATTAACACATCCCAAAGCATTTGGATCATCAAAACCCTACCCAATTCACTTAAAAACATCCCTAAACTCATCCTAGAGTCCTTATATTAAGAATAATGTAATTTTATTAAGGAATTGCTACAAACCTACAGAGGATACCTGATGAAGAGGTAATTTTTTTTCTAAAAGCATTTTTATTTTATTTTATTCTCAATCTCAATAAATTATTTTTATATAGTAAAATTTGTATATTTAATATACTATGATGTTTTTGTGTTTATTTTATGACCTAAACCCACAAAAACATCCATCAAATGAGGTACCCAATCATCATTAATGCATAGGTTTGGCTACCACATCACGAATCAATGTCATTCATTACTCAATTACAACCATTAAAACCCTATAAAAAATGATGGATTTATAGTTTATATATGATATATATTTTTCTTTTATTAATATTATGGATTTAAAATATCACATATAACATCATTATTTCCATTTTTTTGGAGTATGATAACTTCGTTCGTTTGTTCAGCGGACTACAGTCTCGCAAAGCGATGCTATTTTTTTCACGCATTACATGGAATGTATTAAAAATTGATTTAATAAAAATATGTGAAATATATGAAATAAATATGATACTATAATGGTAATATAAATATATATAATTTAATTATTTTCTTATAATATGAAAATAAAATGGAATCAACATTCAAGAATTCATACGGTCTACCTTCTGAAGGAATCATGTATTTCATTTCCATTGACAATTTTTTATCAGTTAATATAAAAACATATATAATTAATATATATGTTTTTGATATAATACATTATATTATTGATATTATTAAATAAATATATATAAAATAGGATCAAAACAATAAAAGTCCAAATCATACTAAAAAGAATTCAATTTAAAACTTGAAACAATGAAAATATTGAAAGATAATATATGAAATTGAATTAATATGTGATAAAAGGACTATACAGGATATCATAACAATTAATATGGATCATTAATAAGTTAATAACATGTTTTAAACCACAATAATTGAGTATAAATCTAGTATGAAAAAAGAAAATTGTGAGGTAAGATATTTCATCTCAATTTCAATTTATTGAGAAATATTGTAATGTTATGAAACTAATTACATTTATATGATGTATATATGTCACCTATGTCCTTAAATATCCTAAATAATTTATTATTCATGTAATGTTTAGTTTCAATTTGAATTATTTAATCCCAAGATTTTTTAAATTAATGTTACATACTAGTAAATAATTTCAGAAAACAATTCCCTTTCATTGGTTTATATTACTTCCATGTTGTCATTAAAATTATTGTATTAGGTGTATAATGTCTTTTTGACTATATATTATTGGTGTCACACTTTTATATGTGTATTTATTATTGACACACAAAATATAATATTTTTTATTCTCACATCGATCTATTTATAATTTTATGGGGTTTCTTCACAATCACAATTTATTCAGAATTGTTTACACTTGAATTTCCATTAAAGAAAATTATTTGATCATTGTTTAATGAACACATAAATTTTATTCTCTTATGGTTATTCATGGTATTTTTCAAGTGATAGTACCATTTGTACAGTCATTGTTACTTAATATTATTTAAATTGTTTTAATAAAGTTGGCCTTTATTTCAAACATTGGTCAGAAATCCATTTTCTTACTAAACCATGTTTTATAAAAAAATTGATTTATTTCATTATACACTTTAAAATAATTAATTGAAATAAATTTTTAACCATTTCATATTTCTAAATTTCTTAAATGGAATCTTATTACCACTTTCTATACAAGGAACTCTTTTAACCTTTTTATAACGAAAATTCAATGTTCTTTTTACAAGGTTAAGAATTAACTATAATAAAATTGTTGATGCTTCCATTACAATTTTATGAATACAGTTTTAAATAAAATTTTCTTAAAATTTATTTTCATGGAAAATTATTTTTCATAATGACTTTCAAATTTATAAGGATATTTTATATAAGAATAATTTTAAAAAACATTTTATTGAATTTATATTCATCAATTACAATAATCCTTGTTCTTACACAAATAGTTATATTTCATATTAATAGCATTATTTTAAGTCATATGGATAGATTATGACTATTTTTACTAATAATATTATTAAAATTAACTTCCTTGAAACATTTTTGTAGTTATTAACTTCCCATGATTTGTTTGATTTCTAGTGACCATTGAACACTACATTTTCCTAAATGTCGATATTTTTATCATCAATATGATTATTTCATAAATCATTTTACATTATTACTTAAGGTGATTATATTTATAGTTACATGATTCTTAAGATAAATATTTTAAGTATATATTACATTCTAAATATGTATATTTGTTTAAGAATATTTTTATGAATTAAATAGATCATTCCTTATATGATGAATAATTTGTATTGAGAGTTACACATGTGGACTGGACATTATTTATCCCATCAATCCAATGAAATATTATCTTGAGGAAAATTATAAGGGAAAATTTAAATGGGTTTCTAACTATTTTATTAAACTATATTGTGAAACATATGGATGGTCTATGTTTTCATGTACCTCAAAAATGACATCTAATAGTTAACCATGACCCACATTTGGATTTAGTAATTATTATCCTTTATATTATCACAATGAAAAAATATATATAGAAATTTAATTCATAGTTTTATGATAAAATGGAATTTCTTCTCAGTTATTTACATTTCCATTCTGTTTGTGTCTTATTCATTTATTTTAATGGAATGTGTCTTTAATTATTTACCTTTTTGTGATGATTATTTAATCATTATTTATTCTGATGTACTTAGAACTTATTAATCATGTGTGGTCACCTTTGTTTTCTATTCCTCGTGATTCAATGAATTTTATTATTAATGATAGTAATGGTTAATCTAGATAGAATAAATTTAATCTTAGAAGAAAAAATTAGGTAATTTTTGTTTTAAATTGTATTGTAAGACTTGTGTGTGGGTCTAGCTTAACAAGATTACTAAAATCATTAGTATATTGTGATTTGATTCATTAAAATCATTCTAATAAAGTGGTACCATGATCTCAATCTAGGATACTAGTGTTGATTCACTTTAGTTGGCATCATAGTATGTTTTTAGAATAATTGGGAACTACATATAGATAAAGTTGAATTAAGTAAAATAATCCAAATATGTAATTTCTGGTTATGTAAGGAAGAAAATCATAATTTTTTTTTCAGGTAGAGATTATGTTACATTTACTAAGAATACATTCCTTCCATGATAGTATCATGGGTTTATTATTTTAATATTAATGATATGTTCAAAGGCATAAACACATTTTTATGTTTTATGTGATGGGAGACAACCTTGATTAAGGACATTTTGGATGAATTTTCATGAAATACAACCCAATAGATTAGGATATATTTCAGTGGATGAGTTATTTTTGGAGAATTGTCTTTTAAATTTTCAAAACATGTGTTTAATGTTATTGATAACCATTTGGAATAAATTGATCATTAATGACGTTGTAATAATATTCAAAAATTATTATTAGACATTGTAAAAACAATTTATTGGAAAACCTAGTGAATCTATATTTTAGGATTATATTAAAACGATTTCCATCATATTTCATTTTGAATATATATTAATATTGGTTAGATAAATAAATCATATATTCCAGTTGATAACCCACTGTATATGGAATAGTACTAGGTAATGAAACACACATATGAAGAATGATATCAATTTATTTCCAACCACTAACCAATGTAATGAACTAGTTAATATGTCACTAGTTTTAAGTAAAATACTTCAATATGAAATATAAATTATAATTATATTGATTTAAAGTTTATGTTTACAGATTAATATATTGGATGTATTCGTTTTTAAAAATATTTAATGATAGGAAGAAATATGTGTCACACATTTTGGGATCTTATGGTCCATTGAGAGTAGGTTTTAGTTCATCAGGAATAAAATTTCATTTTCATATATCACATTTTTTTAAGTAATAGATGAATTGAAATTTAATATAAGCCCAAAAAACGAAAAAATGATTTTTATGAAATATAAATGTATCATGTATTAATATTTCCTTATATTAATTGAGAGTAAAATAATTCATCATCTATAGGAAAAAGGGTTTTGAAATAAAAAAAATCTTAATGACTTCAGGTTTTTCAAACAATAGTATTTAAAATCATCATAGATTAATTGTTCTGAACCCTTCAACATTAAATTGATCCCTATATTTGTTGTTATTAATGAAATCAATCACTCTCCATAAATATGTTTGCTTTTCATGAATGAATATGTTTTCATTTCACAACTATGTTCTCTTATATGAAAAACTAGATAAATTTTATTCCATGTGACCTTTTTACATTACATTTTCCCTTATTAAAAGAAGGTTTTACCAACTCATCCCATGATGTGGACTTCTTAATAATAGTATTTCTAAAAATAAAACCATTGATATCTATGATAATTATTAAATTGAAAGGACACAATTTATTTAAGGAGGTGATAATAGAACGCCCTAAAATTTTAAAATTGTGAATATCATAAATGGTATTGTATGAAACATGAAGAAGAATTCCAAAAAATTAATATCACGTCATTATATTGTATGATATATTTACTATTTTAAATAAATTATTATTTTTTCTATAACTCGAATTAAAATAAATTATTTGTTTATCTTGTATTACACATAGCATTGAATTTATATTGCAGTACATGAAATGATATGATTAGATTTCCTTACATGGAACATTGATTTTATGATTTGATACACTCAACAAAGTGTTCCTTCAATAGATTTTGATACTTGCAATACAAAGTTTTATTGAGAAAAATTATACAATTAATATTATAATTTAAATTGAAAATTATATCCTAGATGTTAAATTTTGGGTTACATATATTATTATATAATGTATAACTATATATTTTAGAAATCATTTGTACCAATTAATTAGGAGTGAAGATAATTTTTTTTAATATAATGAAAATATTTTCTAAAACAACTATTTTGAAGCTCTAAAAGATGTTTCACCATAATTAACTAAATTAATTACTACTAGTGAAATATATTAATGATATTGCTATTTTATATATTCAATAAATTTTTCATACATTAATCTAATAGATTTTATAGGAATTAGATAATAATAAATCCATTTTTACTCATAAAATCTATTTTTTTGAAGGTAGTGTTGTTGCATTTTCATATCTCACTTTTCATGAAATAAAAATTGGTGTAAAATCCCAGCCACAGTGCCACACACAGTTGTCCCGAATCGGTCATCCATAGGACCTCAAGAACGCCTCCTCATATCCCAGAGGTTACTAACATGATGAGATGGTCTAATATTAGTAATGAATAAAATATACCATCCTTTTTAGAGTTAAGAAATAGTGAAAAATAAATAAATAACAACAAAATTTATAACCATGACTAGAAGGATTCTCATATTACATGACAAAAAAACTAAAAAAAAATATCCAAACTGAATAATAGATATTTCATGGTGTCAGAAGTTCCAATTGACAAATATAATAGAAAAAGAAAGGTCAATAACAACTCTAAATAATTTTCTGAACCATGATCCATCCCTAATTATATATCTATCATAGGGATTATTCCTTTATCCTATCTAAAAAACCATGAAATATATTCAAGTAACAATCAAGAATCCCATGTATGGTGTGAGAATAACTTAGTAGGCCACTACCAACAATGTCTAAATGAATATCCAGTCATATAGTTTATGCAGTGGTATAAAGAAATAATTACATAGAATAAATTAATATTTATCAAATTTTTGAATATTCATTATTTAACCACATAAACCCATAGGTTCCCATAGAAACACATATCTCAATAATGGCTTTGGATGATGCTATATTTTTAACTATTCTCAAAGGATATCATATATCATAATACCATTGTTACCATTATTTAATTTAAAAAAAATTCTATGAGTATGTTACCATTATTAATTTCAAAATTTAATGAACATGTTCACATTAATAATTTAACAAATCAATGACCATTTCACATTCATTAATTAATACATGAATTTCAATGTTACCATTCATACCTCACATAATTAAAAGTCTATGTTCTTATTCACTAATTCAATCTTAAATTCCCATATTCCCGTAAATAAAAACATAAAAAATTAAAAAATTAATTATTCACATAAATTTCATTACCAATTAAACAATTAGTTAAAAAACGAAATCCCCTTACTTAATTCACCAATTAATTAATCATCTCATTATTTCAACTACTTTATCAATTAGTGAACACATATTTTCCAATTAATTAAATCCCCATTTAATTAGGAACATCAATCCCTTTAATTAACTCCCTAATTAATTATCTCAATTCACAATAATAATATCTCATATTTAATTAATCATTTAATTATCTCAAACCCACTATATCAATATCACATGATTAATTCATTAATTAATCATTCAATTCATAATCCCAATATTCCAGAATTAAATCATCAATTAATTATATCTGGTTAAACCCGTCAATATCTCATAATTAACTTATCAATTACTTATCCCAAATAATATTTATCAATATCTCATGATTAAGTCATCATTTAATCATTAAATTTATAATATCTATAATCCATAATTCATTCATCAATTGATTATCAGAAATTACAAATCTCAATATCTCATAATTAATTCCACACTTAATTATCTAAAATCTAAAATCTATAATCTCAATTATCCCAAATTTCACATCTCACTTAAAAACGTATTTCACCAAATTAATTATTTCAATCAACAACTCAATAGTTTTCCATATATTATAAACTATATAGTTACATATAAGAAATTTAAATGGGAACAATTGAAGAAACTATAGAGACCACCACTAACATTTTTCCCCAGGATAATTCCCAATGGATCACCATAAGATCATAAAAGAATCTAGAATGAATACATCATGTCATTTTACTACCTCTATATCCTATTTTTACATGTGAATTATAAAATATTTGTATATTATATGTTTAGATATTTCTACATTCACTAACATTCTCTAAACTTCAAATTGCCAAAACAATTTAAAAACTTCCACAAATTTGTTAGGTTCCTTTCAACTTAATAAGAGGATATAATAGTGATAGCCCAATCATGATGTGTATTATATAGTTAAATATTTCATGGATTAATTATATTTGAATTTTAATAGAATTCTTATTTTTATAAAAAATTATACAATACTTGGTCATATTATCCTCACCAATTCTTTATTGTCACAAATCACTATATCCATCATAGAAACTAAGTGTTACTACAATATCAACCTTTAGTTTTTTGTTTACCGAGATAAAAATCATTATGAAACATTAAAAACAAGTAAAAATAACATAATAAATTAAATCTATGACATTGTGGTTGAAAATGATATGGGAAAAGAGTATGGAATATAAATTTCAATGAAATCATAATGGTTGTAATCTATATGAAACTTATCAAACTCAAACTCTATAAATTTAAACAACAAATCTATCAACATTTAACAAATGTTTTATAGCCACTAATAATAATATGTTAAAATATTTCGCACAAAAAAAAACACAAATTTAACATCTAATAAAAATCTATTGATATATGTTAGAATTCAATATATAATTCCACCAATGGTGAAATATATCAATGGATACTATTTTAACATTATATACTAACCATTTGAAAAAAGCAGGAATATAAACATGAATGAATGATTATATTTTCTATCTTTTCTTCCTCATTGACAAAAATATCTGTAGAAAACATTAGAGATGATTAAACAAAAAAATATCGTATCAAGTTAATGATTTTTCTTGAAAACCTAACTACAAACTAGGATTTTGAAATTATTCTATTTGTAATGGAATGTTATATACATCTATAATAATCCCCATTTTAGGAAAAAAATAAAAATTCAATGCATTGTTCTCCACTAATGTTTTGAAGAAGTGATATTAAATAACAATGTGTCATACTCTTGAATGAATATTTGGATTATTTTAAATATTAGCTACACATTGTTTATCAAATACAAAAATTAATGGTAATATCATTTCAAATATTTAATCTTATAGATGAGTTTTCATCCCAAAATGGAATGTCGATGTATGTTATCAAAATAACTATTAATCATTAATAATTTTCAAGTTGACTGAGTTAGACTTCATTCAATACCAATAAAAACATTAGTCTTCAAGAAAGAATCTTCCACATTATGTTCATTTCTAATCAGCAGTACTTCCAGTCCAAATTTCATTTGAATAAACAAAAATATATATCTTCCCTTTTTACTATATATCAATCCATAGTTTTAAATTACTTAATGAATATATGTATTCTCCTTCGATACCTGAAATAATACATTTATTAGGCACTACGATGTTGAGTTAAAATTGTAATATCATAAATAGTACATGGGATGTGATTACATTACTTATTCATCATTGGAAAACATAGTTCATAATATTTTTTTTGTATAAATTGGATTAAAATTTTCCATTCGAAACATCATGAACATTTCATTAGAATAAATCTCTTGGGATAGAAAAATATTTTATAATACATGAGAAATTTTTATACCAAGAAAATATCACATTTCTCTAAGAATATAAATGTCAAAAAGCATATTCATTTCAATATATATATCTCTGAAATATAAATCATAATTTATTTAAATAATTAACCATATACTTTAATATTAAAAATTATAAATAAAATATTGTAATCTTTAATAAATATATTATCTATAACTCGCTATTTACTGAATTTTATTTTAACAAATTAGTAGTCAAGATTAGATTACCAAGATCTTGGGGGTTGTTTTATACTGTATTAATCATTATAAAATTTGAAAGAATTCTAATAATTTTCCCCATGAAATAAAATTATGGTTTCTAAATAGGTACATCAAATTCCATCTCAAAGTAAGGTAAGGATGGCATGAAATCCATTTGAAATATCATTAATTCCCATTGTGTTGTAATGGAAATGGAAATTTTTAATTTTTTATGTCTTTGAAATTATAAAAAGGTATCATTGTATCCAAAACATTCAACTGGTGAATATCATTTAAAAATTTATCTTTGTTTATTATAAAAAAAACTTTTCCATATTGATTTAAAACTCATTTATTAGGATAAATTTATCATCATTAGCATTGGGAACTAACTTCAATGATTCTTTCAATTCTATATGATCATACTCTTAATTCATTTCAAAAATATACTAATTTGGTTTCACTAGTTATTTTATATATGATGGTTCCACTAGAGAAATCAATGATATATTAGAGGATATCCACAATGGTCATGTAGTTTTAATCTGGTGTTAATGGAATCTAATGATATTTTCATCCTTATATTTTTTATACCTATTATTATGAGATAATTTATTTTGGTCATCACTTCAATATGATGAGTCTTATTATTAAAAATTTACATCATTAGTATTTTCACTATTCTATAAAACTACACGTTATTGTTTCACAAAAAATAGATTCATCATAATCAATTTCGGAACATTTTTCCTCATGAATTTTTACATTTTATATATGTGAAATTGACCAGTTGGAGTAATGTATCATTGATAGGGGGAGGGGGTGAATCAGTGATTCTCTATTTCTTTTTTGTTTCTTTTTAATTGAAATAACCTTCTCCTTCTGTTAGATATTTCAATTCTCTACTGAAAACAAACTCAACACAAATCCATAAGAACACAAAGATTTAAAAGGATCACTATTAAATAAGAATATCTACATCCTTTGTATGGTTTGGAAATTATCCAATACCAAAAAATACCCTAAGAAAAAAAATCCATTAGATCACAATGAATAGGAAGTACCTTTAAACTATGGTAGCACTGTGAAACAATCCCTCTAGTGTGTGTGCACCCTCCTAGAACAATAGGGAAATACAATTTAATTTTAACAACTGATGTTACATGAACTTATATTCAATTAACCTAATGTATTAAATTGTAAATATATTCTTTAATTCCTTACATCGAAGATTGTTAATGACCACCATGACGTTGTTATGAAACACTGATTTAGATTCCGCCATGTATAATTCTTTCAAAATAGATCTCCCAATAAAATTCTTTCAAAACAACGCCCATAGTAAGATTCTTTAAAAACAATGCTCCCAGTCTAGTTTTCAGATTGATAACATTAGAGTATAATCACCTGCACTTCAACCCCAATCTGATAAATTCATCCTGATATCAATAGAAACTAAATACAATCCCTGTCAAAATGTATTCAACACAAAACGAAATGGCATCACATTATCTCATAGAAAACTCAGAGCTTTTATCTCTTATGTGAAAAATAGTACACAACACTACTATGTACAGTGTATGTGATTCTCATTTATATATGGCCAAAACAAATTTGGGTGGGAATCCAAAAACACTTTCCAGCTAACCTAAATTCAACCAAATCTGAATTTCTCCTAAAATATCTGGGCAATTATGACTTTTTCAATGCTTCTTTATTCTTCTATAATCTATTATAATATTTATATCTTCTTTTATAGACTCCCATTTATTATTTATATATGATTAAAAATGAAGGAAAATACATGGATCTGAATCTGATTTTCTCATGTTGATTTATTCAAAATAATACTTGATACCATAACAATTGAATGTGTTTTAATAAATGAACTTCTCCCCTTGAGATACAATCACAATTTTAAATGAATGTCTCCTCCTTGAAATTTCATTCATCTATCTATGCATTATTTTATTTTCTCTTGACCCTATTTAGAAAACATATCATCACATTCCAAAACCAGTTCTTGAATCATGACTACCTTCATGACTTTTAATTCATTAAGAATCAGACTTAGAATCAGATGAATTCAATTGGAAAGTATTATAAATTTCCATTCATTCCTTCTTCTTTCTTTTCATCTCATCCCAATCATGATATTTTTTGAATTCAAATGTTCTGGATACTATTATCATGAAAACAATAATATCTAGTTATGATAATTCTAATTATGATCATCCTAGATACTATAATTCTGGTAACGATCATTCTCATTATGATCATCCTAGATACTATCATTTTGGTTACAATCATTCATGATATGATCATTCTGGTTACGATCATTCTAGTTACGATTTCTTGTTAGGATCATTTTTGTTATGATTTCTGTGTAGGATCAATTTGGTGGTGGTCAGTGGGTATGATAAAAAAAAATTTAAAATGATGATCTTCTCAGATAAGATAAATTCTAAAAACATTGATTTTCCTGTATACGATAAAATACATTCTAAATATGATTCCTTTTCAAATGGTATCATCACTTCTCTTTTACCTATATCCAATAAATTACAATCTGAATATGATTCAGTCTGAATCGACCCCATCTCATTCCTTTTCTTCAACCCGAATATGATTTCTTAAAAAACAATCATTGTTTGATCTTCCATCGACATCACCACTTCCATTGACACCACCTATTCAATCAGCATCACCTATGCATCAGAACCACCTTTCACCGGAACAAATTTTTATATGCTTCACATTTCCATTGGTACCACATTCATTGACACCACAATTACATCGGTACCACTTAGATTGTTTTGAAGAACAATCAACACTGCATCTTCAACCTAGATATGATTGTTTTCAGATTGTCTTGAAAAAAACCTGAACCACTTCTTTTTTGATTGTTTCGAAAAAAAATATGGACACAATTTTTTTCTAAATATTTTGAAAAAAAAATCTGAATATGATTCTTTTCAGATTGGAAGCATCGCTTTCACTCCCATTTCCTTCTATCAGTATTGCATCACATGTTCTCAATACAACTCAAGATTTATATAAAATAAAAATCATCAAAGCATTATCAAAAATAATTAAATTGATGTCATAGTTACTCTGATTCTACAGAAATAAATTTCATATCATATTTCGAGTGAATCTACTGACCATATACTTCTAGTAAGTTGTTTTGAATTTCAAAGCCTCTTCGTATCATTATAATGGGGTTTTGAAGTGATTCATATTTATTTGAAAAACAAGGATCCTGTTTTTTTTTCAAAACATGGATCTGATTGTTTTTGAAAACATGGATCGATTCCATTCAAAGCAACATGGTTCTGATTCCTTTCAAAACAACCCTCAACATGACTGATTTGAAACCAATACAATTTTTATAGAAAAAATGTACCACAATACCTTTCTTCTTTCTTTCAATCCCTTTCAATTTTAATTCACATTCTTCATCATTCTCAACATCCTTTGTTTCATTAGAATATTAATAGATTGACAAAAAATAAAACAAAAACAAAACATGATCTTAATAATCTCCCCCTTTGTATTTTTTTCAATACCCACTTCAAACTCTTCAATGATAACAATGACTTGTATTGTTTCCTTTCTTGATCCCCCTATTTATTTCTTCAATCCCCTTTCTCTAATCTCTCCTCCTTATTGAAAAAAAATTCAAAGTGTGGACCATGATAAATTTCTCCCTTATTTTTAAATGATCTCCATTTCCAAAGGAAGGTACTTTTTTGTAACAAGGAAATCACATGATTTTCTTAACAAAGAAACATTAACTAAAGAACTCTAAGTCTACGTGGGAGAACCCTATGTAGAAAACAATAATGTATAATCAAGAAGATCAATGTTGTACTTAACAAAACATTCATGAAATACCTTTTCCACAATTCATTTATCAGTCTCATTATTGCAGATATTCTTGAAGGATCTTGTCTAATAAAAAATTAATATGCACCAATCTCAACAAACACATCAAAATGTTGAGATGTATAAAATCACACCATTTCAAAACAATTTCTTTTATATCCTCATTACATTCATTTGAAAGTTAAGTAAGAGTATCATCAATTCCATAATTCTTGTTTACACACTATCAATTACCTGCATGTTAGCACATGTATACATAGATATGGAAAATAGTGATAAACCTCGATTGTTTTTTAGAAACAACAATATGACTGGGAGTCCTCTCTCAGTCTTACCTTCTTATTTTTCTTATTGGATTTTTCATTGAATGTTATTTGTTCCTTGAATTCGTCATTCTTGAGTTTTGTAACATCTTTATTCTTATCATTAGAATCTTTTGATGAGGATGTCAACTTTTCTTCATCTTTAGGAACATCTATATTAAAATCAGTTTTCTCCATGTTATCCATTCCTATATTTTTCTCTAGAATGATAGATGAACAATCTGCAATATCATGCCCTTATTTCTCATCTTCACCATTTGTGGAAGCATTTTTTCATCATATATCATATATTTAGAATTATTGTGCTTCCTTTATTCTTTCAAATTCATTTTTGATTCCACCAATTTTCTAGCTAGTTCAATGTGTTCTGGCCAAACAACTGTGCACTATTTCTTTTAAAGTTTACCAGATTAGCCTTCCTTGACTTCCAAAATATCTGACTTCTGATAACTGTCTAGAATCATTTATTGTGTTAGTAACAAAACTAGACATCCTTTTTCAAGTTTTTTAGGTTTCTACAACCAATAAAAAGTAGTTTCCAATTTCTAGAACCTATTTTTCAACGTTACATTATTATTCCTAGATTTCATCAACACAACCTCCTCCATCTTCTTCTTCTGACAGAATTGAATCCCCCAAAAACCATGCATTCCATAATATGAGGAATATCAGTAGTGTTGTTGGTTGAACCAAGACATATTGTCTCTATTTCAAAATCCACCACAATACCTACAATATCCAAAAAAGTAGTATTTTCCTTTGAAACATCAATACAATCTATAAATGTGAAATTGTTCCTCAGGTAACTTCTTCTCATTCTTTCCTAATCCACCATCATTTATGTTATAAATCAAGTTACTCCTTTCCATTTATGAAATATTTGATCTTGAATTATTTGAAACATTATCATATTTAGAATGATTCAAAGCATTTTTGGAGGTAGGTTTCTTTGAGAATTCTGAATTCCCTTCTTTGTTGGTGTTTTCCACACACATTACATTACAAAAATTCTTTTTTTAAAAAACAATTACATTATTTATATCACCCATTGTAGGTAACTTTTTTTGATCCATATCAGGTTATCCATTCCATGAACATCCACCAATTTCATTGATAGAGTAATAGAAAATTGAATTTCACAATTCAGCATCAGATAACAGTTGTTGGACAAGTCTGAACTCTCAATCCTCTTCCTACAGCATCACTTCCAAATTCTCATTACGATTATTTTCTTCTTCAAAATATTTATTCATATAATCAATATATTCCTCCATGTTCTCTTTCTCCTTGACAAAAAAAATTTGATTTCTTGTTGAGAAAGATTCATCTTCTAATTTTTTGTTTTTCTTTTCAAGACCTCTGATATTTCTAAAGCATTATTTCATTTCTTATTTCAAATACATTTCATGTTGTGTAAATTATTCATTAGAAATACTGATTCTAAATTCATAATCATTTATTGTTTTAATAATTGTATTTTCCCCATTATGCTTAATTAAATTTTGGGATTATGCTTCACTTTCTTCATTAACTATTGAAATGAACATGTGGTATAAACTATCTTTCATAACATCCTTAATATCTACTTCCATAGAAAAAAATATTCTCCTTTTGGATTTGGAGAACCTCTTATCTTTACTCCTAGAATAGAAATTTTCATTATTACCCTTTTTCTTCCATGATCCTCTTGGCCTTCTTTCTTCATCTTAACTTTCTTATTCATCACTTTATTCTTCATTTCCTCTTTGAGGACAATTAGAAATTAAATACCCAATATCTCCACTACCAAAAGACTTTAAGGGATGTTTTCCTTTATACATTCATGTACCTCATTTCACATTCATAGAAAACTAATACAAAATTGTGTCATTATTTTGTCATACCTCATTTTCTGAGTCAGAATCATTGGCTTCTCTTTCATCAAGAATATTTTTTTCTTTCTTAAAAGCATTGAATTGTTGTTCTCTAACTAATGTAGTTTTTTTTATATCATTTTAACCTCCCTTTTAATTTTTAATTTAATGATAGTACTATGAAAATCTTCAAGAGATAATGTTTTAGGAACTCAATATTCTAATGAAGAATATTTTGCATCAAATTTATTGGGTAGGATTGTAAAGATATTTTAAACTATAGTACAATCAACCAACATATCAACAAGATATTTGATAGTACATTCAATGTCATCTACCATGGTAAAGAAGTCCCCAACAGATTCATTGTCATCCATCGTGAGATCTTCATCCGTCAATCTCCATATTGTTAACCTTTCCTTCTTCACATATGTATTTAATTCATATAATTTTTTCAATTTATATCATATACCATTGGTTTTGGAAATACCTTTTACTATCAAGAAATCAAATTTATAATGTGATGAAATTATAACATTCTTCACTCTTCCTTCATTCTCATGATATCACTTATCAATAGCTGTATGTGGAGTTTTATCATCAATGGGAGGAAACAGAACTATTGAAACATTAAGAACATAATAGCTGATAGTTATAAGATATTGACGAATTCTATATTTCTAGATATGATAGTTCCTTCCATCAAAGATAGGAATACTATTACTATTCACAAAGATCACGTTCTCCATCAGAATAGAATAGCGATGGGAACCTAGGCTCTCATTAAAATTGATAGTGCCCAGTTAGAGTAATCTATCAGTAAGAGGGGGAGAGGTGAATGAGTGATACTATTTTTCTTTTATGTTTTTTTTAATCCAAACATCCTTCGCCTCCTATTAGATATTTTAATTCCCTTCTGAAAACAAACTCAACACATATCCACAGGAACACAAATATTTACAAGATTCTCTATTCAACAAGAATATATAATTCCTGTTATGGTTTGAAGAGGATCTAATAACATACAATATACTATGAAAAAAATCCTTGTATTATAATGAGTTGGAAGTACCCTTAAACATGTGTGGAACTAAAAACAATTCTTTTATTGTGTGTGAACCCTCTTATCACAATAGGTCAGTACAATTTATTTTGTAACAAATCATGTTACATGTGATTTTATTCAATTCACCAAATGTATTCAATCAAAAAACAATTATCAAATTCCTTACCCAAAAGAATGTAAAGAACCCCCAAGACATTATTATGAAATACTAAGTTTCATTCTTCCAATTATGGTTCTTTTAAAGCTATGATCCAAGTCCGATTCTTTCAAATAAAAGCTCCCAGTCTGATTCATTCAAAAAAAAGCTCAGAGTTCATTTTTCAGATTGAAAACAATAATGTAGAATCATCCCCAATTCAATACTATTCTGATTAATTCAGCCTGATATCAAATGAAGCTAAATACAATCACCATCGAAATGTATTCAATATAAAAAAAATGTTATCACGTTATCTCAATGAAAACTCAAGGCTTGTCTCTCTTCTATGGTGAACAGTACACAACACTACTAAGTACATTGTACCTGATTCCTTTTTTTAGGTTTCCAAAACTTTTTTAAGCGGGAATCCCCAAACACATTCCCTCTCACATAAATTCACCCCAATCTAAATTTTTCCTAAAATCTAGGGGCAATTATGACTTCGTCAATGCTTATTGGTTCTTATTGATTCTTCTTCAATATTCATCTCTTATTTTCCAGACACCTATTTCAAATGTCATTACATTTACAAATGATGAGAAACACATGGTTCTGAATATTATTTACTCATGCTGATTTCATCAAAATAATGCTTCATTCCATACTAAATGAATGTGTTTGGAGAAATGAACCTCTCTAATTGAGATACAATCACTCTTCTAACTTAATGTATCCCATGTGATAATTCATTCATCTATCTTCACTTTAATTTATTTTATCTTGACCCACTTGATAAAACACATCCTCACATTCAAAAACCATTGCTTGAATCATGAATACATTCAGGATGAATGCATTATGTACCATCTTTAGCATCATCTGGATTTAATTGGAATGTAGTATAAAATTCCATTGATTCTTGATTTTTAATTTTCATCTCATCCATAGTATTATCTTTTCTGTATACAAATGGTTTGTATACTATTACCCAAAATACGATTATATTTAGTGACAATAAATCTTTTTATGTTCTTTCTAGTTATGATCATCCTAGATAAAATTATTCTAGATAAGATCATTTTGGTTAAGATAATTGTGGTTATGATTAATGGTTATGATTAATATGGTTGTGATTGTTGGGTAAAATCATTCTTAATATGATCACAGGGTACGATCAAATACAATCTAAAAATGATGATCTTTCCAGATGTGATACTATCTGAAAAAAATGATCTACATGGATATGATACAATGAATTCGGAATAATATTCCTTTTTCAATGGTATCACCACTTCTTTTTTACCCCGATATAAAAAATTATAATCTGAATATGATTAATTATCATTCAACACCATCTAATTCCATTTATTCTACCTGAATTCGATTGGTTTAAAAAGAAAATCGTTGTCTCATCATCCATCATTATCACTTCGTTCATCCACACCACCTTTTCGATCGGCATCACTTCCGTATTGGCACCACCTTTTATAGGAACTACTTTTTATCATCATCACATTTCTATTAGTAGTAATTTAATTAACACCACCTTTATATTAGTACCACATAGATTATTTTGAAACACAATCAACACTTCCTATTTAATATGGATGTGATAGTTTTCTGAATGTTTTAAAAAAGAACTGGTACCTCTTCTTTTCAGATTATTTTAAAAAACCATATGAATACAATTGTTTTCTGATTGGAAGCATCTCTTTCAGCCCCATTACTTCTATCATGCTTGCATCATATGTTCACAACAAAAATAATGATTTATTTTAAATACGAATCAGTAAATCATTGTCACAATTAATTCCATCACAGTCATAGTGACATCGATTGTCTAACAAAAAAACCACTTTCTAAATTTATTCAGAGTGAATTTGATATCCATCCACTTCTAGAAAGATGTTTTCACTTTCAAAGCCTCTTCTTCACATTATATGGACATTCACAGTGATTCATATTTCATTGAAAAACATGGATCCAATTTTTTTCCAAAACATGGATCTGATTATATTTGAAAACATGGATCTTATTCATTTCAAAACAACATGGATTGGATTCCATTCAAAATAATCCTCAATACTATTTATTTGAAACCAATATAATATTTTATGATAACAAAATTAATCATAATACATTTCTCGATTTGTTCAATCCCTTTAAATATGAATTCCTATTCATCATATTTCTCAACATCCTTTCTTTCCTCATCTTATTGATCGATTGACAACAAATAAAACCAAATCACAATTGGTGCCTACCAATATTTCCATCACATTCCCATAAAAATGATAAATAACCTTTATAATTTATTTTTTGTGACAATTTTATCCTATTCCATTTGGTGTATAACCTATGAATATACCATAAGAACCTAATATTTCAAATTTTCCATAAATATCACATTTAACATTTATAATTAAAAGGACCCCAAAAAATATATTATACATAAAACAATAAAATTTATTTCAATACATCTCCTATGATGATATTTCACAATTTATTTCATAAATAAAGATAATTTTGATGTAAACCACATGTACAAGAACTTTTATCTCGAATAAGTAAAATGTTTCATTCTCTAACATTATAGTTTAAGCCATCCTAATTATAAATATATTCTTATGTTCTATAATAATATACTATTTTTCTATGTTTGATACAGAATTATCATGAAGGATAAAATATTCTTTAATATCGGATTTGAATATTCCAATACTATTCTAAACACTATTATCTGTTATAATATTCATCTATGTGTAACCAAACTATTTTTTAGATCTTATCCTAAAACACATAAAGATTCTTAAAAACTCTAATTTATCATTCATGATCCTAATATATGTTGTTCATGAAAATTTATTAATAAAAGAAATAAATTAATTGACCCTAATAATTATTTTATTCCTTAAGGGCCTTCATATGTTTTTGAGAATGAACTGTAAAGTATGATCACATTCCATTTATACCATATTTTTTGGATTATTCACTATCATATTTGAGAACTAGTATACATTCAATTAATTTCACTTCCACCTTAATAACATCATGGTCATTTTCTCTACATATAAGATTACACATTTTCTGATGGCCAAGATGGCCAAATATTAGATGACAAAGTTGATTTTCTTCATTCATTCTCAAATAATGTGAATTCCCACAATTTCCAATTTGAAACAAAATTTCTCTTGTTTGATATATTATTTTTGTGACAACTAAGTCCCGGTGACAGCACAGCCACCCCGCCTTAACAAGGCCGTTGGGTCCTGGCCCACCAGGTACCACCAGTTGCACCGAAGACTCTTGGGGACCACCCTAGGGCCCACCCACATGCCTTAACGGGTCATCTGACTAATATGATAGTCCCCACAGGCCAACACATGTCCTTTCCAGTGAGCTTTGTCCTCACTCACACACACCCTGAGGAACTTCCTAGGAGGTCACCCATCCTGATCACTACTTCAAGCCAAGCACGCTTAACTGTGGAGTTCTAACCAGACAGGCTCCTGAAAAGGATGGTGCACCTTGTTGACATTAGTCATATCATTTAGTCATTTAAACCTTTATCATTAGGGGATGTTACAATCACCGCCCCTTTAGAGCACAATGCCCTCATTGTGGGCCCTATATCTCAACCTAGGTAGTGCACCGCACACATAAGGCTGGATTTACCCTCTGATACCAAATGTGACAACCGGGTCCCAGTGACAGCACAGTCACCCCGCCTTAACAAAGCCGTCGGGTCCTGGCCCACCAGGTACCACCAGTTACCCGACAGACACGTGGGGCCCACCCTAGGGTCCACCCACATGCCTGAACGGGTCATATGAATAATATGATAGTCCCCATAGGCCAACACATGTCCTTTCCGGTGTGCTTTTTCCTTACTCACACACACCCTGAGAATCTTCCCAGGAGGTCACCCATCCTGATCACTACTCAATGCCAAGCACACATAACTGTGGAGTTCTAACCAGACAGGTTCCCAAAAAGGAAGGTGCACCTTGTTGACATGAGTCATATAATTATTCATTTAACCCTTTATCATTTGGGGATGTTACAATCACCCCCCTTTAGAGCACAAAGCCCTGGTTGTGGGCCCTACATCTCAACCCAGGCAGTGCACCTCGCACTTAAGGCTGCGTTCCCCCTCTGATACATAATGTGACAACCGGGTCCCGGTGATAGCAAATCCACCCCACCTTAACAAAGCCGCCGGGTCCTGGCCCACCAGGTACCACCAGTTTCCCCGTAGAAACATGGGGCCCACCCTACACCCACATGCCTGAACGGGTCATCTGACTAATATGATAGTCCCCACATGCCAACACATGTCCTTTCCAGTGTTCTTTGTCATCACTCACACACACCCTGAGGAACTTCCCAGGAGGTCACCCCTCCTGATCACTAATCCAGGCCAAGAACGATTAACTGTAAATTTCTAACCCGACAGGCTCCCGAAAAGGAAGGTGCACCTTGTTGACATGAGTCATATCATTTATTCATTCAACCCTTTATCATTTGGGGATGTTACAATTTTCCTAAAATATCCACCATCCATGATCTACACAACAAACCTGTCTTTCTAAAAAAACCACTTCATCTCCTTTATCACATTACTATGAAACACTATGAATATTGTCTATATTTTTTCAATATATACCAATCTCAGGGATTTCGATTAATATTAAAAAATCTATTCTAATCCAACGACATGATATTTTAATAATATATTATTTCCAAAGGTCACATATCATTTATGAAATTATTCATCACCGTTCTGTACATTCGAATCCCATATCATATGTGAGAAAAAAAAAATAATGAAAATACATATACATACAATTTTGGATACATTTTATGAAACATCATAATCAATGGTTTTATTATTACCCCATTTTTTAAAATTAATATTATCTAAAAACACTTTTAATGGGTAAGAGATAACCCGCACAGTTAAAATAGATCATACTCTAAAAGAAATAAAATAATTATTGAAGGATAGTTTATACGAGTTGGAATCATTCTCTGTATAAAGTTTCATGAAAATAAAAGTTTCATTTGTACTAGGATCATCCGTTAGGATGTATTAAAAAATATACTCCAAAATATTCAAATGATTTCATATATTATTCTTTTTTAATATACCTCACAATGAAGCCTCTAATCCATTTTTTTATTTTTGAAAATGTAAAAAATTATATTAGTATTAGTGTCCACACACTATAGTCTTCCTGTAATTTCATTATCATCCTCATCTTGGATATTAAACATTTTACACACCTCCAACATTTCTTCACCTAAATGCATAAGAAATTCTAGATTATCTCTCTGGGAATCACCATGTTTTTATTATAAAGAAACTACCTCACAGACAGTAGACTTTAATAGAATATGAGAGAATAGGATTTGTGGTTAACATCAATATCAATTACATTTATTCATATGATGGATATTTTCTCTATTAGATGGGAAAAATATGATTAATCTTTATGAACCTTCCATGGTCCTTTCTAAACCTTCCCCATCCTTTGATTAAAGATATCTCCACCTTGAATATCATCATTATTATCTACTAAAAATTGAATTGATTGGTAATCACTAGATACAACTATAAGGCAACCAGGCTCCTTGTTTGGGTGATAAAGTCATGAACCATCAAACTCCTAGTCCAATAGAACATTTTATATAAAAAAGAGGTTAGATAGATTTAAAATAGGATAATCCCTTCTCAACCATGGCCCCATTGTTAAAACTAGTTCCATTGAAAGCCTCTTAGGCTCTTATGATGCCTTTATTCCTATTTCCCCTTGGGTTAATCTTATTTCATCTGCATAGGATTTAGCATTAAGATTCATTATACCTCTATCATCGGCCACTTGGCCCCTTACATGCTTTTTATACTTAGAGGAGAAGATAAGGATGGCCTGGGATTACCCAAATCATTGTTCAGCCTCTTAAATACATCTACTACAAATGAGTTACCCCTATGGATCCTATTGAACATCCTTGACTCTGTTAAGAAAATATGGGGTCAACTTTCTATAATACAAGGTGCTTCTACCTTTTGGATCCAAATTAAGAGTTATAGTTATGATCAACCTCTCCGGTGTTGCATCAGAAGAGATCATATTACAAGTATCTAGGATGGGTTGAGGTACATCCCGACACTCTGAGGGTATATTATAGTTAGAATTCAATAATATACCATTATCCACATACATACCAATGGGGACTTGTTCTGAATGGTTCTTTATCAAACTTGATTCTTTTTTAAACGAACTACCAAGCTTGAAAACTTATATTGTATGTCCTAAAAATTTACATTGAGGACTGAAGTCGTACCTTGATTCAAAGATAACTACTTGATTATGTTATAATTATTCACCAAAATACACCAAGAAAGAGACAATAGGTGTATTGGACACAACTATATCAACAAATATCCTCGGTGAAATGGGGAGACAGATAGCCCTAATCCAGCTATCTGAATATTGGTAACACCCTAAAAGGTTCCCTAACATGTGAAGACGAGCAGGATTTTGAAATGAAAATGGATGTTTCATTGGACTTACCCAAATAAAAATGGATAGAGAATCACACCAATTATAAAAATCATACATCAATTTGAAGAGGAGGAATGAGATCCATTACATGTGTGAGGTGCGCTTGACTAGGACACAATTAGATATTCCATAGAGGTGTACCTTACCATGATGCTCTTAGCATTGAGGAGGCTAATAGTTTCCCACTCCTGTAAATCCCATGGTCAAAAAAAAAATAGTCAAAGGTGTCCATCGATGGATGATGATGGATGAATCATTAAATCAACCTTAGTTTTAAAAGAGAAGATTATTCGGTGAACTCCATAGTTGAAATGAAAAGCTACAGGGATCCTTTAAACAGATCCAAAACCATCAGTCTTAGAGATATCAGATGGAAAGGATAAATTAAATCCGTTTTGAAAAGGGGTAGGGGATCGAAGGTTAATATCCTTTGTGAAGATACATGGGTCCCTCCTCAAACGAGGGGGGAGGGGCTGACATGACACAGAACAGGGCTTGTCCATCATAGGATGCCCATGCAAGAGATCCTTGATTAGATTCCTCTCCTCCATTATCATTACCAAAAAATGAATTTTTCATTTAATACAATCATACATTATAGAAATTAAATATTTATCTTCAACCATTTCCATCCATTAACTGTTTCACCTTTTTTATAAATTCAAATTTATGATAACAATATACTTGGTCTTCTTCACATACGACTTCTTTTTATCTCATTTAAGAACCATATATGTAGAATATTTTTACTTAATGATGGATATTTTAGCAATACATGATTTTGGAACATCAAATGATCTAGTAATGGAATTTTTATTCAGTACATTACTCTTCTTCATATATTTATCACAAACATTTTATTTTTTCTTTTCATACATATTAACTCATATTTTTTTTACTTCATGGGTTTCATGCATTATCAATCATTAAACAACTTATAAAGTTTAAATTATATTATTTTATATGTATTTTTTAAAAAACATTCCTTATTGGAAAAATTTATATCATAAAGTATCATCCTCTTTTTCAATAATCTTATATTTTTCATATAACAAGATGTTAAAAATATTTTCCTTCAGAAGCAATGTATTCAACAGATTTACATCGTTAAGAAAAATTTATTTTTTTTGACTATAAACTTATTATTGTAATATAGAATATGTATTATACTTATTAATATTATTTACCCCATTAACATAAATTTAATTCTTTCATAGAATCCATGAGTTCCTTTTTCAAAAATAACTCCATCCCATTTTGTTCATTTTCATATTTAATTTAAATTCATCATTAACTAGTGAATTATTTATCATTTAATTTAGAGATAAGAAAATATTCCTCAACTACTCTAAAAATTTATATTTCATTATCTTCATCATTACTATATATAATTCCATAATTATAGAACATGATTTACTTCCTCAAAATTGAGATATTTTTTCTCTTCCCTTTAATTGAAACACCCTATTTTTAAAAAATTGACAATATCATATTAAATAATATTATACATTATTTTAATTCATCAAACCTCAATCCATCATCTTTTGTTATAGGAAAATTTATTGAAAATTTTCAATAGCTACTGTACATTTATAAGTTTTTTTAGAATAGTTTCAATATACCATACCTTCCATTATCAAAAATTTCTCATGATTAGAGATATGAACTTATCAAAATTTGATATAAATCCAAATAAAATTTAGTACAAAAATATTATTATTGAATAACAACTTCCTAATTTATTATTTCATGTATTGTGGCTTAAAAATTGATTTCTTTTATAATATTCATAAAAATATCTTTCATTATTTCATAAGTTATTATGAAACAATGAAATTCTTCTAAATGAAAATCATTAGGATCATTATCTTCAAAATTATATATTTTGGAATTATATTTATCTGATATCTTATAAAAAATAAATTCAATAATATTATCATAATCTAACTTCTCAGAATAACCTCTAAATGTACTCACCACTTCATTAAATTTTTTTAATAAACCATCAATGAATTTATTATCATGCATCTATATATCTCAATACATATGTCTCCAAAATTGATATTTATATATTATATAAATTTTCTTTCCTCTATAGTAATTCAGAATTTTACCCTAGAGGTTTCCATCATTAGTGATTCCTTTTGCATAGATGAATACATTCTAATATGGATTATAGAATAAAATTCAATATAAAACCATCAAAAAATTTATTTTTCAATTGAAATAAATGAAACTCCATCATAATGGGAATTAAAGACATCTATTTTAACTTCTAATACATATTTTCATACAAATAATTAGTAAAGAAACATCATATATTTCCATTTATTATAGAATTACCATCAAATGTTGGAGTCCAATTTAAATTCACCAAATCATTTTTTCAAAAAAGTTAACAAAAATGTATTTAAAAAATTTAAAGATTGAAATAGATTTATTCTAAATAATGAAATCATAAAAATAGGGAAAACATTTCTCCAATACCATTTGGAAAACAAACTTCATAGTTGATTAAGGAATCATTGAGTGGAATGTAGATTCAATGATGAAATTTATTTTTATGTTTCCAGAATTAATCAACAATCGACAATGGTTATTATGAATTTATATCATTGGTGACCACACTCAAATTAAATGAAATGTATATTTACATGTTTAATTTCATAGAAAAAATAATACTAGACCATGGAATGATCTATAAACCACTAATATCATATGAACAACTCATTTCCACACACATTTAAAATGACAAAGGTTTATCGTCGATATCAATATAAAATAAGTCTCTTGATTATAATAGTTCTTTATGTACTCAAATAATTATAAAGAATTATATATCAATAATAATAAGTTATTTGGTATATTTCCTTAATTTTCTAATGTTTTTATGCACTTCGAATTTTTTATCATATAGTATAACACTCAGGTATGTTCCCTTCACATTGGTCTACTTTTATCATTTTATTATTCTATAATGTCACTTATCTTTCATGTCTTTTAATAAATTCATAACATAGATTATCTTCTTCATACACACCCAAAATAAATTTCATAATGGAAATATAAAATCAAAAGGATAAATTCATAATAAAAATTAGAAAATAAAACCAATGAAATCAATCAATAATATCAACTACTTCTAATATATATTTATCCATTAGATATTTTTACATTTTAGACTCCATTTTTTGTTACAAAAAACCACATAGATCGTGTTAGAGATTCCTTGAGTAAAATTCATATCCACATCATCAAAATATCACATAACATAAATAAACTACTTGAAATGTCTTTCACCAAGCATAGTGAAATATTGTTGGTCACTTTTCCATTAAATAACTTTTCACCATGGGTGTTGTCATTTGTATATTGCTATTTTTATTTGCAGAAACACCATTAAACAAAGGCTTGTCAATATACAAGAGAATTTTTCTTTCTTGTTTAATATATGTAGACATAGAAAACACCACATGGACCACTATACCCATTTAATCAATTGTTGTTTCACACTAGTATCCATGAATATAACCACAAGTAAAACCAAATCCATTTTGGTGTTGGATCATTCTGATAGGAATGCTATAGGATAACCATGGCATCTTATGTGGTCTCATCAGGATTTTTTACTTAATATTTTTTTATATTTGAAGAGTGAATTATCAAAATTCTGTTAATCATGGGAATGGTTTTATCATAATGAGATTTTTATTATTTTTTTAAATTAATTTTTAGATATAATGATTTATACACAACACTTTTTTTAGATTTTTTTCCATCTGACAATGAAATCCTATGATGGTATATATGAAACAAGATAATAAGATTCAAAGAACCATGAAATATTACAAATTTTGATATTACCCTTATAACATAGCCATTATATACAGGTGTTTGAATAATTATGAATATTTTAGTAAATAAAAATATTAATTTACAAAATTAATAAAAGTTTATTTTGAAACATCACAGTGAATAATGAATCCATTTTTTTGTTAATTAATTATATTCTCCAAAGATACGATTTCATAAAAGAGGATTTTTATTTTTTTTGTAAGATAATATAATAATTTACATATATATATATATATATATTATGGGAATTTATTTTATTAATCGAGATAATTTTTGGAATCATCGTATAAAAGTTATCTTATACTACAATTTTGGGTTTTTGAGATATATATTGTGTTTTTACTGGATGGTGATAAATACTGATATTTATAAAATAATAATTTCTATAGATTCATAAATTTAAATTTACAACAATATTTTAATTTAACAATAGTGTTATTTAGTAATATTTTACCCAGTTTTTTAATATTTAATCAACATTATTATTTATATTAGTTTATGTTTATTTGATGTTTAAAAAAATATATTTTTAGAAAAATATTTTAAAGATAAGAAATTTTACCTATATTTGTTAATTAAAATAATTTGTAATGATTTTTAAAAAAAATAAATATATAATATATATATCTAAAATTTTATTTAGATTCATATCATTATTATTAGAAAAACGGTAAATATATAATCTTATTGTGATTGATAAAAAAACTTCTTGAAAACTCTCTTTTCTGTCACATATGCGGGATTTTATTTATTTTAATTTCATACCCATTTCAGAAAATTAAATGAGAAAATAAAGAAAAAATTTAAATGGTCATTTAAAAATTATTTTATGGTTATTTTTTTGTTCTTTCTAAAATATTCCACTTTTTATGAATATTGAACAATATGAGAATTTAATTGAAAACATCCATTTATCGTTTCATTTATATGGTAAATTATATTTTACATTTATTTTCAAGTTCTATTAGTTTATTTCTACATTAGTTAATCCAAATAATCTCACTCTAACCAATTTAATATTTAGATTTGATACGAAATATTTGTAAACATTTGATCATTAATGTTCTCAATACCACCAGAGGATTAAAATAAAATCAAAATTTAAAACATCTGAAAATTGAATTTTGTGAAAATTAATTTAATTTTTAGACACAAAATAATTTTTATTGTCAAACAATTGTAATTTATTTTTTTATCCTAATAATTACTACAATTTAAAAAATTATTTATTATGGTCAAGGTAAAAATGGGTCAATTTAGGGGGTTAAACAAAAATTATAATTTTTTAAAATAACCAAAAACATGTACTAAAATATTTTTTTAGGTTTTTTTGAGCTAAAATATAAAAAATTAAAAAATTAATCCATTATTGGTTTCTATCGACCAGAAAAATGTTGGTGTAATTCTTTCTTTCAAAAAATAACAAGTATGTCAGTCACCTCAATTATAAAAGGACTCCACTTCACCACTTCCCATCAAATAATAAAACTATTTTGGTTTATAAAATACATAAATAATTATCTTCAAAAAATCCCTTATATAATCCAATAATCCAAAATATTTATATAAATCCAACCAAGGGATGATTGTGATACACACCTAAGGAGGAACTCTGAAGAAGAGGTAACATTCATCAATTTGTGTTTTCATCTTATTTCTTCCTCTACATCCTCCAAAACATATTATAACATGATTATATAAAAACTAAATTATATTTAATATACCCATATGTTGTTATTTTAAGGTCATTACCTATAATCGTCAAAGCTTCTATCAAATGGGTTATGAAGTCATCATTCATTTTTATGTTGGACTGCCACCTCGCTAACTGATGTCAATAATTTTTCTACTACAACATTTCAATGATAGATATAAAAAAATATTTATTACATATATATGATATTTTTAATAATAGACTTTTTAAAAAATTATTATATCACTCATACCAGAATGATTTACATTTTTTGGGAATATGATAATGATTCTCATTAGTATGGTGGCTAATACCGCACGAAGAAATGTGATTCATTCACAATTTAAATGAAATTTAATAATGATTATTTTAAAGAATAAATTATATATATATGATATATAAATTATTCCAAAATTTTAATATATCATTAACCTTTAGTTCATTAAACCAAAAAAGTAAATGGAAAACATTGTTCAAGTGTATAAATGACATACCATCTCCATGAACATTGTATTTCATTTTCAATCACATAACTATGTGGATTAATAAAATTTAATATATTTTGAATATATATTATATTTATATCATTGTTATTTTTATGTAGATTATGGATCCATGATAAATATAAGAGGACCAAAAATATCAAATCAAAACATATATGGGAAACATAGTTGTTATTACCCAACACGTGTCTTTGACGTAGTATTGTTAAAAATTATATAACAGAAGGACATATATAAATGATATATGGTATGATATATGTAGTTTCCGTTTATTAATCGAGGAATAGTAAATTAATATTTATTATATAGGTGGTTCGAATGAGTATGATGTAGGTCAAGACTTAAGGTAAGAAATTTCAATACTCTTGTGTGTTTTAGAGAGACATATGAAAATTCACCACTCATTTAATTTGGGTGGTTTATATATATAAAATTTTCATGTTACATAATTAATCCCATAATTTTTTATAATATTTAATGTTTAATTTTATGTTATTTTTCATTGGGGACTTTGATTCCAAATATTACTAAAGCAGTAAGTGATTTCTGTCTCCATTTGTCTTTTTAAAGATGAACATTTTGTCATGGACATGTATTCTTTCATGAGCTGTATATACATACCCATTAACATTAAATATCATGCATTTATTTATCCTAATGATATTTTATGATCTATTTTATTTTATTCTTTCATGGGTCTTATAATTCAATGATTCTAAAGTGGTATGTATTTTACGTTACAATATCATCAAATATTATGAGAGCCTATGATTATGTCTATAGAGATAAAATAATATGATTAGTATCCCATGAAACTAATTAACTTCTATATCCTATATTATTCATGATATATTCAATTAATGGTATCACTTTTCCACTCCTTAATAGTTATAAATATTAAGAATATTTATTTCATTTAATACAAATTTATTTGTTTCTATGTTCAAAATTACATTCTCAAAAAAAAACCATGTTTTCTAAAATTAAGTTCCAAAATGATTTATTATTTTGAAATGAATTCCAAATTTTATTTTTACCCATTTATGACTTTTGTAAAAATAAAATGAATGTAATCATTATTTTTTAACCAAAAATGTCCTTTTTTTCTTTTTTCCAAAAATTTCAAAGGAGTCTTTCTTACAATATATAGAGAATGAATAAAAATACCCTCCATTATGACCATTATTTTCATTAAACTTGAATTTATATTTTTCTTAGTTTTTTTGATAGAAATATATTTCTAAAATGTTTTATGTTTTTAATTTTTTTCAAAGAGGAAACGATATTTTTCACTTGAAATGTTTTATATAATTGTAAAATTTTCTTTTATATGATTTCATTTTACATTTCAAAAAAAATTAATTTTAAATATTACTTATGATTTTTTGTTTTCATAAATTGATTTAGAAGGAAATTTCTCCTTCCTTAAGAAACATTCAAGGTGATCAATATTTAAATATCATTCTCCAACTTTGATGAAATAACTTGATGTAACTTATTCTTTGTTTGGGATTTGAACCAAGTATATCATTCATAAATTTTCTATAAATGGTTTATGATGAAATATTTTTAGGAAACATTTATCTCTTCTGCATGTTATACCTGGATAAAATTGATATGAAACCCACTTTTTTTCAACTTGTTATTCAAAGATAAAATGATTATATTATTATGAAAACTATCTTATTTCAATGGTTTGGTATATGATTTTATGTTTATGATAACCATTTTATTTCATGGGTTATGATATAATGAATATTTTATGATCTTATGACACACATTTGTATTGTTATCATTATTAAATAGGATAGACCTATATCTCTCTTCAATGAATTATGTAATGATTAATTTTATATGATCTAAAATGGTACATGTGAGTTTATCCCAATCTTAAAAGTAAATACATAGGAGGTCATACCATGGTTAAAGTAGGTACAAGAGTGGTCATCCTAATACTAACATGTAATGAATCGTTATGGGTATCCTTGACCTACGATTTCAATTGTTATGTGTACTCACCTAATATATTTTTTACGATAATGTTATCCTCTCAAGAATCGCATTCCTTGATTCCCTAATGATTAATGAACTATGAAATAAAAATATTAATTCTATGAATCATGAATATGATCTCTGATATTCAGGGTAGTGTTACCAAATGTTATTCATATGTTATCATACATGTATGTTCATTTTATTCTTATGTATCTCCCTTATTTAGAATTTATTATCATTTGAGATCATCCTTTATCATATTTACTTATCCCATATGATGATGAAATATATTACATATCATATGAATAAAAAGGGTTCATGTCATGAGGATAACAGTGTGAGACAATGTAGTTCACCTATACAACATTTGTTTATATTTAAGTTCATCTAAATACAATAAATTATTATACTCATATGGTGAGTGTTAATGTAATGTAATGAATATTCATAAAATATGTTGTAATATCTTTGTACGATAATCTAGAGTATTTTAGGTGGAATTAGTGGAATGGATTAGATTTCCAATAGAATATTTTATGAGAAAACCTTTTTGATATCTATAAATTCATTTCTAAGTATATATCTAAGGATGAATAAAATTATAGGGATATGTATTTGAATTTTGTTAAAAGATAAACAATAATATTTCCAATAAATTAATTGAATTTCTTTATACTAATAATGGATTTGTATCTGGTATAGAGGCACCTCCGTAAAATGACTAAAAAAATGATCCATTGATCTATAATAAATTGTTACTTGGTGCACAAAAAGGGCCTTGTTAGACACATTCTTTGACACTCTAGGGGGTATTCATTGGTAGTTCCAAAACTCATTTTGAACCATTATGATGAATTTAAAAAATATGATAACAATTAATGTACTAGTATAATCTTAATGATTCATAGAATAAAAATAAGGTGTTATAATTTTCACATTCTATAAGTGGTTTTCCTGATTATATGGTTTCCCAATATGATTATTATTTCTCACACTGTTAATTTTTGACCTAGTCTATTGATATAACTGGATGATATCATTCTAACATTGAATATGATAAAAAATTAATTTGCTATGAGAATCCATATAAGATCATTATTAGAGGAAAATATATTCTGATTATTTCTAATCATCTATCATGGTATATGATTAACAATGTGAACTTGTATTGAGATTAATAACAGATAACAAGAGAGAAATAGAGTCCTTATGAGACTTCATTGGAAAAAAATAAAGAAATAATGATTTGGATTCCTAGATGTAAATATCGTTAGAAGAATAACTTGGTTAAATATTAAAAAAGGTGGGAAAGATGTAATCTAGATGGGAAATATGTTTATGATTGTGCTTCCATTGAAGAAATAGAATTATACATATCAGAAATATCAGTAATTATTTTTCTTACCCATATTATAAAAATAATTTATTCATGTATTATTATCTTATTACATTTATAGGTACATAATATAATTAAGAAAAGGATTTTTTGAAAATACCTCTTTATTTCACCTTTTGGTTTGAAATAAGTGTTCTTTGAAAACTATGTTTTCAAAAATAAATTTCTAAAATGATATAATATAATATTATGATGTTTAATATATATTATTTACCATGTTTTAACAATTTAAAAAAAATGAAAAGTATTCTTCGTTTCATTTTTCGATCAAGGAACGTTTCTGAACATTTCTGGTACAAAAAAGAATGTTCGGCATGTACCGACTTACATAACTTCGTACCATAATTTCATTCAATATTACATTATTCGATTAAAATATTTATTTTTAAAATATTATTTTAACCTAATATTCTATATTTTTTATTCAAATTAATGGGTTTTCAAAGAAAAATATTTTAAAATTTTGTTTCTGTTTTATTCTTTCAAGGAAAATAGTTTTAAACATGTTTTCAAGATTATATATTATGTTTTCAAGGAAAATGGTATTAAAATTGTTTCAATGAATTATTTATATGTTTTTATAGTATTTTATAACATAATGGTTATCAAAATTAAGAATGTTTTAAAAAGTTTTTTTCAAAGGGGGAATTTTAATTTCCACATTAAATGTGTTAAATGAAATTATATTGAATTATTTATAAGAAAAGGATTTTGTAAATGGTTTATAATAATGATTATAAAATAAATGATTTTTATTTAATAAGTAATCATTTTTATCTTTCAAAATAATTCTATATTCCAGATGACAATCTTTTTTGTATTTTATGTTCAATATGGATATGATCCAATAATTGTATTATTATTATTTCATGATTTTTTGATTTTTTATGTAATGATGTTTATGATAAATTTTTAACATAAAAAAGATATATTATTTAGAAACATGTTTTGTTTTCATGGTTTATGATTGATGAAATGATGACACATTTATAATTTTTATAGGTAATTATATGATGAAATGTATATGATGAGTATTTCATTTAATGGGTTATGATATGATTATTTACGATCATGTGAAATGTGCATGTATAACTAAACTATGGTATGGCTAGGAACTATATCTCCAACCAAATTATTTGGTAATGATAAATGGTATATGAGATCAAGGGAAAATAGGGTGTATCCCATACCCAAAAACACGAATATACATGGTTTGTATCCCAAGCTATAAAAAAAGTAGGTACATGGGTTTTAGACCCATATGTAAATTAAGAGGCTACAAAGGTTGAATCCTATACCTTAAGTTAATAGGTTTTATGGGTTTTTAGTCTAAACAAAAATATTTAATATGGGTTATTATCCCAAAAATTATCATGTTATTATTGTCTTGGTTGGTAGCCTTGACATATGTTCGTTTATTCTTATGTGTATTTCATAAATTCCATGTCTTACTCTTATGTTATGACTTCAAGGATTATCCACATTCATTCACTATGATTCATGTATTATGAATACATAATATCTCTTCCCTTATTTATTGTTATTGTCCTTGATATGAAATGTATGATCCTATAATTTTATGATCACATGCTCATACCCATATGATATTGTTTATGATTTCATATCTCCCTTGTTTTCCATTATTAATCATCTGATCTAACCCATTTTTTTATTACTTACATAATTTATGAATATATGTGTGATTTATAATATTTATAATAGGGTTTCAAGTCATGGAGAACTTATCTTGAGATAATTTTTATCACACATGTACCTGGGATTGCTTTAATATGTTTCAAAAGTCTCTAAACTAATACATTATTTATTTGAGTGTTTTTATAATGTATGGAATATTCCGAAGAAATATTGTAGTATATATATATATATGTTAATACTAGAATTTTATAAATATAATTTACCAAAATCCATCCTCCCATCCTATATTCATTATTTTTTACATAAATCTATCAATGATTTGCTTTTTACAAAACCTAGGGACCATACCCATAAAAGCGGTAATGTTCATCAATTAGTGTTTTTTTCTTATTTCTTTCCAAACCTACATAAATTATTATTATAACATGATAATATAGTAACCTAAGATTAATAAATATAATAATATATGGTTATTTTAATGGAATGACCAATGACCATCTCCACTTCCATAAAATGTGTTACGAGATAATCTTTTGTGTGTACAAAGGATTACACTTTCAAGAACTGTTGTCCTTACTTTTTCCATTATAACATCTCAAGGATTTTAATAATGAGTAAATTATATTATATATATTATATTTATGATATTATTATTATTTTGGAATTATAATATCACACATACATTAATTATATCCATTTTTTGGTAATATTAAAATGTCGCAGGTTATGAGGGCAAACTACCACCTCGTTAAGTGATGTGATTCATTCACGATATACATAAAAGGTAATAGGATTGGATTTTTAAAATAAATGAACTATATATTAAACTAAAATGATTATTTAATGATAATATATAAATTAACATTCTTTCATTAAATCTGAAATGAAAATTGAAACAACGTCCATTATACATACGACATACAATATCCATAAACAGTTCATTTGATTTTCTATCAGGAAATATTATATATTGATATAAATATATATATAATGAATATAACTTATATTTATATAATTCTTTAAATTTTGGATATCATATAACCATGATCAATTTAATAGGTCCTAATTTAACTAATGAAAACAATTATGTAAAAAGTGGCCATTACCCGAAACGTGACATTACGTTGAATTGTTAATAAATTGGTAATAAGAGGATATAGGTAAATCATATATCATAAGTTATATGTATTTTTTAAGTAATATTTTTATAATAGATATATATTTATAATACATGAGGTTTGAGTGAGTACTATGGATTTAAAAATGTATGGTAAGATATTTCTAGACTCTCTTATATTTTCAAGAGACATATGAAAATTCTCAACTCACTTCTTTTTTGTTGGGTATATACTGTCCCTATAAAATTTTATATCATGAATCCCATTATTTTATGGATTATTAAATTTTCATTTTAATTTATTATTTCTTGGGGATTATAATTCAAAATATTACTAAAGAGATAAGGTATATTTGTCTGAATTTTTTTCTTTGTTATGTATGTTATGTTATGAACATATATTCATTAATGATATTTAAATAAATCACCATAAAAAATATCACATAATTAATTGATTTATCATCATGATATTCTTACTTTTATTTTATTTTATTCTTTCATGTGGCTTATGATTCAAATATTCCAATTTTAAAATTATTAAATGTTAAAATCCCATCATTTCCTGGGATTGTTTATATTTAACTTTCCAATGATAAAATATTATGATAAAAATCTCAATGAAATTAAGGATTATTATTCTAAAATGGTTATTCATTATATTTTCATTTAATGTTAACATTTTTCTAGTCATTAGTACAAAATTTTATATCTAAAATATTTCTAGTTGTATGGGTAAATGTTTTCAAAAAAATTAATCTTTTGCCCAAAAAATTATAATTTTTCCAAAACATAGATTACAAATAATTATTGTAATTTAAATTCAATATTTTAGATCAAAGTAAGAAAAAAAATTTTAAAACATTTTGGAATGTCTAATTTTATATTCGTAAGAAATTTTAAATGTACGTAATTTTAAATTATAAATTATTTATTTCAATTGATCTATTCTAAGTGAAAACATCAAAATATAATTATTGTCCTATTTACATTATAATTTCAAATCCATATTCTATTTTGAATAGTTTCCAAATATTTTATTTTTGACATGCATGTTAAATTTTATCCATTACACATAAATCATGTATCTTCATTATATTTATATATTTATCTTTATGCTCATTCTTTCTAAAATCACAAATTGAGTAATAAAAATATCAATATTCAATCATAATTTCAGATTAATGTTATTTTTCACCATCATAAGGAGTAGAATTATGGTGTAAATTCAATTTAATGGATGTAAAAAATAGATAATGTTTTTACATTTGTCAGCCATGGAATAGTATGAATTGATAAAGATGTACTATAAAATAATCTATGTGTATTTCATCTCCTTCCACAATCTATTTAATTTTTCATCAAACATCATTTTATAAATTATTTTAGGATATTATGAATATGTGTGGAACTTTATTTTACATTCATTAAATATTAGTTCTGTAAACATTTTATCCATTTTTTTCATTTCCTTTATTATAATATATAATTTCATAATTTTATCTTTTGATGAATTATTTATTTGTGTAGAATATCATGTTCTCCCTTTATTTTGATCAATATTTTAATCATTCCCTGAGTCTTATTCACAAAAAATTGTTATTTAATACATAATTAAAACCTTATATTTAAACTCGGATACCTAAAATGATAATTATTTCTATTTAACATCATAAATTTTTACAAAATGTTATCTTATAGAAAACACCAACATTTCAATCAGTTTAATAACATGTGTTATTATAATATTTCATAATCCAGAGAAAGAAACTGCAGGTCATCTCTAACTGATAATTAGAATTCTCTTAATTCCTAGAAACTACTTTTTGTTTCTCAATGGTTATCAAAGTAAAATAAATTTATTTATGGTCTCATTTTTTCTATAATATTGTTTTGAAATATACACATTAGATTTAAATTTAATAGTACCTTACTTTTTATAGGTTCTTAGTTTATTTATTTAATGTTAGATGTTACCTCATGAGATACAGTTGGTTTAGCCAATATTTGATTATTTTTTCATATTGATAAACATTATTAAACTATTCTCTTCCTAGAGAATAAAATAACACATTTTTAACATTATAGTTATTGTCATTGCATTCTAGAATTCCACACTGCATTTTTTATAGGATATTTTATTGTTTCATAATTTTCCCCTATAGTTCACCTAATATCTTACCCATCCTTCTTAAATAAATTTTATTTTATATTTTCTTCACAAAATATTTTTAAACAATAAAATTAATAAGGTCAATTTGTATCATCTCTTTATGATCTAGACGGATACATATTAATATATTATTAATGAAAAATTTAGTAAACTAATAGGCACTCAAATAATACCCTCAAGACATTATCAATTTTTAAATCATTAAAAAATATTTAAAGAGAGGTGAGGAAAGTAATAAAATTTATCTAATAAAACATTATTTTCCTAGTGGAATGATCAAGATGGGTGTCAAGAATAATGACCAAGACTACAGTTTCATAGAGCTCGATCCAAAATTTATTATGTTGGTATAATAAACATGGATGTCGAATCCTGAAGTACTGAATAGTTTAGTAGTTGTGGAAAACTAGATAAAAAAAAGACATTCATTACAACATGATAGGAAGAAAAAACAAATAATATCCATTGGAAGCAACCATAACTCATATATTAACCATGGAAGTCATTCAGAATATATATTGTCACATCCTTAGGACAAATCGAACATAAGAAAGGGGTGAGCTCGGATTCTCAATAAGGGTAATTAATAAATCAGTATCTAATTTTAAAAATAAGTAATGATAAATGAATAAAACTAAATTACATTATATCATAATCTATATCCTAATACAGATAGAATAAAATATTACTAAATAATTCCATATAAATAGTAACCTGAGAATGATGCTTAACAACAGATATTATACTAAAAAAATAATCCCATAGATTATCAATTAATAATATCAAAATGAGTTAATGTATAATTGTTCACTTAATAAACTTACCATTAAGTCTTAATCCAATACATTTGAAAATAAATGGTTAAGGAATCAATAGGAATCATTTTGGTTTTGTCTCATGAGACCTAGAAATGAATCGAAGGGCTATTGTGGGCCCCTATTATCACTTAATATGTACAATGGATTCCTCATATGAATTTGGTTAATCATAAATAACATTTACATATGACCTGTAAATAAAATTCCCAAAATTATAAACATAATAACTAACCATTGTGAGAAGTATGTTTAATGATATCAAGACTGGACATCCACACCCTAACTAATCATAAAATATATAGTAAAATACGGTATATAACAATAATATAATATAAATATTAATAAGTAAAATTATTCAAATGATGGGCTGAAATATATTAAAATACTATAATAAATTTTTTAAGTTATTATTAAGAGAAATACAATTTTTACTCTGAAAATAATAGTTCTTTTGGAAACACATTTGTATTTGTCATATTAAAAAAACCATAAATGGAAAACAATGTTTCATAAAATCATTTATGATTCAATAAAAATAATTTTCTATTATAATAGTTTATGGAAGATTCTTGACATTTGGTAATAAATTTAGAATTTCCATTTAATCGGGCATGCATATCGGGAAAAATTGAGGGGATAACTTACTAAAACATATATTTCCCCATAAAATAATGATTAAATGACCATGATAAATTATTAAAGAGAATTTAAATATACTTTTGAAGAATTAAATATAAATAACTAATAATTATATTGGTGTAATGAGTGAGAAATAATAACCTATATGAAAATGGATGTATGGGATGAAACCCGTACATTATGTCTGAATGTATTCTGCACTTGGGATTAATGTATTAGATAATATAAATAGGCCAATTAGTAAATGAATTCATATCATATTCAACATATATTTTATTTATTATAAATTTTTATTTTTATTAATTTCATTTTGGATGAGTCTAGAGATTCAATTTCTTCGTTCAAGACTGTTTTTTCGTTGGTTTTCATGATTGGAATACTTTTAGACATATACCAAAGATCCTATAAAATGAAAATAATTCCCAATAATTGATTTTTTTTGTTTTTAATTAAAATTAAAAATATTCTATATTATTTAATATTACTTTTATTTCAAATATTAGGATGCTTCATTATATCTAACATTAATGGCATTTATTTAGATTATTTTTGTGGTTTTCCAAACATCAAAAACTAGATTTGTCTTATTAATTAATATCATAAAAATATAATGGTTCCATAACAATAATTGAATTAAAATTTTTATTATGAGATATTGTTTAACCTTTTCTTTATAACCATACTAGAATGATGAGTTTAAAAGAGAAAATTTGTCTACCCCGAAGGTTGTAAATTGATATAGTTCGGACGATGTTTTCATCTTTAATATAATAGAAAATTGATAGTATATTTGATTTTGGATTTTATACCGGCATAATAACATTATATTATATAAAATATTCATTCTTTATCATGTCACTTTTTAAATGGTTTGTGAGCGATGGATAATAAAAGAAACGCAATTGAGAGGAAAATATAAGAAAAGAATGGGGATTTTTACTTCATTATTTCTTCTCCTTAAGAGCCTCCTTTTGGGGATTGATTTTTGATTTTTTCAAGAAAATCTGATATAGTATGTTTTGGGGTATATGGAATAAGATTTGGAAGAAATTTTACAAGGATCCAATTTTGAATGGTGTGAGGATAATAGGTAGTGAGTTATGGTATTTATAGGGGTGAGAGGGGTGATTTCTCTTTATTTAATCAATATTTTATAATTATGAATCAAAACTATGATTTTTTTTGATAAATATAACTAAATATATTTAAATAATTATTGGGAGTTTGAGATTATGGGCTTACATAATCCACATATCATCCATGACTCAACAATTAATGTATTTATCATTTACCATAAATTATCATATTTTACTATTCATCAATAATTCAAGTATTATATAGATGTCCCAAAAATACAACCTTTCCATTTATCAAAATTTAAAATTAAAAATTTGTCACAATTTTTTGAAAATTATTTTATAAATATGAAAAATTTATTTTTAAATTTAATTATTCATTTACTCGAATAAAGATGATTTTAATATTACAACTATTTTTAGGAAATTTTAAAAAAATAAATTAATGTCACATAAAATTATATTATATTCATAAGAAATAATATATATTTACTTATTAGTATATATTAGGAGAATTTATTTCTATTAAATCATTATATTAATTATAAATTTTTAATTAAATATTTAGGACATACAAAAATAAATAATCTTAATAAACCATTTTTAAAACATTTATTTACTAATTTCATGAAAAAAAGATACAATTATATAATATTTAAGATACATAAATGTTTTTATACTTTATTTGGTGATTTTATTTTTCTAATGGGAACATTATTATTCCTCATGGTCACATTATTATTCCAACTGTCACATTACTAATCTTAAAAACTGAAACTTGTCAGAAAATTACCAAAAATTTAACCCAAGTAAATTTTGATATTAGGATTAAAAAATTGATATTCTTGTCAAATAATATTTATAATAGTTTAAAATTTTATATTTAAAACCAGTTAACCATTAATATTTTGTAAAACTACCTTTTCAAAATATACCCTTTTAATTACAAAATTGAATTTATACTTATCTCATGACTCTAAAATTATTTTGGAAGAATGTAAAAAAATATATTGAATATATTATATATATATCTTATTAAGATATTTCAATAATTTTGTTTTGAAAAATTTAATTGTGGAGTAAAAACTATGTTTTATAAATATACACCATTTATGTTCAAATGGTTTTCATTTTTAAGTAATTTCATAAATATCTGTAATCTATATTTTCATAATTTATCTAATATAATTCATTAATTTAATCCCCTAAAAAAGGGAGAAAAAATATTAATTAAATAATAATATTTATTTAATTGTTAATATTGTATGTTATCGAAGAAGTTATAATTTAATAGAGGCATACCGTAAAATATTGGGGGGTTACATTTTCCAATCCTTTAATAAATTAAATACTTATAATTAGAAATTGTTCTTATAAAATAATAGGTTGATACTTTAAAAATATTTTATGGGAAACCCATATAAAAAATATGGTTAATAAAATATCCTCTTATTACAAGGGAAAGAGAAATTTAAGGTCACCACAAAACTATGACTTCAGGTATGAAATCATTTGTGGAATGCAATACCATGGACATGGAAGAGAAATATAAATATCATTTTATGATGGATAGTGATATAAAACATGTTCATTATAGTGTTAAAAATTAAAAACTAGAAATATTGGGATTGGTTAAAGGATAAATAATTTATTAGAAAGAAAAGTAAATGGTTAATGTTTTTTACAAATATATTTTTCCATGATTTGAAAGATTATTTTTATATTATGATAAAACTAATTAATTACTTTTCATTTCATAATCATATCATCATAATTTGATTGTTATTTGATAGATTTTAACTTCAACCTTCACACGTAGTAATTAATGGTAAAAATAATTTTCCTAGTAAGAATCACTTTTGTGAACTATATGATCCACAATAAATTTCCTCATTATTTATATTTTTAATGAAATAAAAATGGATATAATAGGTTATAAAATGTGATAAATCACACTTTAATCATAGTAAATAATTTCCCCGATCCATTCCACTATTATTTGAACATAAGGCTCATCCAAAATATGCCTATCAAAATTCAAAGCCAGAATGTTTTGAACGAAGGCCATTAATTTTCAAAAATCTACAAAACATAAGATTCTCCCAAATTATTTAAATCTTATTATAACGTACCTAATATATGAATACATAAATATCTTTTAATTCTTTATGAAACATGCATGCTTTCAATTCTATAATGAATTAGTACTGCATTATAATCCATATATCTTATAAATCCAATATATATAGAATTACTGCTAAAATACTAAAATAACATAATTCTAGAATCTAAATGTAGACAAATTAACCATACATTTTCGTCTAAGGTAGTAGAATAAGAATAACCATGATTGATTTTCTAAATATGAGCTATATTCCCTTGTCACTTTATAAATTCATTTATATAGCGCACCATATCATTATATATGATGTGTAAAATATTTTCAATGTATTTACTCCTATTTCAATAGGGAGCATGGTGACCATTTCCACCACACATAAAGTAGAATAATTTTCCTCTTAATCAAATAACCAGGATTTTCCTTCCATATTCATCACATGTGGGAAAATACATCATTCCCTTCTTCGCCATATCAAAGTTATTTCTACTTTTCCTCTTCTTCTCTTACTTCATTATAAATCCATAATAGTTATAAAAATGATTCATGTTTTTGTCAGATCATGATAATATAACCTGATATGATGAGAATGTTTTAGAGACTTGTACCATTTAAAAAAATATCTTAAACTGATAAAAGAAATGATCAATCTTACTCATTTGATTTTGTTCATTTATGTTGTTCCAATTTCATCCTCTAGGTTCCATTTGAAAATAATGGAATACACTAGATTAGATCATAACATTATGAAACATAATGTATAATCGCAATACTAGTAAAATACTATAAAAATTTAAAAAATATACAAATAACTAATCTCATAATACTAGACATGGTTTATTTGGGGATATATTTAATTCTAAATCCTTTATAATGGAGAGTAATGAAAAGTAAATTTTTCGAAGAATATCCCCCTGGTGTATCAAAACTAGTATAAAGTAAGGCCCATTGTCGTATACCAGGTTACTCCAAGTCATGCCTGGGTAACATTGCAAGATTTGTTACCCCTATGTATATTTGTTCATGAACCATGTCAAATTGTTTCATCTAGCCATAGATGTATTTATAGGATTACCAACATAATATCTACCTTACTAAAATTCTTGGATGTTCTTATACTAATATATTAAATGTAAATATTAGAGTTATGTTACCTAATCTTTGTTTTTTAAATTTATTTTCCATGTTTTCTACTAAATTGTCTCTGATACGAACAGTAATGTCCCAACACCCAGTTTCCTAGATATGGCTCCTTACATTATTAAATTTTTATAATAAAAAAATAATTCAAATATTTATGGACATAATAATTTAATGTTTTCTGAAAACCTTATAGAAAAATAAGTTTTACATTACATCATTAAAGAAAAAAACTATAAAAGAACTCCATTGGAAACATCCATAACTCCTAGATTATCACTATAATTAATTCATAATATAAATATTCTCTTATTGGGTATAAATAAAACATCAGAAAGGGGTGGTCTCAGAATCTTGGTAAGGGTATATAATATAGAATTAGCTAATATATTAAATAAGGTAGTGTGAATGCAAAAAACAAATGACAAAAGAACATAATTTTGAGCATAATATGGAAAGAATAAAAGCATAATAAATAATTACATATAAATAATCACATTAGAATAAAGAATATTCATGGAAATTGTACTACTCGAATAATCACAATGGTTTACAATTTTATAAATTAGAATGAGGCAATGCATAATTCAAGACATCATACACATACCATAAAGGCCTTGGCCAAATCCATTTATGGTTTGTCATGTGAAAACTATCGATGTATCAATGGGAAATAAAGAACCCCACCCATCACATACTAACTCCAATTCATTCCTCATGTAAATGTGTTTAAACATACAAAACAAATACAAATTCAATGTAAATATCTTTCTAATATATATAAACAAAATCACTATCCATTCTGAGTATTGTAGTGAATAGTATCAAGATAACATATCTACAGTCAAACAGACCATAAACTATTTAATAAAATATGTTTAATTAATGACATAGTATATCAATATTAATAAATAAAAATATTAAAAATATAATTTATGAAACATCCCCAAATGATAAATGGTTAAATTTCTAAATGATACGACTCATGTCAATAAGGTGAACCTTCCTTTTCGGAAGCCTATCTGATTAGAACTCCATAGTTTATCATGAATGGCTAGGAATAGTGATTAGGACGACTGACCTTCTTGGAAGTATCCCAAGGTGTGTGTGAGTGAGGAAAAAGCACACTAGAAAGGACATGTGTTGGCCAGTGCAGAAAGTCATCAGTTAGATGACCTATTCGGGCATGTGGGTGGTCACCAGGGTAGGGACTACATGTTTGTGGGGAAACCGGTGGTACCTTGCAGGCCAGGATCCGATGGTCGTGTTAAGGTGGGGTGCCTATGTTGTCAGGAGGGCCCAGTTGTTAAATTTGGTATCAAAGGAATATCCTACCGTATGTGCGGTGCACTTCCTGGGATGAGATGTAGGGCCCATAATAAGGGGTTTGTTCTCTAGGAGGGGGGTGGGGTGACTGTAACATCCCCAAATGAAAAAGGGTTAAATCAATAAATGGTATGACTCATGTTAAGAAGGTGAACCTTACTTTTCATGAGCATGTCTGATTAAAACTCCATAGTTAAGCGTTCTAGGCCTAGAGTAGTGATCAGGATGGGTGACCTTCTAGGACGTTTCACATGGTGTGTGAGTGAGAGAAAATCACACAGGAAAGGACATGTGTTGGAATGTGGGGATATTCATTAGTCAGATCACCCGTTCAGGCACGTGGCTGGGACACAAGGTGGGGACCATGTGTCTGCGGGGCAACTGGTGGTACCTGGTGGGCCAAGACCCGATAGTCATGTTATGTCATGGTGTCTGGGCTATGGGGCCCAATTGTTATAAAACAAGAATCATCATGTTATATATACCATACCATATATCCTTATACATTATTCTTATTATTATATAAGGGTTCTGGCTAGCATTATGGTTCTATGTTTGAGATATAGGGCCCACAAAAAGGTGTTGTGCTCTAAAGGGGGGGGGGGGTGATTGTAACATCCCCAAATGATAAAGGGTTAAATGACTAAATGAAATGACTCATGTCAACAAGGTGAAACATCCATTTTGGGAGCCTATCTGATTAAAACTCTATAGTTAAGCGTGCTTGGCTTGGAGTAGTGATCAGGATGAGTGACCTTTTGGGAAGATGCATAGGGAGTGTGTGAGTGAGGGAAAAGCACACTAGAAAGGACATGTGTTGGCATGTGGGGACAGTCATTAGCCAGATGACACATTCAGGCATGTGTTTGGGCCACAGGGTGGGGACCACGTGTATGTGGGGCAACTGGTGGTACCTAGTGGGCTAGGACCTGATGGTCGTGTTAAGGCGGGGTGTCTTGGCTGTCAGCGAGGTGTAGTTTTTATAGAATAGGAATCATTATGTTATATATATAATACCACATATCCATATATATTATTCCCATTTTTATATATGGTTCTGACTGGCATTGTGGTTCTATGGTGGAATCAAGTATATATTATACACTCCTTCAAAGTAAAAATGAGAAACAAATAACCAAATATATGAGCAATATAAAATATATTTATATAGGTTCTAATGATAAATAATTTTGTGTAAATTAATGAAAAAATAAGAAAAACTATAGTTAAAATTGAATATTTTTCACTTATCACACGTATGAATGATCACCTGCAAAATATGGATATGATGAAGGTATAAACATTCTATACAACACAAAACCACATCTCTTTCGGATCTATAGACATGTATGGATATGTCTTGGTCAATGAAAAAAAATCAATTCATTTCCTAAGATAAATGTACTATATTTGAGTGATTCTTGGGTACCCATCTTATATGGTAGCTTGACCAGTGAGTGAATACAACATTGTCAATAACCACCAATGTGGTACCTGGAAAGCCAGGACCTGATGGTCGTGTTAAGGCATGGAGTCTGGGCTGTCAGCGGGGCCTAGTTGTTATAGAACAGGAATCATCATGTTATATATAGAAAACCACATATCATTATACATTATTCCCATTATAATATAGAGTTCTCACTAGAATTATGGTTCTATGATGGAATCAAGTATATATTATACACTCCATGAAAGTTAAAAATGAGAATCAAATAACCAAATATATGAACAATATAAAATATATTGATATAGGTGCTAATTATAAATAATTATATATAAATGAACGAAAAAATAAGAAAAACTATAGGTAAAATTGAATATTTTTCACATATCACTCATATGAATGATCACATGCAAAATATGGAAACGATGAAGGTATAAACATGCTCTAAAACACACAAACTCATCTCATTAAAATATATAGACATGTATGGAGGTGTCATGGTCAATGAAAAAACTCAATTCATTTCCTAACATAAATGTACTATATGTGAGGGATTCTTGTGTACCCATCACCTATGGTAGCTTGACTAGTGAGTGACTACAACATAGTTGGTAACTACCAACATGGTACAATACATAATCATGAAAAAAAATTATTTCCATATCGTATGATATGTATAATGTAAATAGTAAAATAAATAAAATAAAATAAAAAAGATACAATAAATTAAAAATAAAAAATAAAACCTAGAATTGACTATATGTGTCGTGTATTGAAAAAAAACTCAACCAGCATTAGAACTATAGTGTTAGGATTGTCATGTATATTATTAATATACATATCCAAAAACATTTCTATCCCCATTCATATTGATAGGATATAAACTTACACAAATATATTGGATTTCTATTTATATATTTTATGCATCTATAAGGATACAAACAAACCCCTTTAATGATTTTTATACAATATAAATACATCATAATTCCCTTAGGTGAGCTATTCAACCTGTTTATAATTTAATATGTCTTCTACACATGTCCCTCTATAGATATTTCACACCTTCCATTATGGATTATAAGTCCATGTTGATGGAATATGAAGGCGACACTTGAGCACTAAATTAAAGAATATAGAGAAAGTAATTATGATATATATATATATAAAAGATTATTGATCAATAGTCATATCATATTAATAAAATTCATTGCTAATACAAATCCATAGGCTAGAAGAATTAATAATAGGTCTCTCGGGGCTACCTACAGACACCTCTGGTTATCAAACATTAAATGTATCTCTCAAGGATACATTCAAGTAGAAATGTGATCACAGCATCAAACATTGTCTCATGGGATAAAAAAAAACACATATGACTAGGTCATTAAATATGTTATCACGGGATACACAATCACAAAAATGTGATAAAGGAATAAAAAACGATCAAGTTAGATATGCATACAAAATGGATAAATGAATCAATCATGGAACTAGTCCAACCATGAACATAAATTCTAAAGCAATAAACAATGACAATATGTCCAATATGGACCTCTGTACCATGTTTGAACATATTTCTTATTATTTTAATTAAATTGAGATACCAATACCTAATTAATTAATGATGAAACTTGGGATCACATTTTAAATTTGATTTATTTCCTTTAATTATGTTTTTTATTGATCATTAAACAACTAATCCTAACATTTTATTTAATATTTTGAATTTATCATAATTTTTTCAAATTATATAACCACAAATTACATTCACATAAATGATGAATAATACCATATAGAAGTGTACTCAAAACCACCATCATGAAACAGATCTTACTTTAGTCCATGAAAATCACATGTTTTTCATCCAACTCATCTATTTCAATTTATACACTATTGTATACTATGAGGTTCTTCTCCTGCACCAACATTAATAAATAAATAATCATAAAAAAATTATAGTTTATTAAATTTTTACAAGGTACCTCACACTCAAAGAAAAAAAAATGAAAACTTTCCAAAACACATACTGGATATCCCTAACTAGATATTACTACACCAAATATCTAATAATTACATATAACATGATATTGATTTCATGTTAAAGAAAATAAATATTACATTACTATGATATAATGGTTAATTTAATAAAGTAAAATTTTAACATATAGAATAAAGATCCATAAAGAGGTATACTGTTTCCGCATTGTAATCAAATGGAGTTCATCCTATCCCAATAAAATTTTTATTCTAATATGAGAAAAATCCTCAATTATATACAATAATATGATTGAAAATTTTAATATTATTTATGGAAAAGAAAATAATATATCACAAATAAACATATCATCATCAAAATAACCAATAAAAACACGATCATTGTCGCAATACATCATTTATTTAATGAAATCCAAAACCACGTCATTCGTGAACAATTCCACCTTAATACTTGGGAATTATCATCTAATTATCTAGTAGAATTAAATCCAACATTAATTTGATTATTATTTTGATCAACTAGATAATTATATCAAGATAATAGATGAATTTCTGTATATTATGTTCATAATCATACTTATAGATCATCCATGAAGAACGAAATAGCAACCCACCACCGCCTAAGGCAGAAATAATTAGTGATAGATAAATAAACAAGGACCTAACAAAATTTGATGTTGGATGTTTCATAGATATAAACAAAATCAATGTGTGAATTTTACTAAGTGAAGGTAGGTGAATCAGGCTAAATGTTCTTATAATTGATGAGCCAAATAGTTAAATCCCGAGGAGACATGGTGGATAGAACTACAGAACTATTCTCCAATAATTAAATTCTATGTTTAGACTAACGTATCACTTGTCAGGGAACACCTACTCTCTTGTTTCCTAACATCCACTATGTGTAGGCTCACTTATTGGCTGATGTGTTCTATGTGTATAAATACAACTACCCACACACAAGATCTCTAATGGCTGCATCAGAATCATAGGCTACATCAAACTATATCCACAAAATTTATAATCCAAAAATTCTGCCTTCAATATTCCATTCATGTATGAAAGAAACACTTACAATTCATTATATAAGATTAAAATCAGTTTGATATATGATTATCTAAATGATCCCCCTCCCAAATTATAAGTTCCACATCCCATGACATTCATGTTTCATAATTATGTGGGTGATAATAGCCACCACTACCATTACTGGTGTTTTTGGATCACTGATCAGAATGGGATGATGCATGGTCTGCTATTCCTTATGTATTTTCATCCTTATAATTCAACAACTAGTCGAGGTCACCCTTGTAGATCTATGAAATGTTATTAAATATCATTCATGACACTATCATTTAGTGTAAAAACATTATTTTAACTCTTAAATTACATTACTGGTTGGAAAACAATGATTACTGCAAATAGGGATGATTTTTATATTGAGAATATAATAATGGATTCTAAATTTTCATATTTTGGGAATCTAATAATTGATAAAAAAGTATCCTCATGTGAAAACACAATTAATTATTTTACCATGATGATGAAATATACATTCAATGTGTTGGGTATCTAAGGACCATTGAATCATGAATTCTACCCCCATCATAAAATGTGATTTTTTTTTAAATTTTAGTTGAATCATATAATTCTAACAATAATAGGAAAAACATTATTATCATATAATGCTTCAGAGACTCATCTTGTAGGGAATATCCCACACATCACATGAGGTATGACATTAGACACATCACCAATGTGGGGAAAGTAGATTGTATAATTTTGACTTAATCTTCATAGGTTCAACATCTATTTATCCATTGGATCATCACCTATGGAAAATATTCTTATTAATATGAAGTGATCATCAGTTTAAAGTTATGTAATGGGGATTCATATTTATTGTGTCCAATGAAGATGTAACCCCATATTTTATCCATTTATTCTTCAATCATAGGGTTAATTTATAATGATCACACGTCCAATGAATAATAATCACATACTAGGGTATAAGTAGTTTGGAATACAATGCTGTAAAAAATTCCAATGCAGACCTTTTATATGAATGTTGGTAGTATTAGTATACATGTGAAAATGTGATCATGTTTTTTATTTTCCACCACCAAAAGAGATGATGGATATATGGTACTATTGTTATTGAATATAAAAGATTCATACAATATATTATTTTTGGATATGGGGATAAAAACCATTATACTTTTACTACATAATTTATGGTTATGTGGAATCACTGATCTATAATGTTTTATGTCATGTGCTAAGGAATATTAGGTCATGAAAACACTGAAAAAAAAATAGTGTGGGTCTTGTGCATAGATGTAAACACAGTACTTTAGTGTATCTTCTTATTCTCATCCCATGAGGTATCCTATTCTCACCACAGATGGTAAGATCATATTTTAATGACATGCACCGAGGAAATTTTCATGCATTTTATGTTTTTTACATGAAAATTGTTTCATATAGCTTAAATATTTATATTTAAAAAATGTTTTGGGGTTTCACATGGATTGTACAATTCCTATTTAATGCGGGAGTAGAGAAAATTACAATTATACTCATTGTAGGCTTCACTGGGGAAAGGTAAGGTCTACCTTGATGATGAATTTAATAGTCCATATGTATCCAGTAAATATTTTATGTTCTTGATAAAAGTTTTATACCCTACCCATTTCTGTAAACATGTACGGATACCAGTCATGATGATGGTTGAATCAAGGGTAAATACTTATTTAGTAAGAATAAGGTTCATATGAACTCATCAATAATTATTCAAGGTTTACATAAATGAGGCATAAAACATAAGTTTGAGGATTTGAATTTCTAAATTTAGATATGTACTTAATTATGAGTTTTTCGGGTGAGAAGGGTATCCCATATAAGTGTGGTGTATCACTACTCTTAGAAAGAGTTTCACTATGGATAATAATAATGTGGAACCCTATTTACTATGAAGCATATCTATATATCATGAAGGGTGCTACTGGTGTAATGAACTCTCATTTGAACATTATCCATCATTAATTCATTAGTCAAAGAATCAATTTTTTGGAATTTTTGAAGTATATATAACTATATAAATTCCTGTGGCCTCAAGTGTGTAAATGTTTGATTTTCCATTTTTTATTGCTCCAATCATAAGTGAAAAGGTTGGTATCCCTTGATATGGGGTCTGGAATCCAAATTTCTTGGTTTTGTAGAGGGATCACGATTGATTGTGTGAATCATTTCAATATAACTAGATGTTTTACTTTCATAGGTGCATCGATGTAAATTTGAGGAATTATGGGGACATATGAATGGTGGTCCATTCCCAAATACAATTGCTTGTTTGTTTTTTATTCTCTTATTGGAAATATTTTCACGGATTAATCATTATGACCCTTATCATATCCCATAAATGTTTTTCTATTCTTCAATATTCCCTCTAATGAAGTTTTATAACATGTTGGATGGGGGATGATTGAATTATAAGTCCCAAAAACTATAATCTTTCGACATTTGTTTCCCCAGTCCTAGAACCCTAGAAAAATATTGGAACAAAAATATTGGACCCCACATGTTGTTTTGTAATATCATTTGTTCCATAATTTTTAGTTGAATATTACCATTCATTATATTTATATAACCCAGATAATTAGAACTCCTGATACTACTTTTTTCTATGAAAAAAGTGTGAATGATTTCTTCCACAAACATTATTAGATTCAATAAGGAGCTTCCAAATGGAACACCATTATAAAGGAATAATGATTTTTGAAAAAATAATTCATAAACTAGACATAATTTTTTTTCTCCAAAATTATACGATTGTCACTAATGGTACTAATACTTCTACATCACATAGGGGGGATTGAAATGAACATAAAAATTATAGAGATATTCCCAAATAAATTAGTGTCTGACACAGTCACTGTGTTATGAGCCCTCAATCAATGCTATTATGTATATTTTTATAATATAATGCTATAAAATTATTGGATAGTGATGAAATTTATATCCCATGTATTGTTCAATATTATATTGGTTATTGATTGAGGAGATATATGATTATTTACATATAGAGATGGGACCCTTCCAGTAATGGTTTATAGACCAAAAAACAATAACTACTCACACTATTTGATATCCAATAATGACCATCAAGGTATAGGAACTAGTTATAGAAACATATCAACCTCAGAATGATTTAATTTTCAAGTCGTTCATTATATACCCCATTCAAGGAATGAAAAGAGTTTGATATTTTTATCATGTTAGAAGCATCACTAATTAATGTGAATGGGTATACTAGATATATTATTCATGTATTGTATTTAGGGATAATATCAAAGGGGTTTTATAGTTACCCAATATTTTCATACATTAACATTACATAACATTTTCAGTGTACATGAATCATTACACATGTAGATTTCTAAAGACATTATTAGTTTGGTCACTTTTCAATCTTGGAAACAATAACTTTGGTACATAAGTGAAATAAATTATCTCTCACTAGGTTCTTCATAACTGTCACCATTATAAGATACATATTACATAATACGTATCTTCAGAACATTCAAAAGAAAAATAAATAGGGGTGAACTCAAATTCTCAATAAGGGTAAATAAGGGAAACATGTAAGTATATAAATTTATATAGGGGTATATGTATGTGATTATAAGATTATATGATCATACATTGGATATAATGTGATTAAAATTATGAATTATGGTATAAAGGTTGATAGTTCATAAGATATGAATCTGATAGAAATAAAAAAGATAACCATCAAATCATAACATAAGAATAAAACATGGAATTTTGGTAAGCACAAAATAATATATAATAATTATATAGTTGTCAAGGAATTACTAAAAAGGCAACATTAATGGAATATTTCCTTTAAAGAACATGTTTGACATCCTATTCCATCCATGTATTACTAAATTATGTTCAATATTCATCCTAGCCCTGTTTATAAGGCCCCAGCCTTAAAACTTACTTAATATTGAATTAAATGAATAATTCACATTGAGGATCTTTTCAGGTTTAGAGTTTTAGAGAATTAGATCATTAATAATGAATTACAATCCACATTTAAACAAAGTGGTTACATAAAAGATAGTACTCGTTTTCCCCATCAACAGAAACATATTTAAAATAAAACTTGGATTCCTTCTTGACACTTCCTTGACACTATCATCATATCATGTAACTTTTCCTTGACCTATGAAAAACATTTCAGAAACATGTGATGAGAATTAAAATCTTAGTAAGGGATATAAAAATATGGAAAGGAAATATGAGTACATGTATACAAAAGAATGAAATCATACTTCACCCATAAAACACAAGCACTTTAATATACCTCATAAAATCATGAATAAAGCATAGAAATCATAAGACATAAAGGTAACTTGAGGAATTCATAATATTCTTACGTAGGGAGTAACCCTCTTTGTTACGTTTGGAATACCAATCACAGTATATTCCCTAAATCTCTTCAGAGAAACCTTAACGTTTAACCCCTTTACATTACCCAATGCATTAGAGAGCTATATCGGGCTCACCCGCCCTTAGTTTTTCACGGAACCACCTTTCTTCATAATAATGCCCAAGAACCATAAAATAATCTAATCACATAAAACATTCATAAAGGAAACATAACATTTCCACTTTTCAATCACAAAATATCAATACAACACATTGATATTAAAACATTATGAAAACCATTTTCAATACCAAAATAAAAGAAAAGTAAAACATGGTATTTATTTTTCTTTAAAAAATGGTATGGCTTGTAGAGGAAGCCAAAACTCAAATAATGGTCACGGCGGCAGAGAAGTCATTGTCGCCGCATACGTACGACAAAAAAATTCCCTTTTGTCGTTTAGTAAAACTATTTGTATAAAGAAGATTCCTTTTGGATAAATGTAAACGTCAAAGGGTTTTATACAGAGTATAAATGAAGGTTGTGTATAAAACAAAAATATGCCTCATTGAATGGAGATTGAGACGAAGTCCCATACAAAGACGGTATCCTTGGATTAAGGGTAAATCAATTACATAATTATGTGTGAAAAACGAATACAATAAATATATGTGGATATTAAGTGTAAAAGAATCATATGACATTCACACATATTCATAGAATTACATATTCAAGGAGTACAAGTTTATCCCAAAGAATCAAAATTGGGTTAAGAAGTTCCCTTGCAAAAATTCGACAGCCTAATAGCGTCACTTCAAAATTCATAAAAAGTGTTGATGAGAGATAAAAAGGGTATCTCATCACTTCGACATAAAATTTAAATCAATAAGGATATTGAAGAACATATCCCAACATAATATTATGTGAATTAAAAGACATAACAAAATAAGTCTTTTAAAAAGAAGAGGGTGAAAGGTTCCCTTACCGACTTGGGTAACTTTCGAAACATACACCCCGTGAAATAAAGACAATACAAAATTGATGTAACTACTCATAAATGAAAGTATATTACACAATGATTAAAATAATGGGAAGTATATACACTACTCAAAGGAAATTGTTGCAAATGTAGCATAAATCCCAAGGGAATAAAAGTGAGATGAAAAATCCCTTACGAAAACTCGGCAGCCTAATGGCACCACTTAAAACTTCCAAAAATGGATTGATGAGATAAAATAGGGTCTCTCATAATATTACAATAAAATGTAAAGCAATAGTAATATAAAAGAACACCCCACATCATAACAAAGAGGATATTAAAAGAAGTAACATAAAGGAGTGTACTTCAAAAGAAAGAGAGAGGTTAGATCTCTTACGAAAATTCGGTAGCCTAACGGTGCCACTCAAAATATCCAAAATGGATTGATGAGAGAAAATAGGGTCTCTAATCATATGAACATATGAATTACAATAGTATTAATATAAAATAACATCCCAATACTATGAAATATGAGCTTAAAAGGAATGACATAAAAGAGTGTACTTAAAAAGAAAGAGAGTAGTAGCATCTCTTACCTCGGGTCCAACTTGACTCGATCATTATTTAATATCCTAAATAATAAACTTGAGTTAATTTATACTTCATTAATATACTTTTTCACGTTCATTATTCCTTTTATATCACTTATTACCATTTCATGAACACTATGTTATTATTTAAGCTAATAACGGTTGTTTTAACGATCATCGGTACTTGAGTCAAAAATAAACTCTTTATATTTACAAGTTGATAAAGTGGTAAAATATCCATTATATCCAGAATTGTATTCATGATGTATATATAATATATATAATATATATCCAGTATATTCATGCATATATAATATTACATAACATTTAGTGTTAAGAAATGAAATTCATCGTTCATGGAGACGGTAAGCCATACGTATGCATGAACACTACTTCCATTTATATTTCATATTTAATGGAATTAAAACATAATAACACATAATAGTATTTTAATTATAGTATGGTATCATATATAATATCATTAAATCTATCCTTTATACGCACCACATATGGTATTAACGAATCAAATCACTTTGAGGGGGCGATAGTCCACACATCCTAAAATGAAGATATCACGTATACCCATAATGTAATCCATAAAGGTATGCCATAAATGAAAAATACAGAATCTTAAGGAAAAAATAAACATATTATATATCATATATAAATATAGTGACATCTTAATGGCCACCATGAAAGGTGTTAAGAGAAGATTGAACAATCATCGTTTCGTGAGGCAGTAATTCGCCATCCACAGAAACAGTATGTTCTTTAACCATTAGACGAAAGTGTGTGTAAGTGTAGCAATAATACATAACATACAAAAATACTAGTATATTGTAGATACTGATTTTTTTACAAATGGAATGAATAAAAAGAGTTTAGGGGGGTGGAGAAGAAAAATAAAACAAAAGGACTCAAGTGAAGACATTACCTTAAAATCGGGTAACTTCCATTGGTTTGAGCTCAAAGGATTCCTTCGGAAGACTTATGACCAATTTTAGGCTTCTAAGAGTTATATAGGGATGTGGAGAGACAAAATGGGAAGGGGTTGGCTGAGCCAAAGGCTTTGGAAGTGTTGGTAAGGAGGTAGAGCTGGGGGCCTTTTATAAGAGGAGAGGAGGGGCACTCTTGGAACGTAAATAAATGTTACTTTATTTTAGAATTAGTTTTGAATTTTAAAGGTCCCAAATTGATGTGTTTCAAGGATAAGGTGATAAGGGTTCGATATACACCCATAAAATAGGTTTTTGACATGTTTAGGTCTTAGATTTTACATTATCATTCCATTTTATTTAAATCGTTAAATAATGAGGTCATCGCTACATCATCATGATGTCATAAATAATTTATTTTATTTAATTTCTATAAATTATAAAAAAATACCATGATGTAGGAAATATTTTTATATTTACAATTAATATTTATAGTCAAAAATCGGACTTGTATAACCCCATTTAAAAATTGTTTTAGTAAAACAACTCATGTATGTGTCATTTTAATTTTAACATTAAATAAAAATGTATTTATGTCATTTTCCAACCAAAGTGGCTCCATGGGGTCCCCAATTTAATCCATGCATTGTATTGGTCGGAAATGACTCATACAATTAGGGTAGGACATGAGTCTATGTCATTTCATATTATTAAAACATTATTTTTACCTTAAACTACACTAATTACCTCTAATCGCGATTAAAAACTTAATAAGTTACTATTGAACAAAAAATTATTTTAATCCCATTGAACCACATTTTATTTCTTAATGACAACCATGTATGTTGGATTATTGAAATTCATAACAAAAATGTGGAAAATATTCATTTAAATGGAAAATCAGTTTTTATAAGTACCACTTAGTAGTTTCACTATTTATCAAAAATTGAAGTTTTTCAGAAAATTAAAAAAAATTCACCCTAAGCTATATTTGATATTCCGAATTCAAAAATGATGTATATTTTACAAAATTCATAACATATAAGTTACAGTAATTAATTTAATAATTAATTTCCACTGTCAGAACAAATATCGTGTTTTTGTGAAACAATATATATCAAAAGATTGACACTAGTTTAAGTCAAATATCAAGGTGAAATTAATTACAATGAACACTATTTGATTAAATTGTAAAAATATATTATAATTTTACTTTAAAACAAATTCAAAAGATAATCTAATCATATAAATAAATTAGATTAAAAAGTGGTTTTAAATTAAAATACAACATTTTCACTATTCATTAAAAATTGAACTTTTTCGGAAAAATACCAAAAATTTACACAAAGTAAATTTTGATGTCACGATTCTAAAGGAGAATATTATTCTGTCAAATATTAAACATAAAATTGTCAAAAAGTGGATTTAAAAGAGGTTTTCTATCAAAAGGCGGTTAATCGAACTTTTAAAGAATATTAGAATATTTACGCTTAAAATTTAATTCATTCGCATTTTTAATCCTCTAAAATTTATTGTAAAAAGTAAAAATATTTGAAAAACATATATAATCATTTTTTAGTTAGTTATATTCATCCCCTCCATCACAACAGCTATGCATTAACTACCATATAAAATAATATTATTTTATTATTAGAGTGCAAAGTAATATTCCCAAGAAACTTGTTGTTACGTGTTGGGTATGTCATCGAGCATAGCTTCCCCTTTAAAGTTATATTAATATTTTATTCACAAATATGGATAAATGTGAAATTGTAATACTCTTTATTTACCTGTGGTGTTACATCCTTCCCCCCTTTTGGGAATTGTGTCCTCGCAATTTTAAAATCGGGCTTGGAAACTTCATTGAAAATCCCGTATTGGAACAAGAGTCAGTAAAACAATCACTTTAAAATAAAGAAAGATAAGTACAAAGGTCTCCCGAGTTAACCCATACTAGGATTACATGTAGGAAAACATGGACATGGAGGAGAAAACATAGGGTCATGTTCTGATGGAGAGTTATAGAAACATGTTTAGGATAAAGTTAACCACAAGAAAATCAGAAACTTGTGATGGGTTAAACTGTATTTGATTCCCTAGTAGTAAAAGTTAATAGAAAACATTTTTGTTTTAAGTTACTTTTTATTGAGGAATTTATTCATAAGGAAACATAGTCACTTATCATGTTGACTTTCAACTTTTATTAGATTCCTTATACAAACTCATATTTTTTCCAAAAGACAAATATTTAGGAAGACATGGTCACATTAAGAGTACTATAATCAACCTCTAGAGAATCACCTAATCCACAAAAGGGAACTATATACTTTACATATCTTTAGACATTAACCAAAACCAAAACCAAAAAGGTTAGTACAAGATAAGATATTCCAGAAAAAGGATAACCCTTTATAAAAATAAAATCTATTCTTAATCTCCAAAATGTGTCCAACAAAACCCAAAGTTCAACGAGGACCATTCGATAAAAAAATTGCCCATAAAATTCTTCAAATTAAACCAAACTATGATGGAAACCCAAATATTTGAAGGATTTAGTCACACAGTCTTCCAAGGTACAAATTAACTTTTATCTCCAAATAACATCAGTTGCTCTTAAATTCTCATATTGAGAAGTAATTAACCAAGTCACATATCCTCTATGATAGGTTAATCATTTCAATAGATAACCCAAAATAGATGTACTCTTGATACCTAATCATCTAACTAAAAAGAATTAGTCAAACTAACCATGGAATTCACGTAGTCCAGTGGTAAGCGATAAATTCCAGTCACACTTTGGTTGTGGGTTCGATTCCCGCAGCTTTGTCTGACGCGACGGGTTGTCACACGGTCCGCGTGCTGTCCTTTTTCCCAAACTATATAATTCTTAAAACATTCCCCAAAATGAGATAAAATCTTAAAAAATAATCATAACTTATTTTAACCTCATGTTTATATCATGCCTTTCATTTTCCATCATAATGTATAATAACCCATAATTACCTCAAAAGTAAGGATCATATAAACCCTAATGGTTACCTTTATAATTATTACCTGAAATTTTACATCGATTGGTCATCTCATACAGGAAGCATTATAGATCATACCAAGGTAAAAGTGGTTGATCATGACTCCTGGATAGTTGGTTTAGAACAACCATGTGTTTCCTCCTTGAATCCCCCATTTCATCCAGTCTCTTAATCAGAGAACCACCACAATTTCCTTCAAACCTATTGTCACTTTGGTGCCTGCTAGATCCATCCATTTACTAAAACCAAAAAGGTCAGTGTGAGTATATCAACAAAACTATCATGTACTAATGAGTAAGATATACTTACTCATTCACTTTATCTAAAAACTATGACTCTTTCTGAAATCCTAACCATTTTGGTAATGTCACTTATCCTTAAAGAATACCCTAACCTCTAAAGTTATCAAAACTGACCTCTGATACCAACTATAAGGCTCCAGCCTTAAACCTTACTTAATATTGAATTAAATGAATAATTCACATTGAGGATCTTTTCAGGTTTAGAGTTTTAGAGAATTGGATCATAAATCATGAATTACAGTCCATATTTAAACAAAGTAGTTAAATAAAAGATAGTACTCGTTTTCCCCCTCAACGGAAACATATTTAAAATAAAACTTGGATTCTTTCTTGACACATCCTTGGAACTATCATCATATCATGTACCTTTCCATTGACCTGTGAAAAACATTTCAAAAACTTGGGATGAGCATTAAAATCTCAATAAGGAATATAAAAATATTGAAAGGAAACATGAGTACATGTATACATAAGAATGAAATCATACTTTACCCATAAAACACAATCACTTTAACAGAACTCATAAAATCATGAATAAATCATAGAAATCATAATACATAAAGGTAACATGAGGTATTCATAACATTCTTACGTAGGGAGTAACCCTATTGGTTACGTTTGGAATAACCATCACAGTATATTCCCTAAATCTCTTCAGAGAAACCTTAACGTTTAACCCCTTCGTGTTACCCAATGCATTGGAGAGCTATATCGGGCTCAACTGCCCTTAGTTTTTCATGAAACCACCCGTCTTCATAATAATTCCCAAGAACCATAACATAATCGTATCACATAAAACATGCATAAATAAAACATAACATTTCCACTTTTCAATCACAATATATCAATACAAAACATTGATATGAAAAAATTATGAAAACCATTTTCAATACCAAAATAAAAGAAAAGTAAAACATGGTATTTATTTTTGTTAAAAAAAGGTATGGCTTGTAGAGGAAGCCGAAACTCAAATAATGGTCATGGCGGAAGAGAAGTCATTGTCGCCGCATACGTATGACAAAAACATTCCCTTTTGTCGTTTAGTAATACGCTTTGTATAAAGATGATTTCTTTTGGATTAATGTAATAGTCAAAGGGGTTTATACACCGTATAAAAAATTTTGTGTATAAAAGACAAATATGCCTCAATAAATGGAGATTGAGACGAAGTCCCATACAAAGACGATATCCTTGGAATAAGGATAAATCAATTATATAATTATGTGTGACAAATGAATACACAAAATATAAGTGGATATTAAGTGTAAAACAATCAGAGTACATTCACACATATTCATATAATGTCATATTCAAGGAGTACAAGTTTATCCCAAAGAATCAAAATTGGGTTAAGAAGTTCCCTTCCAAAATTTTGACAGCCTAACGGCGTCACATCAAAATTCAGAAAAATAGTTGATGAGAGATAAAAAGGTATCTCATCGGTTGGACATAAAATTTACATCAATAAGGATATATAAGAACATATCCCAACATAATATTATGTGAATTAAAAGACATAACAAATGAAGTCTTTTAAAAAGAGGAGGGTGAAAGGTTCCCTTATCGACTCAGGTAACTTTCGAAACATACACCCCGTGAAAGAAAGATAATAAAACATTGATGTAAATACTCATAAATGAAATTATATTACACAATGAGTAAAATAATGGGAATTACATACACCAATCAAAGGAAATTGTGGCCAATGTAGTATAAATCCCACGGGAATAAAAGTGAGATGAAAAATCCCTTATGAAAAATCGACAGCATAACGACACCACTTAAAACATCCAAAAATGGATTGATGAGATCAAATAGGGTCTCTAATCATATTACAATAAAATTTAACGCAATAGTAATATAAAAGAACATCCCACATCAAAACAAATAGGAGCTTAAAAGAAGTAACATAAAGTAGTGTACATAAAAAGAAAGAGAGAGGTTAGATCTCTTACGAAACTTCGGCAGGCTAACGGAGCCACTAAAAACTTCCAAAATGGATTGATGAGAGAAAATAGGGTCTCTCATTATATGAACATAATAAGTAAAGTATGATTAATATAAAAGAACATCCCAATCCTAAGAAAGATGAGCTTAAAAGGAATGACATAAAAGAGTGTACTTTAAAAGAAAGAGAGTAGTATGATCCCTTACCTTGGGTCCAAATTGACTAGATTGTTCTTTAATCTCTGGAATAATAAACATGAGATAATTTCTACTTCCTTAAGAACCTTTTTGAATTCATTATTCCTTTTATATCACTTATTACCATTTCATGAACACTATTTTATTATTTAAGCTAATAACGGTCGTTTTAACAATCATTGGTACTTGAGTCAAAAATAAACTCTTTATAATTACAAGTTGTTCATGTGGAAAAATATCCATTATATCCAGATTTGTATTCATGATGTAGATATCATATATATCATACATATCCATTATATTCATGCATTTATAATATTACATAACATTTAGAGTTAAGAAATGAAATGCACCGTTCATGGAGACGGTAAGCCGTACGTATGCATGAACGCTACTTCCATTTCTATTTCATATTTAATGGAATTAAAACATAATTATACATAATAGTAAATTAATTCCAGTATGGTATCATATATAATATCATTAAATATATCCTTTATATATACCACATATGGTATTAACGAATCAAATCACTTTGAGGGGGCGGTAGTCGGCACTTCCTAAAATGAAGATATCGTGTATACCCATAATGTAAGCCATAAAGGTATGCTATAAATGAAAAATACAGAAAATTAAGGAAAACATAATCATATTATATATCATATATAAATACAGTGACATCTTAATGGCCACCATGAAATGTGTTAAGAGAAGATTGAACAATCATCGTTTCATGAGGCAGTAATTCGCCATCCACAGAAACAGTATGATATTTAACCATTAGACGAAGGTTTGTGTAAGTTTAGCTAGAATACATAACATAAAAAAATAGTCGTATGTTGAATATACTGGTGTTGTTACAAAAGAAAGGAATAAAAAGAGTTTAGGGGGGTGGAGATTCAAAATAAAACAAAAGGACTCAAGTGAAGACATTACCTTAAAATCGGGTAACTTCCTTTGGGTTGAGTTCAAGGGCTTCCTTGGGAAAACTTTTGACCAAAGTGAGGATTCTAAGAGTTAGATAGGGATGTGGAGAGACAAAATGGGCAGGGTTTGGCCGAGCCAAAGTCTTTTGAAGTGTGGGTATGGAGGTAGAGGTGGGGGCCTTTTATAAGAGAGAGGAGGGGCACTCGTGGAAAGTAAATAAATGATACTTTATTTTAAAATGAGTTTCGGATATTAATGGTCCCACATTGATTTTTTTCAACGATAAGCTGATAGGGGTTCGAAATCCACCCATCCAATAGGTTTTCGACATGTTTAGGTCTTATATTTTACATTATCTTTCCATTTTATTTAAATCGTTAAATAATGTGGTCATCACTACATCATAATGATGTCATAAATAATTTACTTTATTTAATGTCTAAAAATAAGAAAAAAATACTATGATGTAGGAAATATTTTTATCCTTCCAATTACTATTTATAGTCAAAAATCATACTTGTATAACCCCAGTTAAAAATTGATTTAGTAAAACAACTCATGTTTGTGTCATTTTAATTTTAACATTAAATAAAAAGGTATTTATGTAATTTTCCAGCCAAAGTGTCTCCATGGGGTCCCCAAGTTGAACCATGGATTTTCTTCATCGGCCACGACTCATCCAATGAGGTCAAGACATGTTTCTAGATCATTTCATATTATTAAAACATTATTTTTACCTTAAACTACACTAATTACCTCTAATCGCGTTTAAAAATAGAATAAGTTACAATTCACCAAAAAATTATTTTAATCCCATTGAACTACATTTTATTTCTTAATTAAAACCATGTATGTTGGATTTTTTAAATTGAAAACACAAAGGTGGAAAAATTTCATTTAAATGGAAAACCAGTTTTTATAAGTACCACTTAGTGGTTTCACTATTTATCAAAAATTGATGTTTTTCAGGAAATTACCAAAAATTCACCCTAAGCTATATTTGATATTCTGAATTCCAAAATGATGTATATTTTAAAAAATTCATAACATATAAGTTAAATTAATTAATTAAATAATTAATTCCCGCTGTCAGAACAAATAGCGTGTTTTTATGAAACAATATATATCGAAAGATTGACATAAGTTTAAGTAAAATTTCAATGTGAAATTAATTACAATGACCACTATTTGATTAAATTGTAAAAATATATTCTAATTTCACTTTAAAACCAATTAAAAAGATAATATAATCATATAAATAAATTATATTAAAAAGTGGTTTTGAATTAAAATACAACATTTTTTCACTATTCATTAAAAAGTGAACTTTTTCAGAAAAATACCTAAAATTTACAAAAAGTAAATTTTGATGTCCCGATTCGCAAGAATAATTTTATTTTGTCAAATATAACACATAAAATTGTCAAAAAGTGGATTTAAAAGAGTTTCTCCATCAAAAGGCGGTTAATCGACCATTTAAAGAATATTGTAATATTTACGCTTAAAATTGGATTCATTCGCATTTTTAATCCTCTAAAATTTATTGTAAAAAGTAAAAATATTTGACAGACATATATAATCATTTTCTAGTTAGTTCTATTCATTCCCTCCATCACAATATCTAGGAGTTAACTACCATTTAAAATAATATTATTTTATTATTAGAGTGCAAGGTAAGATTCCCAAGAAACTCGTTGTTGCGTGTTGGGTACGCCATCGAGCATAGCATCCCCTTTAAATTTATATTAATATTTTATTCACAAATATGGATAAATGTGAAAATGTCATATTCTTTATTTACCTGGGTTGTTACACAGTTATAGTAAACTGAGTTCATTTCTCTTTCCACCTCTATAATACTGAATTGAGTTTATTTCCCATTCCAATTGTATTTATGTGATGAAATTTAAATCATTACCAAATTCATTTGAGGAAGATATAAGTCCCATACATATTATAATGAAATCATGTATAAAAGTTTCACATGATCATTAAAAATCATATCATAGACCATAAAAATAAATGAATATCATAAACATATAATCATATCACGACGACTAGTGCAAAAAACGTTATTTATGTCACCATTTTTTTTCGTCGGTTATATATAACCGATGTGAGAATCTGTGAAACGTGGTTTTTTACGTCGGTTATTTAATAACAGATGTAACAAATGCATTGCGTAGCTTGTTAACGCCAGTTATTTTAATAACCGACGTTACAAATCGCGCGTGTTCGGTTTTTACATAGGTTATTTTATAACCAACGTAAAAAACCAAAGCGCGGGGGTTTTTTAAGTCGGTTATTTGATAAGGGACGTAAAAAACCAAAGCGCGAGGGGTTTATTACGTCTATTATAATTTAACCGACGTAAAAAACGAGTTATCTATGGGTTTTTTTACATCGGTTATAAAATAACCGACGTAAGCGCAGGGAGTTTTTTACGTCGGTTATTTTATACCCGACGTAAAAAACCCCCGTGCTTTGGTTTTTTACGTCCGTTATAAAATAACCGATGTAAAAAACATTATATCAACAAGTTTTCTATGTCGGTTATTTTATAACTGACGTAAAAAACCAAAGAGCGGGGGGTTTTTTACGTCGGTTTTAAAATTTACGACGTATAAAACGAAAGCGCGGGGGGTTTTTTACGTTGGTTTTCAAATAAACGACATTATAAATTTAAAAATAGTTTATAACATCGGTTATATAATAGACGACATTATAAAACATTTAAAAATTTTAAGCCCCGTGGACTGTCATTTAACTTTTTTCGATCGACAGTCCTCCGGCTCGTCTCTCTCACGCAGTAAACCCTAATCAGCTCATCGATCGACCTACGTTAAACTCATTTTGGCTTCATTGTTTATCATCTTTAGTCTCCTCGGATCTATCATCTCAACTCGCAACACTCAGGTAAGTATTCCACGAATTTATTTCGTTCGTTTTTTTTCGGATAGTCTATATTTATGTTTTGCGATTTTTTTTGTTTAAACTATGTTATATTCTTCCATTTCAAACCCTATTACATCTTTTTGAATATCATTGGAACCAGACATTCATTTTTATCATGAGTTTATTGTTTTTGTATTTCTTTATAAAACAAATTTTGATATATTACCTTGCATTTAATGACTCAAAATCCTCCTATATTGGAAACATATATGGGGTTATTTATTGAAGTACTATGGCGCGATTAAGGAATGATTTGGAATATTTCCTGATTTGACCGGTTTGAATTTCATTATCAAAAAGAAATTTGAGGTATGGTTGATTCATCCATTCCTTTTATCCTATATTTCATTTAACGCTCAGGTTAATCTAACAATTTTGTAGTTGGACAATTAATAATGTTTATGTGACTAGAGAATTAAAATAAATTATCATCATATATAGTGAATCATCCATTTTGAGTGTCTTATCATAGAATATGAATCAATCATCCATCTTGAAGATGTCATTTTTTTAGAAAACAAAAACCATTAATGTAAACCATTTATCATTCATTAATTGAACTAAAATAAATATTTACACGAGTTATAATGGAACATAATAAAATAAATATATATCATTCACCCTCATAGAGTCTAATAAATATACGATAAACCATTTGTTTTCTTTAATGGAAACAAATTCACTTTTACCCACTTTTTATTTTTAGAAGACACTAAACTCCCTTATAATTTCACCCTTATGGGAAGTATTAAACATCATTATATCCCTTTATGAAATATAAATGTCATAGAAATATCATGCATCCATTTTGTCTTATAGGACTCTACTATAGATAAGTATACCATTTTTTATATTATTAGTTATGATAAACTCTATCATAACATCATTAATATATGTTTATAAAAATGGGAATATCACAATTCTCATGATTTTAGTTGAGAATAATGATAATATTTTTTTATTAATGATAATATAGACATGGGTAATTTTACAAAAATAATACGAACTTGAATAATGAATGTTAATTATATGTATGTCACAAGATTTTTTGATTTTATGTCACAAAACTATTTGATGATCGAATAAAACAAATAATTGCACCACCAACCAATGTGAAACCTGTGTATTGTTCTATTTTAGAAATTCAAGATTCAATCAATGAGATAGTGATTTATTTATTTTTTAGAGTTTCTGAATCAAGATACTAGATTCTATTTCAAATGAGTATTTTTTTTGTTTTTTGATGTTTCACGATTTTATTTGATGTAGGTTTTTCTTTTTCATGGATTATGTCATAATGTGGTCTCGGTTCATTTGAATTTGTGTTTCCTTTGACACCATCCCCCCTCAATGACTATGATCTCTCATTGCCTGATTTTCTCTAATTGTTCTCTCATACACCTTTTGGATTTGATGGTTGATTACAAACATATTTATTCAAATATTTAAGCTGGATTATATGCATTTTTTAGGATTATATTGCTGTTTTATGCCACATTATTTATTATTCTATCCAATAATAAGACCCTTTCTAGAAAGAAAAATTTCATAAGAAATACGATTGGACTCTTCATCATATTTCATGAAAAGTTTTTAATAATGTCACGTTTTTAAAAAAAAATATATGTTATATCAATAATGTTGAAACGGGTGGTGTCCGGGGGGGGGGTGTCCAACGGGGTGGGTGGGTGTGAGTGGCTGTCCACGGGGGTGGGGGCCTGTCCAGAGTGTTTTGGGGGTTGTCTGGTGGGGTGGGGGTTATCCAGAGGGTTGGGGGTGTCCAAGGGGGTGTTGAAGGGGTAGGGGTGGGGGTGGTGTCTAGTAGGGGTGGGGGGTGCTGTCTAGAGGGGTGGGGGCTGTCTGGATTCTTGGGGGGTGTCCAGGGGTGGTCCAAGGGGGTGGGTGGGAGTGGGGGATGTCCAAGGGGGTGGGGGCCTGTCCATAGGGTTTTGGGGGTTGTCTGGGGGGTGGGGGTGATTCTCAGGTTTACACCATTTTCTCCAATTTTCTATCAACTATGTAGGTGGTATGGTTTTCGTTGATTCAATGAAATTTAAAACTATTATATCTAACTATATTTTGTTCTAAAAATAATATTCAAGCATATTTTTTTAAATACCCATAGATTTGTTTTATATTTTAAATTTTTTTACATTCAAATTATGATTTTTTTCATATAAACATATATTTGTCTTAACTTAAAAATATATATTTTTTGTTGATATTTGTTATAGTTAATAATTAGTCGAAGTTTGATTACGGAACATCGAATGATAAATGAATTTGAGGAAGGTGTTGATGCCTTTTTGGAATTTGCAAAACGAAATGTTCCATGTAGTGAAATTTTTTTCTGTCCATGCCTGAAATGTTTGAATATAATGATGTTGAAAAGTAGAGAGATAAAAGATCATCTGATTTTTCATGGTTTTAATCTGAGTTATAGCCCTTGGATTTGGCATGGTGAAACTGGACAGAATGTCATTGATGATGATGATTCAAAAGATGGTAACTCCTATGGAATTGAAGAAATGATTCGTGATATTGGAGCAGAACAAATTGAGATAGAACCGACAGTTGCGCGTCTATATGGTGATGCTGAAAAACCATTATATCCTGGTTGTACAGATTTTACGGTTTTGTCGACGGTGTTAAGATTGATTAACCTGAAGGCGAAACATGGATGGAATGACAAATGTTTTACAGAGCTGCTAAAATTGATGAAAGACATTCTTCCAAAAGATAAGGATCTTCCAGATTCACATTACAAAGCCAAGAAAATGTTATGCCCGATGGGATTGGGATACAAGAAAATACATTCATTTCCGAATGACTGCATTATATATAGGAAGGAATATGAATTACTTTCAGAGTGTCCTAAATGTGCGACATCACAGTATAAGGTGAAAGAAAAATCAGAAGCTAGTATAGAGATTACAAAGCTCCCTTCAAAGGTATTTTGGTATCTTCCTATAATTAATCATTTCAAACGTTTATTTACTAATTCACATGATGAAAAAAGGTTAAGATGGCATGCTGAAGAGAGGGTATGTGATGGAAAAATAAGTCATCCAGCTGATTTTCCCTAATGGATGAAAATTGATGCACAATATTCTACATTTGAAAACGAAATTAGAAATCTCAGACTAGGGTTGTGCACAGATAGAATGAATCCATACCGAACCCTCAGTAGCACACATAGTTCATGGCCTATTTTATTGGTAATTTACAACCTCTCTCCTAAAGTTTGTATGAAGAGAAAATATGTCATGTTGAGTATACTGATCTCTTGTACAAAGCAACCTGGTAATGATATTGATGTTTACTTGTCACCGTTGATTGATGATTTGAAACTGTTATGGGATGTTGGTATTAGGGTGTATGATTCTTATAAAATGGAATATTTTCAACTGTATGCAGTGCTTTTGTTCACTATAAATGACTTCCCAACGTATGGATTTTTTTTTGGATATAGTGTTAAAGGGCATAAATCATGTCCAATTTGCGAACAACCGACTTCATATTGTCAATGCATCATGGGAGGAAAACTGTGTACATGGGTCATCGAAAGTTTTTGCCTATGGAACACCCTTATAGAAGACTAAAAATGAATTCAATGGCACAAATGAATTTGATACTGCTCCAAAACCTTTATCCCCTGATCTGTATTTCGAGAGGGTGAAAAACCTTGATGTGACATAGGGAAAGACACGGAAATCTGGTAATGATAGGTATATTTGGAAGAAAAGGTCATTTTTTTTGAGCTATCGTATTGGAGGTATCATAAAGTTAAACATAATATTGATGTCATGCACGTGGAGAAGAATATATGTGATTCTTTGATTGGAACATTGTTAGATATTAAAGGAAAGACTAAAGATGGGTTGAATGCAAGATTAGACTTACTTTCAACGGGAATACGTTTGGAGTTAGCTCCCACTCCTAAAGGAAGACACACATTTCTTCCCCCAGCTTGTCATACATTATCGAAGAGGGATAAAATTAGCTTCTGTCAGTATCTTCATGATACCAATGTGTCTCAAGGTTATTCTTCTAATGTAAAATATTTTGTCTCATTGAAGGACTTGATGTTGATAGGTATGAAATCACATGATTGTCACATCATGATGAAACAAATTCTACTAGTTGCATTGCGTGGAAGATTTCCCATTCGTGTCAGAAATACTATAATGAAGTTGTGTTATTTTTTCAATTAAATTTGTAACAAGGCGACTGATGTGAATTCTTTGAACATTTTGGAAGAGGATGCAATTTTTATACTTTTTCAATTAGAAATGTATTTTCCTCCAACTTTTTTTGATATAATGGTGCATTTAATGATTTATCTGGTTCGAGAAATAAAGCTTTGTGGACCTGTATATCTTCGTTGGATGTATCCTTTTGAAAGGTATATGAAAATATTAAAGGGGTATGTTAAAAATCAATATCGACCTGAAGCCTCCATTATTGAAAAGTATATTTCTGAGGAGGTAGCAGAGTTTATTACGAGCTACTTGGATGCAGCGCAACACATAGGTTTGCCTCCATCTCGCCATGAACGAGTTAATATTGAGGGAAAGGGGATTCGTGGCTTGAAAGTCAAATCATTATCAACTGAACAGATGAAGAAGTTAGAATCACACATCTGGAATAACATCGCTGATGCTCAACCGTATGTCACATTGCATATTAATGAGTTGAAACAATGTCATCCAGAGAAGAAAGAAATGTGGATTTTGAATGAGCACAACAGAACATTTTTGTCATGGATTAAAAAGGCTTTGCTTGGTAGATCAGATGTATCAGAGACATTAAAATAGATAGTGGGTGGTCCATGTTTAAATGTGATAACATGGTCAGGTTATGACATTAATGGTTATACATTTCATACGAAAGCTCAGGGCAATAGAAGTGCAGTTCAAAATAGTGGTGTATTGGTGTTTGCAGAAGCAATGAATTTTTTGAGTGCAAAAGTCAAAAACCCAATTTCTTCATCAAGTGCATATTATGGAGTGATTGAAGACATATGGGAGGTTGATTAATTTAAAATTAAAGTTCCTGTTTTTAACTGTAAATGGTTTAATGGTAACAACAGTGTCATACACGTTGAATTTGGAATGACACTTGTTAATCTGAATAGATTGTAAGACACAACTGGTTCTTTTATAATGGCAACACATGAAAAACAAATTTTCTATGTAGTAGATCAATCAGATATGTAGTGGGCTGTTGTTTACAAGGGAAAAAACTATATGTTGGTGAGGATGAAGTTGATGAATATGCTGATCTATGCGATATCCCTACTTCCATGGAATGATTAATAGAACATAATGATGATCATATTGAAGACATAGTTTTTTCCATAAGGAACGATCACGATGAAGGAATTTGGGAAAACAATCCATTTGTACATTTCTAAAATTACAGGTAACACATGTTTATTTCTTGTCTACATTTATTTTTTCCATAAATGTTAGATATTGTAAGTTTTTTATTTATTAAAACATGTTTTAAAGAAAAATAAGTATATGTTTTTGTTTGGTTTATGTTTTTTTAGTTTAATTTATCATGTTTATAACCATTACATGAATTATATATCTATTATTTTTGTTCACTGACAATTACTTTACCATGTTTACCATGTTTACGAGGATTACCATTTTTACTATGTTTACCATCTGGACCATCTGGACCATCCTTACCATCTTTACCATCTTTACCATTTTTTAACATGCTTACCATATTACCAATGTTTACTATCATGTAACATAGAACAATTTTCTATTTTCTGATTACTGTTGTATTAAAATATATGAATTTGTATATTTTTGAACTGACATTTTTTTTATGTTAAGGATAATGACAGATCATTCAGATGATCAGCCACATGATTCTGGAGAGGATCATATTACTGGTCATACCTCTAGGGATGAACATTCACATGCTCCTATTACGACAAGGAGTTCAAAGGATGGTAAACGTGGGTGCACACGTTTACCAAAATTATCACTTGCCCGTACGCAGGATCAGAGGATAGTCGTTGTGTTTGATGATTATGATATTCCTAGAGGTCCGAAGGCAAAAGATTTTAAGAGTTTTGTTGCAACTCAGGTTAAGAGCAAAGTAAGCATTCTGTTTGATGATTGGAGAAGTGTGGATAATGCTATTATCTCTCAGTTGTGGGAGACGATTTCGGTAAGATCTTTTGTCATTGTTTGACTATTCTATTAATGTTTCTAGTATATATAATATGTTTAACCTCTTCTTTATCAGATGACATTTGATATTACTGACACTGGAGGAGTCAGGAAGAAATGCTTATCGTTGGCTGCCAGGAGATGGAGGGATTTCAAATCAACCCTCTCATCTTATTTCATTTATGGCCATAGGAGTCATGAAAATCCATGTCGTATATATCCTTTTATAGATGAAGACACATGGAGACAGTTTTTTGAACGTAGAAGAATAGAGTCATTTCTGGTAAAGGAAATGTAAACTTTTATAAAATTTATTATATAAATTATTTTATTAATGTTTTGATAATGATTTATTATTCTTAAATTACAGCAAACAAGGAATGGTCATCCGGAGATCCAATCTAAAAATGTATACCCTCATTGTTTATCTCGGAGAGGGTATGCATTATTGGAAGAAAAAACAATGGCGGAATAATTTCAACAACTAAGAGATGAGTCATCAAGCTCTGGAGAGGTGGCCCCTCCATCCCCTCCATCTAGACATGAAAAATGGAAGAGTTCTCAAAAGGGAAGAAAAGGGCAATATCTTTCCGAAGAATCGAGAATCGTAGCGAAGAGGATTGTAAGATATCTATTTTATTTATTTAAGTTAACTATTTTCTTCATATAATTTCAATCATTACCGAAATGTTCAATTAATTAATACAGGACTCTCTTGAGGAGCAGAGTTCAAAGGGGACATTTACAGCTAGTGGGAGGGAAGATATTTTATTTGTATCATTGGGAAGGCCCCAACATCCTGGTCGTGTAAGAGGATATCCTGCAGGTGTATCGGTAAGAAAATCGTTTCCACGTTCTTCAACTTCTAACATTGAGGGTGTTTATAAAAAAAATAGAATCCATGGAGGCTGAAGATCATAATATTAATGTGACAATGGAGGAAAAAATTAGAGAGTCAGTGCAGTCTATGTTTGCAGAAATGAAAAGACAATTTCAGACTGCAGCTCACACTCCTCCACCTCCCCCTACAGACCCCATTATTTATCCTCCACCTCCTCCAGTAGCTCCCACTCCCCCACCTCTGCCTACAGACCCCATTTTTTATCCTACGCCTCCGCCACAACTTCCTACTTATTTAGAGTTGAATGTTGATGATTCTCAACATCATATAGTAGCATATGGGTTGATATATTTATGCGAGATACAGTTCATCATCAAAAATTAGAGGTAGAGAATCAGAGGGTCACTATACCAGATATTATAGATAGATCAGCTAGGGTACCAATACCTACAGATGAGGTGGCGACAGTTGGACAGAGTGTCAGACATTTTTTAATTTGGCCATCCAGACATCTTCGACTCATTACCATAGAGGTATGAATGTTATATCTTTTATTTTTTTTATTAAAGTTGTTTTATCATTTGGAAACTAATATATTTTTCAATTATTTTACATGAATACTTCAAAGGTAAAGAAATACTGTATAGACAACAACAATGACAAATGGCTATGACATCAGATACAGATTCAAATGGTCTTGACATATTTTCAAGATATGCACATTTGTTGTCGGGCTATTATGAGTTTCCAATGGAAGCTCATGTTTGTGGACGTGAAATAAGAGTGGGGATTATAAAAACTAATATCATGGATCTTGTTACTGGAGATAAGTTGGGCATCAACGTGGTGAAAATTTTTTCCATGTAAGTCTTAACACCTTTTCCCTACGTTATATTTATTAAAAATGTATACTTATGTATGTTTTTTATTAGGTATCTTTATAAAATTTGTGAGAGGAATGAGCTGACAGAAGTATATGGATTCATGGACCCTCAATTGATTTCCCCTGAAGCATGTGCACTGAATGAGAAACAAATAATGGTTTATATTGCTGGATGATTTGAAAATAATATAATCACACAATGTTGGATGATGCCTTTTTTGAGAGGTATGAAACACATTTCTCTCAAAGAGGTAATTATCTTTTAACATAAAAAACCACTTAACGTCAAATTTCCTTTTATCAATGATCATTGGATGTTAGGGATTTTTTTCCCAAGAGAGAAAGCCCTTTATTGGATATGCTCTATCCATGGTGATGTGCAAGATAGTTTTAAGAATATATTGGAAAAGTAAGTTTCAATTTCTCAATAGTTTTATATATTAAAATGAATTTTAAATTTACCCCATTAGTATTATTTTCTAACAGTGCATGGGCCTACTTTCGAAAAAACACAAAGAAAAGAGGTTCAAAGATCAAATATGTAAATGCGAAGGTAAATATCCATTTATAATTTGTACTTTTTGATTTATTACATAAAAATAATATATTGAATTTACACTCATTCAAACAGAATTTTCATGAACAACAAGGCCTCATCGAATGCAGATATTATATGTTAAGATTTATGTATAAAATAAAAACAACTGGGATAGTTGTGAATTTTGACCTGGTACGATTTCCTCTTAATCATTGCCATAATATTTCAATTTTATTTATTCATTATAAATGTTAACTACTTTTTTTTCATTTGTAGCTTTTTGATGAACCTAAACCCTATACTACTAAAGACATCAAACACTTACAAGTGGGGTGGTCAAATTATTTTACAAGTTTTATTGAATTTTAGTTGTTTGTAATGTAAAATGTAATTTTGAATATTGTCGTTGTTATTGTGTATTTGGTAGTTTTTTAAGTTGGATTTAGTTTTTTTTTGAAGTTGACAGTGTATGTTTTGAATGTTATATAAGTGAATGTTTAATTTTGCTCTGCTTCTTGTTTTTGTTTACTTGTGATGGTTTTTTTTGTATGGATTTGGGTCTGTGGGGGAGGGGTTACAAGGGTGTAGGGGTGTATTCAGTGGGGTTGGGGGGTGTCCAGCGGTCTGGGAGGGCTGTCCGGTGGGGTGGGGGGACAGTCCATGGGGGTGGAAGGGCTGTCCAGGGGTGTGGGAAGGTGGTCCAGGGGTGTGGGAGTGCTGTCCAGGAGTGGGGGGTATACGTGAGGGAGGGGGGGTTGTCCAGGGGTATGGTGGGGGCTGTCAAGTGGGGTGAGGGGGTGTTGTTCAAGTGGGTGGGGGGTTTTCAAGGGGTGTTTGGGGCTCTCCAGGGGTTGGGGGGTAGTCTAGGAGTGTGGTGGGGGCTCCAATGGGGTGGGGGAGGGCTGTCCAAGTGGTATACATGAGGGTGGGAGCTCCAATGGGGTGGGGGGGGGGGGTTTCGAAGGGGTATACATGAGGGTGAGGGCTCCAACGGGGTGGGGGAGGGCAATCTATGGGGTATACATGAGGGTGGGGGCTGTCTAGGGGGAAAGTTTTATTTGTTATCAATATACATGCTTAATTTTGATATACTTCTATTTTTGTGGTACAATTTCTTGATTTTTTTCTGGTTGATTCTGGTGGAGAGCAGATGACTGTATTCAATTTTTTTAAAAAAATTGGGTTTTTCACATCGGTTATTTAATAACCTACATGATAAAAGGCCTAGGAAATGGTTTATCACGTCGGTTATTTAATAACCGACGTGATAAAAGGCCTGGAAAATGGTTTATCACATCGGTTATTTAATAACCGACGTAATAAAAGGTCTGGAAAATGGTTTATCGCGTCGGTTATTTAATAACAGACATTATAAACCCCATCCCCCCGGTTTATCACATCAGTTATTTAATAACCGATGTGATAAACCCCCCTCACCGCCGATTTGTCACAGTGGTTTTATAATAACCGACGTGATAAACCCCCCTCACCCCAGTTTATCACGGCATTTATATAATAACCGACGTGATAACCCCCCCCCCTCCACCCCTGGTTTATCACGTCAGTTATTAATAAACTGATGTGATAAACCCTCCACCCCCGGTTTATCATGTCGATTGTTTAAGAACCGACGTGATAACTCCCCCCCATCCTTTTATCATGTCAGTTTTTTAAGAACCGACATGATAAACCATTTTCCATCCCTTTTATCACATCGGTTGTTAAATAATCGATGTGATAAAACCTTCCAATTTTATTTATCACATCGATTCTAAAATAATTGACGTCATAAACATTGAGATTTTATGTTTTTGACGTCGGTTTTAAAATAACTGACGTCAAAAACATTATTTATATCGTCGCCCGTATTAACGTCGGCTGAAAACCGATGTAAAAAAATGAAAAATAACCAACGTAAAAAACATTTTCTGCACTAGTGAACCTATGAAAAAATATAGTAGATTTATAATTTTTTGATCCAATGCATAACGAGTGAAATGAAGTGGGTCTCTGAAATATATATCCCATGTAAGAGAAAATAATGTCATTAGAATAATTCTTTAAATTAAAATTAAAAAAATACATAAAAGGAACCTTTTGAATCAATTCCAACAAGGGTATAAGAAACATCAACCGATGTCGTATTAAATGGAAAATAACATTGAAAAATAATTTGATTTTTTCTATGGAAAACATCCTTTATTCATGGAAAAAAATTTTAAAAAACCAAATCATTTTGAATACCATTTTTCTTGAAATGTTATCAATGAAGAATGAAAATGTTTTGAAAACTATTCCATTTATAATACATTAAAATATTATACTAACATCATGAAAAAAATTTAAAAAAATATTACTTGAAAATTTATGAAATTTGATTAAAATTTTTTGGAAAAACATTTTATTTGAAAAAATATTGAAAACATATAAAATAATAATTACAATATTTATAATATATTTTAAAATATAAATCCTTTTCGAAATCCTTTTTCATTGATAATATCTTTGAATTAATTAAATGGAATTATACATAACCATAAACCATTTTTTAAAAATATTTTTCATTAAAAACAACTTTGAAAATAATGAATATCTAGAATATTAGTCAAATATTTCTTTTTTAAAAAAATAAATCACTATTTTTATAAAAGAATCATCAGTGGAATTTCGGTCGTGATGGAGGGAAAGTCAGTACATATAATATGAGCTAAGAAAAACATTCATTTTTTTCACGGTAAAAGGGTAATAAAATTTCTTTTTATTAAAGATACAAGAATATTCAATTTAAAACATTTGGAATATAAATGATGTAAATTTTTTTTTCTAAATTTAATTTGATAATAAAAGAATATTATAGGAAACCCTTTTTAGGAAAAATCGTTTTGGGGGAACATAGATTTCTGAACGAAGGGAGGGTAAAGTAAGGATTTCATAAAAATACATTTTGTTCTATCTTGTGTAAAAAATTGTAGATTAAAGGTACCAATACATATTTATATTATTAATGTTTATATGAGAAGAAAAATTATGAATTTTATTGAGATATAGATCATAATATTTCATCATAGGAAGCATAAACATAAACAATATTGAAAATCGATGAGGTTGTTTCAATAATATTTTATCTCGTGTTATCTTTGAACCATATGACCTATGTAAGAAAAATTAAATTATATTAATCTTAAAATATCATAAAAATAAAGATATTTATCACATAACATTTCAATGCTAGTACATGCACCTCATGGAAATATATGTTCACAACATGGCATGTGTCTATGAGAACGAAAATTGAGACAAAATTATATTACAGATTTGGTAAATTTCGAAACATAAACCCATGAAATATATATAATATAATGGATATATAAATACATATTATTTTATTTATAATAATCCTAGAACACATCCATGGTTTATATAAGAACCACACAAAAGGGATCAGTGGCGAATAAAGTATGTGTTTTATAGAAATAAAATTGAGATAAAATTCACATACCGTTTGTATTGACTCTCTTCATACTCATACAAAAATCCTATATAATAAATTTCAGTTTATTATAAATCCATCATATAATCATATTACTATATCTGAGGAATCATATTTTTTATTATTACATTATATTACTTAATTGTTAAGAAGTCTATGTGTAATGAACAAAACATTTATTATTTTTTGTTTCCTAAATTTTGTGTGTTATTTTATTTATAAACTCAAAAAAACTAAATTAGTTAATTAATGAATTTAGTAAAATTAAATGAGAGTATTTGGTTTCGACTGTTATATGACTTTTTGTCAATATGAGAATTGGAAACTAAATTTTATAATTATTTTCTATAAATACAATTGATCTTGGTTAATACAGAAAGAAGATTTGATGGCCCCATCCAGTAGTCTCATGCTGATCGAATCCCATCTGATGGAGCTTGGGAAGGAGGTAACACCACTGTGATTTTCTCTAAAACAATCCCAAGATGAACTGCATTGTGTGAAATTTGATCGCAATCACCATCACGAGAAGTTCAAGCTGTAGAAATCACCACTCGGGCAATGTTGGCCGAGCTACCCCAAAATTCTCTCAACATAGCACACCTTACACTTAGCTCCAATGCTGCTGTTATAAGGGTCTATGTAACGAGACCGTAACTCCATTGTGAAATCCTTTGAGATAAATAAAATGGTGACTTCTTCTTATGGTGAAGTTTGTGAATTTCCAAATGTCTGGATAAATATAGGATGCATATTATTGACGAATTTTGAAAAAAAAAGATATTTTAAAATATTGATATTAAACTTAAATAAATAATAATGTGTAAGGATTTTTAAAAAATGGTCTTCTATAGTTGGGTTCAGTCAAAAATTTAGAGTATAATAAGATTAACTTAATTTTTGTTGAATAGTAATTTATTAATAGTTATTTTTGCATAGGATTGGTAATGTGACCAAATCGATTAGTAATCTCACATAAATAAAGTATTAATATAATTTATGCTCCTTTATTAAGTAATGTGATTCAATAAAATAGGTAAATAACTGTTTCAAAATTTATTAGCCAAGTATTAACTTTTTCATGTGAATAGTGTTTTTAATTTTAAAAATATATTAAAAATATATAGAAAAGTATTTTTATAAAATGGAGTTACTTTTTGAATTTAGAGAATAGATATTAAGTTAAGGAGATTTTTGGGGTTTTCTCTAGAAAAAATGAATTTTTAGTGAATAATGAAAATACAGTTGTTATTTTCGGGTGTTTAATGACATCATTAAGGATGTAATAATTATTTAATCATTTTGGTAGACTTTTGAATAGTAATATAGGGTATGAGGTGTCCAAAGAGGCTAATAACATGGGCAAATACCATTGTAAAGCCCTTGGGTTTTCCAATACCACCGATGAGGTGTCCCTTGGCCATTACAGAATTGTCCCCTCACTTCTCCTTTAAATACCAAGACATTCCCTCATTAAATTCATTTCCAAATCCTCCTCAATGATGTTATGGTCTCATAAACACCCATGGAGTCCTCCCAAGGTTATATGAAGCCAACCATGTTCCCAAATATCATGCATTCATAGTTACTCTATAAGGTAACCGACTCTTTCTCCCTCCTCTTTTAAGCCATGACTTCCTTTATGTTGTGTCTTCTAATTTCCATCATATTTTGTTGAGGGTATGTTCATATATGTTATAATTTATTTCCATTTAATTTATAATTTATGAGAGACCATTTCTTCTCTCATCAATTTGTTTTCTGAATTTTTATGTGACACCATTAGGCTGCCAAATTTTTCGTTAAAGGAATCACATCTTCACTTTTCTTTCATGTTTCCTTTTCATTTGGTATATCATTAAAATTTCCTTACCATGTTATTATCCCAATGTTATTTTGTATTTATACATTATTATAAGTTATTTATTAGTGGGTTAATCTTGTACCCTCTTTTTCGTTGTTTTCATAATCCATGTTACATAGCCGTTATGCTGCATAAATTTCACCTCCAATTATCTATCTCTTTCTCTCCAGAAATTCTCTTGTTTTATTTATGTGAATACCCAGACCTATTTAGTTTCATTGGGTGTTCATAAATATATAAATATGACTTATTTTTTCTGTAATTAACATACATATAACCCTCACCCCATTTCCATGGGTTATAAATGACATAATGATCTTATTTTTTTAAGAACTTTTAAAACGTTACGATCATGAAATGAAACCCATATCTTTAATTCTGAATGTGTTATTTATGAAATATTTGATTATGATATATGTGGATCACATGAAATTAAATATATATTAAGGGTGAATCCTGATAGCGCTCCAATGTATTGGTTAAAGAATTAATCTATAGAGATGACAAGTTTCATGATACCTTGGTGAATAACCATGGTAATATTTATGACACATTGGTGATAGACAATGATGATATGTTCATGAATGGCTAAATGAAATGTTGTAGCCATATATTCAGGTTATGTTTTATGTTCTTTTCATTATGATATGCCTATACTTCCATTGTCCATGTCTTTATGTTATTCAAGTTCTTATTATTAACACAAGTAAACCAATTCCCATGTTTACCCTTACTGGGCCTTCTTCTCAGCCTTTCCTTTGATGTATGCCTCTAGGATATGAGATACACTATTTGTACATATGATGAACCTATGATGAATCCCTACTATTGATTTATAAGAATTTTTTATTTTGTATTCATGTTTTATTGTTCCTGATTTCCAAGACACCAGACATTAAAGATCTTCAGTATTTAAAATGTAATGGACAGTTATGTATTAAAAATTTGGGATTCCATAGTTAGTGTCAAAGGATGGTTTAGTTATTTATAGAAATTAGGCTATAAAAAATTTAAGAGTAACCCTATAGAAAAGTTTAAATATAGGAAAACTTCCTTGTATTTTGGTGAGTATAGAGTTAGTGGTTTATCAAACAAATACATCCCTGTCTGGATAAGAGCAGGTAGAGGTGGATATAACATAGATGTACATAGGGGTAAAACTTGGAAACACTACTTTGAGCTAGACTCTAATGGGAACAGGTGTACAAAAATGGTCCTTGATGCACTCTTGGTTACGACACTCTCAGAGGATATGTTTGGTTAATCACAAGATTTTTTGAATCATTAAGAAGGAATTATAGAGAAATATAATTGTTTAAGTATAAAGGATTAAGAGATAAAATCGTTTTTAGTTAAAATATTCGTAAATGAAATAAGTTTCTCACTAAGGATTTATTCTTTTAGAAAATGGCAGGCAATAGGAGGAACCATGAAAATGGTGACTGCAATGGACCATGCGCTGGCGACACTCCGATGGATGCCGAGATGGAAACATTCATGCGAATGATTAACCAAATGGCTCATGTTATAGAAAAAAACTTGAATCAAGATGATAGACTGATCTCACCACAAAGGGAACAACATTCTGTTGAGTCCTTTATGCATTAATGACCACCAAACTTCAGTGGTTCCACTGAACCATTGATTGAAAAGCAGTGGATCAGTACCATAGAGAATATCTACTCTTTGCTACATTGTTCAGAGTAAGAGAACGTCACCCTGACTGTTTATCCCTTAGATAGAGAAGCTGATCAGTGGTGGGAACTGATCAAAAACCCGAGGGAAAGAGTATAATTTCATGCTATGGAGTGGGAAGAGTTTAGAGGGATATTTTTCAGTAAGTATTTCACTCGTTGCATGAGAACAAGAATGGAGAAATAGTTTCTCGAGCTAAAGCAGAAGGAGAATGAATCTATGGGAAGCTATGAGATGAAATTCAAAAGGATTTCAAAATATACCTCTTGATTTTTCATGGAACTAAATGGTAAGGTCGATAGATTCTTTGGTGGATGGAAACCTTATTTGTGGAAGAATCTTTTCAACTGAAACTATGTTAACTATGTGGAGATCATGCAGAGTGAGATGAAAGTTGAGCTAGTTTTTGGTGAGAAAAAATGGTCTCATAAATCAAATTACATGAAGATATTGATGGATCCAATCTTATGAAGGACCTTTGATCAGGGAATAGGAGGCAACCAAATGTAACATTCCACATGTAATAAATGTGAGAAGAATCATTCACGGAATTTCCTACTTAGGAGCAGGAAATGCTATAGGTGTGGCAGAGATGGCCATATTGCGAGGAATTTCCATAGTGAGGTGAATCCTCAACTTCCAAACACTAATGATAATGGAAAGATGGTGCATGCCCTACCTGATGTCCAATGATTTATGTGTGGACAACTTGGGAATATTTCTAATCACTGTCCAAATATGAGGGCAGTGGAGGGGAACCACCATCAGCCTCAGCAAAGGCCAAGGGATCAAGGCTGTGCTTTTTCTATCAAGAGAGCGGAACGTGATGTTTTGAATGAGGTGGTAGCATGTTCTCTTGTTTTCCTCTCAAATCTATCAAGTAATTTGTTTGATTCTAGTTCTACGCATTCCTTTATTTCCTCTATGTTTGCAAATAATTTAGAATCAACCCCCAATTTTCTAAAAGTAGAGTTATCAGTCAAGACTCCAGGTGGGACTATCCAATCATCGTCAATATTTAGAACCTCTAGTACTTACATTAGTGAGCACAATATTATCAAAAATATAATAGTCATTCCCATGATGGAATTCGACATTATACTAGGGATGGACTGGCTCTCAATGTATAATGTTACGATTAATTGCAGAAGTAAGGAAATAACAGTAGTCCTGAATGGAAAACCTACAGTTATATTCTAATGAGTGATATCTCAACTTCATATATGTGTAAAAAACCCCTATATCCTTCATTATGGAGTTTATTGGTGAATACGAAATAGGAGATGATATTTTGATGATAGAAAATTTTCCCATCATCCAGGAATACGTTGATGTATTTCTTGTGGAGTTTCAAAGACCTCCCCCAAAAAGTGAGGTAGAGTAATCCATCAAATATGTACCTAGATCTCATCTTACATCAAAGACCCCCTATAGGATGGAATATATAGTGCAAGAGGAATTAACGAAACAACTCCAAGATATTTGGTGGAGGGGGTTTATCCAACCGAGTGTGTCTCCTTGGGGAGCACCTGTTCCCTTTGTAAAGAAGAAGGATGGATCGATGCGTCTATGCATTGATTATAGAGAACTGAATGAGATCATAGTAAAGAAGAAATAACCTCTTCCAAGAATTGATGACTTATTTGACCAACTTCATGGGGCTCAATTATTCTCAAAGATTGATCTTTGACTTGGTTATCAATAATTGAGGGTGAAGAAAGAAGATATTCCAAAAACATCCTTCCGATCAAGATATGGGCATTATGAGTTTCTTGTTATGCCCTTCAGACTAACTACTTCACCTGCTATTTTATGGATATGATAAATAGAGTATTTAAGGACTACCTTGATATATTTTTGGTTTTTTTATTGTTGATATTCATGATATATTCCAAAAGTCTCTAGGAGAATTGAGGATCTTCTAAGGGATATTTTTCAATCTCTGTGAAAGGAGAGGCATTTTGAAAAGGTCAGAAAATATGAATTTTGTTTACAACAAGTTTATTTCTTCGGGCACATTGTAACCAATGAAGGATTCATAATTGACCCTACACAGACAAAAGTTTCAGAGGAGTGGCCTCAACCTATGACAATAACTAATATTCGTAGTTTTCTTGGATTAGTATGATATTAGGTTTGTAAAAAACTTTTCACGACTTTATAATACACTAACCAAGTTAACTCGAAAAATGGGAAAGTTAATCTGGAAAAAAGAGTCTGAGAAATGTTTTGAAGAGCTGAAGAAGAGATTGGTTACTGCACCTGTGTTAACTCTGCCCTCAAGAGGTGAAGGATTCGTTATTTTTAGTGATGCACCTCTAAAAGGGATTGGGTGCGTCCTCATGAAAAATTACAAGGTCATTGCTTATGAATATCGACAGCTAAACAATCATGAGAAGAATTATCCTATGCATGATCTGGAGGTTTCTACGTTCGTTTTTTCTCTGAAGATATAGAGGAACTATTTTTATGGGGAGAAATGTGATATATACAAAGACTATCAAAGATTGAAGTATATTTTCACACAAAAGGAATTGAACATGAGACAAATTAGATGGTTGGAGCTTCTTAAAGACTATGATTGTTCAATTAATTATCCTTTGGGAAGAGCAAACAAAGTCATTGATGCATTAATCAGGAAAGACCCAGTTGTTCTTTTCATGATACAGATTCATAGAGATCCATTGATCAATGACCTAGTAAAGTTGTACATAAGGATTATAAGGGAAGGGTTATCATAATCCCTAACACAAATGATTCCTCAACCATCATTAATAGAGAATATCAAGAAAGAACAAAATGAAGATCCTTTATTGCAGAAAAATATTGAGTCTATAAAGGATGGGAATATTCTTGAGTTTAATATAGATCAAGAAGGTGTACTAAAATCTCTTAAAACACTATGTGTTCATAATATTCCAGAAATAAAGAAGGATCTGATGGATGAAGCTCATAGCTCTACTTTCTCTATACATTCTAGAAGCAAAAAAATGTATAGGGACATTCATGATCATTATTGATTGTATAACATGAAAAGGGAGATTTCTCACTACACTTCAAGGTGCCTAGTATGTCAGAAAGTGAAGGCAGAGCGACAACTTCCTAAAGGGGTATTGCAACCACTACCCATACCATCATGGAAGTGGGAAAATATCACAATGTACTTCATCACTAGTCTTCCATGAACATCCATAGGAAACAATGTGATATGGGTTATTGTGGACCGTCTCACCAAGACTGCCCAATTTATCTCCATTAGGGAAGATTTCTCTATTGATCAACTTGACAGTATTTACATGAAGGAAGTGGTAAGGCTTCTTTTAGTTCCACTTTCTATCGTATCTAATTGGTATCTAAGGTTCACATCATAATTCTAAAAAAATCTTCAATATTCTATAAGCACTGAATTGAATTTATTGTGGCCTATCACCCCCAAAATGATGGCCAATCTAAAAGGACAATTCAAACACTCTAAGACATGCTAAGAATGTGCTCAATGGAATTTAAAGGTGGATGAGATCAACATCTCTTGTCAGTTGAGTTCTCATACAACAACAGCTTCCACTCGAGCATTCAAATGGCACCCTATGAAGCTCTCTATGGGAAGCGATGTAGAACTCCTATTTGTTGGGATGAAGCTGGTGAGAGAAAGCTTATTGGGCATAATCTTGTTTAAGAGATGATAGAAAAAGTACATGCCATCCAACAACACATTAAGGCCGCTTAGAGTTAGCAAAAGTTCTATGCCCACAACTGTCAATGGGACTTGCAGATTGATGTTGGTGACAAGGTCATTCTTTGAAATTCACCATTGAAGAGAATCAGGAGGTTTGGGAAGAAAGTGAAGCTCACCCCTAGGAACATTGGTCCATATGAAATCCATGATTGCATGGGAGAAGTGGCCTATCGACATGCACTTCCTCTAAATCTAGAACATGTTCATGATTTTTTCCATGTATCCCTCTTGAGGAAGTACATACCTGATCATTCACATGTACTAAACCTAGGGGTGGTATAACTAGAACAAGACCTCTCTTATGAGGAGCAGCTAGTGGAGATCTTGGATTATAGAGACAAGGTTCTATGCAACAATACTACCCACCTTGTTAAGGTCTTTTGGAGGAACTAAAAATATGAAGAAGCCACGTGGGAACTAGAGGATTCTATGAGGCAGAAGTACCCATACCATTTCTCTTCTAAGGATACGAGTTAAAAATTTCGAGGATGAAATTTCTTAAGGGGGAAGAATATAACGAATCGAACTTTTATTAATTTTTATTCCCTAATTTTTGAGTGTTATTTTATTTATATACTCAACAAAACTATATTATGTAATTAATGAAGTGAGTACAATTAAATGAAACCATTGGGTTTCAACTATTATATGGTCGTTCGTCAATATGACCATTGGAAACTAAATGTAAAAATTATTTTCTATAATTAACAGTGATTTTGGTTAATATAGGAAGATGATTCGATGGCCCCATCCAGAAGTCTCAGGTCGATCAAATCCCATCTGACGAAACTTGGGAAGGAGGTATCTCTACTGGGTTTTGCTCTGGACCAAACCCAAGCTGAACTGCATCGTGTGAAACTGGAATAGAATCGCCTTCATGAGAAGTTCAAGCTGACATAAATCACCACTAGGGAAATGTTGGCTGAGCCACCCCATGATTCTCTCACCTTAGCACACCTTACACTTATGTCTTATACTGATTTTATAAGGGGCTATGTAACGATACCGTAACTGCCCTGTGTTATCCATTGAGGTAAATAAAAAGTTTATTTCTTCTTATGGTGAAGTTTGTGAATTTTCAAATGTTCGGATAAATATAGGATGTATATTATTGATGAATTTTGAAAAAAGGATATTTTATAATATTTATGTAAAACATAAATAATTAAAAATGTGTAATGATTTTCAAAAAATTTTCTTCTAAAGTTTTGTTCAGTAAGAAATTTATAGTCTAATAAGATCAACTTAATTTTTGGTGAATAGTAATTTATGAATAGTTATTTTTTCATTGGATTGTTAAGGTGACCAAATGGATTAGTAATCTCACTTAAAGAAAGTATTAATATAATTTAAGCACCTTGACTAGGTAATCTGATGCAGTAAAATAGGTAAATAACTATTTCTGAAATTATTAGTCAAGTATTATTTTTTTCGTGTGAATTGTGTTTTTCATTTAAAAATTAAATTAAAAATATTTAGAGATTTATTTTTATAAATTTAAGTAAATTTTGGAATTCAGAGCATCAATATTAGGTTATGATGTTTTTTGGTGTTTTTTCTGAAAAAAATGAATTTTATGTGAATATTGAAAATACAGTTTTTAGTTTCGGGTGTTTAATGACATCATTAAGGATATAATAATTATGTTATAATTCTGGTAGACTTATGAATAGTAAGATAGGTTATGAGGTTTCCCATGTGGCCAATACCATGGGAAAATACCATAGGAAATCCTATGGTTTTTCCAATACCACCGATGAGGTGTCCCTTGGCCATTAATGACTTGTCCCTTCACTTCTCTTATAAATACCAAGCCATTCCATCAATAATTACATTTCTGAATCCTCCTCAATGAATTTATTGTCTTCTTACCTCCCAAGGAGTCCTCCAATGGTTCCCTCAAGCCTCTAAAGGTACCTAACATCACTCTTTTGAAGTTACTCTTCAAGGTAAGGGAATCTTTCACCCTCCTATTTTAAGCCATGACTTCCTTTATGTTTTGTCTTATAGTATCCATGTATTTTTTTTGAGGGTATGTTATTATATGTTATAATTACTTTCCATTTCATGTATAATTGTTGAGATCCCATTTTCGCTCTCATCAATTTTTTTTTCTGAATTTTTATGTGACACCGTTAGGCTGCCAAATTTCTCGTAAATGGAATAATGTCTTATCTTTTCTTTAATGTTTCCTTTTCATGTGGTATGTAATTAAAATATCCATATATTTTTCTTATCTCCATTTTATTCTGTATTTATACTATATTAAAGTAATTTATGAATGTGTTACTCTTGTACCCTCTCTTTTCAATGTTTTCTAAAACCATGTTATATAGCCGTTATGCTGCAAAAATTTAGCCTCAAAATTTCTATCTCTTTCTCACCATAAATTCTCTTGTTTTATTTACGTGAATACCCAGACCTATTTCATTTCTTTGGGTGTTATTAAATATAAAGATATTATGTATTTTATTCTGTAATTTATGTACATTTAACCCTCACACCCTTTCCATGGGTAATAAATGACATTATGATCTTATTTTTTTTAAGAACTTTTAAAACATCATGATATAGAAATGAAACCAATTTCTTTTATTCTCCATGGGTTATTTATGAAATTTTTTATTATGCTCTATATGGCTCACATTAAAGTAAATACATAGTAAGGATTCCCCTTGATAGCTCTCCAATTCCTTGGGTAAGGAATTAATCTCTAGATATGACAAGTTTCACGATACCTTGGTGAATAACCCCGGTAATTTTTATGACACGTTGGGGACAGACCATGGTGATATGTTCATGAATGTCTAAATGAAATTTTGTAGCCACAAATTCATGTTATGTTCCAATTTCTTTTCGTTATTATATGCCTATAATTTCATTTCTCATGTCTTTAAGTTGTTATTCATGTTCTTATTGTTAATAAAAGTAAATTGATTCCATTGATTACCCTTAGAGGGCCTTCTTCTCACCCTTTCCTTTGATATATGTCTCCAGGATATGAGATGCAGTAGTTGTTTATAGGATGAACCTATGATGAATCCCTACAAGTGGTTTAGAAGAATTTTTTATGTTTTATTAATGTTTTATTGCTTCTAATTTCCAAGACACTATACATTAAATATCCTCTGTATGTAAAATGTAATGAAAAGTTATGTATTAAAAAGGCAGGATGCCATACAATGTTAAGGTTTTACTTCAGGTAATATCTAATTCTTTATTTACATGTGTTTTAATTTTTTATATTTTTTGTAATTATACATATATAATGATTTCCCTTATTGAAACCATCAAATAAATATTATGTATATTTACTACACTTATATTATAAAATTATATAAAATATATATTTATGAAATTGAATACATTGTTCATCGAGATGGCAGGTCGTACGCACACATGAACGATGCTTAGGTATAATAGTCATATTGAAAAAAGTATGAAAATGATATATATGAATATATATTTATAGATATTTAAATATCATTATAAAAGTAGAACTATTTTATCATATATATTTAATAATTTCACTAAACCCATCCTTAATACATTTCATGCAGTGTGTGAATGAATCTCATAGCTTTTAAGGGAATCTAGTCCACCTATTCTCAAATTAAATTATAGTATTAAAAACAATAAGACGTATAAATATATGATTTTTAAAATAAATAAAAAAGATTTATATCGTAATAAATATAATATATATCATATATAAGTAGATTTTCCATCAAAATTGCAATTGTGAGAGGTGGTAATGGAATAAAAATAAAAAATTGTTCTATGACGTGGTAGTTCACCACTCACATTAATTGTATGTTCATTTACCATTAGGTGGAAGTGTGAATATTTGTAGGCTAAATCCTTATCCTAAAACAATCATAGTATAATTAGGATAATATTTTTTTTATAAATTAATTTAATAAGATGAATTTATGGGATGTATGAATTTAAATAATATAAATGAACTCAAAGATGAATTTAACCTTTTATTTGGGTAACTCAATTTGGTATACACCAAAGGGAATCATTGAATTTTTTATGAAAATATGGGGATTTTAGGATGAGGGGAGGGATTTTTATGAGATATTTTGGAAGATCATGGTCAATCCATGGAATTATTTTTTAATAAAAAACTCCATGTATCATTTAATGAAATAAAAAAGGAGGAACTTTTTTGAACACTCACACTATCCAGTTCTGATAGACATAGAGGTTGAATATTACGAATTTCTTTATGTAATAGAGTAATATAAAATCATTAATTGAAGCATTATATCTCATCTACGATGTTTTTGATTCAAAAAATACTATCTGTAATAATGAAATTTGATCCTCCTTGGGTAATAATGGATCCTTCCCATATATAATAAAATATGTTGTTTCCATGGTGAAATTCCTTGTTATCATTTGAAATGATCATATGGAATTATATTTACATTAATGATAACAATTTTTCCGATAATATTTTAGTAGATTATATAAGGATTTTTTTGATGAATTACACAATTATTTTATTTTCATTCACATGGTAATAAGATTTATAATTAGACTATCTTTTAGAAATGGAATACATATTATTCAAATTGATAGCTCAAAAGTTAGTGTAATTGTCTATAAGGATTGAGTGAGAAATATTGAATCGATAGACAATTTGTGACTTTATAAGTTTATCATAGGATTGGTATTGACCTCTTATAGGGGATTTACTTATACCAAATGTGAATAGAATTTAGTTCCATTAAGAATGAAAATATATTTAAAAGCCATTTCTGTTGGATAGGGGCCCATCATAATCAGTCCAAATTTATCAATTCACCCATTGTACATTGTGTCATCCACCAAATTTGGTGGCCGATCGAAAAATATGAGATGGATCTGGAAGGGATAAAACATCTAGGCATAGTCTATATAAATAAAATCTGTGGTGGGAATAAATTACACAAATCATCATATCATGTGAGAGATCATCAACACTGTTAGATGGAACCCACATGACCAGACATGGTATTCTAGAATTTTTTTTTGGAATACCATCCATTGGAGGAAATAGAGGAGGATTTCTTCAAGGATGCTTTTACAAATAACCTACTTTGTAATTGAGTTGACCCAAAGGTTAAAATCCATATCATGGGGAAGGGTTTTCTCACAGTTATCTTTATTTGTTGAGAGTGTACCACTCTGGGGTACTCTAAGAAAGGAATCATCCATATGGTCATTTTCTCCATTATAGTGTAATTTGGATATTATTGCGAGTGGGAGCCCATCACATGTTGGTTATCCATTAGTTCCACTTAATTTAATGTAAGAAGGTAACTATGTTTCAGATATACTACATTAATGAATAACACATATTGGATAAGCTCCATAGGGGATATGGAATGGTATTCCAAGGCATATAGTCAATCATTTTTGGATTGTGGATCATGAGTCATGTCCATCCTATAATAAAATTAGGCCACCAGCTAATTAGTGTGCTAAATTATGTAGATAAGATGTTTTATTCTAAAGATTCGTTGTTATCCTCCTTGATGTACAACAATGAATCACCATTCACATAATTCAATGGAAACTCAATATTGAGAGTTCGTATGAGACATGTGATAAGGTTTTAGTATTAAAATTAATTATTTCATAATCCATTACAAAAGGAAATGACTGAAATATAAGTTGCATTGTGGGATTGAATAATAAAATTCATTGGGAAACCCTATAATGTTTATGGAAATCAATTCTTCTCTCATTTGGTCTCCAAGTTTCATTTCCAAAATTCTTAACCAACCTTGTGATATAAGATTTATAGGGTGGATGAAATTTTAATAGATGTTGAAATATGAGTGTATATCATCATATATTTGATGTACTACCATGAAATTGACCAGTGCATAGATATTAACAACATTATTTGGAATGCACGTGAGTTCAAAATGCAATATAATTAAATACCATAATTCTAACAACCTAGTCATCATGGGGTGGTTGAGGATGTGCATCTACTATTTGACGATGAATAGTAGGTTTATATCTTGATGTTTTAGGATGTTCTAATGGTTCTAAGACTCAAGGACCGAATAAAAAATATTATTCTTTATAGAATAATTTTTGTTTCATTATTCAGTATCATATGAAAAATATAGTGTACAATATTTTCTGTTTCGACATTATTAATCTTTTCAAGGAGTACATCAAGGGATCATTCAATTTTATTTACATAATGGATGAATGGATTCACATGTAAAAGTGGAATATATATCTAAGGGTGAAATATAAACTCCATGATCTTCCCTAATATTTCCTTTAATTCTATGTCCCCTATTAAGTGTATCCTTTAACTAAGATATATGGAAAGGGGTATTATTTAAAAACTAAAATGTATAAAAGCATCATTTAATTTTTGGATGTACTTGAAGGCCTCATAACTCCCATAGATTTCATGGATACCTTTTTTTAATGAACATGATCTTTTTTATATCACTCTCAATGCCTTTTCTATATAACAATGGTGCTGAAGATCTTGCCATAGGTGAAACTAAATTTATATAATTGGGGGATTATTTAAAAGATATATTAGTGGGGTATGTTGAGAACATTATTAAGATAATTACTAGGGTTATAAATATTTTTTTGAAGTACCACCAAATCATCTACATGGGACACCAACAGTTTTTGGGGCCATGTGTTTTATATTTGATGCAAGGAACACCAATAAGTAGAACCAAAATGTTTCAATTCAAACTACATCACTCTGTACCAAAATAACAAAAATATTTCCCAAATGTAGTGGCCGCTATTAACTTCATGATAATTAAAATTTTATTTTACCTATAATACCCATCATTTATAGATTGATCCTAGATGATGAAAATCACTTCAATTAATAGCACTATCACAAGGATGTGAATATTTTCATTTGGTTAATGAAAATATGTAACATAGAAGTAAATTTATTCATTGAAATGATACTTCTTATTCATGATCAGGCTGATAAAAATTATCCAATTTTGGTATTAAACATCTTTACTGAGAATATAATTTATGAATATATCAATATCATCCACAAACACACAACAGTGTGAAGTAAATGTATTTTTGTAATTCTTTATGAACTCATAGTGGCTATTAGGGTGGCTCGTTCTGTGAGAAAAGACACTGGATTAATCACTATAATTTTTTTATTTTTTCATGTGAATACACCATGATTATGATTCGTTAATTTTGTGTATTAATATTTTACATATGATGACATGGTTTTACTAAGCATATTTTACCCCATATATTTATTTGTGATGAGATTAACCGATGTTAATTCATCAAAAGTGGTGGTAACACCATAATTAAAGGCTACATGATCAATGTATTAAATAACATTACCAACATAAACATGATGTTCATGTTATGAAAAATAATCTTCAAAAGAATATGATTATAGAGTTTCACAGCCTGCTACCACTAAAGGGGATGGATTTTTTGTGATAGATTTCTATATTTCTAGCATTGTAGTTATCACAACAATATATGATGATGTACTAAACATACATAGACTCCAATATAATATAACACAAAATTATTTTTAAAATATGATAATGATTTGAATTCCATCAGTTCAGCCCTACTAATTAGATGATTTAATGATGTCAAGTGTTGGTGAATAAGGGATGGAAATTCCAGTATGAAATATGTGTGAGACTCTACAGTTTTAGTGGATTTCTTATATTGTAAGAATTTGTGGTATTCTAGGAGAACACCATCTTCATAGGGGTGAGTAAATAATTAATCATGTTTGGGTTTGTTGGATATACTCCGTGGATCAAAAAATGAAGCTATCTTTCAAAACTATCCAATGACCCACTAAGGCGGAAATAAATTCATTGGGGGAATCATGTATTTAAAATCGTCGACCTAGAGTTTAATATGATACCTCTTTTAATAACCATAATTATGAACGATGGATTCATATATGTAAAATAGTAAGGAAAACCTATGGATTACACCTACTCAATCATTGGGATAGTATATGTCAAACTGATGACATAAATTAGGGACTTTTATCTATATGTGAAGCCACATCCTTTTTTGAAATGTCTTGATGGACGTGTTCTATGAGAAAACCATGAAAAAATATCTATCATGTCACTAAATCATGTCTCCATCCAAATCATGCACACATGTATTGTACACACTATTATCTTCTACATGGGTTGTTAGGTAAGATGGGGTCATTTATATATTTTTAAACACAAAAAAATTTATTGTCTGTGTTTGGATGAGATTTATACAAAATTAATTTTTGAGAATGAATCTATAATTTTCCATTCAATTTAACTAAAATGGGAAATAGTGAATTCCTATGTTATCTTTAATGATTGAACCCCCATAATCCTAATAGTGGGAGAAGATATCATGGGATTATTTTTGTTTATCTTCCACTGTGTTCTAGGGTTCATCAGAATCTACATCATTTTCAAACTATAGATGGACTGTTAGGGAATTGATAAGAACCTCTATTAACTATGTTGATAGATAAATGTTCTTCAACAATTGAGATTCATGCTGGAATAATGGTTATAAATTTAAGTAAAACATACTTCTTAGAAGGTTTAATATTTCTTCACCAATGAATTTCTCATTGCTAGGAAGCATAGTGTTCAAAATAGGTAGATATGTAAGGGAAAAATTCTTGATTTCTAAGATAAAATTTCTTATGGATTCATTTGTATGAGTACAAAGTTGTTGAGATCGATCCTTGTATAGATATTCCTATTTGAGGAGGGGGGTTTTATTGATCAATATGATTAACCAAGATATAATTATTGAGGTGTACTAGATGATATAGATTGTGTGGAACAAAAATTTCAATCCTTCAATAACACTATTTTTTTGGTCTCCACCACATGAACCATACTTATGGGGTACTGGGTCAAACATCATGAATGGTATTAGAATGCATAACCTTCACTCAATTGCATTCACAATATATCCTAAAGGGTCTGATATATATAAATCTTTGGTGGGTTTCTCACAATGATCCTACCACCAGATATTGAACATGAATCCTTATATAGCTCTAATTTTGTGTAAAATTACATGACCGTAAGGATATTTAGTATATCTCAAAATTTAAGTGTCATTACATCACTAGAAGTGTAGGATATTTTAAAAAATCAGGGTGGATCCTGATTTCCTCATTGTGGTCTATGTCAATAATTAATGGACTTAGGATATTTTAATGTCAATGGGTTAGCTTGAGGAGGATGTGTGACCATGATAATAACTTGTTTGTTCTACTAAGCATAGATAATATGAAATTAATGAGATCCTGACATACAATTATTCAAATTATAAAACTTCTATATAAATCATCTAGTTACCAATCGTCACATAAGAGCACCTTCATTGTCACCAGTTACGGTGGTAGAGACAAATGTTAGCAGTTCTAGGAAGTCACCCCCACTCGACCATACCATGTTCTACCATGTTCAAAATAAAATATTTCATGTTTAATCCACATTTACAAGGATTTTAAGGAAACAATATTAGTAGTATTATTTTTCATGATCTTTTAACTATGAATCTTATGCTACCTAGAATGAAGCATCTCAAATTGTCTATTTGTAATGACACTAATAAAGTAACATTTGTAGTACTCATTTTGAGGGTGTATACCCTATAATTTATTCTATTAAAAGTTTTCTATGTTCGTATACATGGTATAGAGATTATGTACCATTATCAGAGAGAGGATACACTTCGTGAGGCATGTTCTATGGGGGAACATGATGGATTATTAACAGATGTTTATTGCTTTTCACATATGTAGTTTTATATGCAATCATTGGCTACCTTATTATACCTGTAGTGGTTAAAGTAAATTTTCATTTATTGGTTCACTACAATAATAACTAAAAATGATCATCACTATAGATTAATTCTTATATATACCTATATTACTAAGATAGATATGGGTCTAAATGTCTCCTTTTTATATTATCCAAATAAAATCTCTGATAATAGATCATAAGAGCATGGAACATAGAGGGAATAATTCAGTACATTTTAGTGGGAAATTATTTCATCAAAACAATAATTTTTTATAATTTTACACAAATGGAATACATTGATATGGTGTCTAGAAAAGGTGGATTTGAACACATATAGGATAATCTCATGGATAACTTCCCAAATGATAATGAATCACATGGCCACCTGACTATACAAGTCAATAGTCATTCCGTCCAAAGGATAGAAAAACCCCAATGTTTTTATGATTGAAAATAATATAGTGTTTGCAATTTCTACTCATGCCTATAGTTGAAGTACACTAATTTTTGTATTAGGTACCCTCTATCATTTACCATTGTGAATCATGATTTCATAAAATTTAGGGGTTGGTGATTTTAATCTACTCATTCCATATATGATTTTCCATCAGGACAGATTATTTATCATTATGTTTAAAAAGAATCATGATAGATAGTGTGATTGGATATTAGGTCATCTATGATTTGGTTTAAGTTGAATTATATTTTATCCACACTTATTGAACAATAATGGTTGTGATCATAGTCTATGATGTGAAGTCACACAGGTTAAGGAAGGTTTGATCCATGGATTATATTGGTCCTTATATTGTTTTATGAGACCCACATACCTCTATCTAGATTTTTTTCATGGGACCTCTTACATAATTCCGAGTGTTTGAGGAACGATTACCTATTCCTTTTTCTACATATATTTATAGTTCCTTGGAAATCCTCTAATATAGGACACAGTTCATTTTGGCATTCAGCAGTGAGCCTCAAATAGACCACAAACCAATAATATAACTATGAAACCATGACATCTTCATTAGTATTTGGCATGACCTAAAATGGGAAAATGTGATCAGTGTCCCCATTAACTATATCGAGGTGTTAGTGTGTCGGTTAGAAATTATTAGTCAGAATCTTAATGCTAACATCCAACATCTACAAGTTAGTGTGGGAACTAATACAAATGTATCTTTAGTAATAAATCCACCATCGTGGTGTATTTTCTACATTTTTTTGATGTAACCTCCACAGTTTATTTGTCATATATATATTTTTGACATAGATTACATTCAAAATGGTTGTTTTTGAAGGGACCATTATCATTGGTATGTGGATTAGGTTAATAAGGTTTTTTTCATCATAATATATTGATAAATTAGAGGAAATTGTAGATTCCTTTTCACATTATGTTCTTATAGAGGGGTTCTTTAAGGATGGTTATATATGAAACCATGAGGATTCAAAAATTTTTTTACTAGAAACTATAGCAATACTAATAGAGTATATCACATTGATATATTAGTGGTTTTGGTACATTAAATATCTAAGGATAATATTAAATATTAAAATGATGTTCATATCTACTAAAATTAGTCTTCCAGACGTCCCATAAGTTGTCATATACATCCCATATGTTTTTATATAGTAATTCACCCTGAACCTCCACAAGAAACCCTACGATAGCAATGTATAGGTTTTCATGCATAAAAATTGGATCCAATTTTGTGTCATTGGGAAGAATATCTCACATAAATTCCTAATATTTATTTTTTTGGATCAAATCACTCTTAATTTCACCAAGACCCTATCAATAATAGTTTTTATGTTAGGGTAGTCAGTCATCTAAATATTCTGTACTATAGGTTCAGAGGATGTTGAGGAATTAAATGAAAAAATATATCATATAATGAAGGAGTGTATAATGGTTAAAGGAATGGTTTCTGTATCATTTACATAAATTATGTGATATCCATGACCTCAAAATGTTCCAAGTAGTCTTCATGTGAATATATTTTTTGGGGTGATATCATTTATCTTATTGTTTAAATGCATACACCTTTATCTCAAAGTTTAGTTTAGTGTTGGTGGAGATGATTGAAGCATATGGTCGAAGTGTCTACGACATAAAGAGTCCCTCAATGTAAGAAAACAATACTCTAGATATATTTATTTTCGATGGAAATTTGGGACCTTTTAGAACTCATCCTAATGGATAGACATTCACAATTTATAAGATCCTTCACCTAGAATTGGTGTTAGTGGTAGATTCATCTTCCATGAGTAATCCATTTCCTTGAAATCTGAGAGATTAATGATGAAGTTGTGGGCCCATGGGCCTGTTTATTATATTTCAATTGGATTTTCCCATGTAAATCTCTTTGAATATATAGATTATTTATTTCATGAACGATATATTATGAACCAATGGTAGATCCCCCATTATGGAAATATTTTAATCTAAAATGGGATCAATATTCATGTTATGTGAACTAATTTCATTAGGAGGGACTCTGTTTCATCTAATGGAGTTATGAGAATGACCCCCATGGTGGGATTTAACAACATGGATGGGTCCACCATGTTGAGTTTTAGCGGTTCACATGGTGTAAAGAGTAAAACTATCCCACCATGATTGATGATGGTGTATTGATCCTAACAAGGTGAGCATACCAACCTATATATGGTAGTGATTAAGATATGAAGTGTGTCCATAGTGGCACATGCCTCTATAGCTGTCAAAGAATCCACCCATTAGGAATGGTTAAAATACTACCCTAATATAGATTCCACACATTATGTATTGAGGTTGGTGTAGCATGTATCAAATTATATTTCTCATCATATTGTAGGCTAAACTAGTAGTGTATAAGGTGTTTGGTAGTGTGGTTCCTTTGGGAAATTAGCCATGATATTTTAACAGTAGTGGTGATTAGAGCATCCCATAATACCTTAGTTATAGGTGGGGAGCAGTAATATCATTCTATAAATATGATTCAATAAAGATTCGCTGTCATTGCAGGAATAAATTTTCCCAAGAGTGTCACCAATAGTTGTTGTAATTAGCACGATATCACTATAGTGATGTTTTTTTTCAATATAATTAGTGGGTAAGAGTCCTTATTTTTTCATTTTTGTGAATGTAAGAATTTATAAAAATCAATAGGATATGATCAGAGGGAGAGATGGGGGAATAAATCTTGAAAGAAATGGGTGTGGTGATTTTCATAATAGAACTATAATTTTGCAGGATTACCACAGTAGTTGTCCCTCATCCCCCATTAATGTTAATTGCATGCCATTTATCATGTCCAAGAATATATTTAATATGTGAAATAATGTACAGCATTAGTATTATTCTATTGAATGGGATACCCCAAATACCAAATGTTTTTCAGCCACACCCAATGTAGGAAATATAATTCACATCCATGATTCTTAAAACAACAAATATACTACCCTATGCATCCACCTCTAGATATAGGAGATGATATTCATGTTAGGTTGGCTGTTTTTATTTCTAATTCATCCAATCAGGTGTGCATCTAATGTTCTTTTGGGTCTTTATTCCTTCTGTTGGTCATCATCATAGTCTTCCTTCATTCCAATTTTCCAATGGTGGGAGGCCTCTACCGCGAGGGATGATGACATCATCTCTATGATGGGAAGAAACCATCCACATATTCCACCTTATAATTCAACACATATTCCAGTAATTTCTTATAGATATATGACATGATCATGTATCTTGTTCAATGTTTTATCTTCTTATTGGATCTAGTTCGTTACATAACTCGTTATTTTTTATGGATGAAACATGTTTTCATGGATGATGAGGATGTTGGATATATTGGAACTTTATAGATGTGTTTCTCATTTGGTCTATGTGGAATCTTTCATTTCATTCATAAGGCATGTCATGTTTAAAACCTGAGGCATCCCATTACATCCATAATAAAATTTACAGAAATTTTGTATAAAATCCATGTATCATCACATCAAACATTCGATACACATCATTGAAGGATCCTATATTTTTTAATTTTTATGTGATTCATATGTCACTCCCCATTATAGTGAAATTATTTTCATCACATTATGAATCCATCGACCGCCACATATGGATTATCAGGCTCATCACAAGAGTTAAGGACTCAGGTATATCCACTTAGATGAGAAATGAGTAAATGTTCTCATCATATAAAATTAATTTCTTTATTTAATATGACACTAGAGGATCAACATAAAGGGATGGGATTCTGATGAATTTGGAAGGGATGTATTTTTAATTTCATGTGAGGAAGATTCATATGTTTAGAACCCATTGTGGATTCCCCATACATTAATCATGTATAGATGATTCATAGTATTATATAGCATTCAGAAATCATAAAAGGTATACATATGATGTATAAGGATGGGAATAGGGTGGCATCTTATGGTGATAAAAAATTCTAGTATGGGACTTGGATTTTTTTGGTTGGAGGCTCTGAGTACACCTAAAAATGTGATCATGCATTAATGTTTCTACCTCCCATGGTGAATATGGATTTCATAGTGTTAGGATTTATCCTTATAGAGTCATTCAAAAATCACAGCAATTTTATATGGATAAAAATCATAAATTTTTACAATGTAGATTATCATCATATGTTAGAATGAGTTGATGTAGGTTAACATCATTATATAATGTAGAATGTGTCATTAATGAAGATAAAACAATGAATAGTGTGGGGCTTATTTTTAGAATCTACAAAAAAATTATAACAGTTACAACTATTGATATTCACATGAGAAATTATATGCTCATAAAAAATAGAATGGATATATTTTAATATTATCCATTGAGAAATTTATTATTTAGTTTAGTTTCACATGACAAGGATTTTGTGGTATGCCATTTAATTTCATGATCCTCTAATGTTTATTTGGGGCCTAATCTTGGAGCATCCTATTACTAAATAGACTGGTGAAAAAAACTTTGTTGGTATCATTTCTATTCTCATTGCCGGGATGTATTATTTATTTACCTTTATAACATCACCACTATGGCTTAGGAGTCCCATACATAGGTGATGTGAATAATGTAGACACATCCCATTTCATAAAGTGTGTGAGTATATTGGTTTGGGGGAACTCATGGTATGGATCATATGGAAATTTGTTTATCTACCTAATTCTTAAATTGGATCAATTTGGGAAAGGGTCAATGATATTATTCATGAATAATGTTTAAGCACAAATAAATCATTATTGGAGAGAAATAAAGTCTATAAGCACTGATTGATCTGGATGTTATGTTCACAAAGGAGATGCATTGGACATGAGGAAAGGTAATGAGTTTCACATGGTTTGGTGGTTCAATAAGTTGATTCTTTTGTAAAAAACGAGTTCCCCATATAATAATAGTGTCTCAAATACCATGGAATATTTTTAACAGAAAATTTAGATCATACATAATGATAATAGGTGTGAATCATATTTTTACACTATGATGGGTGAATGTTTTCATTAATGCTATTGAATGTTTACTCTCTATCATGAATAAAAAGTTTTATGGATCCACTAGGGAGAATTCACAAATTATAATACCTATTAAAATACATATATTCTTTGGTGCACTAAGGATTTGGTTTATTGACTCTATAGATAGCATCATATGTTCAAATTTTTGTATCCAATGAAATTTGTATTATAGTGGTGTATATAGGGATCACATAGTCCATTCCAAAACATTCATGAAGTATTAATTTATTTTGTAATGGTCTATGTTTTACAACACATAAACACCCATTCCGTGAACTATATGGTTTTTTTAAAGGCTATACGTTCATGATTATTATACCTTGTGTTGTTTTTGTACCTGTATTGTCTATAAATTTCACTGATTAGTCAATATAATCCTCATTTTTTTACTCTAGAACCTATTTTATTCCTAAATAGTTTGTCATCTAGAATTCATATTATGCGTATATAAATTTTATTACACCAAACAGTTTAGTCCATCTTACAAAAAATTCTCATCAGGGATTCATATAATCATAATCAGAATAACATTTTCATAGAGAATTTCGATGTCCAGGATCTATTATCATAGTAATATTGAATAAAATCTAAAATTAAAATAAATTTTTATTGAAAACCTTATATATTTTGCATTAAAAAAATAGAGATCTATTGTAAAGAACATATAAAGGCATAACTAGTCCAATACCTCCAATGTTATATACATTATGTATCGTACCATGCCATGGTTCTATCTAACTTAACACCTGATCCTGTCTGAATCATGGCCTAAAAAGTGTTTCAGATATCCATGGTCTAGAAACTAGTGACCCGGTATCCACATTATGCTTTGTGAATAATTTATCCCTTTTATGTAATCATAACCTTCAAAAAATAATAAAAGACATAACTTAATAATCCTAAGAAAATGACGTGAAATAATTTAAGTATTCTTGGTTTACAAAATTATAAGAAACACAAATTTACTAAAATTGAATTGGAATAGAAACAATATTGCAAAAATATCCATGAAATAAGAGGAAAAGTATTCTCATGCCACCACCACCTCCCCTACATATAGTGGAACATTATCATCCTAATCCACCCCCATTTCCATAATACACCATGCCTTTAGCTCGGCTATACAAAACAATGTCTTCATACACCCGTGGGTGTACATAGGGTGTGAGACATTCCCCAATTGGATTCCACAAAAAAAGATTACATGCCACATCATTAGATACAAATTACTATGAATGTTTTATGAATGAACTTAGAATCATTTTTACAAAAACAATTACGATAATTTATTAAGAAAAACATAATTTTAAATTAACATAATTTTAAGGTCTACCATATGCCAATGGAATTAAAAAAATCACAAGTGCACCATCGTACATTTATAATGGTAATACCACTAATAGGATACTAAAATCATCATTTCCCAATGAAATGTGGTATAGGCACACGAACCCACAATGCCATCCTAAATGAGCTACTATAGAGGAATCCATACAATGATAGAGTGGTTTCTAATCATTAAAATAATTTAGTTAGTGTAAAATAGAAAATCCTACTATTTGAATCTGAACTGAGAATGTTCTGATCCCACTAACATACTATTCATAATCCTCCAACCTAGATACCATGATTTCCATTGCTTCTCAATTTCCATGACACATATTGCATAGATCATCACATTCACATACACACAAATGAAACAAGAATATGTACATTAAACCATCATCTCACATAATAAAAAACAATTTTCAAATTAACAATCACCCAAATAAACGTTAAAAACTATTTATCACAATTTTTATATTTTTTTCCCAATTTCACAATTTATAAAACACATTTAAGAATCAAGACACAATATCACACATTAAAATGACCATTTTATTTTGGAAAAATATCATTTAACCAAAAAAATTAAAAAAAATTTGAGAACATATTTCACACCCAAAAAATATTCCATACAACATGTTTAAATGCTCGAGAATGTATATAAAAATCATCTAATATTAACAAACCTTGGAATCGTCTACCTCATGCTTGGAAACATTTTTAAAGGGTTACAAAACCACAACCTCACATGAAGAAAATCCCATAAATTAACTATCACGAAATAAACATCATTATTGAACCCTAATAATCATGATTTGACCAGAAATAGGTCACCCAACCCACTAGAGAACAAAACGACAAAGAAGGAGGATGAAAAAACACAAAAAAGGGGAGAAATCAATGGAGAAAACCAATTAATAAGATATTCGTGGAGAAAACACATTAAATCATCCACAATAATGATGATCCAAGGGAGCATGGTGCAATTTCATATGTTCTTAGTGTGATGAAATATGAATGGGGAGGATTAGGGGTGTTTATAGTTTAAAATTTAATGGGGAAATGGTAAAATTCCAATTTTTAATGACATAATATAGTCACAAAGTCTTCCAAACCATTTGGAAACCAGCAAACCTCACTATCATAGAGGAAAATGCTACCCAGTTATCAATAATATTGTAAACAAATGTGCGCTAACCATGTTGAATCCACTAACCAAAATGACAAAATGCCTCCCAGTTTATTGGGAAGGGCACACAGTTTACCCTAAATGTCTGCCATCAATGAAGCACCTATTGTAGAGGAAAATTATCCATTTCTCTTAAAAAACATTGTGTAAAAACTATTGGATGAAGGTAAGACAAAAATAATTAAATGAATTACCTCAATATAAAAAAATAGATGTAATAATTCTTCCCACCAATAAAAAATTCCACCTAAGAATATAAACCCAAAGGTTGATCATAACACAACAATGGATATTCCACCTCCACCTAAGAATTCCAAAACCCAAGTCTCATGAAAATAATTACCGTTCTACAATAGTACATATAAAAATGTAATATAATTCCAATGAAGAATTTTCTCATGGGAATCTTTAATACGCACTAGCTACTCCATACATAAAAATACGGCTCAAATTCCAACTCTTCCCAAATCAACACATGAAACAAATATGGGTTGTTCCTTTTCAGGTGAAATACATTGACCATTTATTTAACCTATGTAAAATGAGAGGGAAAATATTACTTTTATAACACATTAACAATCTTCTAGGTAATCTCAAAAATCCCAACATACCTCAATGTAACATCCCCAGCTTACCAAAATGGTGATAAACCAAGTGAGGTGACAAATTCAAGAACACCAGGTCACCAAAAAAAAACTCAAATTCTTTAATCCTTTATTAGTTTAGAACATGTGATGAATTTTTTCCTTCAAAAAATATTTTGTGATCAAATTTTAATTTATCAGATGTCTCTTTAAAAAGGCCTGATCCCAACAGTGATGCATCATCCACCTCATCCCAACACAAGGGTGATAGACATGTCTGACCATAAATCACCTCAAAACTATCCATTTAAATCAAATATTGGTAACTATTTTTAGATGGAAACTCTAATGTTAACAAATGGATATCCCACGAACCATTATATTCTAAGACACATACCAAAAATATCTCTTCCAAAACTAGATTCGATTGCTCTTTATGACATTTTGATTGTGGATTATATGCCTTGCTAAACCTGATATGGAATCCAAATCCCTTATGAAGGCCTTCACTAAACCATGTGTTAAACAAAGATCACTATTATAAATTACTACTATAAGAACACTGTGAATCCTCACAACCTCAGGAAAATTTACCCAACCCAACTCATCCACAATGGTTGAATCCCTGATTATAATGAAATGGGATGATTTATTCAAATTATCAATAATTACCTAAATATAATTCTCCTAGAGTGTACTAGGTAAGTCAATAAAAAAGTCCATAGAAATCTCATCCCAATTTTTGTAGAAAATGAAATGTCATTGAAGCAAACCCAAGTGCCTTTGATTATATTGTTTCACATAATGATATATATAACACCACGATACAATGGCATCCACATCCCACCTTATACCTAGACAACAAAACTATTGATGAACATCATAAAATATCTTGTTTCATTAATGATGAATGGCCCAATAAGAATTGTGGATATCTTGAACCACCATCATTCTCATAGAGAATAGAAAAAAAGGGACCCTTGAAGCACAAAAAACCCTTGGAAGACAAAAACCAATCACAAGGTGTCTCCCCACCTAGAATAAACTGTATAGACTACTGACACAGCTCATCACTAGAGTTCTCCCAATGAATCAGTTCTGGAAGAGAAGACATCAACTAAACAATGGACTAGAACAAACCTCTAATATAAACCATTATCTCCAAAATTATCTGAGAAAATTGTCCCATCAATATCCTATCATCATGAGACACTCTCAATGCTTTAATTAGAAATTTTATGATCAAAGCATCTTCTACAACATATCATTAATTTATGGTATAAAAATATCCAAATTGAACCTCTAAAGATACAAAAATAAATTTTGTTTCCTTAATTCAAATACTTTTTGAAGAAAATGAAGGATAAAATCTTATGATCATAATAAACCTCAATATTCTCTCAAATATTATAATGGAACCCCTTATTCAAGTCATGCACCATAGATAATAAATATAGTCCACGGGATGGGTAATTATTTTCTTGTGTATGGTGTTGGAGAGAAAAATAAGCCACCCCATGGTCATCTTACATCAAGACACACCCCATACCCACACCAGAAGAATCATAATAGACCACATATCCTATTCAGGATTATACAAAGAGAAAAATAGTGTTTCTGTTAATCACTATTCAATCTCCACAATAAACCCTTGAAACTCTATGATGCATTAAAATTTTACACATTCGTGGATGGGCGTCATAATGGGTGAAACAAGACGAGAGATACCTCATACGAACCGCCTGTAATACCCTTCCAGTCATAAAAAAATTATCATCCCAAAAAAATATTCAATTGCTCCCATTGAATAATCTCACTAACCATTTTGGCATCCACCAAAACCCGATTTTATAAGATAACAATTCCCATAAAAACCACCCACCAAATCAAAAAGGCGCTCTTTGAAAAACATGCATAATGACTATGATCCAAAATGGTTCCCAACACCCTCCAAAAATGATGCTCATGCCCTTCCCCATTCATAGAGTAGACTAGGATGACATCCGTGAACACCAAAACCAAGGAATCATGGTACTAGTAGAACACCCTAATCATATAATCCATGAAGACTGCTTGATCATTTTTCATTTCGAAAGGCATGAAAAAAATACTCAAACTGACCATACCTATTAAGAAGGAAATGTTTTGAACCTTAGCCTCTATGAATCTAACATGGTGATAACTAGAATGTATTTCATGTTTGGAAAACCACCTTTCACCATTAAAAAGATATAAAATGACCCAAATACAAGGAAAATGGTACATAATGTTAATTGTTACCTTATTAATCTTCTAGTAATTAATGAATAACCAGAGATATCCATTAGAATTTTTATAAAGTTGAACTATGGCAGCCCATGGTTAGGTTTTAGAGAGAATGGATCTTCTATATTATCAAAAATATAGTTGTGATTTTAATTTCATCAGTTTATTGGGGGACATACTATATGAGGGAAGTGATATTGGTTGTGTTCCCAGAATCAAATCAATAGATATGTCCACATCAAACATTGTGGAAATATTGAAAATATCTTCTAGAAAACCCTCTAGGAACTCATCCATGATAATAGGTAACACACTCTTAGGATCAACATCATAATCCTCTAATGTGAGCGATGAGATATGATAAACATGGTTTCCTTTGAAAGTGGAGGTCTAGTGAAACCCAATAAAAGATTACATTCAACCTAAAAAACTTCGTTACCTCCATCTGGTTCAAAAAAATACTCACTCACCATATATATAAATCAATGTGTCACTGAAATCATGCCAATAAATTAATATAAAAGATTGTAGTAAAGACTAATATTCCCAAAATAATGAATGATTGTTCTAACATAACCTCTGATGTAGTGAGTTAACTCAATGAACACCCAATACCATGCTCTATCTTCTTACCAAGTGGAGTTACCATCTCTATCACATATGATTTGTGCCTAATTAAAAAATTTTATCACATCAACAAGGTAGGTAGAAATAAAAGAAATATATTCCCTAGTATAAAACAGAACAATAGCAAATGATGATGCAATAGTAACTGTAACTCAATATAACACATCCCCTGAATCTGATTCCACTTGTATTTGATCCAAAACAAGAAGTTTCATTTTCTTATCGTATTCCTATAAACAATATCTAGCATGTGGCTATACCTTGAATAGACACTCCACATAATAATTTCCTACCCTACTACCAGAACTACAAAATTGAGAATCCTATATCCTATATAGATCTGAATGGTATTATATTCCTCAACACACTAAAGATCATTCATGACTCTAATAAGAATAAATTTCCTTACAAAACTAATGCATAGTCCCATAACTCCACATCAGTGATAAGTTCTAGGAATATATTTTCATGCAGGTCCAATGTTCCCTACATTCCCACCTTAGTGGCACAAACCTACCACATATAGAAAAATATAGAAGAATAAGATCAAATATACCACCCATATTTTTACACTTCTCTTCTTAATTCATCTTCTTCTATGATGAAATAAATCTTCCCATAACTAAATATATTCCATATAACTCGAGCTGGTCATTATGATCAATTTATACAGTCATGTCATGATGATCCACTTTAGAATAGTTATTTATATAAAAAAATATGTCTTAATATTTTTTTATAGACTCACCCCCTACAAAACCATTGAACAATAATTTCCTCATTTGAAATGATCTACGACATGAACTGAACTATAACTTCAAAGAGGGTAGTATATTCCATCACAAAATGGTCTCCCTAGATCAACTCAATAAACTGTCATGATTTGTCATAGGCCAAGACATAGGGAAAATACTACTCATTCAATATGAACATAACGTCTTTAAATCCAATATACTCTTTCATTACAGTTTTTTCTACTCAGTCCCACCCCTTACTAAGGGGAATTTCTAACATAAATGAATCATAGTTAACTCAATCTACCAAATGGGTGTCAATAAACTAAATCATCTCCTCTATTTTCTGAAGTCTGTCATTCACTTCCTGAGGTTCTTTGCAAACTTGAAAATAAGGAGGATTGTTCTTGAGAAACTCATCAGCTTTTTCGTAACCATGATCTAGTTTGGATTATCTTACCTAAGAAAGACTTGATCCTATACCTTTAAATAAAGCATGGACACCTCAAAAAACATCATCAACATGCCTCAAATTAATGGGTAATAAAGAACTCTATCTGGCATCTTCATGTGGTGGTGCATGAATTCTTTGGGGAGGAAATTTTATACTCAACCTACAACTACATAGAAAACCATCAATGCAATCGCCAACAAATATTCTGAAAAATTTAATCAACAATATAAATTCTCTATTACATCCATAAACTAAATCATAACCAAATCGATCATAATGAATAAAAAATCCAAACTACTCAACCCCCACATAGTATTCATATTATGTCTGCATCATTTATGTCTCACCTTGAATAGAATTAATTTCAAATCCAAAAATCCAATAGTGACATGAGCCCAGTTATAAAGTGTTCTAGCAAGACACCCCACTCAAAACTAGAACTTTAATCCCCAAAAGTCATAGGTCCTATATATCTAGAGTCCTCCCATAATAAATTCACTTAAAAGGGTGTGACATCTTTTAATACAATTTTTCATGAACCAATGTGGGGTTCCATATAAACTAACACCCAATCCAGTCTAAAACATGGCCTAAGGGAATTCAGGATCCCTATTGTCTAGCACATAGTTCCTGGGCATTGACAATATGATCAGGGAATGATTTTACACATTTAAATCAATATAAACAACCAAAGATAACAAAACATAACTGTATAATCCTATTCAAACAAGGTACAATAATTTTTATATTTAAGTTTAAAACATTATTCAAAACCCAAATGTACAAAAATATAATGAGAACAAAAACACTTTTCAAAAAATATCCATCAAACAAGAGAGACATCATCACCATGTCAACACCACCATCCCCAACATGTAGTGGAAAACAATTATCCAGATCCACCCTCATCACCATGATATATATTTCCATTACCTTGGTCATACATAGAAATGTATACTCACAACCGAATTGAGTATTTTGTATGTCAAAAAATCAATTTATTTTTCTACCAAAGTGAATGATCTGTTACAAAAAATTATAAGAAAAATCAAAATTCAAGTATTAATAATTAAATTTGAAATAATTTTTAAAAATCACATAAAAAACATTTAAATAAAAATAATTCTTTTATATTAATATATGATTAATTTCCATTATATGCCTATGACATAAAAAACCTCACAAGAGAACCACGAGAAATATCTAATGATACTATCAGATTTGGGACACTATGATAAATTTATCATGATGAAACATGGTTTTTAAACCAAACCCCACAGTGTCCTGGTGCACAAGATAGTATAGAGGAATATATATATAGTTACATTGGTATAAAATAATCATCATAATTTATTTAGTGTTATTATCATTGATGCTATTAGATGAATCTTGACCAGGAAATTTTTGAGTTAACTAGCGTACGGGTCATATCAATTCACCTAGATACCAGGGATTTACTTTGTTCTCAATTTACATTTCACATATCACATAGTTAAAAACATTAACATTCACAAACATGAAATGTTAATATTTATTTGATACCTCTATTTCTAATAAAAAATATCTTTCAAATTCCAATTCACATCATATACACTTGAATGAATGTTTCACATCACATCAACAATTTATTAATACGTTGGAGATATTTTTAAATAACATTTATAAAAAACAACATAAGATCAAACATAAAACACATCCAATTTTCTTTGGAAACCATATTTCATCACATGCGTGCTTCAAATCCTTTTTATAATACATTCAATACTACAAAAATATTACATAGAAAAATCTTGAATTCTTCTGAAATAATATCCAAATCATATCATAATAAAAAAATCATTAAATCACCTTCTTAAACATTGGAAAATAATGAAATTAGTATGAAATGACTACAAAAACTCCAGTGAACCCAATAAAAGGAATATTAAACAATAAAAATCAACATTCAACCCTAATTATAAATATTGAATTTGAAAATTTTCACCCAAACCACTAGATAACAAAACCCAAATGTTGGAGGAAGGGAAACCATTGAAAAGTGGGGAAATAAAGGGAGAAATTCACTTATATAGATATTAAAGGACAAACCACACTAAATTCACCAGAAAATTAAATTCAAAATGGATAATGGAGGGAGGGATGAGGTTCCTTAGGTGAGGAGTCACTAATAATGAGGATTATGGGTTTTAGGGTTTAAATTAATGGGGGAAATTTGTAAAAAAACCAATTTCTAATGACCTGGAAAATTCGCATGGTTTTTCTATTTAATTTTTAGAACCGTGAAGTAACTACACACTCTTCACTATTCAATAGGGGAAATCCACATGGTTATACCAAACTATTATAAAAACCATTCCCAAATCATGCATTAACCAATGTCCAAAATGACAAAATGGAACATAGTTTTCTGGGAAACAGTGTACGTTTTCCCTGAATTGTGTGCCAAACCTACACCATGCGTTGTAAAGCCAAAATAATCCATTTTAATTAAAAACTAGGAAACAAAATCCTATAAATGTAAGAATAAAATATAAAAAATAATTTCATGAAAATAAATACATGAATGTGACATCCTATATGGTGAATTTACCATAATAATTCTCAGCTCAACACAATAGGTGGGACTTATAACATCAACATTGTGCATATATATATTGTTAGATGAAATATTTTACACCATTTATAAAATCTATCTTAGAAACTTCAATGGAGTTTAGAAGAACACAATTCATTCAATATTACTGTGATCTACATCCCATAATAACTAGATATATTGGAGTATAGCTTCATAATTGGTAGAATATACACTACAAACTATACCATGACCATCTACTCATACATCATATCTATCCACTAAGCATGGTATTATTTATAATGATTTTACCAAAATTATAATGCTTCGCTAAAATTATCAAATATTTCACTATGACACAAATATATATGGAATCAAATTATAATTTAAAAAATCCAACTCATTAAGGCTCCACATGTGTGCAACTAAAAGCCTTCCTCAAATACATAAGGGGATGGTGAATGAAACAAGATAGGTGAATAAGAAAAAATGAGGTTTTGTCCTAATATATATGTATACATTTAACGATATTCTAGAATAAATGAAAAGTATATAATATATAAAAATGAAATAATTGATTTCATTAAATTCCCTAACATCCCATCATTGAGTATGATAGTAAATAAATCAAATAATCTGGGTAAAATACAATCCCATGAATAGAAAAATAATTCCAAACAAACAATTAGTAGTATTAATTTCCCTACAGACACTGATAAATGTATAAAAAAATCTAGGTAATATATACACTATACACAATTCTTCTCCACATAGACCTATTCTTCCTAGATCACCTTCAAGTGGCATGCCATAAACATTAGACACAACATGTGTGGAAAAATAATATTTACAGTTAATATGTAAATATCTAGTATGAAACCATTATATCTAAAACAAAATATGGTATTGAATGAAGAGTTAGTTACTGAAAAAAATAAGGGGGTAAATAAATTACAAACTAATAAGCTTATGCAATGGATTGAGCAATAGAGTGAGGTTTAGGTCCTCCCAATGAGAAAATATAATTTGGAATGGTTTCAAAGATACCCATTTCAAATAAATATTCATACCAAGTGAAATATCTTTATATATAGAAGAGGATTTAATGTACCAATTAATATAAGATAATTAAAGAATCTGATAGAGGAACTCGTGTGTTCCCTGATATCTTTAGAATATATGAATATAAATTTATAAATTTTGGATATTGTTTCTTCTGTATGTAATTATTATGAAAACCCTATTTTTGATATAGGTAATAGGCACTGTATTACATGATTTAGGTCAATAAATTTGGGGGGGGGGATTCCAATCACATCACATTGATACTGAGATAAAACATTCCCATGATATTACTGAACCATTCTAGATGGTTTTCATTTACCAAGAATGAATATGATTCTTTGTAGAACTACGTTATAGTAGTAAGAACTACTATTATCACAAAACTGTGTACCTTATCAATGTCTTGAAATGTAGGGAGTCTATGAAATCCCACAATGAAGAAAATTATGTATGGAATAATAATATTTAAAAATAAATTAACAGATGAAGTATTGAAGCCACCAAATAATATATATAGATTTATATATTGTGTTTTTTGGGTATATGTTGTGGATCCATAAATAAGTTTCCTTACAATGTATAGTATCCTCACAATGTATGTTGAATTCCAACTTCGTGGTTTTTAGAGAAATTATTTTCATGTGTAGGATCCACATGGTTACATGAAATATAAAATAGATTGTTTTGTCCATATTCAACCAAAGGATAACTAAATGATCCATTTTTTGACATGAAATATAGAACCCATTGGTTCATTATGTTGATCAATCTTGTACCTATTGGCTAGTGAAATAAGGTTTATATGGAGTATTAGATAATATAAAAGATCATGATATATTCAACTAATTCAGGAAGACAATATAGTCATAATCATCGTGTAAATTGAATGTGTTCATAAGAAATACATTGCTTGTAGTTGTGATTTTTTCATAAACAATATATCCCTCTTAGATCATAATTGAATCAACAAATTTTACTAAATATCAAGAAGGTTTTCTCTATAATTGGTTTAATCAATGTGGAATGATCATTAAAGGCTAGATTCTTACCACTAATCATTTGGAATATATTTCCCTATTATTTTCTTATTTCGCAATATTCCCATAATGTCATGCTTAGGGAGAATTAAATATAAAATATTCACCAATTTAAATATCAGTATGATCATAAAAAACAACATGAGGACCATGATCTCAAATAACGTTCATAACTCCTTCAAGTGAAACATAAGATTCGATCATGAATTAATATGGATTGAAAATACAAAATTGAAAAAATGAATCATGGTTAGTGATTAAATATGTGATGAATAATTAATGATTACCAATGAAAAAAACTATATATTCTTTGACGTTTGTGCATGAAAAATGATCATTCTTAGGATATAAATCCATTGAGTAGGGACATATAGAATATTTAAGAGAAAATTAATTCCCAAATCATGTATTTAGATAGAATCATATGATGGAAAGGTCTTGAAACTTACAAACATAGATGAAATAATTATAGTGAATGAAATAATCATATAACTCTTGTAAAGAGATAAGATTATTCATTGGTGGAGGCATCACTCAAAGATGATGACATTGATTTCACTACATTAGTTGTCAAACATTGAGATAATGATCATCCACCTAGAAATTCACAACAAATATCTACCCTAAATATCATATGGCGTTTTGGATAAAACTATGGATTTTATAAGCATATATTTTTTATAAATGCATCACATTAAGAATATATGAAATATATTCTATCATATAAATTTAATTTCATAAAAATTTTGTTTTACATGATACACTATATTTAAAGAATTGTGATATACTATTAATATTGTTATTTAAACTTTACCATTATAACAAATACATCAAAATGGATATATTAATTAGAATAATATAATTTTTAAAATTATATTTAAATGATACATATAATGAAAATATATTTTTAAATAAATATATTATTTTTACTAAAGTCGTTATATGCATCCAAAATACATTTTTATCACAATTTTTTTTTATTTTTTGGAAAAATAATATTATTTTCTTAAAAATTCAATAAATTTATTTTAAAAATTTACAATCATTCTTTAGTTAACATGTTTATGTAATTGTATGATAATATTTTATAATTTTTTTAAAAAAATATATTTTTTTAGTGAATGGTGAAAAATACTATACCTTATTTAAAACTTCATTTACGATTAAAGGATTTAAAAAGCACCATATTGTTTCAAAATAATATTAATGTACCATTAGTTTAGTTATGTTAATATTCACACCATTTATACCACTGGAAAAAAATTTATGATAAATTGGGACACCAATACATTATATACATTAAAAATATCTTTGGCAAAAAACTATTTCATCGCCTATAGAAGTTTAATTTTAAATTAATTTTGATCGCTTCTATGAATGTAATTTAGAAAAATGGATTCAATTTTTTAATTAAAATATTAAATATTATAAATTATGTAAAATAGATTTTGGTCATTCTTAATTGAAAAATAGTAACAATTACTTACAGAAGTTATGTAAAAAACAATTTTACAGGGGTGTTAAACAAATAATTAAGGGATAATTTGACATAAAACATGTCAAAATACCCTTTTATGGAAATACTATTACTCCCCTATGCTATTTCATGGCATATTCGATTACTGGTTTTTTAATAAGAGATTAATATTTATAAATGTTAAGAAGAAATGACAATGTGGAATAAATTTTAATTAGAAAGTAATAGTGTATGTTAATGGAATAAGAGTGCATATGATATGAAGACATCATTATAATAGTTAACAAAGAAAAAGTATGGTGTAAAAGTATATAACTTTTTAAATTTTGAAGAAGAAGATTTGAAATCATTTTCACATTCGATCATAATAAATGTAATGATGGAAATAAAATAAAAATATAATTGTATATAAAGGAAACACCAGAAATATAATACAAGAGAAAGAGAAATTAAATACATCAATGATAAAATATTTAATAAAATTATTTAGGAATATAAGTTACTATTGGACATTCATGAAATTGAAATTAAATACATCAATCAAATCATGATTGAAATGAATAATTATAATTATGGAAAAGAAGAAATCAAAGTGCTGAATATGGATACATTAAGACATAAAAATGATTTATAGAACACCTTTATTGAAGATTATGAATAATGTCATAAGAGGAATATCAAGGCAGAAACAATTTCATGACGAATCACTCCAACAAATGGTAAAACATACAAAGTGAAAACGAAGGAAATTTTGAGTCTTTCAGACATATTTCATATGTATATCACATGTTTTATTTGTAGTATTATAATTTCTCTTCCCTCACCATTTTCAATAAAAATTTTATTGAATGTGAAAAACACAAAAATGGATTTTCATCTTGTAGTAATATTTTCATCACTGTGCCAATATTTTCCAACTCACCCATCATCTTGGAAATGACATGAAATAAATGTAAGTAAATTTATTTGAATGTAAATGGAATGAATAAAAAATAATGTTATGTGTCATAAAAAATGGAAATAATAAATGATATGTGCTACCCATTAATTGAAAACTAATAATAAATGAAATCTATTATGCAGGTGACGTTATTATAAACATGTTTAAAGAAATACCGAAGTCATGATGAACTAGTATATTTGTCATGAAAAATTCATAAAAATACTCTAAATTAATAGTCAGACTGTTAACATAAAGAGATTCCAGATTTTAGAAATAACTCATGTTATAGACACATTATTGACATAGATTTTAGATTACATATTTGATAATTATACATAGTTTCTGGTTTTTATAGTGTTTTTGTGTGAATTTTGTCACATAACTTTTAGATTTGAGACACATTATAACCTATTATTACCTGGTTTTGATTGGCATTATTCACCATAATCATAAGAGACATTATATCTTGTATAAATTCATGAATGGGTTTCCATTAATATGCATTTCTGAAATCCATATATATCTCATCATCATAGAATGCTGCGTAAACTGGATGGAATTAACTACAAATGCATATTAATTTACAATCAAATCTCATGAAGGTCAAATCCAAACAATACGAATGTGCTTTGAATTCCCTGCACTTCTAAAAAATAATATCCAGATTGTTGACCAGATTTATCCACAAATACAACAGAACATGACAAAAATGAACTAAAATCATTGAAAAACTTATTATACCAGCCAACCTTGTCCAATGATTCCATTAAAATTTTCCTTTAGCCACTGCATCAGTCAGAATCAATCCCATCAATGGGCTCAATGAGCTTATATAAATCCAAATGCTCTAACACACGAGCAAGTGAATTCAGGTTCCACATGATCAGTGCCTCTACAATGTAGCTCGTGTCATCTTTGGTATTCCTTTCCGGCACATCCACCACGAATGAGTCAATCACAATTGTCTCGAGCCTCCCTTCAATGTCCTCTAGATGGACCGTGATCACCAATTAGTTGTTCTGTGGAATAAGTGAAAAACCATGGATTGTTAAAAGTGAATGAAAAACAACCATGAAGACAATACCCATTCATAAATGTTCAAATAAGAAGTAAAAAGGCAATACCCCAAATATAGTTCATAACAAATACCACCCTTGTTGTTCATGAAATGGACCAAACTTCACATACAATCAAATAAATCCTTTTCATGTGTTGGGTCCCATTGGTAGGGATAACCCCTGTTTTTTGGCTTGTTTGTTGTTGTGTCCAAAAAAATAGCACAACTACACGACATACTGGTCTCTTATCATGTATTTTTGGTTTTTTAAAAGAAAAGGTAGAGGAATATACAAGACCATATGGTGGTAATTTAAATGATTTGAGGAAAAAAAATCATATAATAAAAACAACATACCTCAATATATAAGATGACGAGTTCATCCCTGAGTCCAAGGTCCAGGGCATCCAGTCCTCGATGCTTTCTGCTAATTATAAATATATAAAATAGGTGTGATCAACGTGATTGAACAGAAACACCCATACCACAAAAAGAAAAGATAAATTGTATCGTATTTTAGTCCTTGTAACAAAACATACTCTGAATAAAAAAGCAGTAATTGAGTTGCTTCAATTGTATCTGATGAGATAACGAGGAAATTATTTGGTCGAAAATGTTGGACCTAAATTTTTGATGATAAGTGAAAAAAGGATACACAAGAAATGTTCAGTTTCTAGAAAAATGTCACATAGATTAATCTTACATAAAAATCACCTTTTTCTGGAGTCCCAATAAGGAATATTTATAAGGTATCTTTCATGGGCCTCATCAACCATAATTACACCAACATTATCATGTCAAAAAAATTAAAGGACACATTAATATATGTATTAAAATAGTATCTCAAATTATTAATTTTATAGTCTTAGAAAAGGATTATATAACAAATATATTAGGTCAATAGAGGATCATCCACCATCTCTCTCAATAATAGTAATACCCCATCTGTCCGATATTTTATCACAGTCACATCCTATGCTGTGAGTCACAAATAACTATTATATACACATTATACATAAACTATTAATTTTGGATTTAATGATTTTTTCTTCCAGAATTCATGTCCAGGGGTTGATAGATTGTGTGATTTTCTAAGCTAGGGTTGTTAAATACTTCAACAGTCATTCAAGGCCAATGGTGGATCAATATGGGATGTTCCTTAATAATGGTCCGAAACAAAGTGAGGAGTGATCCAAAATTCTAGGTGACCATTGAGAGAAGTTGACATAGGAAATGTAACTTTAAAATATTTTCTAGATAAAAAAAATAACACATAACCATGGAATGATAGTCATGTATAAATTCAAGCTGCGGATTACTAATTCATTCTGCACATTACCAATCAGAATAAAAATTTAAAAATTGGGATTGAAGTTATTTAAATAGTAATCATGACAAACATTCACCTTATTCTATATATTTCTCTTTATAGAATGAAGTATAAAATTTACCAGTGGAGTGAGTCTCTCAAAATAATAATCATGAAAAACATTCACATTAACATCCTTAACGGTGTAGGTTTTATCATGCAACACGACCCCCCATCTTCTATTCAACAATGAATGCATCCCAAAATCTGCAGCTCTACTTAATTATAACCTGTGATATTTGTGGGTAAATAATGCAGAAAAATAATTGCATTTTAACACATGGCATATTGCAGTCACTGTGTTGATGTGTATGGTGCATCAAACTAAAAAATCCAATGAAATTTAGTTCACTATAAATGCATTGTGGATGATTGCATTGCATAGTGATAATGAATTTTTTCAAATATTTAGAAAGAATGAAATCCTAATTTTTCCAATATGAATCTCAAAATTTTAAATGACTAGTACTTTCCCGTGATGTTTCACGACACATTTGGTTACTAGTTATTATTTTAATAAGATATTAATATTTTTAAAATTAGAGAAGTGATAATAATTGTGAATAAATTTTAATTAGAAAGTAATTTTACATGATAATGAAATAGGAGTGCATATAATATGAAGGCACCATTAAAATATTTGACAATGAAATAAGATAATGTAAAAGTATATGAAATTTTAAAATTTGAGGAAGATGATTTGAATTCATTTTCAAATTTGATCACAATAACTCTAATGTGGGAACTAAAATAAAAATTGAAAGATAAATGAAAGATAAGACAATGGTTATAATAATCAACATGGGAAATTTGAAAATAAATGAACTAATAATCAATTGAATGAGTGGGTTGTTTGCAAAAAAAGAAAACAGAGTGAAACTATTTATCCAGTATAAGGAACAATATAGAATTTGGGACGTAGATATAAGAAACAAAGATGAAACTAAAGATGCAATAAAATAAAATAGATAGATGAAGACAACATGTTGATAACCACTTCATAATACTTGACAACATGAAATTTAAAAAAAAATAATAGATGAAGGCAAATTGAATCTGGTTGTTTCTTCACCAAATGTCAATAGTCATGGGTTGCCGCTTTAAAAACATTAATTAAATAGAGGTATTTCTTAGGTAAGATGAGGGGCATAAAGATCTTTGTCCCATGCGTGGAGTCATTCACCCAAGCTAAGCATCTTCGATCGAGATCTATCAACCACTTTAGTATACCAGATAACATGAAAATGAATAAAAAAATTAGTTGATGATAGATTGAGTCTTGATTTTCGAAGAGAATTAATATCACAAATTTATAAAAAGTCATTGTTGTATACATAATTAATGCATATTGAATATATAAACACATATAGTAGAAAAAATTAGCTATGAATAACTACAATATCTGGTATGAACATATACAAATACGTGCATGAATTTCAAAAAAATTCATATACTAATCATCAATGAAGATGTACATCGAAGCCCTCAAAATATAGAAAAATATCATAGGTATAGTGACCATGATATGGTTATTAATTTACCAACTCCGAGATAGACTGGACACATAATTCATGAAGGTATTATTGGTATCACACACAGTAGGTTCTTATAAGAAGAGGATAAAAATAAAACGCCATACCTTATCATAAAATTCAAAATGAAGGAAAAATTGGAAAAAATATTCTGGAGGATTCATAATGAGAATGATTAAAGGAAATTGTATAACTGATCATTACTAGGAACTAACTCATTAAAAAAAGCTTCATACTGTGAGTTTATCCTCTCCAACTCCCTGAAGAAATTGGTTCCTGATCAGTAAAATGGAATTGTAACCATCAAGACAAGAAATAAAATACATGATCTAACAGATTTTTTTGGCTGCAATGTAATTGAAGGTAATTTGGAATTAACTGTAATTTGATGGAGGCTAGAAAAATTAGACAAAAATATAACTGCATATAAGGGGACATCCATTAATATAATACAATAGAGAAGCATCATAAGATAGATGAGGAAAACTGGAAGGAGAAGTTTGAAATAAGGTAATATAAAAGTCCATAAGAGTAAATTGGATTTCCAAAAAAATAGTACAAAACTGATTGACAACACAGTATAATAAAAATCAAAATATAATTAAAAAAACACATTTTAGAAACATAACTATCAAATCTGGAACCCTCATAACCACCAAAGGAAATATTTTGAAACAAATTTTGAAGCATTGTCATTCACCAATGGAAAAAATACATGTTTCAAATATACCATAACTGTGAAATCTATAATGCTTCTAACCACAGTAGGGAAATATACATGTCAAATTTCTATTTAGACATCCCAAATTACAGAAATTGTCAATTTATCTAAACAGAAATTGTCAATCAATCAAACCATAAATTTTCTATCATCCATCACCTCATACAATACGTTGTCAATAAGTGTGAACTGAGATGAGTTTTTTATATCATTCCCTTAAATATTTTGTTTGTTTACCCAATCCTAGTACGGTAATGAGGCTTTTTAGAATGGTCCATTACAATTATTAGGATTCTCAAAAACGGACAGAAAATATAGATTGGATAGTCATTGTAATAAATGTATCCAGATTACTGTTCTTTTAGATTATGTGGATTTTTTAGAAATGCATGTAGTATGAATTTTATTCCTATTTTTAGGCTCCATAATTCAGTATAGCTTGATGTATAAAACAATTTATGGAGGTCTTGATACATATAAATATATACTCTTATCGCAAAATGAAATCAGAAGTATGAGTAATTGTTTACTACCCCTATGACACAGATTTGACATGTTACCATTTTGGCATTCACAACGTCTCCATTTTGTGTGTTGAGTGCCTTCAGGACAACACTCCTCTACACACCAGTGTTATTCATTACCAAATCAATGACCTTCGCCTCCAGTTAGATCTCATAAACCTCTTCTTCTTATGATGCTTGTGATTTAGTCTCCATGAAAACTATATGATCGTCTGGTTTTGATATCCCGGGTCATATGCTTGGGGTATTGAACTTCTGGGCAGCCATGGTCTATATTTGAGTTCACATATCCTTGATCCTTGCCTCCCCAAATATTCAGGCTTTTGAAAACATCCATCTTGGAGATGAAAAATAGAATCTGAACGAGCATCACAAAATTCGTTAATGAATGAATCCCTCAGAGGGTAAATAAAGAAACCAAGTAAAAACAAAAATTTTTTGTTCTCATTATAGAAACTCTGGAGACACCCGAGATAGGATTTATCCCCATCTTAACTTAAGAATCCCCTTGTGAATCTTCTTCTTGATCCTGTTTTTCTTCGAGTCTGCATTCCCTTCAGTACCTCATTTTTTGTTTATGATTACATTAGTGTGATCCAATAGGTGACTTCAACCAAGACATTGCTGATTCCCAACACAATGTTATTAGTAACATATCATGAGATGAATAATAAATTGTAAATTTGATGAATTAAATTTAAAACAAAATAGAAAATATTATTTTCCCTCTATCTCATACCAAACATAATTAACATGTCAAATAAGAATTAAACATGATCAATGTAGAAGCCTAATCTCCAATTTAATAATGATATTAGTTGTGTAATCCTTAAAAGTCTTCTACTAAAAAGGGAAATGATTTTAATCATTATAAAGGCCTAAAACAACCTATAGAGAACCAACCCAATGATAATAGAGCAACAGACTCCAATTCAACAACCAAATTTATCTATTCCTCTGTCAGGCCCATCTATAGAGTTGTCAGTGCACAATATAGTTGTTGGGACATCATTCCAATCCCATGATCCCCATAATAGAAGCTTTGGATGAGATATTTTATGCTTCTTATAGGTGAAACCACAGCACCTGTTGCTATATAAAAAAACCTCATCCGCCAAATCCAATTCATCAACTATTACCAGTCATTCCTCCGCCTGGAATCCTAGGCTACACACAACATCAATGATATTATTTTGAGTATTTCCAGGTAATATATTCCCATTAATTATAGTTTTGGAAATGAAATTATCCCTCACAAAAAGAACATTACAGGACGATACCTCCTCTTGGTATCACTTGGGTACACAATCAAGGTAATGAACGTCAGAATATCCTTTTCTATTGGAAAAAGATTGTGAAAGATACTTTTATAGAGATTTGAATGTCATACCTTTTTGTGGTACCATGAAATTCTTCCCTCATGACCATTTTTGTAAAATGAAGTCACTGAATCAAGAATCATAACAAAACTCTGTCAATAAAAAATGATCCACTACTATAAAATAAGGATACACCATGAATAGAGTAGAAATCAGTATGTATGAAGACATATCAAACCTTATTGGTGGAAGTAAAAAATAAACTAAGAAATGATCCTCTACTCAAAAAGAATTTTATAACTAAAAATTATAACATCATAAAATGATCCACTAATCCAAAAAATTTCAGTACATATTTAGTTAGACTAATATAATTATCCATTAGTCTAATACATGATCCACATATCTGAAACACAAGATACACTGATCTGAAATACACAATACATGTCTCCTAAAAATGATCTAATGATCTAACAAAACAAATGGTCCACTTCTCAAACCAATTACATGATCTACTACCCAAAAAAAGCAAGAGCCACTGCTAAAAGAAAAAACATATTCCACTACTCTAAAAAATGTTTCAATATTGAAATACAATACATGATCTGGTACTCAATTAAAATACATGATATACTACCAAAAAATGACCAACTAATCTAAAACATGTAATGTCAGTTTTAGTAGAAGTAAATCATTTTGAAGATAAATATTCAATTACCAATATGAAAACATTTCATTAAATTAATGGCATTGTTGTACCTAGAGTTGTAGTGGTGTGAAGGATTTATAGTGATGGAATAAGAATTAATAAGCCTTGAGAAGATCACCTACACATTCATGAAATATATTTACTTGCAGAAACATTAATATTTGAAAATAAGAATACATACTATGTATGAGTAATAAGGAAACACTTTAATAAGGAATCCATAAATATGAATCACAAAAATGATAAAATTGTAAGTATGAGAAAATGGGAAACACTTCAATAAGTTTTCTTGAAATATCCATGTATGACAAATACTGAAACAGTTGCACCTAAAATATCTTGAATCAGTTATATTTCAACAACATTTAAGAAATTAAATATGTTCCAGTTTCATATAAATGTCAGTGCACCAAACAGTTATCTAAAATAAATTCATTGACAAGGTATGTAAAACCATATAGAAATGTCAATGGGGACGAAGATATTTCAAAGAAAAATGGTTCCCCAAAAAAACATTCCCCAAACCATTATTTTCATGGAGAAGAATTTGAATTCCTAGTAGAATATAGTTAGAATCCCCAAAATTCCCAAAAGGTCCACCATTACTAAAATATAAAACATCCGTTGAATAGAATGAAAACTCATAAACAGAAAAAGACATGATTCACTACAACAACCCAAAAATAATAACGTAACCAAACATATTTCGAGTGAATATTTTTGAAGATTCGGTCGACCATATTAACATATAAAACAAAATATCATTAACAGAATCAATTAGTACATTCTTAATTCCATATATAAATCTGTTCATATTAGACTACAATGGTGACCATAATAAATATGGGAATTTTTTTTCATAACCAGTATGGAAATAATTATTCATATGAAATCATTAAAAACACTATGTGAAAGAAATTGGGAAATAGTTGTATGTGAAAAATCTGGAAAAGATATATTGGCCCAAGGCATCTCCCTTAACAAAAGAACATACAATCAACCAATACAGACCATATTTAATCATAAATGGTATAATTATTGGAAATAATACCTTGATAAGCTGATGAATCTGCAACGAATTTACCTTCTCTCTCGGTGTGTTTGATGAAGATATCTTAATTGACCAATCATTGGCACCTTTTAACAATATCAGTTAACCAATAAGGATATGGTTTCTACGCTCTCCTCTACTTCAAGAGAAGACCTAGCACCAAAAGATGTGTTGATCCCCAGTACGACCAAACCATTGCTATCCTAGCACCGTGCATCTTCCCAACTAAGTAGAGAATAAAATTATAAGAATTTGAAGGTAATTATTGTAGTTGAAATCAAAGAAGCACATATCATATAGTTAAGAGTATAATTTAATTGATTTTATGAATTTTACATACCTGATTAGATGACATATCTTAGGTTGAAGTATAAAATACTGTGTAAATGTTTGAACTTAATGTTGAATACCTACCAGGAAACTCACATATGATCATGCATGATAATGAAAGATTTCATAAAGAAATTTTATTCTGTATGCATGATAATATAATATACAAGGAAAATGAAATCTTAGTACATGATAATTTAATATCAACTTCAACATAAACTACAATATGAAGTTATATTAAAAAGGCTATAAAAATAGAAATGTAAACTGTAATTTCAGTACATCATGAACTACTATAAAGTTAAATATAAAATCCAATATAAATGGATGTATAATGTAATATAGAATTAATATATAGTTTATGTTAGAATCAATAAAAAATTATTAAAGTGATGGTATTCAATAACAACTATGTTCTTAGGTAACGTAGGTATTTCCATGTGCCATAATATGACCAGAAAGGATTTGAGATAATCATGTATGTATTCTGAGTAGAATGGATTTGAAATGGTGGAAAACATAACCTATGAATTTCATGGAGATTTATATACTTTCAGATTGTATTGATTTCTAGCAGTAATAACATAGTCAACTGTATTGGGCTATAAGATTCCAAAAAAATATGTTGATGAAAAAGGGAAAAAAATAGCATATTTTATTCTTTGTCCAAGTCTTTAATGGCTTGATCAATTTGATACATAAATGTTGGATCCATACATGTGAGCGTTTCCAATTTTTTTCATTGATGTTTCTGATATCATGACTCATTACTAATCAAATAGATTAGTATTTATAAACTTGATACATATAAGTTACAAAAAAAATATGCAATCCAAAAATCGTTACAGACATGTGCATACTAAGTTATTACCGTTAAAGAAAGAACAAATATTGTTATAGAATGATGTAACCGTAACCATTTCATTACTTCTCAAATAGGTCGATTAAAAACTAACATAATTTCTTGAGGATAATATACAATAATTCGAATGACCACCGTTTAAACATATCTATATCAAAAAAATGATATATAAAATGAAAGTAGATAAAAATGAAAAATTGAAGGAATTTTAATCCAGAAATCTATATAATTCAACAATATTCCTCTATGTATAGATAGATCCCCGAAACAACTTCCATAAAATTATAGAATGATGTAACAACAAAAATTTCATTACTACTCAAATGGATCGATTAAACACTACTAAAATGGCATGAGAACATACCATAATGAGAATGACCAACATTTCAGTATCTCAGAATCAGTAAATTGTTGGGTAAATTGAAATTAGTGATGAATAAAACAATGACTGAATACTAATCCATAGAACAATGAAATTGATGAACATACCTCTATGTATAGTAGTGAGTCCTCATCCAAAAATTATCCTAGTCTGAATAAACATGAAGTTCAATACATGGAACTAAAATAACATTCTAGAACAAACCTATGTTGAATTGATAAGTAATAGGAACTGTAAATATTTTGGGGATAAATGGAAAACCAAAATGAATATTTATAAAAATATGAAATAGAAAAATTTCAGTTCAACAATTGGGGGATGAAGAGTGTGGAGTTTTCATGTGGTAGAAAAATGAACATATTTGATGGGAAACCTAGTTAACAAACAAATAAATATTTTATCATAATTAATAAAATATTATCAAGTTGGTAATAGATTTAATTCATCCTGTCAGTGTACCTCCAATGAAAATTAGATGTTAGGAAAATTAAATTAATTAAATCATGTGATGCCCGAGAAACCATATAACCGAATCTTCATAACATGTACTAACACACTTTGAATTAAATAATCCAAATGCATTAATTAAATCAAAGATAACCTTTATCATTTGAACCCAAATTAAATCATCCAAGTGAAACACTAGAACCTTCATCTAAAACCATGAAAGTGAAAAACGATTCATGATTTTAAAATAAATAATTAAATTATTATAGCAGAGTACCAATAATGAAAATATTCCAGTAAATACCAATATTTAGCACCCTAAAAACACACTGACCTTCAAATAATTATGAAAGCATAGAAATTATTACAAAAAAATATATCACATAAAAAATGTAAAAACCCAAACTAATTCAGCTTTCATTGCATACTGGAATAAGTCAGAGTGAATCAAAAAAACAAATATGATAAATTAAATTGAAATCTGAGTGTTGTGGGTTGAAATATTTGGATGACAGTAATAGGAATGTTACATTAAAGGAGAGATTACCAACGAAGATATGTTCATACTTGAAGTGTGAGGATGATGGAGTAGGAATATGAGATGCAAGAAGGCTGTGGAGATGGGAAAGAGACTTCTGATGAAATTGGATACCTAATAATCTTGTGATTACCTGCTTGAAATTAGAAACTATTGGGGGGGTCAAAGGTATAGACTGCCAGTTGTTACAATCAGCGAATATGGAAATAAATCAAACATTAAATAAGGGAAAGAGGTTTTTTTTAATAACACATGGACTTAGAGCTATCTAGTTTAAAGAGAATCGCGAGTGGATTACGAACCATGGAAGTTCGATTGCGCATTTCAACAGGAATGAAGACTATGGTACAAATAGTGCAAGGAGGAAGACGAAGTGAATGGATGATAGTCTTCAAGAAATCTAGGAAGTAGTTGTCGACTGTGTTGGGGGTCTGCGAGAACCCTAGTTCAAAAAAATATTTATCCTGACCATGAATGAGAAAAAAATAAAACGTTGAGACTGTAGTCAAAATCGAGAGGTGGTGGTTAGAGGAAAAATTTGTGGAAAAGACAGTCGATATTTGGAGGAGGTGGTTGGAGATAGATGGCTGGTAGATAGCGATTGGGAGGATGGCAGTGGGGGTGTATGAGGAATCAGTAGGTTATACCCGAAGGATTATTAGTGGGAGAGATTACGGGAGGCGTAGAAATAAAAATTGCATTTTGTGGGGAGGGGTGACATGGAGTTACGGAGGAACGACACGTCTGAAAAAAGAGGCGTGGAAGTATGTTTTTTTGACATGTGGATGATTGAAAGCCAGTATTAGTATATATAGTAGATTCCAGCCTTATAACCCACAGTGTTTGAGAATAAAACATTTAGAATCATTTTTGAGTATTTAAAATGTGGGTACATATTTCTGTTTTCAAAAAATCTAATAGTGTCCTCTCACCCAATTATAATAGGGCACCACTATTCTCTCCACTCCACCCTTCGAAAACACATTTTTGAACCAATACCTTAAAGAAACACAATTATATCCTATAATACATATTAGTTTCCTTATTATTATTTGAAACCAGTTTATAATTTATTTGTGTAAAACCATTTAGCATTTCCTTAAATATTTTATAAAATTCTAAAACATATTTATTTTATTTATTATAAGTAAAACCTTAAATATAATTTAACAATTTTTTTTATGATAAATATACTATATCCCATATACTAATATATTTTTATAATAATGGAAAAACCTATATTTGTCTCATCATTCAATAAATGTGAAAATAAACCATCAATCGTGTGTGGGGATGACTACAGTCTCACAAACAAATGTATTAACTTTTCCATCATAACCTCTCACTGTTGGATATAATGATTCATTGAATATATATATATATATATATATATATAATTTATGAAGTAATTATTATCATGTAATTATGATATCACACATGCATTCTAACATTACAATTATTACGATTATGATAATGTTACTCTGGTGTATGACATACTAAAGACACCTGACACAATGAGATTTGTTTTTCACACCTGAATTACATTGAAGATAATAAGGATAAATTTAATAAAAATATAATACATAAATATAAATTAATAATTACTATATAAAATTGATTTATTATATATAATCATTTCATTCCAACCTCCAAGAGAATGGAAATATCATTCATGCTAACATACGTCCAACCAACTCCATGAACAATGTAATCTATTTTATGTTTTTAACATTTATTGATTGAAATTAACACATATTTAATTAATAAATATTATATTTATATCGTTTTTAAAAATCAAGATATTAAAGAACTATTATCACGGTAAATGGAATGAAAATACCCAATCAATACATATTTAAACAAAAAAAGATATTATTACATAAAATTTATGTTTAATATTGAATTAATAAAAAACTGAAATAGTTGTCATCTGGAAATTCAAAATTATTCTTTAGGAAAATATTTTTAATAATACTATATTTATAAAAATTCCAGTTTTATTATCTATGAATTTTGTTATGATTTTATTTAAGATATTTTCATCACACATTTTTTACTGTATGACACATTCCTTGTACAACAGTTGTGTTATTTTTATAGTGTGTAAAATGTTGTTGAATTTTTTATGTACATAAATCCATTAAATAGATTGGATTTAAATATCAATATATTTTTCTTGCTTTCATTGGGATTAGAATTCAAATGATTATTTGTGGTAACATTATTATGTTTCTATCGCCTTTTTATCTAGATTTTTTTCAAATATGCTTTCAATGATGAGATATTTTGATCTACATATCATTAAAAAAATTAATCTTCTAATCATAAGTTCATTAAATTAAAAAATTATTTTATTATTTAATTTTCCTCTATTAATATACTAAATTGTAAAAAATAATATTTTTTAATTAAACATACATTAATTGTCTATTTGAATGAAATTCAATTTTTAGGAATAATGTTACAAAAACATTTCAAAAAATATTTTCACTAATATTTAATGATATATTAAATGAATGTTTAACAATGTATTTCTTTTTATATTTTTATTAATGAAATATTCTTTTTTGTTTTTTGAATGGGGTTTTTGTATGATTTTTTTATTGTAAATGTTAATGTAAAATTTATTTTAATGTGTATAACAAGAACAATATTTTCCACAACTATGATGAATAAATTTTTTATAAAAACCATAATATTTTTAATTAAAATTATTTTAAAATTATTATCTGAAAATTTACATTAGAAAATGTGATAATCAATGTGGAATTTCTATTTTTGTAATGATATGTTCTTAGTGGTATGTCAATATAATTTTCTATCTATAATTATATTCTTTGATGTTCTGTAAGATGTACTGGGGACTTAATACAAGGATATAATTTAAATATTTTTTATTGATATGTTAAGATTAGGATGGTGCGATTCTAATGAATCTCATTCATCTTATAAGGCCTATGATATGATATGATTGATTTGATAATTACAAAACATGTTTCCATTGTATAGGATATGCTGTGATGAGATGTTTATGAAACCAATTTTCTTTACATGAGTTATAATATGATTATTTTTTATTATATCATGGCCCAAAAATGTATGGATTATGTGATAGGGTGCACCTATATATCCCTAATATTTATTTTATAAATATCGATACGTTATGGGACACATTATTCTGTAATTGAGAGTTTACAATGTCAAAAATGGTTATTTTTCAACTATGATAGTGTTTGGAGTGAACCATGACTACAATGATTATTTTGGATATGTGAATGAATTTTATTATGATGGGGTTTGAAAACATAATATTTTACTATGGATTTGATATTCCATGAATATGTACATTATTCAATTTTATACCTCATGAAAATGTTCTTTTCTCATGGATCAAGTTCTTTATTTATGTTATTATTCATGTCATATGAACATCCTTATTTTTTGAAATTAATAATCTTAATGACATATGATATACAAGGTATGTGATTAAAATGTAATTTTTTTGTTACCATGACCATGAGATCTATTTATGTTGATATCTCTCTTATTTACCGCTTATGTAAATATGGTATCAATCACTCTTATACTTCATACACCAAGGATATCACGAAAGGTATTATTTATGATATGTCCATTAATGGAGCTTGAAATGAAGAATATAGTGGGATATGATTTAGTTCACCTATAACCCAGTTGTTTGTGTAGACATGTTTCCAAAAGAACAAGACCTATATCATTTTTTTATTTTTATATTATGGAATGAATATTCATATATAAATCTGTATTATAAACATATGAAATGATTAGGTCATTGTAGTTGGCATGGGAGAATGTTTTCATTAAACCAATAGTTTTTATGATTATAAAGATTTTGTGATATCCATATGGATATGTCTAATTATAATATCATATATATAAATTTTTTTGAATGATAGAGAGAGTTATTTTTGGAAGAATTACCTCCCCATCTAAATATGACAATTGGTTATGCCTCTACCATAGATTTTACAAGGGGGAAATGACTCCAAAAATGTGCATTGAGACAGAATCAATCATCACCTCATAAATCAATATGGGCATTGGGGAAAACATTGTTCAGTTGTCCTAGGAGATATGTTAAGGATATTCATAAAATCCTTGTGATTCATTATGGGGGATTTGAATAATCAATATGAATAAAATTTGGTACGTCTTTAGTTTCATTTTTAAAAGATTTTTTCAATATATAGAATAAAAATATGTTCATTTTCTAGAGTATGGGGTTCCCCACTATGATTATGTTTTCCTACACTATCCTTTCTCGTTTTACATCATGGTGGGATCCCGAAGTAACCATGTTATTTCTAAATACTTTATAAAATGCAATGATTTTACTCTTGAGAAAAAATAGTATAAGAGTTGGAATGAAAAGTAACATTTAAATGCACAGAAAAATTTCTCATGATATGAAACATAATGAAAATATAAATGGGAATATGAGATATATATGTTTTATTGAATCCTTCATGATGTGATGTCCACCTTCTTTTTCCAATTCAACTAATAGAAAAATTTAACTGAAATTGATCAATACTATGGAAAATATATTTTCAATTATATAGTGTTTATATAATGAATATTTTATTAATATTATCTATTATTTTAATTCCTTTCCAGATAATGTGTAGTTACATATAATGCAATAGAGTCAATTTGCAAATTGACTCTATGAATTGGGGTTATTCTAATAATTTCCATTTCAATATGTACATTCCTCATATTTTTCACACAACAATTGATAATGATTTCATTGAGTTAATATTGAATGATGATGAATCTATTGGTACCTATGAGGCCAATTTTAAATGATGTGTGTGATACACTTCAGTTCTTTTAATCCAACCTAAAAATAAAATCAATCATATATAAAGAGGCATAGAGAGAAGTCCTCTAAAGGAATTTGGAAAAAGGGGCATATGTAGTTTTGGATAAATATTAATTTTATTAAAAATTTAGAAATGGAGATTGGATTTACCCACCAATAAAATGGGTTTGATAATAAAATAAATATGGAATTCATAAGAAACTATAAAATCCATGAATAAAAGAAGATATTCATTCTTTCATGCCTAATGTGAAGATGGAAAAAAGAACGAAATTTTCTATTGGGGACATAAAATATTTAATAAATGGAATATAAGTTCATCAATAAATAAATTATGGATGTTATAGGAATATGTGAGCTACTTATTATAATTTATTGAATGATCCTATGAATTCACCATCCGATCTATAATTTTTTGAAATGAATAGTCTCTGTGTATTATGATATCCAGTTCCCAAATATGAAATACAATGATAATGAATTGTTTTCTAAATTTCATATATCTGAGATAAAGGGAAATGTCATGGAATGAACATTTATAACAAAGGGTTTTATAATGATTTCGTGAATTATAAACAAACCATCAAATCTTGAACAACTCTTATATTACTTAATGATGTTTCTACACACTATTTTATTTCTAATGAATTTTATATGTGTATCAACTATGAAAAAGCTTATTATATGCTCAATTTCTATCGAAAACACACAATTTTTCAATGGTCACAACTAATGTATATGATTATTCTAAACTTGATGTTTACTATAATATATTTCATATAAATATACTTATTCCCCCTTTGTTCTAATATGATGTTATCTTAGGAAAAGATTGAATTTATATATATATAAATAAAGAAACATTTCCATGTAATGGAAGTCATTTTTTATTTTCTAAATCAATCTAGGATCTTATATTTGTTTGAAAAATGATAGATTTTCCAATTGAGATCATATACATTGTATTGGACTTTTTTCCCATATATAGGGGAGTATATCACAGATGGCTTTGGTGAAACACCACATCTATGATATTCCAATTTTATAGGATTTATTCAATGTATTTTATGATTTTTTTATAATCACCACTAAAACATGATTTTTATTTCTAATTATAACTTATAATAGTGATAAAAATTTACAAATAAATCCCATGGGAATAAACTAGAATGTGTGATTGGAGTTAAAGAAGAAACTCTATGAGAACCATGATTAGGAATTCATTCCTCCACTAGTGTCACATTTTGGCGAACCTATTATTTTTTCCAATAAGGATTATAGATTTATGTAAATAAACAATTATTATTAAGAGATAAATGAGATCACAATAAAGATTATGTAACATCTACCATATATTGATGCAAATTTTTATTAAATGTGTGGATAATAATACATTTCCATGATTGGACTCCATTCTCGATATCATCAATTGAGATTCTAAAAGTTCGATATATCTTATAAAATATTATATTTATTATATATACAATAGGTGTATATATTGAATCCATGGGGTCTTAATAGTTCCCCCAATTTTTATATGTATTTAATGAATATAGTTTGCAGGGATTAATTAATGAATTTGTTGTATTCATTATATAAACTACTGTCATTTATTCAAAGAGAAAATAAGAGAATTATGATTATTTGATAAATTTAGTAAAAACTTTAATGAGGTAGAAATTATATTCAAAATTTGTTAATCCTTAAATTTGGCTATAAAATGTTTCATTTTTGTGTTATATATCCTCGATATTGGGTATATCAGTGGATCAGACAAACAAAGTGTCTATTAAAAATTGGGATAGACTAACCACCATGTATTAGATCAATATTATTCTTGATATATATATATATATATTATCAATAGTTTGAGGATTTTTTATTAATAGTATACATCCCACTCACCATGCTAACATAGTAGGGAGCCAAGTACCATTGGATTTATGAATGTGGGAAAAATATCAATAAATCAGAAAAGATATTAGTTAATATTGTACTGGTTATTTTCCCCAATAGTGTTGAATGGTTTTTCTTATAGATTGATTGAAAAAATAAAGTATTTTGATGAATTCTAACATATATCAAAATTGTTAATTGATTATGCATCTAGAAAATTGAAGGTTCATGAGTAAAATTACTGAACTCATGATATTGGGTTAGCTACATTAATTTTTTCATCAATGTTATGAAGAAATTATATTTGTGTAGAAATTTGTGATATTAATAATGACCACCAATTATTGAAGTATGCATTCACACAAATTGAGTTTAATATTAAATAGAGATGATGGTTATAATTTTGAATAATTTCAACAACTATATTAATTGCCACTATATAAAAGAGTTCAAGGTGGTAGATTATATCATATAAATGATCATACCACCTTATCAATGTTAAGGATCATGAAATATTTAATATTTACAAATTCACAATGGTTGGATCATAATATATTGATGTAAGGCGAGAAATACTACCTTAATAAAATATGTGCTCAACCATCTATACATGTGAATTTAGAAAAGGTATATAGGGATGATATAAAGCTACAAATGAAGGTTATATATGTTCATGTGATTAACATTTGTTACGGTGAAATGATAAGATTTAGAAACCATATATGTGTTCCATCCATACATGATTTTTATAAAGAACTATTAAAACAATATCACATTTCTTCATTTTATATTCATCATGAATTTACATATATTTATAGATATTATAAAGATTACTACATGATAGATAGAATGAATAGTTGTATTACAGATTTTTTATCTCGGTTCTTGGTCTATAAAAAAGTAAATGTTGAGAAAAAAGTATATATATATATATGTTGAAACCATTTCCTATAAAATTATTGTAAGGTAAAACATCACAATAGATTGTATCAATATACTCCTAAAAACAATTTAATGGGAGTAATGAAATATGGGATGTATTCATCCTCTATAAAAAGTCATCACGCTACCTTTCTATCAGAGAATATTTACCTGTAGTCAAATTTTGTATAATATACATCTAGAAAGTGTTCTGGTTGAATGGATTACCATATTTAATAGCATGTAATAGGGATCTAAGTGTTACCCCTATGTTTTGGTGAATTACTATGAAATATATGGATATGAATTTGTTTTTCAACACTATACATAATCCTAAAAAAGATGTTAACAATATTATAAAAACACACACCCTATCTGATATGATGATATCATATTTTATAGATTTCATATGATTTTTGGTGAAACAAATTCCTCTTGCAGAGTTTTAAGATCATAATAACATCCACTTGACCATTCGAATTGATCCTTATAAATATATATATGAATGTGTGTTTAGAAATTGAAAATGTGTGTGTGAAGATTGGGAAAGAAATATATTGGGACTAGATTTGGTAGAAGAAATGGAAGAGAATGTTCTATCAATTCAAGAACATATAATGGTAGAAAAAATTACAACTTAAAAGTTATAATGAAAATTTATTACATAATCTAGAATTTGAGGATTTTGAGGTGGAAATTCTATGAATTTATCCCTATATGTTGAATATGAGATTTTGAGAGAAGGTAAAACTATTCCTATAGTATATTAATAATACAGTATGAACACACATCTAGTGGTGGGTTGGGCTCAAGACAAGGATGGTGTGAAGCCCACTTATACATCATTACCCAAATAACACATTTCCCCCCCAAATCATCTCTTCTAGGCACTATCATTGCAATGACATAGAAATTGATGAATCAGATCCTCGATCCCCCATCCCCATTGGAGAGGGGTATTCACCTGTAATCATCCACAATGGAACTCCCCCAATACTTCCAAATATTATCAAATCCATAATTTCTTCCCACATTTCTATAGACGTTGATTTTTCCAAATGTCCCAGACCTGTTTCGAGGATCACCATAAGAATTATAATTTCCATATTTGTTAAATAATTCATTTGATCTCTAAAACCTAACTTTGGTGTCTCAATTCCTACACCTCCTTCCTTTTTTAGGTGTTTAATTGATCTTTTTGAATATTGTAGATTATAGGAATGTGCGGTTGTCGGAATTATATATCGAATTTATATTATGACTAGGTTTTCATTGATGGAGGGTATCATTATTGCATCAACCAAATCCCCTTGTAGATACCGCGGATGCTTATTCTATCTAAATTATTTTAACATTTACATTCATCAAAATATATACTCTCTAGATATGCCGATATAGGTAATCTTCATGGCACTCCATCTACCTTTCCAAAACCACCTCATTTTTTGTTTACTTTGGAACCAAGTTTGTCATTACTAGTTATTAAATAGTATAATAGAGGATGTTTTCATCTATTTATCTTTGTATTCATGTATAGGTATATTTATATAATATGTTAGTGTATTTTTTTGAAAAAAATAGTAAGTAATTTTAGTGGAAGAAAGATGTTATATTTGATTTGTGGAAAGAAAACTCTTTATCTTTTAGTCAGCTGGGACATTTGGCTTCCATATGTAGAAGTTAGAATCAATGTAAGAAGTTTCTGTTTGTGAGGAATAAGGAATATATTAATCATGACTAAATTTTAGTGGATCAATGTAGTCCTTAAGAGAGTGAAAAAATAGAAGTTCTTATATAGAAGTTAAGAGAAACAATCATAGAGCCTAGGGTGGCGACTACTTTTGACCGATTTAGGGTTGATTTTCCAAGAAAGACTCCTAGGAACACTTTTATGTGGTTATGGGGAGTGGAGTAGGTACATATAGATACACCATTATCCCATTATCTACTGATATGGTGATACATGAATCTATTAAACACATGTCCTTATGTGAGTAGGAGGTGAAATTTAATGCTTCAAATTTGCATGTTTTTTTGAGGACCATGGAAATAATTTAGCATTGAAAATAGTTAGAGGTACTAGATATATATTGGAATGAACATGAGTGAAATGTTTCAAAATATTTCAATGGGACAAAGATGAATGAGGGGAAATAAAATATTCAGGATGGTAAAGTGGACGCTAATATGGGCATGCATTCGGGTTGAATAAATGATGAGGTTAATGGGGACCTTCCCATTGACCAACTTTCATGTGTGGTTAATCAACATGTTTTATTTTTCGAAAAAACTAATATAAAACTATATTTCATTGGATAAGGATTAATATAGACAAGGGATTCTAAATATGGATAGGCTTTCATGGATGGTGATCAAATCATCGATGTGAAAAATACACATTTTCATGATGAAGTTCAGAAAATTTATATAACATTTATAATTTATAATAATTGGGAGGATGTATCCAATGATGTAAGGGTGACTGGGATATATCCTATGAAAATAGTGCTTCATGGAAAAGACTCATTTAATGATATTTTTTGACATGGGAAGAAAATGATTATTAACAAATAGGGCTTCAAATCTACTCCAACGAAGCGAAGGATGCTGATGAATTTTTCCAATATGAAAAATAATATGTCTACTAGATACTCCTCTAATTTTTTAAGATAAATCACTTCTAATATCTCCACGATCATCAACCAATGTAATTCTCAATCTGAAGGGGATACTGTAGATGATTTTTGTTATAGTTTTGTTTTATTTTATTATAATATATATATTTCCTTCTATTTGAATTTAGAAATTATTCTTTCCCCATCCACATTCCATGTCTACATTTATTTTTCTATAATAAATGGTTTTATGATTTTCTTCTAACTAGACTTTCCTGGTATTTCAGTAACTATGAAATTATATATTGTATCAGGACCTTATCTTATCACTTGGTGCTTCTCATCAGCCTAAATTAGGTATTGTACGTTCTCCATGTATATCTCTTGATGAACTAAAAAACAAATTCATCACATTAAATAAACTCAAAATTCATAACACTGGAACCTGATTTGTAATTTGAGGAAATAATTGTGGACATTTTGGTTCATTATGATAATGTTCTAGAAAACAAGACAACTAAACTAGTTAAATATTTTTTTATGATACTACAAGCGTGATGAATCCATTGTGGGAAATAGAATATGTAACGTGGAATAAGTATCCTACCATGTTTTAATAAATTTTTATAATTTAATGGTTTAAATTCATGTTATATTGAGGTTGAATGTAACAAATATAACTAATGTTTCCTATATAGGATGTCTAACTTTATTACATTGGTATAAGATACACGAAATCACATCCCAAATGATTAAATAGTTTAGTAGTCTTAGTAAACCAAGTACATACATTATTCTTTAATTATATTTAAGAACACAAATTTAAAAAAATTAGAATACCATAATTCAATATACTACATCCCTTCATTTTAATCATAGTAGAATGCATTGATTCATCAGAAAGGAATAAAATAAGGTTGGGCAGAAATTCTCAGTAAGGTTTAAGAACATCATAAGCTACCATGATTAAATAATCATAATAAATACGAAAAGGGAAAAAAATAAAAATAGATTCCAATGAAATAAATGAATAAGTAATAATTAGTGTTGTTAAGTAAATAAATAAACAGACATATTATTTAAATAACTTGATTTGAAATAATAAATATAGAAAGGTAAATTACTAAAAAAATTATACTAAAACAACTAGATAATGCATAAAAATATAGAAAAGAAAATAAATGAAAACACATTCCATTTACAAATCAAAATATGAATGAAATGAATCCATAGGTAATATCATTATGAAAATACGATGGGTAACAATAATCGAAGTCTTGATGAAGGAATAACATAGTTATTAGGCATCATAAATTAGGAACATGATACCTTAATCATCTAGATATTTTTTCAACATAGTTGAAAAGTTTTCTCAAAGATCCATTTACATCTGTAGAACTAATCTTTATAATGAGGTCTACCAATTCATTGATTTGATATAAATAATATTGAAACACCCATATATTCAATCCAAATTATTATTTATATATGTTATATGAAATTTAATTTATAAACAACATGCCTTATCATTTAATATTCATATTGAGTAATGAATATTGATTGATAAATATTTCCCCAAATAAAAAAAACATTTAATATAGAAAAAAAATATTTATAAATAATATCTGGTTTACTAATAAACATATCCATGATAAATAATATAAATATTTTGGGGAAGATTAATGTCAAAAGATCAAATATGAGTAAATATTTAAACGTAATGATAATGACTACAAAATTTGATCAACAATGTGAATATAGAAATATTCCATTGAAAAAGAGGGTCATAAAAATTCATGGAAATAATAAAGATAATATCAATACAATATATACCCATTTGATGAAGAATATAGTTTTTTTGTATTCAATGAATAGAAAACCCATAAAAAAATCTTTGAAATATTTTCTTTGGTAAAATATATTTTTCAGTTGATAATATCATTTTGAAAAATGAAATTCATAAAAAAATTATACATTTATTTGAAAATAGAATATTAAATTATAAAATATTATTTAAAAAATTTGTGTATCCATGAAGGCCACAAATTATTTTCACACTATAAACATTAAAACAATCATCCCTTTCACTTTTTTTGGTAAATGCTAAATGAGAATTATTTTTTCAGTGATATGATGATTTTTAAAAAAATATATATATATTTTTTAAAATCCATTATCGGTAAAATTGACGTTAATAATTATTTTTTAATAACTAAAAAAATTAAAACTTTTTTATTAATAAAATTTTTGGAAGATAATGGATTTTCGACCTAAGAGGGAAGTGAAGATAGATTTTCGTAAAAACATTTATATATTATTTTCATTACTATATAGTAGAGAAAATTATAATATTAAATAAAAAATAAATTATAAATATATTAGAATAAAAATAAATTAGTTTATTATATAATTTACATATAATTACTTTCAAGGGATATTCAGTAATAAATAATATAAATTAAAATGATATTGTTAAATAAACACTTATAAAGAATGTCACATTGATGTGGGAAATAATTAATGAATAGATAATATGTGTCAAATGTTAATAAACATAAAATAAATATACATATAATAAAATATAATAATAATTTATTACACTTATTATCTTATACTATAAATGAAAGTGAAAAATTAATATAACCAAATGAAAATAAACTTAGTTAAGAATGTCATTACCACATACAAATTTTCATGTCAAATACAATTGGATAAAATTATTAAATTTAGACCCTATAATAAATTAATGGATGAATTATTAATGATATTATATTTTAAATGGGATTTTTATGCATGATAGAAAAGGAATTTGTGCGTGACATATATTTCTTCATAAATGAAAGGAAATTGTGGAAGAATCCCTTATATCATGATTTTTTTGGGTAGATTGTAATTTGTCCTCATGTATTAGCATTATAATAATTTTATTATCTTATAATGGAACCGTGTTGGTATTTATAACGTCATAAAATATATTTTTACAACATATTATCAGCCATTTATTTGTAATCTTTAATTATTTCCATTATGTCATGTGTTAATTATCCAGTTATCTCAAACATATTTTTTCATTATAGATCTAGTTCATTCACATATTATATAGTGACATAATATCTACTATTGTAATCATGAAATAATTTCCATATTTATATATAAATTTTAATTTTGATACCATTCATGAAAATAGTACTTTGAAATTAAGTATGGTACAATCATGGAGCTGGTGGACCATATGTACTCATGGGAAATGTTTCCATTTTTCCATGATCAGTATTGAAATGATTTATGTGATTTTTTTAATTATATTATGATTTAAATTAAGTAATGAAAATATTATTTCTTAAAATATAATTGTATATATCATTCATGAGGTGTGTATATGAATAGAGAGTCACGTCGATTTGTGACGGTAATAGTTCACATGTTTACGGACGTTCTTATCATCTTTTATTGAGTGAATAGTAAAAAAGTAACATCATATATCATTTTATAACAATGATAAATATAGAATTTATTTAATAATTATTCCATTTATATCACATATAATTATATAACTTATTCTTATCAACATCAATGTTAAGTGTTAGTGATAGATGAATCACATTACTTCAAGAGGCCAGAGTCCACCATATAGACCAGAAAACATATAATATCACCTACAAAAATGAAAGTAAACATGTATATAATATTTAATGAATATAAACGTATAATTACTTTTATAATAAAATAAATATTATTTAGATCCATTATCATAACCACCCATGAGAGGTGGTAAATGAAAAATTATTGACATTAGTTAGCGAGGTGGAAGTCCTTCTTATACAAGAATGCTGATTTCATATCATGTTTGATGGAATTGGATTTTTTTGTAGGTCCTGAAATTTCCATTACAAATATTTTATATTTAGTATACATATAATATTATATAATATTGTATAAATTAAAATTTATGGTGGTTAATGATGAAATAAAATTAAAACGTTCTTTGAAGAGAGAAACCTCTTCTTTAGGTAGCCAAATTAGGTTTTAACCAAAGCCTTAAGAAGTAGGATTTATAAAAAAAATAAGGCTTCAAGAATGAGGGGAGGGATATTGGGATGATATTTTGGTAGGTACTATAATATACTGATTATTTATTGTTTGTGAAGAATAGAGAACATTGGTCTCCATTTTATATGTGCGGTGAGAGGCACACTTTTAATTTTCCAATGTTAATCGATGTACCCATTTTTCACATTCAACAAGGATCCAAAATGCATTATTATTGATAAATTAAATTTATATGGTCAATATATGCCTATATAATATATTTTGTTAATGTTTTCTTATGTCATTTTAAGCCTTATAGTTTTAGTTTATCCCAATGGTAAATTCATTTTTACCTTTACCATGATAATTTTTTTAATCTTTTAACTATTAATTTAGGACAAAAATAATTTTAACCATGTTAGATAATATATATTATTATTATTTAAAATATTGACTTAATTTTTAAAAATTAAATTTATTGAATTGGAAAATTTAAATATTAATTAATCATATATCCATGATGAAAAATTGATTCCTCAAAGAGAAAATAATCAAAATTTTGGTAAGTTTTTCTATGAGAATAAAAAATGAAAATGAGTAAAATGACATAAATTGTATTAATAGATATTTAATTTAAATAACTTTATAATAGAATAAATAATGTATATTACTCATAAATATATATAATTCAAACTAAAATTTATTTTCTAAAAAAAAATATTTATTTTTCATTATTAAACAAAAAAATGAATCATTTCAGGAAAAATAGAATACATTAACCAAAGATAATTTTTATATGATTTAAAAATGATGTTAATTTGATAAAATATTTTTTTATATAATTTAAGAAAATTTATTTTAATTTTTTTACCTAAATGCATATTAAACAGAATATTATAAAAACAGATAGTTTATTATTAAAACTATTATTTTTAATTTAAATGATTACTTATTTGTTTATAATAAAACTAATAAACATATTTTTCATATGTTATTAATATTAATAATCTTCAATTTAAAAATATAATTTATTTTGGATAACTATATTATGGTTTATTTTGACTTGGATTTGTATGTTCCACATGCTTTTGAAGATATTAATTTTAATGAAATATATTTCAGGGGTTGATTAAGATCGATATAATGTGTCACTTACTATATAGAATATAATTATATTCATTTATAAATTTCTCTTTTAAATTTTACCCAAATAAAATAAAATTTATCCTCCCAATTTATACTAGATCTTTGGAATAATGAGTTGGACATTTTCAAATACATTTTTTAAAACAATAATTGTAAAAGGGTTATTAAAACATCACATTAATAAAATATATAGTGAAGTACTAAGTCCATATAGAAAATCACATAAATACATTACTATTTTTATGTACATTAGAGGTAGGTGATGATATGTAAATAGAATAAAAGAAAAAATAATTATAGAGAGTGATATAATTCATTGATCACGTGAATGTAAGTGATAAATGGAATATTAAAGACACAAAAACCATAGTATTGAGATGATTTCAATTACCATGGGTTCAATATAAATGGTGGTAATTGGATAACATCATTTTAAGATATTTTTTCCGATGTTTGATGAATACATTAACTATTTAGGAATATAATGATATAAACAAAACATATTTGTTTCTAATTCATAATATCAATTTCATCCTTTGACATTCCTTATATTAACTTAATATTCTTTGATTACTCCAAGAAATAAATATCCAAAAATGAAAATCTTATGAAGACAAAACTAAACTGCACATTTAACCAATCATAATAGCCATAATTGAATGAAAATCCATTCCATGTGTCTTTAGATGTTTATTGAAATCAATATGGTAAGAAAACATATTCTACTAGAATACATTTATCTATAACCCTCAATAGTATAACCATCTATTCCACAATAATATTTACCCATAAAACGATTTAACTAAAAAATACTACATATTAAAAAAACATCATGAATGATAGTGGTAGGTGTTAAATCCTTATCAAACTTTTGTTATGGTTTCATCATAAAAAACCTTATAGATATGATCGATTGTCACTTAGAATTATTGTGGTCATTTTCAAAAAAATGCATTCACATAATTCTTACATTGTTCATTAAAAAATATTAACAACAACGTTGAAAAAAAATTAATCATTAAATTTCCTTTCTTACTAGGTAATTTAATACAACTTATTTTTTCGATAAATTATAATATTTTTATTTAACCAATATGAAAATTCCAAAAATTATCATTTCAACACCAAACTTTAGGAATTTTTTAAACATATTTTTATAGAGTGTATAGGAATTATTCCTCAAATAAAATTTTAAATAAAAAATACTCAATGGAAATGGGTTTTATTACCATAAATTTCTTACTAAATATCCTTAATATTTGAATAATCCTACCACAATAAAGGTATATAGGTTATTTAAAGACTTTTATATTATTACCAATCACGAAATCAAAATCATATGTTGGTATACATAACTCTTATGTTAATGAATAAATTTTTTTATCTATGGACTAACTGAATCCTTATAGGATTCATTATTTTTATAACCAAAAACCATTTCTAAAATACTTATACAATTTAATTATTGATTTTCAATATGTAAATACATAAATTTTTTTTCTTATCATAGGTTGATCCATGGTCTACTGGTGAACCTATGGATTTTGAAATTGAAATGTGTAATTTCCATGTTCTCAAAATTTAAGGGAATGTTAAATAAATAGATATCTAGAATGAGATATACATTCTCCAATCATACACATCACTTTTACAAGGAAATTTCTTAATTTATACCTGTATTTTCAACACACAAAGCATTTTAACACTCCTTTGATACACATTATATTAAATTTAATACAACAGTGGATTAACATAAGTCTTACATTGTTATCATATATTGAAATAATTCATAATAGATGCTAAATAGAATTTTGATAATCTTAATAATGTATCCAATTAGTGTCAAAATATGTTTGATATAAGGTTTTTTGTTTTTCACTTGGTGACGATAAAGTCCGGACAAATGTTTCCTTTTTATTGTTAATTCACCATTGTATATTTTTACCACAACAATTCCACCTCACAATATCAATAGAAGGATGAATTTATAGAATAAACTGCATAATCCCTACATTATCAAAACTGAAGGATTTTGTTTTATAAATATTTTAAATATCTATCATAATGTTATGATCCATAATATATGGTTTCATAATTGAAATTATCATTGTTTATACTAATTTTCCTATAGTACCATCCATATCATCCTAAAACACATTATCATATATCATGTTTCAAAATTTATTAAATTGCAATAAGTAAAATGTAATCACATAACTATGTGAAAAATAGTTTAGTATAATTTTTAAACTATATACATATAAGAGTTTTGAATTACATTTGAAACCCAAAATAACAAATTATTTATTTGGAGAATAAAATTATTGGCCAATAATATCCTTTTGTTATTAATAGTATAATTCAATGATTCCTATGAAAGGGAGAAAAATATGTGTGATTTTGAATGCTTTATAAGGGTTATGTACTATGAAAGATATATTGAATCATTAAAAAAATCAACATTACAAAAAAACTAAACACACATGCCTTTTAAATAAATGTATAAGGAATAATCAATATAGAATGGTAAACAAATAAACCCACTTGAAATTTAAATAATTGGATATTAATAATAAATATAGAAATGTAAAAAAAAACTATTTGAATAACTTGATACGGAAAAACTAACATGGAAATGTAAATAACTAATATAATTGGATTTATCAATAAAATGGCAATTAAATTAATCCAGTGATAATATCATGGTGAAAATATTCAGTATAATAATAACTGAATTCTTAATGATGGAAAGACACTATTATTGGATTCCATTTCACTAGTACATGATATCTCTAGGGTTAAGATAGCACCTCAATAATTTTTAAAACAACAACAACAAATTTGTTTAATGCTTCCTATTCAATTTTTATTATGAGACAAGTGATGAATCAAGGAGAATTATATAACTAGGTCCCACTAATTTTTTATATGTAAATAATTCCCCACATATCATATAATTTATTTAATTCATGAATTATGTTCCTTATTATGAAATATTCATATTCAGTAAAGAATTCACATTTATAAAAATTACCATTGTTAAAAAATAACATAAAATTTGGAATAATTTATGCATAAATGATATTTGTTTTATGGAATAAAATTATATATGGTAAATACTATGGGCATTTAAAAGTAATTTTATTATCCAATGACCTTGGGAAAGTGAATACTTCAAGGCAAAGTTAATATCTACAATATTTTATCAAGAAAACGAATGGCAACAATTTAATAGGTCAAAATTTTAATTAAATGTACATTTAAATAATAAGTATATTTCTAGTAGAACATATACCAATTGGATTATGAATATTGGTTAGTTGATATTGATTAATTTATATATCATGAAAAGTTATTTTAAAAATCTTTTTGAGGAAAATATAATTTTTTTATAATCACATTTTAATTAAATAATTATTTGAATTGGTTTTGAAAAAAATTTCCTTATTAATAAATATTGAGGCATTTAAAAATAATTTGAATTTTTTTTAAATATGACTGTTGGAAATTTTATTCATGTATTACATGTGAAAATAATGATTCTATTCACTTTTTTGGTAAAAGTAAAACCAGAATTGTTTAGAAAATGTCATGTAGATTTGATTAAAAAAAATAATTTTTTTTAAATTTCATTAAGAAATGAATTGTTAAATTTCATTACAATTTTTAAATCTTTTTTATAAAATAATTTCTTAAAAGAAAATAGTTTTCTAATCGATGAGAGAAATGATGATTGATTTTCTTAAAAAAATTCCAATTTTTTAAAGTATAAATGACTTGAAAAAATTATATTATTACTTGAAAAATATATATATATAATATAATGAGATTAAATTTAAAGGTGTAAATTATAAAATATTATATAATTTCTATCAGTGGATTTTCATCTATAAATAATCTAGATTAAAATGATATTTTAAAATAAACATACAAAAAGATCTTAACAATGAATCAAGAATTAATAGACGAAAACATTTAGTGAGTGTAATATAAATAATCATAAAACAAGTGTAAATTATATATAAGATAATAAAATTTAATTACAAACATATACTTGAATATCAAAGATATTGGAGATTTAATTTTACTGAATGAAAAGATATGGTGTTGTGAAATTTACTACCACCGCGAAATTTTCAACTCAAGGAACCTTAGATATAAAATATAAAATTTAATATTATAATATAAATAATTATGAATTATTCAAGATATTACATGTAATATTTAAATTTTCTTCACCATATAAAATAAATTAGTTCATAATATCTAAATGTAACTCAATGAACGAAAATTTACTCAAAATCTATTACCATATGATTCATTTTGGTTGACCAAAATTTATCCTCTGGTATAGTGGTTCTAAAAATGTTATTGAATTATAAAAAACAAAATTAATATTTATAATATCATATATAGTTCTTTAATTACATATTCTGACCTATTTAATTGTAATCATTCTTTATTTTCATTGTTTTAGGTGTTAATTGTATAGTTTTCTCATATTTGTATTGTTATGGATGATATAGTTATTGAAAAAATTATATAGTTTCATCATAATCATAATAATATTAATGACCTAATTATTATATTTATATATAAGTTATAAATTTATTACAAATAATAAATTATCATATTGATAAATGAAGCATATTATGATCATGGAGATGGTTTGTTCTTTATACATAATAGTAAGATTTCCATTATTCAATGATCATTATGGAAAGGCTGTAAGAAATTTTTTATTTGTATATATTGAAAATAATATCATAAATACAATTTTATTTCATTAAATTTATGTATATATAACATCAATTTCTTGTTGTGATGAAAAAAGAGGCATATCACATTGTGAATGAGGTAGTCTACGCACACATGAAGGATGTCATCATCTTTCTACTAGTGAAAATGAAAAAAATGAAAAAAATGTATCATATTATGAGAATAATAAATATTTCATTTATATATTAATTATTTAGCTTATTCCACAAATTATTTTTTACAATATCTTCATTACCTTCCTTGTTTTTCATTAGTGAAAGATGTACTAAATCATTTTATGAGGTGGTAATCTGGCGTACACAAAATGGATTTCATCAAATAAAATATGTAATTAAAATAAAAAGAAATTATATATTATATCATGAATATAGGTAAATTAATATTTTATTAATATCACAAATATACTTCAAATCCATCATAAAAACCTACCATGAGATTTGATAATGGAAATATGAATATCATCAGTTTTGTAAGGCCAGGGTACATCATACACATGTATTTGGATATTGTATCCAATTTTATTGAAGTGCCTATAGATGAAGGATATTAAAATAACACACAAATATATATATTTTTATTGAATATTTTAAATTTATTAATTAATAAATTTTTAATAATAAATATTGGATGTTGAAGAAGAAGTAAAATAAAAATTCTCATTGAAAAAAGTTACTTCTTATTCTAGTACCCTCCTTTTGTTTAATGAAAATACTTATAAGCTTGTATTGTGGTGTAAAATATATTTTATTGTATTAAGGGAGTTAATTTTTTAGGTTATTTAGTTAGGTAATGGATGATCAAAAAATAATTGAAGGTGTGAATTAGTGCGCCTAGGGGGAGGCTATTAATAATTGAGGTGAGTGGAACACTTGTTAGTTTTTAAAATAAAAATGATTTCCAACTTTTTTCCTAAAAAATAGTTGTATGAGAAGGATTATCTATGATCTATATTCATTATAGGGTGTAAAATTCAAAATTTTTATTATTTGTAATTTTAACACAAATTGTTCTGGTTTATCCACTTTTAAATCCGTTTTTACCATGAATGATGTAAATTTTCAACATTTATTCCAATAAAAATTTATCGTGAACTTATTAGATAATATAAATATATCATATTTAAAATATTTAATTCATTTATACAAATTATATTCACTGATGTGGGATATTTTATATTAAAATTTATCATGGAAACATAATAATAATGTGGGGTTTCAATATGAAAATGTGAAAAATATTACAAACATTGTATATCTGAATTCAATATGAAACTAGTTTTAATAACCCAAATTGGATTAATACATATTTAATCCAAATAATTTTACTTTAAAACCCACTCTAAATGTTACATAACCTTATAAATAATATATAATAGAAGGTTGTTGCAATTTAAATACATTATTTTTAATTATTCATTGTAAAATATTTTTTTAAATAAAATCAATAAAAAAATTGACCTATGATATTATTTATATTTTGATATAAAAAATAATTTTTATTTTATCATATTTATTCTATATAATTTATAAATTTATAAATTTATATTTTTAAATTTCATGATAAAGTTAAGAAAAATCCATCTTTCAGAATAAAAATATTTTTTAAAAAATAAATTTATTTCATTCAATGATTTTTGTATTTATAATAAATAGAAAACCAAAATTTTAATTATTTAATTATTTATGTTCATACGAACCAATTTATGTTCTCTATAATAATGATATATTACATAACATTTTATTTATACTCGTTGTTTCATGTTCTGCAAGATATTAATATTATTATATTTATTTAAGCATATTTTATGGGTTTTTTATGCTCAATGATGCTTTTTTAATATGAAATAAAATAAATCTTTTATACATTATATGATGAGGGTGTTTTATATAATTTAATACCATGATATTTTATTAAATTTCTATTCTTTTAAATATATTTTATGTCTTTAATAGCTTCCACTACACTCTACAAAAAGTTTTAACCATCCCCGAGAAAATAATAATAATAGTATTTGAACATTAACATTGACACCTCATAATAAAATTTTTATGTATGCAATAGATTGAAATAATTTTGAAATTTTTTATGTAGAGATTTTTTATTAAAAATATATTTCATCATATGTAAATAATTTTTACAAAAATCATTATATTCATTTGAAATTATTTTTTATCATGAAATTATTTTAATTGTTTTGTTGTAAAAAATAATACAATTAATTTTTTTAATAATTATATTTTTTATTATATAGAATTTACTACATTTGTTAAATAAAAAATTTCATATAATGCTACTATAAATATTTTAAAATTTTATAAGAAGATTAATTTTTCGTTGAAAAGTTAAAATTTCAAATTTCTTAAAAATATACATTTTCATTTAAAGCATTTATATATATGTATATTGATTAAAGAAACTAAAAATAAAAAATATTTTTATTATATTATTATTAATCTATTTTAGATGATTTTAATCAAATTGTTGTTGTCTTTTGATATCAATAAATTATATATTTATGAAAATCTAATCTTCCTAAATGTAGTTTTATATCATGTTAATGTGACTATTTATAAATTAATTTATTGAAAAAAATTTGAATAAAATTTCAAAAAAATTGATTAGTTTTTTAAATAATTATAATTAATATTAAATAACATGTTTAACAAAATTTTGTTAAAAAGGTAGAGTAAAAATAGTGGAAATCCATCATTGTTGGTATGGTCTAAATGATTTTAACATAGGTTAAATCAAACATACAAGGAGTTAAATGAGATAAAAAAAGGGTCCAATTAAAATATTAAGTCCTCATTTACAACACATAGCCTATAAGGATATACAATTATCATTTTTCATCATAATGAAATATTTAAAATGTTGTTACACCTTTTTCATTTCCAAAATTCTATATGTATCCTCTCCCCCACCAATAAACATTTACATATCTCCAATCCTCATAAAAGTTGCATAACCCTTTGGTTTTGAAAATATATATGAAAATAAATTAAATAATTCAGTCCCTATATCTTATATTCATCTTTTTATTTTTAAACCCTTCTATGAATTAATTTAGAGAAAACCTAAATTTAGACTTTGATTAATTAGAAAAACTTTTTATTTATGTTTCCGTTTTGTATATTCTACCACATATTTCTAATATTAATTAGTAATGATTATATATTATCACCAATATCTCAAATATATTAAAATAAAATAATTCTATTGTAATATCCTATATCCACACCCAATTCCATCATATGGGAAATAAAACATCAATCATTTGTCTGGTGGACTACTGGCTCATGAAATGATATATATTATTTACATTACCACCTCTCAAAAATGATAAATTGGAATATTCACAAAATATATTTTATTTTTATGTAATATTTACACTTTCATTATTATGATATCACATATATATTATTACATTCCATTCCATGGGAATATGATAACATCTCTCGTTTATGGGGTAGACTAACCCTTACGAAGTTATGAGATTCATTTTTCATATACGAAATATATGGATGATAATAAAGTTACAAATATTTAATATATATGATATATATATATATTGAATCATAATGAATCTATGATTCTGATATATTTTTTATATTCCTTTCATTCTTTTATATTAGAAATTGAAACAACTGCCAAGCATACATACATCCTATCTTAAATATGAATAGTGTAATCATTTGTTTATATCTAAAATTTATAGATTAATCATAATACATATTAAGTTAATTTACATTATATGTAGATAATTAATATCATTTAGTAGACTATTGAAAATGAATTTTAACAGACAAAAAATACCCCAAAGATTCATACATGAAAAAATGTTATTTCTAGAAATATGATAATACTAGGAAATGTTTAATAGACTAATAATAAAAGGATAAAAGTAAATCAGTAAGTCTATATCATTAATATATGTATAATTAAATTATATTTATAATACTGGGGGTTAAAATTATGAATGGGGAATCCGAGATTTATGTTGAGTTATTCTATTCCACTTTAGCTTATGTGAGACGTGTTCTTTATACACAACTAGATCTTCTTGAGTGGTGTATATAATACCCATGAATGTAATTTATTAATCATACCATGAAAACTATATGATATATATATCTATATAATTTTATTTCTTTCATTTGGATTGTGATTCAGATGATGAATTCGTGGTAATAAATTTAAGTTACAATCTAACTATTTATTGGGATTATTTATTATCATGATTCCAATGATGATATTTTATGATATGTATGTCAAGATATAAATGAATATTCATCTTTATTTTTATTTTGGGAAAATTGGTTTTTTTTCATTTTATTTAACTCACTTTAGGTACAAAATATATTAAATAAACAATTCTATAGAAAAGAATCATTATTTATATAATTTTTTGAAAATCCATTTCCTTCCATATTCTTATTTCTTATATATTTTCAAAAGAATTATTTTACTAACATCATAATATATATCAAATAATATTTTACCCATGAATTTATTTTTAATAATTTTTTTAGTGGAATATTGAAGTCATTTAATGTTTGACTTTATTATGGATTTTTTACACAAAATTTTAAAGAAATAATTGTTTTATCTTCAATGATAGGATCAGTATTTTAAAACATCATGAAAACTCAATCATTTTATGATTTATTTATAATTTTAGATATTATATTCAATGAAATAGATTTTTATAGTGTTTTTTGGATATCAATCATTAAAAATGTTGATTTTCAAATGGAAAAGTGTATCTTCTTCATGAAAATATCCAAGTGATCATTCAAAATAATTTTCCATATAATATGCCAATTTTTAATGATACATTAGTTTTTCTAAGGATATGTTCCTAATATATTATACAAATTATCTGTTTGGATATTTTTTATTATGATGATGATATTTTTATTAATCCCCCATTATTCAAGGAGTTATGCTACGATGGATTAAGGAGATTATTATAAACCCCATTTACATTATATGGAATATTTTATGATTAAATGTTTATGAGTCCCATTATATTTCTATTTTTTATTAAGTGGGGAATGTTTTATGATATTTTGGAACAAAATCATATGAATTATGTGATGTGTGGGAACTATATCTTCCTCCAATGAATTTGGAAAATATTGATATATCTTGAGATAAACAGGATTCTAATGGGTAGTGAACCATGTCTGATTAGAGATGTTTTCCTAGAATGAACATATTGGGATTTAGAATTGACTATTATGATGGTTACTAGACTGAACCCATTTTAATATGATAGTTATTAAATTGATCCTTCAGTACTATGAAGCTAATTTTCAAATTTTATGTGGATTATATAAATATTTGTATTATGTAAATGTTATTATCTCAAGGATCATCTTGATGAATTCTACTGATATTATCGTCTTATAAAATTTCAGGACTTATAATGTGAATAATTTATATGATCTATAATATTCTATGTATGTTTCCCAATTGTTAATATCATATTAAAATACCCTTATCTACATGATATGTTGTTATCTACCTTTTTCCCATACAATGCATTTGAGATCACCAATTTTTATGTATCACATCCATAGGTTAATTAAAATTTTAAAATGAATTATATATCATATAATTGTTTAATTAATGAAAACACATTGTGAGATATGATCTTGCTCACATATGAACCAATTTATTATGTTTTTATGTTTTCAAAGGTGGCATTACTTTATGATTTATTCATTGATAATTAAGTTATATAGAAAATATTTACACATTAAAATTAAATTTATATGTTCTCAAAATTTAGGTTTTTATAATATAAACCCTTACTAGGACAAGGATAATATAATAATATATAATAAAAACATTAATTAAAGATTTAAAATTTTTGTAGAACTATATGCAATTGTGATCCCCAATGTGAATAAATATTAAATCATGTGTTAGGTAAAACATTTATTTTTTACCTATCCATAGTCTCGCTATCCCTTATTGATAGTTCATTAAATAAAAAAAAATATTATTTGAAAATTTCAAAAAGGTATAATTATATAATATATTATTATTTTATGTTCTCAATATCAAGGTTCCAATGTCACACATAATATCTTACAAAACACATACTAAATTTAATTCCATTTTCTATAATATTCAAGGTTTTTAAATAGAAAACCCATATTTTAATCCATTCCGTCCATCGATGTGTTCAGTCCTCAAATTAACATCAAAATGAGATGGTTAAAATAATGATATTTCATTTAGTTTAATCCTCCCACAAGCTCTCTAAAATATGCAATTTTATTGGAAAATGATTCACCAGAGAAATATATCTCCCAGGACATGTCTTATTCTAAAAATCCATTATCACCATAGGAAAATCTGAGATAATGGATCTATCGTCAATTTAATTGTCTCTAAATTCCAAAAAATTCAATAAATAATGCACATATTTCTACACCCATGAACAATTGATGATTTCATGAACTGAGTTTGATTATGGAGAAATGTGGGTGGTATAAAGCCATGGCCATCTAGGCATCTCTTAGTTTAGCGGTAAGGTGGGTGATCACCCTTTCCAAATCCATATATTGAATACTGGGGAGTGATTATTATATATATATGACCAAATTTCACTGATGAAAATGGTATCTATCCTTATAAATCATAAAACAATCGAGTGTTGAAGTATTTCCACATTTTCTTAGAATAAAGCTTCACCTTTTCGATTATTATTTGTACTAGTCAAGTCCCATGTGTGCTGACTCACCCAAAATAAACCCATAGATGGCAGAACTATATTACCTCCTATAATATTATTAAATTAAATCCCTATAAATTGTTGATTGGTAAATATATTTGTTGGAAAACAACACTATGATGATACTATCCAATAATATTTTTCCAACTCTCAACACTAAATTCCACAATATATCATTAGGGATTCAAATTTATTTCTTATTAAGGCCACCGATTTGAGGGGTGAACATTTTTTCTTTTCCATAACGGAGTTCTAAATCCTTCAATAAATACTCTCCATGTTTAGGCTATGAAATAATAATCAAGATAATAAAACAAAAATTGATATGATTGAATATATATAGTAAATAGCTATGAAAGTAATTCCTCTAAAGATCCTCCAATTTCACCTTCATATCTCAATGCTCAAAAGGGGGAATCTGAGATAATACTTAAACTATTTTTAGGGGACTTTGGTGATATTAAATGACAAAATCAACATCTTGATAAGAATAAGGACTTGGTAAATCAATATAGATGACATAACTATACCCCTCCACATTAAATTGAAGTAAAATGATTATAACCCCTATTCACCAAAATATTATGTAGTCAAATGATAGGAAATCAGGAAAAATTTTCTAAACATCAAGTTAAATTAAATGGTTAAAAAATATTTATTACTATTTAAGGATAATATAAATCTATCCACCTAGATTTATATTTGTATCATTAAAAACATACAGTAATTCATGGATTAATTATAGACCTTCCATACCATGAATTATATCATATATATTCACCGTAGTAAATAACATATTGAACATGAGAATTTCCCCATTACAAAAAAATTCAATTACCAATATATTATTGTGAATACATATTATCCTCCCATAGTTTCCACTAATCTTAAGGGTTATGATAGATGTATAGATTGAATATGTTTTTCATGAATATTTGATTAGGAATTAAAATAATAGTGGGATCCTAGGTATTCCAAAACATATAAAATAACCTAAAATATATATTTTTTAACTAAAATCATTAAGGATGCCACATTTTATTATTAACTTATATATAAATGTATTCCACATTGTTTGAATGATTCTATATAACCAATGTATAGTAAACTATAAGTGGTGGAAGAGGTATTATTTTATAACATTAAATATATCTTGTATCTCATGTGGATCCTCTTCATTAACTGCATGCATAGGGAACTATCTATAATCTCATATGAGGGTTGAGTTCAGGTCATTATCTCTAACTTGGTGGTCCAACCATTTTCAAAAAATAAACTATCATGTCTTTGGATTGGTAGTAAGTCCCCATATGTCTTTAACCCTCATAGGTGTAAAATGTCATATCACTTTTCTATATGGATCCCCATTGTGAACCCTTCAGTATTGACTACAACATAATAGAAATGTCACATGAATATATGAAATTTACTAATCATGTATCCAATTATCAACCTAACATTGATAAAAAACCATCACAATGTCGTCCACATACCTCAATAACGACTTACTAATCTTCTACATGAATTTTATTAACCATTGGGTATTTCTCAAGAGCCATAGTGTAGGTGGGGATGTATAGTCGAGTCAACATCAATCTAATGTATCAAATAATACTTCATGTGAACATCAGCACACCTTTAAACCAACCATGAAATATTCCTAGATTGTATCATGTGATGTTGAGTAACCTTGATTAATATTTAACAAGAAAAATTATTTACTACTAATAACTGTAGAATCACATGATTAATTACTAAATGAAATATGACTAGACTACACACCCACTATATGTGGAACTCAAAAAAATCATGTATTATTAACCACATCCTGAATCTATGTCATTAAAATACCCCAATATCCTATTAATCCATGCAATATACAATCCACTCAGACCTGCACTTTCTCATGAATGGTTAATACATCGAATTGCACTCAATAAATTTAATATTTCTAGAGATTTTCCTTTTTAAAATCTAAACATATATTTTACATGCGTGTAGAATACCTATAGAACTAATGTAGTGAGAAAAACCTCTAAAGATCATAAATTGAAACTTCTAGAATGATTAACTACTTAGCCAAGTGTGAAAAATTCAAATAGACCTTTTTATGGTGGGACTAATCAATACAAATTGAGAATAAGTTTTGATTGTTTTCTTCCCCGAGGAATCACATCATGCACTTGACCCAAAAGTGACGACATACCATTTTACTATATGTTATAATAAATAATCATCATATATATTTCTAGCACTCAATGGGAGGGATTTTTTAATTTAAATAATATGAAAAATGATAAATATATTAGATCTCGTGTGGTAAGTCTTCATGGAAATTAAAATTAATGGTCAATTCCTAAATGATTAATAAACAATTATATAAAATGATTTTTTCCTTTACCTATCAGTTGAAAGAAATATTTATCAGTGTTTGAGGATATCGATATTTCTATCCTTATACCATTCATGGGCCCTCTATCATGATAAAAACCCCATTAAACCACTATATTATTGTTATTTTCATCAGAAAAAATCACTAAAATTCATCCATATTAGAAACCCATCCCATGAGTAACCATTCTATAGTAAAAATCTTAAATATCATGAACAACTATACCCCACCTAGTTAGACTATAAGCAGGGTGTTTTTTCCCAAGAAAACCTTTAATAGGATTCATAATGGTGACTAAAATCAAGTTATAATATCACACACATTTGAGGACTTATCCAAATGAACATCAATAGAAACAAAAAAAATACATATATATAATAATGATATAATATATATTAAATTAAAATCAAAAAATCATGAATATCATCTATCATACGACAATAGAGTACAAATTTTCACATGAAAAATAAAAAGGGTAATTATTGAGGGCCATTAATAAGAAAATATGTCCATGATAACCATCGATAAAAGGTATTACCCCACACACTACAACATTTACTATCCATGATTTAATTAATGACTACACCCTGATCTTCTATATGACACCCACACTAAGACCACAGTGATCACCATTGAATTTTTTCATTTCGTGAATAATAAATGATATGTGTAGGAAATTTCATCCTATTATTTTTACATAACAACCATATAGGACACCTGAAAATCAATGATTATATATGGCCTTAAAAGATGATTAATATATGGATAAATATTATGAGGTTACGAAATGGAGAACCTAGATATTCTCATATAAAGGAAACATGTCACATGGTAATATCTGAATCCTTAATTCCATATAAAAGAATATTTTATTATATCTATTATATATTATTCTACCAAATATTCACCCCATTTAACCTCTCGATACTTATGGTCAAGGATTACATGACAATATAAATTTATGGAGAATACTAACTCATGACGAGGATCCCACGATCCTCATGTGATATTTAGATATGAGGAATAAATAATTCCATAATATTTGATCATACACCATGAGTATGTGGTGGGAATACCAAACTAATCATGTTTCTATAAGTAGAGAATCTAATGCAAAATGAAAAAATATATTATTAATATTGGGAATATAAAAAATGTCCAACAAATGGTTAGTGTTAACAATTCCATAACACAAAATAATCATTGTATTTTCATAAATGAACAACACATGGAGAGAATGTCACCTCTCTCTCTTGAGGATATTATCCCGAGCGCGGCACTCTTTACCTCCATCTAGGGTTTCATACCCTAGTGTTAGCCCGCCCACATCCAACTTCCTTTTCTATTCCCATTTACGACGTCACTCCTTTTTTTCACTATCTTCTTCATTGGTTTGCAGGTTTCTTATTCCTTTCATGCTTCTCTTTCTCAGACGGGTGTTTCACTTCTCTGACGACCTCGTTATTCTGCAGCGCCACCCTCATTTTGCGTTCCTTTGATGCCCTCCTCCACTATCTATCTACCCGTCCTAGTCGGGTGTTTTTTTTCTCTACGACCATTTCTGACTATCGAAATCAGGTTAGTTTCAGTCACTAATCTATCTCCCAAATCTATTTCATTAGACATTATTTTTTCCAGATGTAGTGGCTGTCTTGGGGGGTTTGGGATGTGTTGGTTGAGTGCTTATCTATTTTCCAGGAGTCGTGGTTCGTGTAGTTTCTCCCGGGCCTTAGGGTTTAATTCTCCTTCATTGGTTAAATTTTAGTCTTTTCTATTCTCTGGAGGGATTCTGATTTTTGTGTTTTTTTCCATTCGTGTTTGATGTTTCGTCTTTTTCTATTTGTGATTTGTTCATGGATATCATCTTCGACATCAATAGTAATTTTCAGTCGTTGTGTTTTTTCACACTGTCATATGTTCCTACTCTACTCTTGCTCCAATATTCAATCACTCTCCTCCCAGTCGGTTCTGAGTGGTGGTTTTCAAGGTGTCTTGGAAGGTGGGTTCGAGAGGTCGATGTTGTTTTAGGAGTATTCGATGCTCTATGATGTTGATTTTGTTTTTTGGTGGTCTCCATATTTTATGTTTACTTGTTCGGGGGAGATTGTTTCAGTCCCACTATTGATAATGATGATCTCAAGTTTCTCCATTCTCAAATCGAAAGTTTTTTAATTTTGGCCAACTGCGATGTGTGTTGCTCTATTGGGTTCCGATCATTGGCAATGCTAACAAAGACTATGGAATTTTAATCTCATGGTTGTGAATCAGGGAATGTGTCTCGAGGCATTTCACATCCCGAGGTGTTGATGTGTGGATTTTTTGAATGTCGTGTTCGGTTTTGGAATGAGAAATTAGAATATGAATTCTGTTGGGTTGGGTTATTGTTTAAAGCATATATCCTATTTAAGTTCATGTTTGAAATTTGTCTTCCATTATTGTGAGAGTCCAACTCCCCCACAAAGTGGTTTATTCGGAAAATGATAAAATTATTTGGATGGATAAATGAATAACTCCCATGATTTAAGCCTGGCCGCTATTTTGTTGGTACACAAAACAATGATCACTTCACCATGTTTCACATCTTTATCATCAAATTTAGGGACTTAATCACAAAAAATAATAATTTTTAAATTGTACGGACTTTATGAATTTAAAAATACAATCCCCATTAGAGATTGACTATGACACTCTAATATAATATTAGTTTTTTTATTCTTTACTAACAAGAAAAAACGGGTCTATAAGAACAAAAATATAATACACCATTATAACAAATCTATTAAATATGTATGTATGAATAAAAAAAATTAAAAAAATCAAAAAAATATTTAATATTTAAAATTTATTGAATAATTATAAATAAATATGTACTCAATTTTCAATAATTTAATTCCGTAAATAAATTTTATTTCTGCATAAAATATTTTATATAATTATTCCCTAAAAAATATAATTAGGTAGAAAAAAATTTATAAACTTTTTTGAGGAAATTAATATCATTTTTGAATTAATCAATCCCATTATTTCATATATATATCAATAATATTTTACAAAAAAGTTTTTTATTTCAAAGAAAAAATAAAAATACTAATTTATTTAAAAACATAATCCTATTTTGATGTAAATGTAATAATTTTCTTGTTATAGCTATTTTGTAACATATGTCTGAATTAATTATAATTAATATATTTGTATAAATAATTTTCATAATGATTATTTATTTTCATAACAAGTCAATCTGTGACTTAAAAATCATTATTCTAAGAGACTTTTTTTTGCAAGAAATATGTTTTTATATTAATAAAATATAATAACATATATTGATTAATTATTTTAATGAAATATAAATATTATAAATTCCATTATATTTTTAAAATAAATGTAATGGGTTTGATATGTATAGGTATCTAATTAATTTTTTCGATATTCTTTAAGATTCATTATTCTAAATTAGTTTTTCATCGTGTGATGCACTCCAATTTTAAATTAAACTATCATAATGAACCAAAATGAATCATTTAAATTGGATTCCATATTTTGAAAAATTATAAATTATTTAAAAAATTATGATCTACTTAATTTTAGATCTGATTTAAAAAATAAAACATATTAAATTAGTTATAACTATTAAGGTAAATAATGTTTACGAAGGGATAAACCAAGATATAAGGGTAATATTGCAACCCAAACATTTAGAAATTTTATTAGATGATATTTTTTGAAATAATGATTATCTAAATTCCAATATAATTCCATTTATATCTACATTCCCATGATTGTGACCTTATAACTCTAATATCAATTATGAATTCCACTTTAGTCCCTCCAATCAATTATAAAAGGTAACTTATTCTCTCCTTTATTTACACCATTTGAATATTCTATCACTTATAACAACTTCTCCAAAACCATTTAGAAATCCTGATCTTGAACATATATCTTCTCATATCTTTGAAGACCAATCCCTCAACTTTTAATATTAAATCCAATTGGTTTATCTCAATGATGATTTATAAATATTATCAAGGGTCATTCAATTTTATTTCGTCTTATATTTCCAAAAAGAAGTCTATTCATAAAAAAATTAATTACAAAAGTATCATAAATAAAATTAATTTTTGTATAATGATATTAAAACATTTTACCACCTCTTATAGTTCAAATGCATGATTATTGAATCACTCAGACATATGTGTGTACTACAACAACCACCTAGCGATGAAATTCATTTTCCACCACCATTATTCATGGAAAAATTTAATGAATGATCTAATATTTTTATATAATATTTTTGTTTTAATATTTTTATTCAATTCTAAATTATTATGTATCTTTATTTAACTCAATACTCTTAAAATTTTGACCATCACATAAGAAAACATATGTACTACTATCTGCATGTAGTGATATAAAACATCTTTTCATCACTGCTTTATATAAATGATAATAAATATTAATATAGAGATTATATATGATATAAAAATCATGATTAACATTATAGAGATAAATTAAAGATGATCAATATTTAGGAATCTTATCTACTGAACTAAATATTACAAGAAAAACAATGTAGTTTGGAGTTGAAATGATTATAATAATGAATGATTTTAAATGAGAAAATGATAAGATGTTATTATTAAACAATGTATTCCATTATAGGTACCATTATAAATAATTTAATAATTTATTTTTTATTTTTTATTTATTTATACGTGAGTTATGATGTATTACAATATATAAAAAACATGAGTTATGTGTTATATGTCATATTTTTTGGTTGGAAATTTTTATAGTGAAATATAATATAATATAATTAAAATATATAATATATTTCTCCAAAAAAAATTATTCTTTACCATTATTTTATTTTTGAATATTTATTATATATGTAGAATATTTTATTTAATTTGGACACCATGAATAAATAAAATTTCTTATATCAATATGATTTTCATTAAACTTATATTGTAATTTCCTAGGTTTGATTTCAAATAATTTTTTTCCTCATTTTTTTAAAAATAAAATTATGTTTTAATAATTGATGTTCAAATTATGGGGGATTTTTTTTCTGAAATGAAATTTTGTTATTTCATTAGTATTTCCATATATAACATCAATATTTGATGTTTAGTACGATTTCCTAGGGATATGTTTCAACATATCAATCAATAATATTTTTATGAATATTTTATTAATGTGATGTTAAAAGGTTTTTTGAACGTGTATCTATTCCACAGTATTTATGATTTTTTGAGATGATCAATGCTTTATGATATTATGGAACACGTATATATGGATTTTATTGTGTGATGGGTGGGGATGGAATTATTTATAAATCAAATAAATAAGTTAATGGTTGTTATCTCATGAGATAATAAGAGTTGTAATGTGGTGTGAACGTAGTTAAATAATGGAATTTGTACTATAATATAGTATTAGGAGTGAACCATGACTATGGAAAATATGGAATTAATTCAGGAACCAATCCACTATGATAAATTTGGTATTGATAATTAACTGAGGGTATGATTCTATATAAATATTAATATTCAATATATTTAGGAATTATTATTATGATATGATCTCAATACACATGATGGATTAATTGTGATTATTTAAACTTTTGCGTCATGTATTTTTTTGAATTTTTTTTCCGGTTTCATTATAATGATCGATAAATTTACAGGTATGAGATTTTAATGTTTTAATCATGTTCTGATATCATTCATTAAATATTATGATCACTTATTATCATTTTTTTATATCTCTTATGTTAACCCTTACTAAATATTTCTGAACAACCTTTCTTATGTATTATATTACCCAAGTCATGGTAAAGGGATAAAAGTATGTAATTTCTATCATGTGTTCCAGTTGTTAAAAAACATGTATTAATTAATGAAGATCATTTATGATTTCTTTATTAATCATATTTCCATAGAGAATAAATATTTTTGGTTATGATGTATATAATATTGATATATAATGAATAATCCATAATATAAAAGTAGTACTTTTTTAAAAATGTTTATGTTACTATAATTGCTATTACAGTAATGTATTGTATCCTTTAGAAAACTTTGTGAGTAATCATTCTTTAGAACACTCGGTATAATCCTTTGTATTGTTGAGAATCCTATATTGTGTTAATGAATGAATTGTTGAATCTCTGAAAAATACATCAATATATGGATACTACAAGTGTATGGGGTTTTTGCACAAATTCAGCAAGAGTTATAAGCCCCAAAAAACTTCATCGAGTATATAGTATCCATTATTTTGGGGTATGGTCAATGTGACCTTACATAAAATCTATTTGGACCCAACTAATGGGTATTATTTGGTTAATTCACATTTATATTATAATCCATTATGAATAATTTTAATAGAAAACAAAAATTGATGAACATTGTTAAACATATTATGTCATAGTTTAAAAATAGGTTGCATGATTAAGACATCCATTTATTTTTTTTATTACTTTACATTAAAACAGGTTTATTTCCAAGAATCTTAGGTTTTCTGAATAAATTAAAGGATATAAGAATAATGAACCATGTTATTGATAAATGTGATTGTAAATGCAATGATTGTCCCCCTTGAAAATTAATTTCATTAGATATGGAGTGTAAAATAAAGTTTCTATAAATACACTACAATTGGAATACATGAATCCTGAATTAATTCCCTATAAGAAAGTGTAGAATGAAAATACTATTGGGTATTCCATATGACAATATAAATAAAAATTATTCTTTATAATGGAGGGATAAACAAATTGATATACTAAAAAAATTATGATTTTACATTGGTGTGAGGATATATATGAATATCATTTGTAATTACATTCATTGAATGGTTCTTGATTCATATAAAAAGAGTACTTCTTATCAGATTATTGGGGGAAACTCAAAATTGATGACATGAATATTTTATGGGAGATTATGGATATCGGCATAGATGATTTATCTACTATTTGTCTTAATTTTGAAGTCGAGTTTAATATATAACTATTGAGTAGTTCAAAATTTATATGAAATACTCCATGTATAAATTTCTTTATTGAATTTCATGAATTGGATAAGAAATTACATGAGAATCATGATAGGGTATTCAATTTGACATGTTCACTACCATAATGTGTAACATTTATTTTCATTATATTAAAAAATTATCAAAATGAACCTACTTTTACTATTATTAAATGGAATAGTTCATGATCATGAATAAGTATATTTTTCACCATCGTATTGGTTTTTTTATCATGAGTGAGAAGTTTAAAAATTTTCCAATATTGAATATCATTATTGATATTTTCTATTGATGTTCATATTTGAGGACATTACCAATACAACATACACTAAGAATTAGGGAAACTATAATGTTATATTGATTCCATTTGTAAATAATAATACTCCAACTATATTCCTAGATACATTGAATAAAGATTATTAACATTACATTGATCAATTTATATTTGTATTTCTCGAATATGTTATTATATATTCCTAGTGTAAGTATTATATTTAATAGTACTGAATATTATAATAAAATCCCTATCAAAAAATAATTTTTTATAAATATTTTATAATGTAAAAATTATGGAAACAGAAATATTTTTTTTGTCATATTATATCATGAAATGGAATATGAGATGATCTATCAAAGACATATATTATATAAAATTGTAATAGAAAATCCACAAAGACAATGATCTATAGTTTTCATAGATTATATTGATACAATAAATTCATTAGGAAGGAGTTGACACATCTATGAAACCCATTAAGAAATTTATATCAAAAGAGAGTTTTGTTACACTAGAGTATTGTGTTGAAGTAAATTTGAGGGAACTGGCTAGAATTTTGGCCAGTTACTATGTTTTGATTGTACCTTAAAATTAATAGATTTTTGTGATTTATATTTATGAATCAAATAAAATCATGAAATATGTTTTATGTATAATGATATAGTGAAAGATGATGCCTCATGCTAATGTATGGTTCATGAAAAACATTCCTAACTCAGGATTTGGAGTTTGGAGAATTAATATTTTCATTGATGATCTACATGAAATATCATTACAGAGAATGGTGAGACATATATATGAATCATAAAAGTAAAAAATACATATTCACCCAAAATATTTTTTATTATGTTCAGAATAATTTTATTGGATTTGATTTATTTAAGTAATGATTAATACATTACCTACAAGAAAAATCATGCAATGTGGTTGAAGATTTGATTCAAAAGGAATGGGATAAATTATATTTTTTTAATTATCACAAATTATAAAAAATTTATTAATTTATAAGGATTGATTGTGAAATAATGAAGGAATGTTGGATATCATCTGTTTCTCACATGTATTTTTAATAATCGATAAATTTATTAAAAAGTAGATTTAAAAGGATGATTTCTAGCAAAGAATGAAACTGAGAAATGTTATTTAGTTTAACTATGACATTGATTGCATTATAAGATCCAAAACAGAGTACGTGTCTCATCAATATAGGACCCAGAAGAAGGAACAATGGGAAGAATATAATATCTTTGGATTCTCTATTACTCAACAAAGTATTTAGACGAATATATATATGAAAGTGTATTCGTTATGGTATATCATGATGAGTGAAATTGAAAATTATTTATCTAGATGCATCAAATGTTACCATGTTAAGCCTAAGAGATTGAAGTCTATAATAATGTTACAACTGTTACCCATGAAATCACAAAAATGAGAAAATATCACAATTGATCTTGATATCATTAACACTAATGAATATTTGTTTTATAGTTGTATTTGGGTTGTGGTCAATCACCTTATGAAGTTAGAACATGTTATTAACATTATATAAAATTTATTTCATGGACATATTTAAAGGATATAAAGTGGTTATGTGGTACTATAACATTGGGTAACAAATGTTATTGTATCAAATCTAAATCTAAGGCCTTCCATAAAGTATGTTAAAATTCTTCAGGATTATTATTATATATAGTTCTATTTCAGAAGGAATTCTTACCATAATACATATGGTTTGTCTAATAGGTCCATTTAAAACTTTTCTTATGTGATTTTATAGTGATATATTTATTTCAACAGTTCATGGGATCAACATATTATTCTAGGTGAGTATTTATACAACCACGTCATTCACTAGAGGGTTTAGATGGATAATCTGGAATCTATCTTTGAAAATTAGATTATGAATGTGATAACATAGTATGAAGTCAGATAAGTAATGAATGTATGAAATGATATAGTTGATGAAAATATATATAATTTTACATCCATTATGTAAAATAACGAGGTATCTCAGAAATGATAGAAGTGTTATTATGAAAATAAATGATATGATATTTAATTTGATGTTTTTGAGATTTTTTTCCAATGAATTTAATAGAGTATAAATGTTATGACATTCTATACAAAGGTGTTATTGTTCCCCTATTATATTATTCCCTTCATGTTTCTTAATTGAGTAGGGACTGTAGGTTATAACATGGAACCCTCACTAAACCTCTATTAAGTTAATTACATGTTACATGTGTATCTCTAATAGAAGTACCAACATGAACATTCATATTCACTAAAAGAATAGATTAATCCATTATAAAATGAATATCTCAATGATAAATAATTATTATAAAATATGGGTAATTCTTCAAAACTCAAAATAATTAACATTTTATTCGATAACATTTTTGATACACAACATCGTGCGTGTAAAACGATATAATATCACCAAACATTATAAAGTATTTTACATTTTAAATAAATAAATGATATTTCTTTTAATGAATAAAATAATTATGTACCATTCATCAAACACTACAATGAGTTTCTTAAATTTATTGGGTTACAAACATTACCGTATTTTGACAAAAACATTATATTATTAAAGTATTATTATTTTATATAATAAGATATAAACTAGATATAAAAATAGAGATTATGAGTAGTAATAATTAAAATATGAGAATATCTATATTATATATTAAATCAAATATTTTTGACATTCATACAATATATTTTATAGGTTTAATATAATTACAAACTAAATTTTATACATAAAAACATATATTTTAAAAATGTAAACTTAGTCGACTTTTATCAATGAACCATTTTTAAATACAATTTATGGAACATTAACAAATTTTATATGTAAATATAAAATTCTTTGTCATAATATACTCGTATAAATTAGGTTATGGCGAATTTTTTAATGTTATTTAAGTTTCATTTTTTTGATAAGTAGTGAAAAATACCTAATTTTAATTGAAGACTTATTTTTCTTATAATATATTTATAGTGTCAAACTGTGTTTTAAATTTTCATTAAATTAATATTTATTCAATTATATTATAATTAATACAATATAGGTCACTAGAATCAATTTAACATTGAAATTTAATATAAAAAGATAAGAATCATTTGAAAAATTTACATTAAAAATCCATTTTGTAGTCCAATCAGTGGGATTAATTAAAAATTAATTTCTTCTACTTTTGTGATAGAAATTTGGAATGATTTATTATTAATTATTAATTATAATAATTTATATTTTATAAAAATTTCAACTTCTTTTTCCCCAAGAATATTATTGAAATTAATTAAAATATAAAAAATCTTTAAAGAGAATAATTAGCTTAACAAAAAAATTATCCATAAACATAATTTAAAAACATCATAGAAACTATAACCAATTCATTTGATATACATATATAGACCCTATATTCCCATGGATAATGTTTTCCTCTATTTTATCCACCTTTTATAGGATAATTGTTGGTGGAATTCCATTTTCAAAAAATTTCGGGAATTCCACACCTCCCCCACTATAAAAAGGAAATTAACCCTCTCACATACTCACACCACTGAAGACACATTTTAATGAAAAATATATACCCAAATATCTCCTAAAAATACAACCTCTAATCCGAGAAGACTCATCATTGTAAGAATGTTATCCATCTTACCACTTAAGAGAAAACCAAAAGGAGTTACTTGAATAAGAGATAACAGCCATCCTCAATCTATTTTGATTTTATTCCATTTTACACAACATTAAATATAATTATTCCATGATTATATAAAAAACATATTATACTAAATATCATTATATGTTAATATTCTAAGGTTTTTTCTTACCCTTACACTCACTTATATCTAACGTGTAACGAACATACCGTTTATGGGTATAGTGAACTACACCCTCACCAAATGTTGTCATTTGTTATTTCCATTCCCTTCAAAAATAGTTGGAAATTAGGATAGAAAAAATCTATATAAGATATTTATAATTTATTAATACATCTAATATTTTTATATAGCACATACCATTATTATTACTATTTTTTCATAATACGATAACATCATCTGTGGATGTGTGGACTACTGCCAACTCAATGTTATGTGATTCATTCACATTGTACATGGAATTTATAAAGTTTGGTTTTAATTAATGTATGTAACATATATGATATATATACTATAATTTAATTTTAATTTACATATAATTATATATAATTTACTTTTTGTTTTTTAAAATATGACAAGGAAATGAATGTAGCGTCCATGCGTACGTACGACCTACTGTCTACATGAAGGCTACATTTCATTTCTTATATAAAAATTTTATGATTTATTATAAATAAATATATACTTAATATATATGATATTCACATCATGGTTGAAATTCTTGATATTATTAAACTGTGAAAGGACAAATAAGTAACAAGTCAAAACGTACTTGAGAAACTCTCGAATTAACACCTGAAACAGTGAAAATAATGAATAATTACTAACAAAATATAAATAATATATTATAATAAGATCATATATGTTAAAATAAAAATTAATTTATTTTGTTAATAAGTTATTATATAGTTTAAATTCATAATATAGTAATTTTAAATATCATTACCAAAAAATTGTAATGTAATTGATTTTGATGCAATTTAAGTTCCTCTTTGTTTTTTATTAGCCACCAATTCCCATTTATATTGTGTTTATACAATCCATTGACATGATATGTTATTATTCTACTAATTATAATGATATTATATGTTTCATTTAATGTTATTCCATCATGAGGAATGTTATTCAAATGATTCAAACTTATATGGGACCCTTTGTAATGTTTCTATATTATTTCACTAAAAACGTTTCTTAATGATTATTATTTCTGTTAGGACCAATAGGGGCCTAGATACCCTGATAGGGGGGATGAATAAGGGTATAGATATTCATTTTCAAAATTCTTCCTGCCCCACTGGATCTTGACCTCTTTATTACAAGGGTCACATTGTATTTCATTAGTGTTTTTATTATAATCACTTCATTTCTTATTTATCTGATGATGATGCTTTAGATGCAATGTAGGGAATCAAGAAGGTAGACACAAAGATTTTTAATTAGATCACCCTCACTGGGCTACGTCCAAGGGGCATACAATAATGATGTGCTGCTGTACCAAATCCACTAAATATCACTTCCAATAATGTTCGCTCTAGATCACTTCAATGTCATGTCTCACCAACTTTACAATGTTTATGGTCAGCTCACTGATTTCCCAAGGGTCACTCCCTGTTTCTCTCTCTCTGGATCACTGTCGGCGGAGAGGATCACCTTCTTCCTCTTCCTTTAATCACTGCTCTGGAAAGGATCCACTCACAGTTTATAGACCTTCAGGTATCGTCATTTTCATTAATAAATACATCCTCAACTGTTGATAGATACTCTGTTGGAGTCCATATTCCATCCACTGATGAATATCCCTCTGCCTCTTAAACACTGGGCAATTCCTTTGGAAATACCTTCGCAAAGCTCCTTACTTCGTGAGACTCCCAATTTCGCATAGCTTAAAAAATCCTATGCGAAGCTCCTTCCTTTAAGGGAAGAACTATCGCAAAGAAATCTCATGAAGCACTCTCACGAAGCTCAAGTCATTGCAGAGCGACTTCCCTCGCAAAGCTCACTGAGCCAACGCAGAGCATGCAACTTTCACGGAGCTACATTAACTGCCGCGAAGATCTTATTTCGCGAAGCACATGAGCTATGCGAACTAACTTCATGAAATGAGAGTGAAAGATATTCTTTGAAAATTATCTACTTCTCTCGAGGGGGTTGACCTATATTTATAGGCAATTCCACCGACCCTTGACCCTTCTGCGTGAAGTCCACGCCACGTCATCACCAATCCTGAAGCTCTGAAATTTCTGTCGGAATTCTCTTAAAATCACGAAGCACCTCCGCAATTCTCGGATCACGGAGCATGTTGTAAAAATAGAGCATTCCATACATTTCCTTGTGTCACTGCCCGAAATCTCCCTCACAATTCCCTTCACCACCGCGATGCACTTCAACTCTGCCGTTCGCGAAGCCTGACATAATCGCGAAGATTCACCGCCATCATTCTTCTGGTCTTCATGAATTCCAAACCATGATGCCTCTCTTCACGAAATTCATGCCTTTTCCATATTAAAATATGTTCTTCAAGAATATCCACTTTTCGTGAAGCTCACCAACCTCCAAATTTTGGACCCCAAAAAGTTGGCAATCACTAAGAAATGGTGCCACCTTGTAATTCTCTTTTGTACCGCCTCCATATCATCCATTCCTTTGTCATTGTTCTTTGTAAACATATATTTTCATCAATATCTCTGGAACTCGACAATTCACCATTAAAACCTTCTTTTTCAAAAAACACAATCAACCCAAAAATGATAAAATATTACTTTGAGGGATTTTTGCCCTACATTCTCCCCCTTTGGGTTTGTTGACAACTCTTCACAACTCTTCTCAGAATGAATTTTTTCACTTTGATACCTCGCTGATTCTCCTTCCAACTACTACCACCATTCACCTATTTCGATTCCGATAGCTTTCAAGGATTCACATAACACATACTCTAATCCCACATGAGCAATTCTCGGCATGAGAAACAACAGTAGTATGAAAAGTTCGTCATTGAATCACTTAATGTCAGACACCAATTGTCAATTCCAAATAGATACCAATTAATAAATTGATACCAATTATTGAACCACACTGATACCATTTGGTTATAGTTGGAAACCTTTTCACACCATTCCAACATCACTCTTCTACTTTTATCATGATCCTAAACTGTCGTGATATCTATGCTTTGATCGATCACTTCCAGCATCATCAGATTTAATACTCTCCCTCTACCTCAAAACTCTCCCCCTATCTCACTGCTCCACCTGTCAACTTCTCCCCAAATCATTCATGATTTCTCAAAGATCCACACTCTCTCCCCTTGATAATTACTATTTTCTCCCCCTTTTTCAACGAACCCAAAGGTCAATCTTTTGTAGTCTGTAACAGAGTAGAGAACTCATATCAGCAAATTAGGGTAAAATACATCATATCTCGGGGAGAGGGGGAGTTCTATAGCCACACTTCTTCAGGTTTGGGGATTCCACTGAACTCCCAAAGCCATTTCATGCCTTTCAAATGCTTCCTTGGGTAAGGCCTTTGTCAGAATGTCTGCAACCTGGAGTTCTGTAGTAACATACTCCAACTTCACAATTCCTTGATCAACATTTTCCATGAAAAAATGATACTATATCTCAATGTGCTTTAACATTGAGTGATTCACATTAATTTTGCTTAGATTTATAGCACTTAAGTTATCTCACTGGATTCAGATCGGAGACTTCACTTCAACTCCCATATCTTCAAGCTACTACTTCATCCACAATAACTGTGTGCATGGTTGAGTAGCTCCAATGTACTCTGCTTCTGTGGTACTCAATGAAATGAAATATTTCATATTTCTTAGCCAAGGAATGCACAATCCGCCAAGATAGAAAGCACCTCCTGACGTTGACATCCGGTCATCCACTGAACCGGGCCAATCTGCATCAGTATACCCCAACAATTATGACTGAGATTTTTAACTATACATCAATCCAATGTCCAATGTGCCCTTTATATACCGAAGTATTATTTTCATTGAAAGCGTGTGGATTTTCATGGTGTTACTCTGATATCTCACTGATTGGCATGTGGATAATACAATGTCATTCTTTGTTGTAGTCATGCATAACAAACTTCCACTTATTTGCCTGTATTCTGTGATATTAACTGCCTTGGCAACCTCATCTTTGGAAAATTGCATCCGAGTAGCTACCAGAGTCTTTATAAGCTTGGAATTTTCCATGTCAAATGATCTCAAAACGACTTTGGAATATTTGGATTGAGAAATGAATGTTACATTCCTTCCTTGTGTCACCTGTAAACCAGGGAAAAACGTTATCTCCCCAATCATTAACATTTAAAAAACACTCTTCATGAATTCATAAAACTTTCTGCACTGAGCATCATCTGATCCCCCAAGGATTATGTCATCAACATAAACCAACACCACCATCCTTTGATTACTATTTTTGTTGACGTAGATATTGTAATAAACTCCACCACGTTGAATGTGAAGCTTCTTTAAATACTGATCCAGCCTTGAGTACCATGCTCTTGGTGCTTGCATCAACCCATATAGTGCTTTATTCAATAAAAAAACTTTATTCTCATCCTCATGAATGAGAAAACCATCTCACTGCTCAATATACACCTCTTCTTCCAGAACCCATTCAGAAATACAGATTTGACGTCTATTTGGAACACTTTGAACTTTTTTTGCACTGTGATGGCTATGAATAGTCTGATTGTCTCCATCCTTGAAACCAGGGAAAATGTCTCAACAACATATATTTCCTCAATATAGGATTACCCCTTTCACACTAGTTGTTCTTTATTCTGAATCATTATTCCATCTTCATTCATCTTGTCACGATAGACCCATTTAGTGCCGATGACATTTTTATCTGCTGGCCTCGAAACAATATCTCATGTCTAATTAATTTCTGAATTGACATCAATTAATTATGCTCCCCTATCTTTCTTTCTTCCTCAACACATTCATCAGGAAATTTCTCACTATTTCATCATTCAATGGATTCATTTCTTTCAGATTCATTTCTGAGATTCCGGCTGAGATAGGGTTGATACTCTCTTGAAACTTCTTGGTATCCTGAAAACTGTCATCTAATACCACTTGTTAGATAAAAATAGATAAAAAATAGATGAATGTTTATTGCTGCTTCTACCTGTGTTTCTTTCTTCCCTCGATAGGCGACACCTGATTTGAGTCATCCAATTTTTGATTTCATGGCTCTTGCATCTGATTTTGTTATTGAATGCTCCCCCTATATAATGAAATACATATTGGGGTTAGGCCCTGATATAGATAATATTTTCATCATTTTTATATTTAATTTAATGATTAAATCCCTAAAAATTGAACATGTTGAGTTAATTACATCAATTTTGGATTTATGATGTGTTTTGTGCTAAAACTGGAAAACTGCTTAATTTGGAAATATTGACAGATTTTAATCTCTTTATTAATTCACGCATATAATTTAAAATATAAATCCTATTAATGTGATTCATTTTATATTGGGTTAATATATTTATTTTATTCATCTTTTTTTTTGAACCAGGATTTAATTCGGCTATCCATGGGTCCGGAAAATTCAATCAAGTTAGAAACATATTCTGGACGACCGCGTGGACCCCACCTCAATGAATTGGTCATAAATCAGTCAAAAAAATCAGAATGGGGAGAATTAAATATTAATTGAAATATAATTATATGGGGATTTTGGTCGTTAAATATCATAGATATTGACCATCATTAAGCCGGTCAATGGATGCTGACTTTTTGGGGCAGAAAAAAGGAAACATTTCTCGGGATTAAATGCTCAGGATTAATTATCCATATCTCATACTTAAAATAGAGGATAAATCCGAAATTTTTTGATGAAACATAAAACCTATTTATGAAGATCTTTTTAGAAGAAAACATTCCTAAATTTTGCAATTAAATTGGAAGAAAGTGGTCAAAATTTTGGTGGAGGGAATCTGCAGCAAATCATAAAGAGACATTTTAAAGATCTTAAATTTGAAGACCGAAGGATGGAATTCCTTGGCCTATATAAGTAGGAGTTCATCCATGATGAAAGAGGGAGTTCAACATCAACGTTGGTGTGGAGGCTCAGGTACATGCTGCTAAAATAGAAATTTTCTTTTCTTCTCTTTTTATATTTTGTTTTATTTTCTCTTGTAATACATTCATATTTTAATTAATGTCTTTCCCCCTTATTTTCGACCGTCATTCTTTTCAAATTTTAATCTAATTTCTTTCTATATTCCTTCATTCCATTGTGATGTTTATGCACTTTTCCATGGAATGTGACTAACCCGAGGCTTGGACCTAGGGGAGGTTTCATGGTGTTCTTTATTATTGTGCTTCAAATTCATAATGTTTTTATTCTATTTGTGGTTGAGGTGGGAATATTGAACGGGTGTTGTGGTTATCCACCACAACACTATTTCAAAATCCATTCCTTTTCATTTATTAATCCACTTCCCCTCCCTTATCTTAGGAAAACCCTTCATACGGTGGAGTTGGGGTTTCTATAAGGGATGAAACAGCATAAAGTGGAGCCGAGTACTTTAGGAATAACATTATCGGCTGAGATGTTACCCTACTTGACCACTGGATTTGGTGTGGTTTGGTGTGCTGGAAGCATACTAAAAACACAAACTAAATAAATTAAGGGTAAGTAGTTCACTAATGAAGTGTCAATAAATGAATTATAAAATTGAATTTAAATAATAAATAAATAATGAATGAACCCATCTTATCCAACCCTAGGACCAAGTTCATTCTTCAATAATTTCATTCTGTAAGTGAATGTATGTTTTAACATTTAATTTGACTTTTAAATTTCATTGCATTCTTAGATTACTTGAAACAATAAAAAAATAAGTATTTTAGGTGATATAGATTATGTAAATTAACAACTAAGAAAGATGCTCAAGTGAGACGACCCTGGTCAGCCTCTGTGCTGCAATAGGAGAATAAATTTTCTTTTTTACACGGCCTATGACAGGCGTGCGTCAAAACTAGAGCTTTTTTCTGGGAGCTAATTGGTTGTTTACTTTACGTTTTCTATTTTCAAATTTGATATATTTTTCATTATTTTAAAAAAAATCAAAAAAAACTTTTTCATGATGTATTAAAATTCAAATTTTTATGCCTAGAATTATTACTCACTGGTGCAATATCCAGAACCCGAAATGGATTATAGAAACCTAAATGCCCTGGTGGATAGGATTTTCAATTCATTGGATGACATGGGGAGAAAAATGAAAATAGTTTTTGACTGTGTTTGAGCACAGACTGAGCAACCAGAGCCTGAACCGGAGTAAGATCTTGAGAAAGCTATGGAAGAAATTTCCCCACTAGTTTTTGATGATGAAGAACCTGAGGGGGTAAAATCAGATGTTCCTAACGATCAATTACACCTATATCAACCATTTCTATAGGATATTGATGAAATATCATTTTCTACTGATTTACAAGAGAGTGATCATGTGAATTTGGAGAAATTTTGTAGTGGATGGGAAGAAATTGAAATGAAACATGATCCACTAATTCCTTACAATGTAAAAGAGAAACCACATGTATTCCTCTCTCTGGCATTGGGAGATGATGAAACCATTCAATTGGAAGAATTCAAAGAAAGAATGGAGTATCATGACTACCTACCTCTATCAAGTGATGATCGACTCCAAGAGGCATTTATCACTGAAGAAGTGATTGAACCAGAAGTAGCTCAGGGGGATGATCCTTTCTTGAACACTATATATTCTGATTTCATTCAAAATAATTTGAGTATCACTCCTTATGATTTTGAATTTTCAAATTCATTCAATCCTTGTATCACATTGGAGGAATATGATGAAGGAGAAATTGCACCTGTTGAGGAACACCTGGATCTCCCTAAGGATATTGATCATCTACTTGAGGAAACCCATAAAGATATACAAGTGGTTATGCCTAAATAACCAAATCTAAAAGTTTCCTACCATAAAAGGGATAATTTTGACATTAATATTTCCAATTTAAATTTTTAATCTCCCTTTGATTATTATTTTCATGTAGAACATTTGGAGAAACCACTGGATTTTGAATAATACATTGCACAAGTAGCAACTAAAGAGTAGGATGTTCCATACTTCATTCTAACCCTACCATGCAAGCTATACCACATTACAAAGGGGGCAGATCTGGTGTACTCTATACATGTAATTCTCCTCAACAATAACAAAGAACTACAATATGGGAAGAGGAACAAGTGGTGGTTCATGTCCATGAAGATGCATCCACCATCAGATTACGGATAACAGCTGTTACTGCCCTCTGGAGGTAGTAAAAGAATCCATGGCCCACTTGGGTCATTGTACCAAGACTTATCTTTACTTTCATTATAGGAATTTAGATTCCAATTTCTTTTCATAGAAGTAGCATAGCATGAAGCCCAATCCCTCCTATATTTTTGAGCTCTAATAGCATGATCCTTTCACTTAATTGAGTAATTATCTTTTGTAGGTTCATGATGGCAGAAGGGAACCCACAAATAGAAGGATAAATCTTCATTTCAAAAGGCAGTTCACTTTTAATGTTTAACTTTTAAACACCTTACATTTTCATGTGCTTTAAAATAGATTTAAATTCGCACACTTGAATTATGTTTTACTTGACATATCTAGGAGACATGAGTTTCTTAGGAATCCAGAGATGCCGTATTTTAGATTTCAATATTAATGAGACTGAATGAGTAAAATAGATAATTGGATGATTAATGTGAATAAAGGATATTGAAATAAGGACTCATGATTTGATGGAATTAATTGATTCATGTAAATGAAATCTCCCTTCCATTTTTCATGATTTGAATTTTTAAAATTCATCTGAATTAATTTTTTATTTTTAATCACACCATGAGTGATTTTCTAATATCATATTCTCATTCCAAATATGATTTATTGTCCAAATATTTCCTATTTTTTCTTGAGAATATTTTTTGAGAGATCTTGGGACATGCCACCTGCTATAACTTGTATTGAAACTTGTCAAAGATGTGATAGCACAAAAACACATTTAAAATGATTTAGGCACTACATTGGTTAGCCACATATTTACTTGAGACCCACCCTTACATTTATCATTTGTTATCCCATAGAATCCACGAATTTCCTTATAGGTTTAAGCTGCATTACAAACCGATTATTCATTACCTACCCGAACTTTTAGTATTTTTTCATTGTAATTAATGTTTGAGTGTGGGGGAAGGGCCTTTTGTGTGTGTTCATTGGGATGTGTATCATTTTTGGGTGGTGTGAGGTGTGTATCATCATTTTGGGTAGTGTATTATTAGAAAATTGGGGTTGAGTCATCATTTCATTATGCTTATTTCATTTCATCTGGTTCTCCTTAAAAATAGTAAAAAATTTGAAAATAAAGTTGTGCCTTTCTAGAGCTTTAAAAAAAGATAAAAATAAATTTGTGCCTTTCTAGATATTTAACAAAAAATGATAACTTGGATGATTTCATTCATTGTAACAATTTATTGACTCATGACCCATGTCATTAAAAGGGGGTGGTGTTGTGTTAGACATTATCAGAAGGGATTTGAGTGAGGTTCATCATGTGTTTTCACTTGATTAATCATGCATTGTACTTAAGAATCAAACCTTCTACTTCTGGCCTTAAATTATTTCAATTTTTTACCCACCAACCGAAAGCCACAGAGTCATTTGAACCTTTATTGCATGTCCTCATGATTTTATTTGCGTTTTGTCTTTACAAGGTGGAGAAAGTAGTTCCATTACAAGCCTATAGACATGGATCATGTCCTCATGATATGAGAATAACTCCACTATTAATTTTATCATGATTAATGAGATAAAATATTTAAAAGAGAGGTAGATCATGATTTGGCATGTTTAATAATAATAAATTGAGAAGCTTTAATGAATGAAATTGGAAGCTCCATCATTTTTCAAATGGAAAAAGTAAAATTCATGTATTGAATGTTTCGTTGAAAAATGGAAAATTAAATTGATATTCTTTTTGTAAATTTAAAATTGGATTGTACATTGATAATTGTTTGATTTTATTGCATTGAAATTTAAATATTGGTGACATTGGTGCCCTTTGAATTCCATGTTGAGATTTTATGCTTGAGGAAAAGCATAGTTAAAGTATTGGGGAATTGATATAGATAATATTTTCATAATTTTTTGTATTTAATTAAATTATTTAAACCATAAAAAATTAATAAGTTGAGTTAATTACATCAATTTTGGAATTATGATGTGTTTTGTTCTAAAACTAGAAAACTGCTTAATTTGGAAATATTGACAGATTTTAATCACTTTTGTAATTCACACATATCATAAATCATATAATTCCTATTAATGTGATTATTTTTTATTGGGTTTATATATTTATTGAATTCATATTTTGTTTCTGAAGAAGGATTAAATTCGGCCATCAATGGGTCAGGAAAATTCAATCATGTTGGAAACTTATTTTGGACAATTGCGTGGACCCCACCTCAATGAATAGGTCATAGATTAGTAAAAAAATACAAATGGGGTGATTTCAATTTTAATGGAAAGATAATTATATGGGTAGTTCGGTCATTGAATATCATAGAAGATTGTCCATCATTAAGCCGGTCAATGGATGCTAACATTTTGGGGCAGAAAAAAGGTATCATTTCTCTGGATTAAATGCTCAACATTAATTATCCATATCCCGTTCTAAACATAGAGGATAAATCCAATATTTTTTTATGAAAAGTAAAACCTATTTCTGAAGAACTGTAATGAATAAAACATTCCAAAATTCAGCCATTAAATGGGCAGAACATGGTCACTATTTCTGTGGAGATAATCTACAACAAATCTTAAAGAGAGATTTTAAAGATCTTAAATTTGAAGACCAAAGAATGGAATGCATTAGCCTATATAAGGAGTTAATCCATGCTGAAAGAGGTATTTCAATGTCAAATTTGGAGTGGAGGCTAAGGAATATGCTACTAACATAGAAATATTCTTTTCTTCTCTTTTTATATTTAGTTTTATTTTCTCTTGTAATGCATTCATATTCTAATTGAAGTGTTTCCACCTTATTTTCCACCATCTTTATTTTCCAATTTTAATTTAATTTATTTCTCTCTGCCTTCTTTTCATTGTGATCTCTATGCACTTTTCCATGGAAGCTGAATAACCTGAGGCTTGTCCCTGGGGGAGGTTTCACGGTGTTCGTTTTTATTATGCTTCAAATTCAAAATGTTTTTATTCTATTTGTGGTGGAGGCGGTAATATTGCACGGGTGCGGCGGTCGTCCACCACGACACTATTTCAAAATCCATTCCTTTCCATTGATTCATCAATTTACCCTCCCTTATCTTAGGTAAACCCTTCATACGGTGGATTTTGGGTTGCCATAAGGGATGAAACGGCATACGGTAGAGCCGGGTCCTTTAGGAATAACATTCTCAGTTGAGATGTTACCATAAATGACCACTGGACGAGGTGTGGTTTGGTGTTCCAAATGCATACTAAAATCATACTATAAATAAATATAGGGAAATTAATTCATTAATGAGGTTTCAATAAATGAATTTTCAAATTGAATTTAATCAATAAATAAATAATGAATGAACCCGTGTTATCCAACCCTAGGACCTAGTTCATTCTTCAATAATTTCATTATATAAATGCATGTTAGTATTAACATTATATTTCAATTTTAAATTTCATTTCATTGATAGATTAATTGAAAAAATAAAAAATAATTAGTTTAGGTGATATAGATTATGTAAATGAACAACTGAGAAAGCTCCTCAAGTGAGATGACCCTGGTAAGCCTTTGTGCTGCATTCAGATAATATATTATCTTTTTCCATGCCCTACAACAGCTGTCCGTCAGTCCCACTGTTTAGAACCATAACCATTCTTCTCCTTATGCATCATTTATACTAATATTCCCCACAATATTGAGCCATTAAAAAAATCTCTAAGCCTACTGAGTTGAAACTCCATGTAGGAAACAAGAGATAAAGATAATAACACAATCACTTCTTATTGCGCTCTATTGATCCCTTTCATCTTAAACTCTGGTTCCTGATTTGAATCAATTGAAACTCTGTAGCATATCACTTTTCCACTTTGAATATTTAGATTCCACATCCCCTTGGATCGTATCTTCATAAAACCTGAAATACTTGAATCATCAGTTAATAGCATTTATATACATTGGTAGAGGGGTTACATCTGGAATCCTCAAGAAGAGGATTTTGGATGATCTTGATGGGTCAACAATTTGATGCCTTCTTTTAGAGAATCGCACTCCATCCTCGCTTATTCTAGCAGCCTATCCAACTTCAACTACTCTAGCCATATGAATAAATTTTCATTACCCGCATGCTGCCCCTTTTTCTGATACATGGATTCTACAGGCTTGAAATTTTTCACAATTTGGGGTTTAAGGCCACTTGGAAACCCATCCGTATTTGATGTACCACCAATATTCCACTTCCCTTGATTCCGTCTCTGGGCAGTAATCTCTCTATTTGGAATCTTACCTTTCTTATTCCACCATTGAAGTGAACATCCTATTTCCTCCACTTCTTGCTGTGGAAAATGACATGCGATTTTTTCAATGCATTTTTTGTTCATCAGTATTTTATCAGATATTCGAGTCACCACACTATTTTGTGATGGTGGTGAGTCCTTCACTGAACCTGTAGTCTTGTTTCTTACAACTGGAGTAGATCTCCCCTTAATCATCCAGGTTTGTTCACATTCTATCCATGAGAGCTATTGTGATTTTTACAGAGTAGGTGACTGATACACCTTTAGTTCTTCTCCATGCGATTTCCCTGAGGCTCTAAGCCTATTCTTCATCTTTCCACATTGTCTCCTAATGTAAGATTTCTCTTTATACAACACCGAACTCAAGAATCTCTTTCTGTGATCCTATTCCTTTCTTGCATTATTCTTGCTGCAATATCTTTCCAAATGACCATTATTAGAACATATGAAACATCTTCCATTAAAGGTATACACCTATTCATCATCTCTCAACTGAGATGTTGATGCATCTTGAGCTCTTCTTCTGAGATTGAGCACTTGATCTTGCAGATACATACTCATTGTGGGTTCCCTTTATTCAACAGTAACAGCATTTGATGAATGTTTTCCTCTGGGAGACTCTTCTCTCTGATCACTCATGATGCTTATTCTTATTCTAAAATTTAGTATAGTTTCTATTTTCACAACATGAGATGTATTGTAGAGCCTTTGAATAGAAGCTTGATGTGTGGCCATGAATCCCACAAAAATAGAACCTGTCATCACTTATTTTTTAAACTATCCTCTTAGGCCCATCTCCAACACCTATAGGTTTTTCTACACTCCTAGAACTACTCACATATTTCATTCTATCATGCATGGGAGGGAATTAACCAAATCCAATGACAGATTTTTCCAAACTATATTGTAATTGAGCTGAAAAAATATTTTATTGTTTCTCCTCAGAAATCTCATAATTTCTGTTCATTTTATCATTACCTTCTGAAGAACAATCGAATAGTAAGTGCAGTGCATCCTTTAACTTAGGTTTTCCATTGTCTTTTGATATCTCCATTTCTTTCTTGGATTTTTCTATCTCTTCCTCCATTTTTTGAATCTTATTATCATTTTATTCAAGTTGAGCATTGAGTTCTTTTATAAGATTCTTCCTGCTACTCAGCTCATCTTCCAGTTTTTGTGTGAGCTTTTCCACTATGTCATTATTCCCCTTCACTTTCAATTTTTATTCTTTAATAGAATCAGAACAACATGCATTCTCTTGTTGCATCCTTTGATTATTCGGAACTAGATCAGATATATGTGTAGCAAGATCTGCATTTCTGGATTTCGAATTTTGAATCTCATCTGAGATCAAATTCTTTCCCTTGACATCATCTTTTTATTTTTCTACCTTTGTAGATCTCTTTCGTAGTTCTTCATCTTGATAATAATTCATCTCCCTTAGTTCAGTAGCTACATCAATAAGAATTTGATTCAACCCTCTTATCTTGTTGATCTCAATTTATAGTGCTTAGATCTGAATATCTTTAGATTTAAATTCATCAGTGAATTTTTGACCCAATTCCTTCTCTTTGTGTACAACTTCCATTTCTCGACTTATGGGTGTTTCTTCATCATCAGTAGAACTAATATCAATTGGAATGTTAGGTTCATCACTCATTACTTTAGCATAATTGAATGAGTATTTATTTTCATAGTATAATTAATCCAAATCAACAACTGTATCACTACTAGATTCCTTTAATTGAATCACACGATTTCCAAAGACAACTTCTGCACTAAGGGATACCACCCAACTTCTGCTTCTTCTTTGAGATTCTAACCTTTACCATGGGACACTAAGATAATAGTAGACTGAGTCTTTAAACACACAGATCGAATGAACCATGTCATAGAAAACAAATCTGATAAAATAATCTTATACTCTGATATCAATTGTTTGAACCAATAGAGGCCTAGATACCCTAAGAGGGGGGAGAATCAGGGTACGAATATTCATTTTCAAAATTCTTCCTTCCCCACTGGATCTTGACCTATTTATTAAAAGGGTCATTTTGTTTTCATTTGTGTATTTATTATAACCACTTCTTTTCTTATTTATCTGATGATGCTGCTTTAGATGAAATGTAGGGAAGCAAGCAGGTAGACATAGAGATTTTTACTTGGTTCACCCTGATTGGGCTACGTCCAAGGAGCATACAACGGTAATGTGCCTCTATACCAAATCCACTAAATCACACTGGCAATAATGTTTGGGCTAGATCAATTATATGCCCAGGCTCACTGCATGTACAATGTTAAGGGTCAGATCACTGCTTTCCCAAGGATCACTCCCAGATTCTCTCTCTATGTCTCACTGTCGGTGTAGAGGATCACCTTCTTCCACTTCCTTTGCTCAATGCTCTAGAAAGGATCTACTCACAATTTATAGACATGTAGGTCTATTCATTAGTATTAGGGCACACATTCTCAACTGTTTATAGATACTCTTTTGATGTCCAACATTCATCCATTGATGAATACCCCTCTGCCTCTAAAACATTGGGCAATTCCTTTTGAAATAACTTTGCAAAGCACCCTACTTCGCGAGGCTCCCAATTTCATGATGCTCAAACAAGCCTACGTGATGCTACTGCCATTTCACGAAGAACTATCACGAATCACTCTCTCGAAGCACTCTCGCGAATCTCAAGTCGTCACAGAGCAACTTCCCTTGCAAAACTCACTGAGCCAATGCGGAGCTCGCAAATTTTGCGGATCTACAATAGCTGCCGCGAAGCTATTCTTTCACAAAGCACATGGGATACGCGATCTAAATTCGCTAAAGAAGAGAAAAAGATCTTCATTGAAGATTCTATAATTCTCTCGAGGGGTTCGACTTCTATTTATATGCAATTCCACTGACCCTCGACCCTTCCGTGTGAAATCCATGCCACATAATCACCAATCGCAAAGCTCCAATTTTTTTTCCAGAATTCTATTAAAATCACGAAGCACCTAAGAAATTCTTATATTGGAGAGCTCGTCATAATCGTGGAGCATTCCGTAAATTACCTCGCACCACCGCCACGAAGCTCCCTCGCAAACCCCTTTACCATCGTGATGGGATTCAACTACGACGTTCGTGAAGCTTTACGTAATCCCAAATAATCACCGCCATCATTCTTCTGGTCTTCGCGAATTCCAAACCATGGAGCCTCTCTTCATGAAATTCATGCCTTTGGAATATTACAATAGGTTCTTCAAGAATATCCATTTTTGTGATGCTCACAAACCTCCAAATTTTGGACCCCAAAAATTTGGCAAACACTAGGAATCAGTGCCACCTTGTACTGCTCTTTTTTACCACCTCCAGATCGTCTGTTCCATCATCATTGTTATTTTTCAATATAGATTGTCAACAATCTCTCTGGAACCTGGAAATTCACCCTTGAAACCTTATTTTTCAACAATCACAATCAACCCAAAAATGATTAAATATTACCTTAAGAGATTTTTGCCCAAAAAATTCTATCTTACTTATTTTTTTGATTGCTAAATTTCTATTTAATGAATTTATATTTTGTAATAAATTTTCATTTTAAATTTACTTTAATATCTATATTATCAAAAAGGGATATTATTATTTACTAAACCATGTATCATTTTTATATAAGGTGTTCACATTAATATTTATTTGATTAGCTGTGGAATAAATGATAAATTCCTATTCATTATTCAATACATATATTTTATATAGAGTATTGTTTATTTATTGATTACTTGATTTATGAAATGATTTTGAATAGTTGTGATGGATGGGGCTCTGAATTTAAGTCTATCCCTAATGCATTGATAGGTTCTCATGAGACCAATAAGTTGTGTAAATTAAACAGGTTTCAAGGAGTATCTTTAATCCACATTATGAAAGGACATAAATGAATAGGTTTTCATGTGCCTCACACATGATATCCAATAATTAATAATTTCCTTCAATTTCAAATTGTTAGTATGTATCCATATAATTTTTCATCATTATATGTATAAATACAATCCATTCTCAATTCATTGATTCATATGGCTATTGTTTTATTTTTTTTCATTTCCATATTAATTAATTTTTATATATTTTGAATGTCATCTGTTTCCTATTATTACCATTCCATATTTTTTATGCACTTCTTTTTCAGTTTATTGATTAGATTCCATGTGTTCCCTATTATTTAATTTTACATGTTGATTTATACATATTAATTAATTATTTATTCAATTGTATTTTACTATTACTGAGCATTTGGGCTCACATTTATTGTGATTCCAATCCCTATGATTTGAAAAATTTCATTAAGAACACTACGGGAAAAATGAGCAATTGCGACGGGTTATTTGCGACGGGAATAAATCCCGTCGCAAATAGTCATGTTAAAAACTTATTTGCGACGGGGGTATTTCCCCGTCGCAAATAAGGAGGCTTTTGCGACGGGATTGCTTTCCCCGTCGCAAATAGTTTTCCCGCGATGCGCGCCAAATCGCGGGAAACTTATTTGCGACGGGGAAATATTCCCGTCGCAAATAACCGGCGGCGGTAAAAGGTATTTGCGACGGGAATATTCCCCCGTCGCAAATACTATGTCGGCAGGGATTATTTGCGACGGGACCCGTCGCAAATAACTATTTACCGGTTGACCGTAATAAATGTTGGCTAAGGTATTTGCGACGGGTCCCGTCGCAAATAATACTATTTGCGACGGGAATCCCGTCGCAAATGGGCCCGTCGCAACTAATCTAACCTATAAATACCCCCATCCGTTTTTTTCATTTCATTCTCATTCCTTATCTTCTCTCTCTCTCAGAATTATATTTCTAGAGTTGAGTTTTTCTACAGTTTAAGTTTTTTCTCCGGAGCTGATATTAAAGTTTTGAAGAACGATCAGAACAGATCAATTTTCAAGGTATTTATCTTCATTTTAATTTTTTATTTATTTTTAATTTCTTATTAGTTTCTATTATTTGTAATTAGTTGTAATTTAATTATGTTTACATTGTTTTATTACTTAATAAATTTAAATTATAAATATTGTTTATATGGTAATTAGGAATAATTAGTAATAATTTTTAGTAATTAAGAATAAATATTAATAACTAGTAATAAATACCAATAATTAAGAATAAGAACATTATTACATTATTAGTTTATTTTATTATTAATATTAAAATAATATAATTTTTTATATATATACAGTTCTTTTTTCATCTGTGTGTTTGCTGTCTTCACATGTATTATTTGTATGTAGAGATAGAAAACGCACAGATGAAAAAAGAACTGTATATAAATTAGAAAATTATATTATTTTAATATTAATAATAAAATATATTAATAATGTTATTATTTGTAATTATTGGTAATTATGTCTAATTATTGATAATTATTCATTTAATTACTAATAATTATCAATAATTAAGAATAATTAGTAATAATTACCAATAATTAACAATAATTAGTATTAATTACCTATAATTAGTATTAATTACCAATAATTAGTATTAATTACCAATAATTAGTATTAATTACCAATAATTCGTAATAATTAGGAATAATTAACAATAATTAGTAATAATTAGGAATAATTAACAATAATTAGGAATAATTAACAATAATTAGTAATAATTAGGAATAATTAGGAATAATTAGTATTAATTAGGAATAATTAGTAATAATTACCAATAATTAGTATTAATTAGGAATAATTAGTATTAATTAGGAATAATTAGTATTAATTAGGAATAATTAGTATTAATTAGGAATAATTAGTATTAATTAGGAATAATTAGTATTAATTACAAATAATTAGTATTAATTACCAATAATTAGTCTTAATTACCAAAAATTAGTATTAATTACCAATAATTAGTATTAATTACCAATAATTAGTATTAATTACCAATAATTAGTATTAATTACCAATAATTAGTATTAATTAGGAATAATTAACAATAATTAGTAATAATTAGGAATAATTAACAATAATTAGTAATAATTAGGAATAATTAGTATTAATTACCAATAATTAGTATTAATTAGGAATAATTAGTATTAATTACCAATAATTAGTATTAATTACCAATAATTAGTATTAATTACCAATAATTAGTATTAATTACCAATAATTAGTATTAATTACCAATAATTAGTATTAATTACCAATAATTAGTATTAATTACCAATAATTAGTATTAATTAGGAATAATTAACAATAATTAGTAATAATTAGTAATAATTAACAATAATTAGTAATAATTAACAATAATTAGGAATAATTAGGAATAATTAGGAATAATTAGTAATAATTACCAATAATTAGTATTAATTAGGAATAATTAGTATTAATTACCAATAATTAGTATTAATTACCAATAATTAGTATTAATTACCAATAATTAGTATTAATTACCAATAATTAGTATTAATTAGGAATAATTAACAATAATTAGTAATAATTAGGAATAATTAACAATAATTAGTAATAATTAGGAATAATTAGGAATAATTAGTATTAATTAGGAATAATTAGTAATAATTACCAATAATTAGTATTAATTAGGAATAATTAGTATTAATTAGGAATAATTAGTATTAATTACCAATAATTAGTATTAATTACCAATAATTAGTATTAATTAGGAATAATTAACAATAATTAGTAATAATTAGGAATAATTAACAATAATTAGTAATAATTAGGAATAATTAACAATAATTAGTAATAATTAGGAATAATTAACAATAATTAGTAATAATTAGGAATAATTAGTATTAATTAGGAATAATTAGTATTAATTACCAATAATTAGTATTAATTAGGAATAATTAGTAATAATTACCAATAATTAGTATTAATTACCAATAATTAGTATTAATTACCAATAATTAGTATTAATTACCAATAATTAGTATTAATTACCAATAATTAGTAATAATTAGGAATAATTAACAATAATTAGTAATAATTAGGAATAATTAACAATAATTAGCAATAATTAAAAATAATTAACAATAATTAGGAATAATTAGTATTAATTAGGAATAATTAGTATTAATTACGAATAATTAGTAATAATTACCAATAATTAGTAATAATTACCAATAATTAGTAATAATTACCAATAATTAGTATTAATTACCAATAATTAGGATTAATTACCAATAATTAGCAATAATTACCAATAATTAGCAATAATTACCAATAATTAGCAATAATTACCAATAATTAGCAATAATTACGAATAATTAGAAATAATTACCAATAATTAGCAATAATTAGCAATAATTAGAAATAATTAGCAATAATTAGAAATAATTAGCAATAATTAGAAATAATTAGCAATAATTAGAAATAATTAGCAATAATTAGTAATAATTAGTAATAATTAGGAATAATTAGTAATAATTAGGAATAATTAGGAATAAGTAGGATTAATTAGGATTAATTAGGATTAATTAGGAATAATTAGGATTAATTAGGAATAATTAGTAATAATTGCCAATAATGACCAATAATTGCCAATAATTACCAATAATTGCAAATAATTAGGAATAATTAGGAATAATCAGGAATACTCAGGAATACTCACGAATACTCACGAATACTCACGAATACTCACGAATAATCACGAATACTCACGAATAATCACGAATACTCACGAATACTCACAAATAATCAGGAATACTCAGGAATACTCAGGAATACTCAAGAACACTTAGTAAACGAAATCTGCTTGGATAATGAAGGGAAAATTTATAACCATCTCCACAACGATGATTATCAAATTTCCTTTCATTATTCAAGCAGTTTTCCTTTTGCTAAGTATTGCTAAGTATTGCTAAGTATTGCTAAATTAGTAATAAATAGTAATAATTAGCAATAAATTGTAATAATTAGTAATAAATTGTAATAATTAGTAATCCTTGCTTGAGTGTTTTTTCTAACAAATTATTCAAAACCAGTAATGCTTTTATATTTTATAGAAAAATATGGAACAACGAGGTCGTCAACAGTAATTATTAGATGACCGCATATGGATAAATCAACGTAGAAATCCAAATGGTTCTGGTTTAAATCCAGTATATATAGAGGGTGTGGAGATTTTTTTATCATTTGCGGCATCAAATTCAGAATTTGTTTCAGAAGGAAAGATAAAATGCCCTTGTAGAAAATGTGCATTGAGAACGTTTGACACGTTTGACAAAGTGGGGGAACATCTCTTGCGTTTTGGTTTTCAAGCAGATTATGTTTTTTGGTATCAACACGGTGAACGCAGTTCCAGAGAAGATGATACCAACTTGATTCCGGATCCATCCCAGTTTCAAGATTTAGTACATGATGTTGCAGGTTCATCTGTTCAACATACAGAAACTCCGGCTGATATAGCTTCAAATCCTGAGTTGGGACCGTCTGAATTTTATGAGTTGTTGAAGTCTGCTGAGGATGCATTATATCCTGGCTGCAAGATGAGCAAATTAGAAGCAGTTGCAAAATTTATGGCTATCAAATCAGATAACGGAATGTCAAACACATGTTTTGACCAGATATTTTCTTTGCTGAAAACACTGTTACCCGAAGGAAATGTTTTACCTGCAAATTACTATGAAAGTAAGAGGTTGGTTCGAAATTTGGGACTTACTTGTCAGAAGATTCATGCATGTTCAAATGACTGCATTTTATATTCAGGGGAAAATGAGTCGTTGGATAGTTGTCCCACATGTGGGCAACAGAGATATAAAGAAGGACAACACGGGAAGTCTGGTTTGATTCCTGTAAAACAGTTGAGATATTTTCCGCTTACATCCAGACTTCAGCCTTTATTCATGTCTAAGAATACAGCGACAATGATGTCATGGCATAAAGAGAATATTTCAACCGATAAAAGCTTGAATCATCCAGCCGATGGTGATTCATGGAAACATTTTGATAGAGTGCATCCATCATTTGCTTTAGAAGCTAGAAATGTTCGACTGGGCCTTTCCACTGATGGTTTCTGTCCGTTTGGATCTTATGGTAGTCAATATTCATGTTGGCCTGTTTTTTTAACTCCGTATAATTTACCTCCATGGATGTTGATGAAGGAGCCATATATCTTTTTGACTTTACTAATTCCAGGACATCCGAAGAAAAATATTGATGTTTATTTGAAGCCATTGATTGATGAATTAAATTTATTGTGGAGTACTGGTGTCAGTACATATGATGTTGCAACGAAACAGAATTTCATACTGAGAGCAGCATTGATGTGGACAATAAGTGACTTCCCGGCTTATGGGATGTTATCTGGCTGGAGTACACATGGTCAGAAATCATGTCCTTACTGTATGGGAGAGAACAAAGCATTTATGCTCATTCATGGAAAGAAACCTTGTTATTTTGACTGTCATCGCAGATTTCTTCCAGCTGATCATCCTTTTCGCAGAAACAGATCTCATTTCAGAAAAGGAACAGCTGAAAGGGATGGACCTCCAAAAATGCTATCAGGTTCGGAGTTAAAATCGGTTGTATTTTCATTACCTCCCATCACTTTTGGTCCCACAATAAACCAACAGAAAATTTCTGGTTTTGGGAAAGAACACAATTGGATTAAACGTAGCATATTTTGGGATTTTCCATATTGGTCTGATTTGTTGGTCCGACACATGTTAGATGTCATGCATATTGAGAAGAACTGTTTTGATAATTTGTTTCATACAGTTTTGGATACGCCAGGAAAGAGCAAAGACAATGTAAATGCACGTTTAGATCTTGCCCAAATTTGCAAGCGTCCAGAATTGGAACTATTTGAGAATGTCAGAACAGAAAGGTTACTGAAACCAAAAGCAGCTTATACACTGTCTAAAGAAAACCGTTTATTATTTTGTCAGTGGATTGCAGATTTGAGACTTCCAGATGGCTGTGCTTCCAATTTGGGTAGATGTGTAAAGAATGGTCATATTACTGGATTGAAAAGTCATGATTGTCATGTTATAATGGAGAGACTTCTACCCATTGGATTAAGAGGTCTGTTGAATTCTGTGATTTGGGATTCCATAACAGACATGTCTCATTTTTTTCGGGAAATTTGTGCGGCTACGGCAGATTATGATGCTCTAGGCAAACTTGAAAAAGATGTTGTTGTAATTTTATGTAAACTGGAAAAAATATTTCCGCCGTCTTTCTTCGACTCAATGGAACATTTGATGTTACATTTGCCATATGAAGCCATATGTGGAGGTCCGGTACAGTTTCGATGGATGTACCCATTTGAAAGATGCATGCAAAAATTGAAAAGAAAAGTATGCAACAAAGCATCTGTTGAAGGATCTATTGCAGAAGCTTATTTACAAGAGGAAATATCTTTTTTCTGCTCCCATTATTTTGAATCTGAGTATCCTTCAAAACACAACCGAATGGGACGGAATGAGAGGAATATTGATGAAATCGACAATCAATTATCTATTTTCAACCAGTCAGAGCTTGGTTTTGGTGGAGTTTCTGAACGCTGGCTTTCAGATGATGAACATCATAGAGCTCATACGTATGTTCTGCTCAACTGTGAAGAGATGACATCAGTTGTACTGTAAGTGTTTATATCACTTATTCTATCATTTATGTTACAGTAAATAACTTTGGTTTTTATAGGTTGTATGATAATCATATCAAGAAACAAATTCCACAAATTACAGCAGCTGCTCTCGAAGAACGGCGACTGAAAAATTTCTCTCAGTGGTTTCAAAAACTGGTAACATAAATTCTTTATCATTTAGCAACTCATTCAATGTATAGTTTACTATATTGATAAATATTTCACAAATCTTCAGGTGTCTCAACATGCTGATAAAATTGACAAACGACTCTGTGTATTGAGTAACCCACCTTCCAAACTTGTTAAAACTTATAATGCATATGTGGTGAATGGATTTCGATTCCACACGCATGCATATGGGGAATCGAAAAAAACAATGAACAGTGGAGTTAGCTTGAGAGGATCTCATCATCGAGAAAATGAAGTTGACTTTTATGGCATGCTTGATGAAATCATTGAACTCTGTTATCTTGGACAACATTACATAACCATGTTCAAATGTCGGTAGTTGGATACAGAGAGAGGCGTGCGTGTTATTCCGACTCATGGAATCATCGATATTAAATGTAAAAGTGTTCTCGCAGTAAATGAACCATTCTTATTGGCTCAACAGGCATATCAAGTTTATTATGCAAAGTACTGTGCAACATCAAGAGACTTGACTGATTGGTGGAGTGTAATAAAAATCAAAATTCGAGACAATCAGTTTAGTCAAAGTGAATGTGCTTTCACTGATGTGAAAAGAATTGAAGTTTTTCAAGAGAGTACTCAAAATCAATCTTTTTTACAAAGAGATATGAGTATCGATGACGACACCCCACATTTAAGAGTCGGTGATGACGATGATGTTAATGATGTCACACATGAATTTGAAATGGTAAGAGATGAAGCAACTGCAACTCGAATGGATATCGATGATGTTGAGGAGGAATATGAAGATGACATTGACATATATGAAGATGATGACGAAGATGAACACTTATAGAATTCCATGGTATTTATATACAATCATAATATGTATATATATGTATATATAATAGTAATTATAAATTATTTGCTAATATTAACATTTTCTGTTTCAGATGGACGAGGCCACATTTCGTGAGTTGGCGGAGGCTGACCTGCCTTTCGATGCGGATGAGTTGCTGGCAGATGACCCTCAGCCTGCAGGCGCTCCAGGGAGTACGCGGAGGGGGCGCGGTCTTGCACGATTGATGATTCCTGACCCCGTCCCCGAGCGACGTCCACGTCTTGGGTTTGATCCGCGCACCCGGAGGTGTGATAACCTGTGTAATAACCTGTGAATTTGACTTAGATTTCATTAATCTATTCACATAATAAATGTTTATTATTTTTTCAGTTTTTCGCATATAGCAGTCGGACAGGGCAGCGCTATTTTGCACAACTATTTCTCTCAGCTGTGGACCACATGGGAGCAGATTCCCATTGATGTGCAGCAGGCCATGTTCGGCCATTGGTTGGTACGTACGTAAATAAATAATTTTTATTTTTAAAATTATTTCATTTCTAACTTGATATTTTGATTTATTTGTAGGGTTTATGGTATCCGATCGAGGATACCATGCGTGACGCCATCCACGAGGCATGGGAGGTGGCCATGCGTGATCACCTTCGTCAGTTTTTGCACAATTTAAGAAAAGCTGCGATGAAGAAAGCAGGAGTGTCAGATTTTGAGGAGTCATGTAGAGCACACCGACCAGAGTACATTTCATCCCATGTATGGGATGGATTATGTGCGCACTGGTTGAGTGGTGCCTTTCAGAGGAGATCATCGGTGGGGAGGCAGAATCGGGGGAGGCAGGAGGTGACTCATCGAGCTGGGAGTCGTTCTTTCAGTACTCATAGACAGCATCTGGTACGTACATTATTTATAAATATTTTATATAACTATAAATATTAACAGTTTATTTTTTATTCTTATAGGCTGTCGAGCATCCCGATATTACAGAGTACGACGTATATCGGAGGATGTATAGTGATCCTGCTACTGGGGAGCTCAGAGGTGATCGTCAGCATCACATCGTGGTCAGTATTATTTGTTTTCAAGTTTAAAAATTAACTGCATATAATATATTCACAATTTTAATTTTAAATTGCAACTATAGGAGTCATATGAGGCCGCAGCGGCACAGGCCCGGCCTGAGAGTCAGGCCGAGTCATCAGATCAGACCACTGCCCGTCAGTTTGATGAGGCGGCATGGATGCAGGCCACCCAGTATGCCTTCGAGAAGGGCCGGGTAGTTGGTATCGGCTCTCGACTGACTCCCGGAGATTATTATGGCAGTGCTGCGATGTCGGCGTCCAGCTCGAGGGGAGCTCGTGCATCTTCTTCTACACAGTATGAGGAGCAGTTGCGATCTCAGACTTCACAGATAGAGAGTCTCCGACAGGAGCAGGAGCAGATACGTCAGCAGCATGAGGAGGAGCGTCGACGCCAGCAGCAGCTGTACGAGGAGCAGACGAGTCGGTGGCAGCAGCAGCATCAGGAGCAGATGGAGTACATGCGCCGACTCACTCATGCTTTAGGGATGGAGTTTCCTCCACCACCATCTGCAGATCCCCCACCTCCCCCCCTCCTACAGATTAGAGTTTGTATTTCTGTTATAAAATTTGTGAAATCAAAATATTTTTTTTTCTATTCGTAGTTTCTGTCTCATTATAAAATATTAATAATATTATATTTTTAAATAACAATATTAATATGAATAATAATAATATTTATATTTTATAATATTAAATTTTATATATATATTAAAATTTTATATATATATTAAAATTTTATAATATTAAAATTTAATTATTTTTTTGTAATACTTGAATTATTTTAATATTTGAATGTAAAATAATTCTATTATTTTTATATTAATTAAAATAACTTATTAATATTTTTTTTATTTATGAATTATAATTATAATATTATTATATTAATTAAATTATTTATTAATATTCTATTATTTTTATTTTTGAATTATAATTCTACTATTATTATAGTAATTAAAATAATTTATTATTTTCATTTGTAAATTATAATTCTATTATTATATTAATTAAAATAATTTATTAATAATTTATTTTTTTTATTTTTTTTATAGTATTTGCGACGGGATACTATGCCCGTCGCAAATACTCGTATTATTAATAATTTTTTATTTTTTTTAAAAAAGAGTAATTGCGACGGGTCCCGTCGCAATTACTATGAATAGTATTTGCGACGGGTCCCGGTTCCCGTCGCAAATACTAGTATTATTTATTTTTTTATTTTTAAAAAAAAAACGTTATTGCGACGGGCCCGTCGAAAAAACAATTTGCGACGGGTACCGTCGCAAAAGGTATTTGCGACGGGCCCGTCGCAATAACTGTTTAAAAAGTTTTTCACAAAAAATACGGAATACTATTTGCGACGGGGAGAATGCCCGTCGCAAAAAATGTCTGTAGCGACGGTCCCGTCGCAAATAAGTTTAGTTGCGACGGCGTTTTCCGCAACGGGCTATTTGCGACGGGACCCCGTCGCAAATGGCTATTTGCGACGGGATCCCGTCGCAAATAGCCCGTCGCAAATACCTGTTTTTCCAGTAGTGGAAATATTTTCTAGGATTATATTTATTGAATAATTTTACTATCATAAAATGAAAAAATATTTTTTAATTAGTGTATTAATTGGAAAAAAATACTCATATATGAATCTAGTTTAACAAGACTAGTAAACAGTTCAGTCCTTTGGGAAGTAATGTACTTCTAACTTATGAAACTTTAATTATAGCATGACATGAGCTCTATGATTTCTAGGGTTGAGTCACTGTAGTTTGTATAATAGTATGATTATTAGTAACCTTATGAACTATGTTTAGGAAAAAATTGATTATAGAACAAAACCATAAGGTAGAATATAAGGATACGTATACATGAACATCAAAATTTTTTGTTAAGTTCGATATTATGTGGTTATTTATAGATGAACATCCCTATATAGATATAGTAAATGGATGTGATTTGGACAGAGATGTACATAGGTGTAACAAATCTAACAAGGTACATCGAGCCTAAATCAACATAACCTGGTATATGAAAATTGGCCTTACTACATACCTAGTTTGACACTCTCGGGGGATATGCTTTGGATAATTCATATTATCATTACAACCATTATGAATTATTTGAATATTTGAAGAAAAGGAATATCCAAGATGAACATTAAGATTTTTCGTATTGAAAATATGGAAAAATGGTTTACATATCTTATAAATTATCTTATGTATTCCACACTATGTATATTATTACTCATATATATTTTTGACGTTTTATTAAATTTATGAACCTGAAAGAGACATGATAAGATTTAATATGATACAAATTATTCTTATAATGAGAAACCAAATGTGGTTTTTATAGGAGGAAATTATATAAATTTTTTCCATAATATGATTTACCGAAATAATATTAACAACATATACATTAACAAACTCATGAACTCTAAAATGATGAGAGTGACTAACATTTCTAAGAGCTATACTAGTAGAGACCATAGTGAAAATAATTCTATGTTTCCATCATTTATGAAATGTGGTAAAAAGCACCCAATAAAGCATCTAAATCGAAGAGAGTTATTATTATGTGTGGTAAAGAAGTAGACAAGAAATATAATTGATGATAAAAAATAATGATTTTAATGGAATGAAATTAAACTTATCATAAGGATTAATTTATGGTTCATTTACTTAAATATAGGTAACCTATGAAATACCTGATAGAATTCCATGTTAGAAAGGATAAATTCTATACCAATGAGAGAATATTGGGGGAATAATTGGATGAAGTATTTAGTTATTGGGATTGTATTGAAAACATTAGAAAAGTTTATTTAATGACTACATTTCGAGTATTTTCATTATATTTTTTTAAAACTTAATAGGAATCATATTAATTTGGTTGTTGAAAATGAAAACCTAAATACTGGGTGAAAAACCATGAATTCTACTAGGTCTATAGAATATGAACCCATGATTGAAGTACAATATGGTTTTAATGAAAACTAGTGACCTACATATTATCTTGGATATTATATCATCATTTTATGTTATTCAATTTTATAAATAAATATAAATGTTAAACTAGTTGTTTTACTTTTTGGGTTTAGAGATTAATTCCACATCCATATTAGTTTTGGAAAATAGTTATAAACCAATATAATAAATTATTTATTGAATTATAATATTTTAATTTTTTATTTCAATGCATTATGTATCAAAAGATAATTTATTGATTTCAATTTTTTGAAATAATTGTTGAATTGGAAAAATTTATCAATTCACAACCAAATGATGAAATTTTGTTGATATAAATATACCAATTAAGTATATTTTCTTATATTTAAATGAAGTAATATAATGAATCAATGTTCTTAAAATGATATAAATAATTTCTCGTAATACTGTAACTTTTTTTTAACTGATGTCCTTTAAATCATCACAGACATATGGCCTCGAGGCCCTCAATATTGCACTGATCATTCACATGTTTTGAGAACATTGTATTTCTCACTCTCTTTCTAGAGGAACTTTAACAAACCCTAATCATTATTTTGGATTTAAAATAGAAAATATCAAACAATCTATTACCTTGATTGGGTTTAAACTACAAGTACACAATTTATATATCTTGTAGAGAATATAACCTCTTGAAACTCTAAAGTAAGAACATTATATTCTATGCTGTGTATGATAAACAACACCATCAACATAAAGGAATTTAATATAATGATACATTATAATATAATAAATTTTTTAAATTAGTACATGATATAAAATGAAATGCACAAGATACCATGTGAACATGCTTTCTATTCAATAATGAGTTTTTTAAATTTCTTGAATTTTACACATAACTAACTTTTGCCGAAAAATAATATATTATTAAAATATTATTCTTTTATATAATAAGACATAATATAGCCAATAAATTAGATATTATTAAAAGTATTAACTAAATTATAAGAATATATATTTTATATTGAAAATTTTATAGTTTTTTCCCTTTATCCATATGATTTTATAAGCGTAATATATGAACAAATATAATTTTTCTCATAAAATATTAAATTCTAAAAAGGTGGGTTTACAAAAATTAAATAGAGAACCTATTTTAAATAAAATCTTCCAAAATTTTATAAATTTTATATTTTAAAATATATTATTTTATGAGATAAACACATAAAAATTAGGGTATGTTAAATTTTTAAAATTTGTCTATGATGTTTCATTTTTTGATGAATAAAAAAATGTAATGAATTTTAATTCAAAACTTATTTTTCATCATAATTATTAATATTGTAAAAATATATCAAGAAAATGAAATTAATGTAAAATTATATCAATTATAAATGTATTAAACTAATTTATATCATTCGAATAAATTTCACATTGAAATTTAATTTAAAAACATGGTTATATTTTTAACATTTAACTTCAAAAGTACTCTTTGTCCTCTTTTCTGTGGGAATAAATTTATGTTAATTTCTACCACTTCTGTTATTCTAATTTTTTAAATAGATTACATATTTTGAATAAGAATAATTTATAATGAAAAATAATTTATATTTAGGGTTTTACTAAATATATTTGTCAATTTAGTTAAAATTAATTACAATTATTAAGAGAATAATTTTCAAAACAATGGAATAAACCATAAACATAATAACCCAAAATACTAAAAAAGGATAAAAGGATATTGGTTGTACATATGTTTACCTTAACCTATCTATTATATTGGTTTTCAAATATTTTATAAACTTTTAAAATGAAAAATATTTGCTGGAACTCCCTTTAAAAAAACATAAAAGAATTCCCATCATACATAACTACAAATGGTACTCACTCCAGGCACTTAATCAAACATATCAATAAAATTTGTAAGGAATTTGATCTTAAAAAATAGATCATAATAATTCCTTCCCTCAAACTCAAATCCTTTATTTTGGGAATAATATATCCATTGGTTCTCTTTGGTAAAATGAATAGGAGTTACCTAAATAAGAGGTAACATTCGTCCACAAGATCTTTTGTTTAATTTTCATTTTCCACCACCTATAATATTTTTATTCCTTTAATATATAATAAAACCAGTATCATAAATATAATAATACTTTTTATTCAATTGGTTCAATGTAAAAATAAGAAAAAATATCCATATAATGGGGGACAAATTTACCATTAATGTGTATGGTGAATAACCCTCTCACAAAATGGTGTCGTTCATTTTTCATTTACCACCTCTTAGGGTTGGGAATTACTGATGAAACACTATTTATATATGATATATTTGATATTTATAATTTATTTTTTCTTCTTAATGCTTTATATATCACATAACATCATGCTTTCCATTTTATGTAAATATGATAACATCATTCGTGGATATTTGGATGACCACATCCTCAAGGCGATGTCATTCATTCCCACTATACATGGAATGTATAAAATATTTTTTTAATAAATATATATATCTTATATGAAATATATATGATAATGGAATTATAATATACATATAAATATATATAATTATGTCTTCATTTTTTTAAAATATGATAAATAAATTAAAGCAGTGTTCTTACGAATGTATGACCTACCATCTAAATGAATGGCGTATTTCATTTAATATCTTAGGATTTTATGAATTATTCTAAAAACAAAATTATATAATATTTTAGATATTTAAATCAGTGTTTAATCTATTTTGATAATGGTAAAATGTTAGTGAAAACAAGTATCATGTCAAAACATACATGATAATCTAGGTAATTAACTACCAAAATAGTGAAAATAATGAATGATTACTAACAAATGAGAAATAATATATTATCAGAATATCATATACGACATCATAAGAATTAATATGTTTCTATATTACTTTACTAAAATGTTTAAAACCATTATATAGTAATATAATATATGTTCATCTGAAAGGAAATGCATGATAAAGTATTTCATCTCAATTTATATTCTATTTTGAGTTTTTTTTCTACAACTCACTTTTATATGGTATATAAACATCCCATTAAAAAGTTATATCCTGAATTAAGATTTTATAATGACATTATATGTTTCAATTAAATTCATTCATTCATGGGGATTATGAATCAAAATTTTTATTGTGTTATGGGACAATATTTAATGTTTAAAGACTACATTCTTCAAGAATCTCCATAATTATTATATTTAAATTGTCAATTCATTTTGTGATTGTGGAAATTTTATTGAATTAATAAATTTATTGTAATTAATATTCAATATAAATATCCTTCAATATTAATATTTTCATACAATTGATATTATTATTTCCTTAATTGTAAATCGTTTTGAAATATATTGTTCACTTTGACATTTATTTTATTAGATGGGGAATTATTGAAAAATTCATACTAATTTTAGATACAAATATTTGATAAATAATATACATTATTTATTTATTAAATGAATTGATGAATTCATTAGATAGTATGTGATGGGTCGGTATTGGAATTTATATATCCCCATGATGCATTATAGGTTCTAATGAGACAAATTAGTTATAGAAATTATACAGGTTCATACCTGTAGTTTTAAACCATATTATTAAAGATAAAGACATTATTGATTTCCGTGGGCCTCGAACATGAATTCTTATAATTAACCACTCCCTTAATATTTAATCATTTATTATTTATAAATTACATTCTCTGTCAACATATCAATAGAGACAATTCATTATCTTCCCATTAATTTAAATGTAATATGTTTTTGATATATTCCTTACCATATTGATTATTCTTTATCATGTTTTTTTAATACATCAAGTTACTGGTTATTAAATTTCTATATTTTTTTGTTAAAACATTTATATGTTTTTTACTAAATTTTGTGTCTTCACAATTATTTAACTTTCCATATTTATTTATTATTATTATTCTATTATCGCATCTTCTTTAAACTACCCATACTGGGAATTTGAGATCACCATTATTGTGATTGAATTACCTAGAATTACGAAAATTTTACTTAGAATGATTTTAATGATTAAAATGGATAAAATCAAATTGTTATACATATGAAAGAAGTATAATAGTTTAATTAGTGTATTCAATTACAACAGAATACTCATTTAACTATATAGATTACTAAAACATATTGTAAGAACCTATATCTTCTTTTCGGGTTTGTTTTTCTATTTTTTTTGTGTTTTTGATAAAAAGAGGAGTTTTTGAAAAAAAAATTAAGTACACGCCTTGTACATATATGTACACATTGTGTACTCAGTTTCCACTTGTAGTTGGGTGATGGCTATGTAACGGTCGAGCACACATCCGTGTGTTGTGACCTAGAGGCCAGCTAAAGCGGGGCTCGGTACGGGCAAGTACACGCCGTGTACCTCAAAAGTACACATAGTGAACTTTTTTATTAAACATACTATGGACAAATATGATGGATAGAAACACCTATTTCTCAACCTTGTTCTTCCGTGAGAGTTCGTATGGCCATGATTCTCCCACAATCCCCCGACCGAGCATCTGTTTTTTGATTTGAATTCCGTTATATGTGTTGGAATCACATCAGTGAGTTATATCTTCTTCTTGAACCTAAGTTCCTAATTCCTCTTCATTCAAGAGTTATCCTTGGATGAGAGTTTTTTGTGTTTCTGTAGATCTACGGTGTTGATGGACTATTCAAGGATTGAGGATCACATATTATAATCATACAACACTGAGGTAGGTGGTTTGTGCTATTCTGTTGAATGTATTTGAGTTATAAGTGAAAATTTTCCCAATACCCATGAACAGGGTATTGTGTGTTTACTTTTTTTGCCATGTTAATTTCTTACTAATATTTTTTACTGGAATAGAGGTTAATTGAATTTTAATAGGGTAAATTTCTATTTTTTCGAAGGGTTTTCCCATGCTGGTTTATTCATGACTGTTTTGTCTTGCATAGCCTATTAGGCTGCCTTGTTTTACACCATGCTTAGTACTGTATGATGGAGTGCATACTTATCAAACATGTTGTTATTCTATAGACTATTAGCCAAGTACTTCATGAGGTTCAATTTGGCTGTATTGCATTGTTGTGCTTGTTTGACTTACACAGTGCTCTGAGAATCTAATGTAGTGGACCATAGGGAGAATAGACGTATGGGCTTCTCCAGGGTGTCTATTTTTTACTTTACGGTGTGAGATCATATGGGGAATTTACATAAGTGATTCCTTAGAGTTTTTGTAGTTCCTAGACAAGGGCCACAGGGGAATGAGACATAATTTCTTCCCTAGAGCACCTTTTAGTTACTGATATGAGACTATAGGGGGAATTAAAGGTGACTGCTTCCTCAAAGATTCTGTTCTAATGTAGAACCAGAGGGGTCATACTGTGTGTATATTACAAAGGGTTGATTGTGTTTATTAGGTAGGACTGGAGGGGTTTAGTCTGTGATAAAATCCTAGAGGATTACCTGTTTGTGATTATTTTCTTATAGGATATGTGTGGTTTGAATGATTTGAAACTGTAGGAATTTTTACTGTTGAGTACTTCCTTGTTTACTACTTCTTTGTTATTGCCATCCGTATATATTCACTGAATATAGGGAACAGATCTCTGGGTTGTTTCCTACTAGTATTTAGACTCACACTCTATTTGGGTGTTGCTTTTGGGCCGATACAGATAGTATCATTGTAGGTATATATAAGGGAAAGCGCCCTTCTACTTCAGGTACTTGACTGCTTTGGAGCTGGAGAGCAATGGACCAAGCTGAGGCTTGCGATGTTGAAGAATTGATTCTTGTTTTTTTTGTACTTGGTTTAGTTCTATATTACACCATTGTGACTTGTTTTGTTGTTTTCCTAGACATATGTATGATGAATCATTTATATATGTTCTCTAGTTGTTCTTACTTTTAGCCTTCCAGTGTTTTCTATTGTATGGTATTATTACTACTTCCATTATTCTATATCTATTCTGATTTTTCTGTGTTACTCTTCCAATATTGTCATAGTTTACCCACAATCAAACTCACGCCCCCACTACTAGTCATCTACCTTTGGCGTTTTGTAAAATGCTCTTGAGGCCATGTGACCAACCGAGTACGGGGAACCTCTGGGCAGCTTCAAGAACCGGGACATTACAAAGTTGTATCAGAGGAATTCTTTTCATCTTGACTTATTTTTTGGAGCCTATAACAAGGGATATGAAGAAATAGGTAATTAGTAATAAGTTTTTCTCGGGAGTATCTAACCTGTTTATAGAGAAAAGCCAATATACCTCATTGAATGTAATTTTTTTTTGTTTTGAAATTTTAATGATCATTTGGTTTTCACAATTCGGTGATTCACATGTTTTGTGATGTTATTGTTAATATTATTGAGGTTCTATTTCTGTTTCAACCCAAAGAGATGAGGGTATTGAATCTCATGATACATATAGGAAGTTTCTAGAAATCACATTTCATGCATTCATTCCATGCCACTTTGGGTGCAGTAGTGATTACAAGTTGTTGTGATAGATGTTGTGGAAGATATGCATGCTGTTTTGATAGATTCCTTGATAGGATTATTACTTTGGATAGGGTTTTTCATTTCATAATGATTTATTTGAATGAACTCCAAAATTTGGTTCTTGAGGTGTTATGGGCACTTATGGACCAAAATTTGGGGGATCATTGCCATGTTTTCCTTGTATATGATATTTATAAGATTCCAAGATTTGAATCATGTGGTGTATGGGCCCTCACAAATCAAAATTTGGAACTTTAATGTTTGTTACCGTGTTTTATGGGTTCTTGAGTAGTTTCTAAAGCTTACTGTCCGGAAAACCCACAATACACACCATGTAATGATGAATGCATACCATTCGTTCTTTTGTTTGGGAAGAAACTGTTTTTCTTAAGTACACGTCGTGTACTATATGTACAGGCCGTGTACTGTATGTACACGCCATGTATTCGCTAACCGTGTCTCAAACTGTATGGGCTGGGACGTGGGGTTTGGAATCATTGGCAAGAGACGTTGTGTACTGGATGTACATATTGTGTTGTAGAGTGGTATAACTGGCCATGTGACTAACAACACGGGTCTATTGAGTCATTTCTAATACATGTCGTCCCCATTGGGAACACGTCGTTAGTGTAAATAGAGAATCCGGACATGTCACGAACAATACGTTATGGAGAAATCTCCTAGTACAGGCCATGTCTGGCATAAAAACACAGTGTATTGTGAGCTGTATATCCATCCGTGTCACTAACATCACAGGTCGTTGTAGCTTATCTAGGACATGCCGTGTCAGGCAAGAACCCACCGAGATGTCTTTTTTTAGGAGAATCGTATTGTTTAATCATGTAAAATAACTCAGGTAGGGGAAGATGATTCAAGTACACACCGCGTGTTTGGATAACATAACATGGGTTTTGGGTGTTACATTGCTTGTTGTGGCAGGAGTACACATCCATGTGAAAGGCTTAAGGGAACACGTCATGTAGGCATTATACACATTGTGTATCAATGTTTTGAAAATTTTGAATGCTTCCTTTCTCCTGTTCCTGTCTAACACCTCTAGGTTTCTGTCCCTATTAATCATGATCTAAGGTGGTAACTTGACCTTGCAGAGTCATTCCACCAAGACTTCCCCTGGTTTTCCGCCATTAATAGAGTAGTGATCAGATTCCAGACCTGGCTAACCAGGGACTAATAGTATAACCTCTATTGGTGCCAGTCTTGGCACCAGAAGACATTCCAGACACAGGTGTTGACACACAGTTATGAGAGGGCTTTATAATTTTCATGTATACATTCCAAGGAGTACTACATCATGCCCCTTCTATGGAAGAGTTGAAACGGGTTTTCCAGCAGCAGAATCCTCCCACCCTCATAGGGGAAGGAGGACCTTAGGATACAGAGTCATGTTAAAATCCTTGCATTCTATCATCGAGCTTCAGGAGATGCCCCTAGAGAAGAGGATGAATCTCACTACGTACATGCTTCAGTATTCAAACAAGAGATGGTGGGATGTGATCTCACTGGTGGGACACTAGTAGGTTATGGCATGGAATGAGTTCCAGCATGCCTTCTATGACTACGTCTTCCCAAAGACTTTGAGGGATGATCGAGCCCGAGAGTTCATGAGTCTGGTGAGCGGTAATCTTTTTTTATGAAGTATTCTTCTCATTTCATAAAGCTGCAGTGCTTCATGGCTATTCTAAGAGGTGATGAGTTATTTCAAGAAAGGAAGTTCAAGGATAGTCTCAGGCACGAAATTTGACCGTAGGTGAACATCATCAGGCTGACTTCCATAACTTATATAAACAAAAAATCACTGATCACAGAGCGTAATTTGAGGGTTTCTAAAGTTTTGAGATGGTGCAGTTCGACATCCGGAGTTAGAATCCCTCTTAGTGACAACATGAATCCCCATAGAGGGTCTTCGCACGGTGATCCAAGGTGTCAAGACACATTTTTTGGTAGCCATGTGGTGTGCTACCAGTGCGGGGAAGAGTTGGCATACGAGGCCAGATTTCCCAAGAGAGCTAGTTGAGTGTCAATCTTGCAGCAATATGGGTCATCTTTAGCATTTCTGTTAGTTCTTCTCACCTGCTGCTACTGACAGAGGTTCTTATATGACTCCATGTTCAATAGCAGCACCACCATTTTCTCATAAGTCTAAAAAATAGAGTTATTACAGCTGTTCAGTCCGAGGTGGTGGTCATGGTCGTGGTAGTCAGTGTCCAGGCTTTCAGCGACAACATGGTGGATCATCCTAGATTGGTTAGGTAGGGTCATAGTTCCATACTGTAGGTCAGACTTTTTTAGTGGATTTGGACAAGAATGAAAAGGATCTCAGACCCTGTACAATTCGAGGAATGATCATAGTTTCCTTTGTTTTAGCTTCTACTCTTTTCGATATGGGGGCTTCCCATATCTTTATATTTGTTGCGATTGTAGAGAGCCTTGGTCTATGTATCCTTTCTTCTATAGATATATTGATGCTAGACACACATTTGGGAAAAAGAATGGGTAGTGTATAGCAGTGCAAGGAGTGCCCTCAAGAGGTTGGTGGGTGTTACTTTTTTATGGGACCTTTATGTCTTTGAGATGATAGGCTATGTTGTCATCCTCAAGAATGGATTAGTTATTTCCCTTCTTGGAAGTTTTCAATTTATGTCACTGTAGGGTGGTTTTCACATCACCAAAGGGCAGATCATTTCTTCATAAGGGTGAGTGGGATGTACAGGGGGCAGAGCAGGACCCGAGCATCATGGGTTGGGAGGAGTTACAACCTAGATTGGTATTCTATATCTAAATGACCAGGGATCTTCACAAATGGAGTTTCCTCTAGTGGTGGATCATTTCAAGGATGTATTTACAGAGGAATTTTCCAGTTTCCTCCAAAGAGTGTGGTAGAAATTTCTATAGAGATCATGCCAGTAGTGGAACCCGTGTACAGTCCTCATTATAGGATAGCTACACCTGTGTCACAGGAGCTCAAGAAGCCGTTGGAGGAGATTCAGGAAAAGGGTTTCATCTGAACCAGTACATCTCCTTAGGGATCACCTATCATTTTTGAAAAGTAGGTGCATGATACCCTCAGACATTGTGTGGATTATCGAAAGTTGAACCAGTTGACAGTCAAGAACTGATGTCACTAGCCAATAATTGAAGATCCCTTTGATCTACTTCGAGGAGCCCGCGTGTTCTAGAAGATTTACATGTGGTCCAGTTACAATCAGTTGCGCATTAGATAATCAGATATACCTCTTACAACGTTTCAGAGAAGGTATGGTCTATACGAGTTTATGGTCATTCCTTTCGGTCTCATGATTGCACTTGTAGTTTTCATGGCAATGATGAACTGAGTGTTCCATCCATTATTGGATTCTTATGCGGTAGTCTTTGTGGATGACATATTGGTGTACTATCACACTTGACAAATCCATTATAACCATCTTGAGATCATTTTGAGTACACTGAGAGGGAGTTATTTTTATGTAAATATCTCAAAATTCCACTTTTGTATGGACCAAACTCACTTCCTTAGTCATTTGGTAGCAGCTTAAGAACGCCATTAAGGAACGAAGTTTTCTAGGGCTATCTGGATACTATAGACAATTAATACAAGAATTTTCACACTTAACAGCACCGCTGACATGCCAGAATAAGAATGGCGAAAACTTCTTATGGCCAGTTTCTTTTGAGTCGGCCTTTTAGGAGCTGAAAGGGAGCCTGACATTAGCACCAACACTAGTGTTTCTAGATTATATAAAGAGCTACATTTTTTACATTGATACTTCAGGTATCATTCTAGGATCTGTGCTTATATAGGGATAATGAGTTGCTGCATACAAGTCTCACTAGTTAAGGCCACATGAGAGGAATTACCCGACACATGATCTCGATTTGGTTGCATTTGTTCATGATTTATATTGTTTGAGAAATTATCTTTTGGGAAATAATTTCATGGTTTTCACTGACCAAAAATTTATCTACTATATCTTCAGTCAACGTGATCTGAATTTTAGAATGTAAAGGTGGGTTCAGTAACTTGGGTTCTTTGACTTTGAGCACGCCTATACACCTGGTAAAGGAAATGTAGTGGCTGATGCACAGTGTAGGTGGACTGAGATACTGGTAGTTTTGTAAGCCAACAGTGAGTGGAATCTTATGGCTATGTTCTCTGAGATGCATTTAGATGTGCACAACAAACAGGGGCTGACATTTCTTTCTTTTGTAGAAGTTACCTCTACTATTCTTGATCATGTTCGAATGTGGATGTTTTCAAATTATGAAGGCCTAGTCCTAGGGAAGAGTGTGTCAGGGGTGGTACCTATTTTTGGATGGACCTTAGGTGAAGTTGAGATATTGCATTTCCAAGGGAGCATATGGGTGCTAGCATACATACTTGAAGAGCTGATATAGAACCTTTATTCCTCATTTTGAGATGTTCATCATGTTTTCACCCAGATGTATCATGATCTAAAACATTAATTTTGGTGGTCAGGTATGAAGAGAGATGTTGTTGGGTTTTTCATGAGGTGTTCCACCTGTCAGCAGGTGAAGGCAGAGCTTCAACGACCAGTAGGGCTTTTACAGTAGTTGTCCACTTCCATGTGGAAGTAGTATGTTGTCTCAATAGATTTCATGATAGTTTTACTATGTTCTCCTTGAGGGAATTATGGTGTTTGGGTTTTCATTGACAGACTCACGAACGTTTCTCACTTCTTCCTGATCAAAGAGACCTTCAGTGTTGAAGATATGGGAAGGTAGTACAGATGAGAGAATGTACGTTTTCATGGGGTTCCACACTCCAATGTCTCAGACAGGGACATATGTTTTACTTCTAGGGACAATAAGGAGTTACATAAGGCTTTGGGTACAAATGTACTTTGTAGTACAGCTTTCCACCCACAAATCGATGGCCAGCCAGAGAATACGATTCAGGTGGTTGAGGACAAGCTTTGAGCATTTATACTGGATTTTATAGGTTCCTTGGAGAATCACAAACCTCATGAGGTGTTTTCCTACTATAACAACTTTTACGAAACTATTAATATAGCACCTTATGAGGATTTTTACGGTAGGACATTCTGATCACCCTTATGCTGCCCATAGGTAGGAGAGGCGGCTATGATGGAACCTCATCTTATCTAGGAGACCACTGAGCAAATTGAGATGATTCGGAAGAGGATGGCTACTTCACAGTTGCAATAGAAGCCTTATGCAGATTGATGAAGATGACTTCTAGAGATTGAGGTCAGAGATCAGGTGGTCCAACATGTCACATCGAGGGTGGGACACCTGATGATTAGGAAGCATGGTATACTTTCACCGAGGCATGTTGGGCAGTTTCAAGTGTTGAAGAGAGTTGGGCAGGTTTCTTATCAGTTCCAGTTACCTCAGAGGTACGGCGAAATTCACGACGTCTTCAAAGTTTCACAGCTTCAACATTAGTTCTCAAACCATGTCGTTCTTTTCAACATGAAGAATTTGAGATATAAGTGTATGCATATTTTTATGAGAATCCTATCCGAATTTGTTTATTGATGAGTGAAGATATACTATGGTTTGTTTGTTCCTCCGATACATGTTTTATGGCATCACAGGCGAGTACATGATGAGACATTAAAGAGGGAGGCCGATGTGTGATCAAAGTGTCCGGAGTTGTTCAAGGTTTCTTCTTATATGCTACCTAGCTAGGAAAATTTGGGGATTAATTTCTTTAAGTGGGATATTTATAAGAACCTGTATCTCCTTTACAGGTTTGTTCTTATCTTTTCTAGTTTTTTGAAAAAAAAGTGTTTCTGGAAATTTTAGATGTACATGCAACGTACTTATATGTACACTTCATGTATATAGTTGCAACAAGTATCCATGTTCTGGTCATGTAATGGACAAGTACAAAACTGCGTTTGGTGACCTGGAGGCCGCCTAATGTGATGCTCGATAAGGGAAAGTAAATGCCACGTACCTCAAAAGTACACATCGTGTACGTTAATTTTTTCATTAAATATATCAGGGTCACGTATGATTGAAAGAAAAACCTTTTTCTCATCCTAGTTCATCTGAGAGCATCTTAACATCTGTGATTCTCCCCTAAGCCACCGATCGAGCATCCTTATTACGATTTGGACTTCGTCAGTTGCGCTGGAATCACATCAATGAGTTCTATCTTCTTCTTGAACCTCATTTCCGGATTCCTCTTCTTTCAATAGTTATCCTCAGTTGGAAATTATTAGTGTTTTTGTATATCTATGTTGTTCTAGGGTGATTCATGGTCAGAGGATTTCATTTAGAGATACTACAATACCAAGGTTGGTGGTTTGTGCCTTTCCGTAGAATGTCTTTTAGTTATATATCCAAATTTGCCCAATATCCTTGAACGGGGTATTGTGTGTTTACTGTTTTAGCCTTGTTAATTGTATTCTATGATTGAATGATGGAATATAGGTTTATTCAATGTGAATAAGTTAAATTTCTATACTTTGGAAGGGTTTTACCATGCATATTTATCTATGACCATTTGGTCCTGCATAGCCTGTTAGGCTGCCTTGTTTTTCACCATGGATAGTACTATAAGATGGAGTGTTTGCTTATCTGACATGCTATTCTGTTGTATACTATTATCCAAGTGGTTCTTTAAGAATACTTTGGCCTTATTTAATTGTCTTGCTCATTGGATTTACCCAGGGCTGTGAGAACCTTGTGTAGTAGACCATAGGAAGAATGTATGTAAGGTCTTATCCAAAGTGTCAGTTTTTACTTTACAATGTGAGAATATTTGGGGAATTTATTTAAGTGACTCCTCAGAGTGTCTATAGTTCCTCGACATAGGCCATAGGGGGAATGAGACATTATTACTTCCCCAGAAAACCATTTAGATACCAGTACGAGAATATAGGGGGAATTGATGGTGAGTGCTTTCCCAGAGAGTCTGTGCTGATGTTGAACCAGAGCGGTTAGACTGTGTGTACATCCCAGATGGTTGCTTGTGTTTTCTAGAAAATACCAGAGTATTTTAGGCTGTGACAAGATCCCTGAGGGTTACATGATTTTTATTATCTTCTTACATGATATGTGTTGTTTGAATGCTTTAAAAGTGTAAGATTGTTTACTATGGAGTACGTCCTTATTTATTACTTCTTGGATATTGCTTACCATATTTATTCAATGACTATAGCGAACATATCTTTTGGTGGATGCCTACTATTATTTAGTCTCACACCTTTTTGGGTCTTTCTTTTGGGCCCAAAAAGATTATATTGTTGCAGGTATAGATATAGGAAAGCGCCCTTCTACGTCAGGTACATGACTACATTGGTGCGGGAGAGCATGTGACCAAGCTGAGGCTTATGATACTGAGGAGTTGATTCTTTTTGTTCTTTTGTACTTGTTTTAATACTATATTCTAGTATTGTGACTTTTTGGTATATTTTCCTAGATAAATGTACAATGAATCATTTATATATGTGCTCCAGTTGTTCTTCCTTTTAGTATTCCATTGTTTACTGTTGTATGGTATTATTATTGCTTCCGCTATTCTATATCTGTTGTATGGTATTATTATGAGTTTTGACTGACAACTCCTTTATTAAATTAAATTGGAAATATAGAATTCTCAAGGAAACCTTGGAATATATAAATGAATATGATGATATAGAATCAATCAATACATTGTCTAAATTTTTTAAAATTATTAATGTACCTTCCGTCATACCATTAGAAACTTCAACATCAATATTTGTGACTGTAAAAGCATGTCCTTCTTCTTTTGGACCTCTCTAGGAAATGATTCATTGATGTTAATAATAATTATTCACATAAAGACCCATCAGATTTCAATTATAGCATTGAACATTTTTAGCTTCTATCTTTACCTTTGAATCAAAATATTGGCCTCCTCTTTCTCTAGGTTTACAATAGACCCCTTTTAATTTTATGTAGGCTCTGAGTTGTTTCCCTCTAGAAGTATGACATAGAGAAAGAATACCCTTTTTATTCGTCCCTTTATATACTCTTTCCCCCACCATCCCCTTTTTATCTTGCCTTCCTTTATAGACATATGACTGGGATAATTGTTTCACTACCTTGATCTCACATTAAAAAATATCTGAAAATGATGGGAATGTTTGGGAAACCATTGACCATTAGAGGAATGGGTATAAACCATCAATAAATCGATGAATATTCCTCCTAAAATTATGAATGTAGTTTGTGATATGCCTTTCATGACTTGTAAAATTTGTTTCTCAATTCACAATGTTGTCATAGTCGTTTTGATTGAAAATTGAGAATTAGATTTCCAAATCTTCTCGATGTTCTTATGGAAAATATTTTTCTATTAATATTTCCTTAAATACCAACAATTCCATTTATTCTACTTATTCCTCATCGTATTTTTTTGAATTAATGACCAAAACTGATCCATATCTCCCAATATAAGATCAACATCCCTGATGTCGTTCTCCAAATCGTTACATCCCAATGTTAGAAATATCTTCTCTAAATAATTATCCACATCTCTCCTATAAATGAGTTCATTGTCCCATTGATTGATATAGGTTTTTTCTCATAAATTGGTCTAAAAATATTCTTTAACATTTTGGATCCGGATGCTACATACTTGTAAGGTTATTATTCATTAACTGAGTAAACAATATGAGAATAGTTATAATGTTTTCAACAAAATTAACAGCTCCAAAATGCACATAATTATCTAGAATAGGTGGGAAATCCAAAAATTGTATACACTTATTAATTTAGTTTCCATTCCATCCACTAGGAACCATTATAAATAATTGCATACCCTAAATAAAGTTATGATTCACGATGTATAATGTTAATCTATAAAAACACTTAATATACATTGATATTTTATGTATTTATAATATCACAATAATAAGAATGGGTACTTTGAGGAAAGATGTACATATAAAAAATTCATAATGATTAATTAATATAATGTGAATTACCCCACGGGGGAGTATAACAGGTGTCAAATATGTCCTGTAGTCATGTACCAGGTCACCCTTAGTCAACCCTTGAACACCTTGTTTGATTTATTACTTTTATATACATTAGTTCAAAAACGAAATCCTGTTTTAGTATATAGATAAGGAATTTTTTTTATAAAGATATACATAATCTATATCATACAAAATTTATAGGGTGTTCTTGTATAATTATCCTAGAAGTCTCTCTTAAGGCTTTTTTATAAAACATTTTCTAAAACTAGTTTCTAGGTTTTCTATTTGTTGGTCAGAGTGGACAGTCAAGAGGGGGGGGATTGAGTTCCAATTAAAACTTTTGTGAAAAACATTTTTATCAAAATCTCCCTAATTGAAAAAAAAGTTAATCTGTAGGGAATTTTTTGGGATTGTAAATGTTCAATTAGTTTCTCAATGATTGATTATGTCTAAGTTAATTTAATCAGGGGATTAAATTAACTTTTGAAACTAACATACTGGCTCACAATCAGTATAAACACGTGCTAGTTTACCTATCAAAGTAACTTTAAAACAAATAATATTTAAAAGTATTTAGGACTGGAATATTAAATATAGTTTATTTCCAAAATAGATAAACACAACATTTTTTGGAACAAAAGGTTCAGTCTCAAGCCGAGACTTAGTCCTCTTAAACAATTTATATAAATTTGATCCACACCCTGGATCGGGGTAAACAATAGTACATGAGTGTATCAATGTCCTAAGATATATACCACATATATACGTGGGAAAATAAATGATAGCAATAACACACATGTTTTCTAGGTCCTAGTTGACCTCTACTACTATCCTTAGTGGGATACAAGAAAGTGTGGAAAGATTGGTGTGAGGATTTATTATCCTCCAAATCAGCACAGGATTCAGTGTCTGTGTAAATTATACATAGTACACACACTGCTAAAAAAGGTAAATAATGAATCACTTAGAGAGAGTATAAGAGAGTATATAATGCCCTAGTGATAAGAAGTGTTGCTCTGGACTCCTTCGATTCACCAGAAATGCTTCTGAGTCCTTCTATGGTTTTTGTACATAAACACATAGAGTCGTGGTTCTCTTTCCTTCACTTCTTGTGTAAGTGTTCAGGTCGAGTATGAGTAAATGTTATAGCCCTTGAGATTCTTCTCTAGCTTTCTGTTCTTGATGAGTATGAGAGTTCATGTGTTCTTCTTTTCATGTATGTGTGTTCTTGAAAGAATTCCATTTTGCCTCTCTTTGTTTTGTATTGTCAATTGTCACATTACTTTTTTACTGTAGCTCTATCTTCCTTATATTCCCCATGCTCCGGAAATAGGAATGATTACTTTTTAATAGGTACAAGGTACGGTTCCATGAAATTCCAACAACTAACATTAAATATCATTATTTTCATTAAAAACATCAAATATGACCGTTGGAATTAAATATGAGTTAATATAAATTCAAAAAGTTTTTATGACTATCAGTGAGTTATGAGATCGGTGAGTCATTTTGAATCTGCATCGGTTTCGGTAGATCCTTTGATCATCAGTATTGGTAGGTCCTTGGATCATCGGTATCAGTAGATCCTTTGATCATCGGAATTGGTAGGTCCTTTGTTCATCAGTATCGGTAGGTCCTTTAATCAAAGGAATGAACGTTCATCATCAGGGAGACTGTTCATCATCGATGCGACCATTAATCATCGTTGTGACCATTCATCATGGGTGAGATCGTTCATCATCGGGGCGACCGTCCATCATCGGTGCGACCGTTCATCATTTGTGCAACAAAACATGTAATTTTCACAAAGTTTCTATTCAGTCCAAAATACTTCCAGATCAACATTAAAACATAAATTACAATAGATAAACATATGAAGACATGATTTAAACATATATAAACACATTTATAACAATTTGAACACAATAATAAATTGCCATAAATAAAACATTGAATTGGGATTATTAAAATAACCATCTCACAGAGAGTTCAACAAACTCCCCCTTTTTTATAATCACATATCAATGGAATAAATGAAGAGAGAAGATAGTTTGTCATTCAGTATTCTCCCTCTATGTCATTCTCCCCATTTAATATAAATCAGATAATACGATTCATTCTCCCCCTTTTATCAGTGCTCCCACTAAGATATATAGTCAGCATTTCTCCCCCTCCGTATATGAATGCATGCAGTAAAGAGTGAAGCATGGGCTCATATTCTTATGCAGGTCACCCCATATGCATATTCATGATTTCTCCCCCTTATTCATAATTTCTCCACCTTTGGGATTATCAAAATGAATAGAGAAGGAAGAGAATCAAGACGAAGAGGCCACTAAAATAATAATTGAAAAAGAGTATAAGAACTAGATAAAAAGTTGTAAAAGGACAAGAAACTGACACCCTATCAAAAAGGGACCGACACAGCTATTTCTTTGGGTGGAATGGAGATTTTCCTATGGAATTTTGAAAAATAGATGGTCCAGAATGAGGCTTTGTAGAAGTTTGATCTGGTCGGATGGAGAGAAGAGGCATGATTGCTCTGGCTGGATGAAGAGTGGGTTCCAAAGCCACTGGCTGAGGAGTAGCAGATCTCTCTGAAGGTTGTCGTGGAATGACTGGCTGGATATTCGATAGATCTTGAGAGGCAGATAACTGAACATGAGCAACATCTGATGGATTAAGAGGCTCAACAGTAGGAAAAAAATGGCCTTTTCTTGTACATGAATGTAAGGTTTGATCAGATTGTTAAAATCTTGAATTACTTCTGCCCCGTACTTCATAGACTTTTCAATGTCATCCTTGTTCTGCACGAAACTTTACAAAGTAGGAGTAAAATCCATCAGCTTTTGAACTTGAGCCTTGACAGATTGAGTAACCAGAGGAAGCCTCAAATTTTCTGCCAAAACATTGAACTGATGGTTCAACTCATACTTGATATAAATCTTAGAGAATTAATGATCCAATTTTTCTTTAATCTCATTCTAAGCCTTGGTAGCATCAGCTGAATACAGCTGCACCATTTTGTGAATATGATCACTGTTCTCTTTCATCTTCTTTAAGGAATCCAAATCAAGGATATGCCCAGGAGCTGCTAACTCATCTTTTATAATATCCTTTTTTGTATTATGCTCATGACCAGTAATCTTGGTCACCTTTGAGGAACTAGCCTGAGTAACAACTTGGGTAATCTTAGCTTTCAACTTTCTCATGTCTGCCTTCTTCAGATGTTCTATCAGATTCCTTAACACTTCTATCATACCAGAGACTGTTTCTCTAAACTCTCATTATAGAGAAACCATATTACTACCTAAATCCAAGAGTGTTTGATTCAATGAGGTAATGTTCCATCCAATCAATTAATAGGTATTGCACAGGTCTAGCTTGATAAGGTTTACCACACTTTGAGCCAATTCATCCATAGCAGCTTCAGATAAAGATACATGAGCAGGAGTAGGATCATGAGATAACTCATATTTCATAGTCTATCTAACTGATTAAACTAAATCAACCATAAATCTGTCAAAATCAGATTGAGAAACTGGAGGACCAGTTCTAGCTTGAGACACTAAAGAATCATGAATATATTGAGAACCTGAAGGACTAGTTCTGACATATATTATTCGCATATACTCAGTAACTAATAGAGCCTTAACTGAATCACATACTTCTGTAAGACCCACTTATAATTCTTATTCCTATCGATAATGTAAACCCTGAACAACAAGACCTAGGTGTTCTTCACAAGCATCTTTACATGAAGGATAAAAGGGTTTCGCGAACTGAGATATTCCAGATTTTTCCGAAGGGACTTCCCCATCCACATCAGTCTCTAACTATTCTGTCCTCTCAACCTCATGGACAATTTCTTGGTCATTTGGTTGGGGTTGAGGATCATCTTGGATCACATTATGACCTTCTATTGGTCGATCATCAGCATCATCAGCATCACCACTATCACAATCTGTTCTACTACCATCACTATCACCATTAGCATTAGCATCATACTCATCACCATCATTGCCTTCAACATCATCATTATTAACTGATTTATCACTTAAAATATCTATAATACTAGATTCATACTGCCCTAGGAATGATTCTACAATCTCAAATTCTTCTTTATAATCACCTAAAAGTGGATCAATCTCTGGTAAGTTGAGAGGTGGACTAGCTGGTCAAAATTCCATTTTTCTATTCTCCAGGCTAACTGTATCATGATCACTCCTCTCGTCAGGAGATGATTCAACCTCCTTTTCAGTATTAGCTTCAGCTTCAGCTTCAGCTTCTTCTTCTTCCTCTGTTCCATCTTACTGGACTCACCAGTTTCCTTAGGAACTTCTACTTCCTCTTCTTCATCAGAATAAACCACTTCCTCACCAGTTTTTAAACTGGGATCTTTCATCCCATTCGGTTTGTTAGGATGATCAGTAGGATTTAAGGAGTCATAAAAATTATCATCATCATCAACCCAAGCCTTCTTCCATGGGTTCCAGTTGATTTCCATCCACTTACAGATATCCTTGTTAATACAGTAGCTACAGGATAAGATGCACTCATCTCCATCATCAACACAACCCATGAATTTCAGCATGGTAGAGATTTGCTTTGAATAAAAAAAGTTGTAGCTATCTTTGACGGCTTTATCATCTCAACAATATGCTCAGAAGAATATCTACACATGTTGATCTTTTAACCATTCAATAAAAGGAATTACAGAAAGGCATCCTGATACTTTACTAAAGCAAAGTCACCTTTTCTTGGACAGACATGGTGCTGAATAAATTTAAACAAAATTCTAGTCAAACAATCCAATTATGCAGTAGATATTCTTCTAGATTCAAACATACAAGTAAACATTTCCAGAGCAAGCTCATAAGAAATGTAATCAGTTTTAGGAGGGATATTACCAGTGTAATACTTGTATCTTCCATTGTGAGGAACTCCCAAACATTCAGCACACTGCTTCGATGAAAAAGTAATCTTTTTCCATTTAACTATTGAAGACAGTCTCACAGCTTTTGCTCTGTCCAACACTATACATATGTTTAAATATAACTCATTGACCAACTTCAGGTAATAGACTCGGTCATTATCATAGATCCAGTTTTTCCAACCATGCATTTCTAACACTTTCAATAGAGCAGACTTGCTGGATAATACTCATTCTGGAACAACTTATTTTTCTGCAGTAACTACCAATTTTTCCATCTTCGGGTTTACTGACCTTTGTGTCATGCTTCTAGATTCTCCTCGAGAAAGTTTTATAGGAGAATAACCTTTATATTTGTTGCTTTATTGCTTTTCTTGGCCATATAATGGTTCGAGAGGATATAACATTTGAAAGGGTTCGAAAGGTTCGGAAGGTATGAGATTCAAAAATGAAGAGAGAGAGTTCAGAGGGAGATGGAAGGTCAATATTCATTTAGAAATAGACGTGGGTCATTATTTTTATCATTTATGGTTATGATAATAATAAAAAATAATAAAAATTTAGTAAAACAAAATCATTTTGATAAACACTAATGGTTTCGCTAACTGTACAACTCAATCGGTATCACAGATCGGTTTCATAGATCGGTTTCACAAATCGGTTTCACAGATCAGTTTCATAGATCGGTTTCACAGATCGGTCATACCTAACTCTTGTTTAATAAAGTATAACCTTTCTAAGATTAATGGATTAGTGAAAATATTAGCTAACTGATGTTCAGAGTCAATAAATTCTAGAGAAATATCACCCTTCTAATAGTGATCTCTCATGTAGTGATGTCTGACATCAATGTGCTTAGTCCTATTGTGAGATAGAGGATTTATAGAAATACTAATTGCACTAGTGTAATCAAAATAAATTGAAACATGATTAAATTCATTTCCATAGTCCAAAAGAGTGTGTTTCATCCACAGAATTTGTGCCCAACAACTACCAACAACAATGTATTCTTCTTTGGTAGTGGAAAAAGCTACAGAATTCTCTTTCTTACTACACCATGATACTAAGGACTTACCCAGAGAATGAAATGTTCAAGATGTGATTTTCTATCCGAATTCAAACCGGAAAAGTCAGCATCTGAATAACGTATTATGTAAAAAGATTGTTCTTTTGGGTAAAACAAACCAAAATTTATAGTGTGATTAAGATACTTAAAAATTCATTTAACAACAAGAAAATGAGATTCTTTTGGATTAGCCTGAAATATTTCACATATATATACACTGAACATAATAGTTGGTTTACTAGAAGTAAGGTAAATTAAGCTTACAATCATACCTCTATATTTGTTTTGATCAACTTGTTTCCCAGTTTCATCATCATCCAGTATACCGGTGGTACTCATAGGTGTGTCACATCACTTATTACTATCCAAACCAAAATTTTTTAAAAGATCATTTTTATATTTACTTTGACTTATAATAATAACATCATTCTTTTGAAAAATTTGAAATCCAAGAAAATACTTGAGTTCTACCACTAAACTCATTTAAAATTCATTTTTCATATCTTTGAAAAATCAGTACATAAAGAATGTTTAGAAGATCCAAAAATAATATCGCAATATAGATTTGGACAATCAAAATGTATTTAGAAATTGTTTTAATAAAAATAGTGGGATCAGAAATTCATTTAGTAAAACCTTTTGATATAATAAAATTTCTTTGTCTATCATACCAAGCTCTTGGAGCTTGTTTTAAGCCAAATAAATCATTAGAAAGTTTAAAAACATGATTTTGAAACTTGGGGTTTGTAAATCCAAGTGTTTGTTCAAAAAAAAAACATTTTCAATTATAAACACATTTAGAAATGCACTTTTGACACCCACTTGATATAACATGAAATTTAGATGGGCATCATAGGAAAGTAAGATCCTAATGGATTCTAATCTAGCAACAGGTGCAAAGGTTTCTTCATAGTCTATTCCTTCCTCTTGACTATATCCATATACAACTAACCTAGATTTGTTTCTAACTCTATTCCATGATTCATCATCCTTATTTCTAAAAACCCATTTAGTTCCTATTGTCAAGGTGTCCTTAGGTGTTTCTACTAATTCCTAGACTTTGTTTCTTTCAAATTGATTTAACTTTTCTTGAATAGCCATTACCCAAAATTCATCATTGATTGCATCATTGATATTTTTAGGTTCTATCTGCGAAAGAATGACTTGATGTTCAACCTGATTTTTGAGAGAAGCTCTAGTATGTGTTCCTCTATCAAAATTACCAACAATATCATCAAAAGGATGATTCATTAGAATCCTAGTTGATCTAGTAAAGATAGGACTAGATATTTCAGGTTCTTTTCTAGGTTCGGGATCATTAGGAGAATATTCTAAAATATTTCCAAAACTGGTTGTCTTTACAATAGGTTCATTGATTATATCATTAAGGATCATAACTGACAAATCTCTTTCATGATTTTCAAGAGAAGTTTTAGGTTAATGTGGATCAGTTTGATCAAATTTTATGTGAATAGATTCTTCTACAAATTTGGTACTCTTATTAGAAATTCTATAGGCTTTCCTAGAAACTGAATATCCTAAAAAGATTCCTTAATCACCCTTAGAAGAAAAATTCTATAGATTATCCTTCTTATTGAGGATAAAGACATTACGACCAATGAATTTGAAGTAACTAACTTTGGATTTTCTATTGTTCCACATTTCATAAGGGGTCTTCTTAAGAACATGTCTAATCAAGATTCTATTGATAATATAACAAGCTGTGTTCATAGCATCAGCCCAAAAATAAATAGGTAGGTCATACTCATTGATCATGGTTATTTCAATTTCTTGAAGGGTTCTGTTTCATCTTTATACTACACCATTCTTCTAAGGTTTCCTAGGAGTTTAAAAGTTGTGACTATAGCCATTGTGTGATCAATAAGACTCAAACTCATGATTTCCAAACTCATGACCATGATCACTTCTTAGGGTTTTAATCTTATGTCTACTAAGGTTCTCCACAAACATGGAGTACTTGAAAAAATAAGAACAAGCTTTACTCTTGTGAGCTAAGAAGTATACCCAGGTATGTCTAGAGAAGTCATCTACTAAGAAATAGACATAGTGCTTCCCATTTAATCAAAAAAATATAGAAGGTCCAAACAAGTCCATGTGAACAAACTCGAGAGTCTGAGAAGTTTAAACTTAATTATTTGACTTGAAAGAGACTTTATCACTACTGGAAATGCAGGATCTCCCAATGGTTTTGAACCATTTGGAATTGCTGGAGAACCATTGGTATATATTATACCAACGTTTCTTCAAACTGTAGGGAAGTAAGTCATTGGGAAAGCTTTTCCCAATGGTTTACACTGAACCATTGGGATAGGTCAGATTAAATGTACCTATCCTAATGGTTGTACCAAACCACTAAGATAGCTTTTCCCAACGATTTGGCTTGAACTGTTGGGAAAACCAGGTGAGGACTTCTTCTCCAGCTGTTTCTAAACCATTAGGAAACGGTTTTTTTACCAACAGTTCATAGAACCATTGGCAAAAAAATTCTCAGAGAGGCTATTCCAACGGTTTGAAACCATTTTCATAGCCTAGGCTGTGTTAATTGAACAACAGCCTGTAATTTGCACAGCAGCTCTCATTTTTGTGTAATTTTTACAATATCCAGTCCATTCCCTGCCATTTTTAATCATTTCCATTTATTATACCTGCAATAAACACATACATATAAAATTATTGCACCTATAATAACCATCTAACACATACATGTAGAGAACAAATTCATATAATGCATCCTGGAACTATACATATCCATAATTAAATCATAATTAATGACGTAATTATAAACATACATAATTCATTTAAAATTAAATCTAATATTTTGATGACAATTATATGTGGAATCCGTAATTCAATCCATTATTTGATCAGTTTTTCGTATACCATATGTTTTTACTAGAAATGTTGTCCATTTTAAACAAAATACATATACCTACAGTGATACCGGCCACACCGCGCCTCAGATTGATATGGGGTTAACTCATACACATCAAAAATACCCATGGATCATTGTCCTAATGTATCAACATATTCAGAAAGCATTTGGTCAGTTTTCTGTATGTCAGTTGTTGTTTTAACTTAAAATGAAGTGTATTTTTATATAAAAGAGAGACACATTGAGTGGTGTCGGCCACACCATGCCTCGGATTGAGGCGGGGTTGACTCGTACACGTCACAAATGACCCATGGATCATTGTGCAAAAATATTAACATAATCAAAATCGGTTTGGTCAGTTTTCCATATGTACTTAAAATTTGTCCATTTTAAACATAAAAGAGACACTTTGGATGGTTCCGGCCACACCGCGACTAGGATTGAGGCACGGTTGACTCATAGACATATCATATGACCCACAGATCATTTTCCTAAATATTAAACAGATTCTGAATGCATTTGGTCGGTTTTTCGTATGCCAATTATTTTTTTCACTTATAATTCTGTCTATTTTAAACAAAAGAGACACAGTTAGAGTGGTACCATCCTCACCACATCTCCGATTTAGATGGGGATGACTTGTACACATCTCAAATGACCCATGGATCTTTGTCTTAAAGCATCAACACAATCTGAATCCGTTTGGTTGGTTTTCCGTATGGCAGTTGATATTTTCACTTAAAATGATGTCCTTTTGAAACAAAAGACAGACACTTTGAGTGGTGCCGGCCACACTGCATCTCTTATTGAGGTAGGTTTGATTCGTACAGGTCACATAAGACCCATGGATCGTTGTGATAAAGTATCAACACAATCAGAATCTGTTTTGTCCGTTTTCCATATGTACATAAAAAGTTGTCCATTTTAAACAAAAGAGAGACACTTTCAGTGGTGTCGGCCACACTGCGCCTAATATTGAGGCGAGGATGACTCATACACATCACATATGACCCATGTATAGTTCTCCTAATGTTCGAGTTGAATCTGAATGCGTTTGGTCAGATTTCCATATGTACTTAAAATGTTGTCCATTTAAAACAAAAGAGAGACACATTGAGTGATCCCGGCCACACTGCGACTTAGATTGAGCCCGGGTTGGCTCATACACGTCACATGTGACCCATGGATCGTTGTGATAAATTATCAATGGAATCCGAATATGTTTGGTTGGTTTTCTGTATGTCAGTTGTCCTTTTCACTTATAATCCTGTCCATTTTAAACAAAAGAGACACAGTTAGAGTGGTACCGGCCACACTATGTCTTGGATTTAGATGTGTCTAAATCTCACACGTCTCAAATGACCCATGGATCATTGTCCTAAAGTATCAACATAATCCGATTTTCATTAGGTCGGTTTTCCGTATGCCAGTTGATGTTTTCACTTAAAATGTTATCCTTTTGAAACAAACGAGAGGCACTAAGAGTGTTGTTGGCCACACCATTTCTCGGATTGATGCAGGGTTGACTCGTGCATGTCACATATGACCCATGAATTGTTTTCCTAAATAATCAACACATTATGAATGCATTTTTTCAGTTTTTCATATGCGACTTGTTGTTTTCGCTTAAAATGATGTCCATTTAAAATAAAAGAGAGACACTATGAATGGTGTCTACCACACCGTGACATGAATTGAGGCAGGGTTGACTCGTAGATGTCACATATGACCCATGGATCATTGTGTTAATGTATCGACACAATCAGAATCTGTTTGTTCGGTTTTCCATAAGCTAGTTGTTGTTTTCACATAAAATTAAGTCCATTTTAAACAAAAGAGAGACACTTTGAGTGGATTCGTCCACACCTAGCCTCAGAGTGAGGTGAGTCTGACTCTTACACGTCACATATGACCCATGGATCTCTCTCTTAATGTTTCAATGGAAACCGAATGCGTTTTGTCAGTCTTCAGTATGTACTTAAAATGTTGTCCATTTAAAACAAAAGAGAGACGCGTAGAGTGATCCTGGCCACACCGTGAGTCGGATTGAGCCCGGGATGGCTCGTACACATCATATATGACCCAGGGATCATTGTCATTAATTATCAATAGAATATGAATGCTTTTGGTCGGTCATCCATATGTCAGTTGTCCTTTTCACTTAGAATCCTGTCCATTTTAAACAAAAGAGACACAGTTAGAGTGGTACAGGCCACACCGCACCTTAGAATTAGATGGGGTTGACTCGTACATGTCTTGAATGACACATGGATCATTTTCCTAAAATATCAACACAATCCTAATGGGATTTGTCTATTTTCCATAAGCCATATGAGGTTTTCACTTAAAATGATATCCTTTTTAAACAAAAGAGAGGCACTTAGAGTGGTGCCCGCAACACCACACCTCGGATTGAGGTGGGGTTGTATCTTACACATCACATATGACCCATGGATCATTTCCCTAAAGCAGCAAAACATTTCAAATGTGTTTGGTCAGTTTTTCATATGTCACTTGTTGTTTTTTCTTAAAATGATGTCCATTTTAAACAAAAGAGAGACCCTATGATTGGTGTCGACCAGACCATGCCTCAGATTGAGCAAGGGTTGGCTTTTACAAATCACATATGATCCATGGATCATTGTTCGAAAGTATCGACACAATCAGAATCAATTTGGTTGGATTTCCGTATGCTAGTTGTTGTTTTCACTTAAAATGAAGTCCATTTTAAACAAAAGAGAGAAACATTGAGTGGTGTCGGCTAAAGCGCGCCTCGTATTGAGGTGAGGTTGACTCAGACACATCAAATGTGACCCATGGATTACCCTCCTAATGTTTCAATGGAAACTAAATTCGTTTGGTCAGTTTTCCATATGTACTTAAAATGTTGTACATTTTAAACAAAAGAGAGATACATAGAGTGATCACGGCCACACAGTGACTCGGATTGAGCTCGGGTTGGCTCTTACACGTCACATATGACCCGTGGATCGTTGTGATAAATTATAAATAGAATCTGAATGTTTTTGGTTGGTTTTCTATATGGCAGTTGTTATTTTCACTTATAATCCTGTCCATTTTAAAAGAAAGAGACACAGCTAGAGTGGTACTGACCGCACCACACCTCGGATTTAGACGGGTTTGACTTGTACATGTCTCATATTACCCATGGAACATTGTCCTAATGTGTCAACACAATCCAAACGTGTTCCATCCAGACATCATTGCATAAGCCAGAAAATCATTGATCATCCACATAAGCACAACATGCATCTGAAAAATATCTTTTGAACATGCATCGTATGTGCGCACACCCACTTCCCAAAGAAGCTTAAAATATTTTATTAAAGGTTGAATGTATAAATCAATATCAATGTCAGGATAAAAAGGACTAGATATGAGTATACTCATGAAAGTGAAAGGTTTTTTTAATACACAACCATGGGGGAAGATTATCAATGTGTATGAAAACTGGCCATGTGCTGTGCGAAGTAATCTACTGCCTAAATGGATTAAAACCGTAGCATGAAATACCCAGCCTCACATTATGCATGTCAGCTACAAAATCAGGATTTTGAGCATCAAATATCTACCATGAAAATCCTTCTGTAGGATGAACTAACTCATCATTAGTCTTCAATCTCTCCGTATCATGCCATCTCATTTTTATTGATATGTCATCAGACATAAAAGGATTCTAGAGTCTGTGGATCAATGGAAAGTGCCACATTACTGTTTGTGGAATGCGGGATGGTGTTCCATCAGATTTTTACATCCAGCGGGATGTGTAAAAATTTATAAAATCATTTTTTAGTGGTTTCCTCCCAGAATAAACTGCAATCTTTCAGGAAAGCATGAATTTAAATTATTGAATATCCATGTTCCTCAACTAACTTCCATGACATATAGTGGTTTGAGGGAATATCTGCATCATCTAGAAGTAAATAATTCTAGAGGGTAAGAATGTAATCGATTTTTGTATTAGAAATCCCACACATAGTTTCCCATGAAACAATCTGATTAAAAATTCCAGCTTTTTTCATTTTATCGCATTGTCGATATACTGGGGTCGTGGCAGCATCATTCAATTTTTTCACCCTATCAATATCATCATTTTCACTAGAAGCATCACCTATCCTCATATCGACGTCTTCTTGAGTCGAAATCAATTTTTTTCATGATGACAAATGAACAGAAACTGATCATCTAACAAATTCTCCATTCCAGTCCTTTCATTTCGATCATCACCAATTTGATATTTCATTTTATCCCCATTGTGATACCACACAAAGTAGTTTGCATCAAAACCATTTTTGGTTATGTGGTAGCTGACTTCTTCACGGCCCAACCAAGTTATACCAACACAATTGGAACATGGGAAGTGTATGCGACCACTACCTGAAGCATTGTGAAATGAAAAATCTATAAAGCTCTCCAAATTGTTTTGAAAATCGCATGAGATCCGATCAGTTTCATACATCAAAATTCTTTCCATTCTGTAAAAAGAATTTATATAAGTCATTGTGTCATAAACAATTCAATATGATTGAACTTTAATAGAAAATACATTTAAGTAAACAATAAAGGAAGTAGTTTCTAGCCGATGTAGTGAACTATTAAAATAATGTAAAGAACAAGTACTCATAAATTAAATTAAAATTTATTTACATTAATTTTCATTAAGTCTATAAGAGGCACATGCCTCAGGTCCCATCATGTGTTATCGGCATCCCAAATCATTCACTAATATTCAATAACACATTACTGGAAACTCTATGGAAATACCTTTCATTACCCAATTACTTCCCCAAGTCAGGAGCACCCCATGGGTGAATAAATTTTAGGCTTCTACACTAATAGGTAGTTCATGGCTTGTAATAACATTAAATTTCATAAAGTGTAGACAAAAACATTTATTTTTAAATTTGAGATTAATAATAAAGTATGTCAATGATAACAACATTACTGAAATAAACATGTGACTTATATAACATTTTTATAGATGTCTACACATGCCAGTATGGGTAGTGAAAAGCATCCCACCACATTAAATGTTAGTATTGGCCAAGAAGGACACATAATATACAACGTACAATGAGAACAATATTTAATTGACCCTAAATTTATATTAGTACAGTCATTTTGGGGGAAATGGAATATATGATCCTGGTTAACTGATGAATTCAAAATCTCATATTCCATATGTTGGACACTATCTATGGTAAGAAATATTGTGAGGATGGTTTTACATCATTCAATTTCTTAGATGATAGTGAGAATGAAGGCTTATGTTAATGAATTGAGTTCACTGATACCATGTCAACCGTTATACACACCATGTGAACCCTTATACAAACCATATGAACCCTTATACCATAGTTTCATTTTTAAAATCATTAATAACAACTTATTAAACAGAATCACCTGTTAAATATAATCAAATTGAACATAAATCAATAATAATATTTGATATTTCAAGTAAAATGAAGTCAAACTATCTTAGATCCTAAATGACTACCCAGAACCATGATTAATGACCACAAAGCTCTCCTTTTGGCCAAATCAAAAGTCAAAAGAAAAACACATAGTTGCAGAAAAAAAAATTCATTTGTGTGATGAATAATATTCCCATGGTCCTCATGATATTGGAACCACGAAGTCATGATTTTCAAGATGAACTTGTATCCATGAAACCATATGATAAACACGATTCAATACATGCATTTTTTCTGATTTTCCCAATCATTTTGAAGAACCCCAAATCAGTGATAATGGTCATTGTGTTTTCAAAAGGTGATAGAATAAATCTTGTATGATGTCGAAGGAGGAATCATTAATGGTTATATTAGGAAAACTATTATTCACTAATATTGTGAATTTGACATTCTGTGAATTAGTTTCATGAAGAAAGATGATGTACCAATTAGGGACCACATACTATTTTTCAAAGATCAAGAAGATAATCCATATATTCTATTGTGAAAATGATAAGTGAAAAATGTGTCATTATATATATATATCTATATATTTTATAGAAACATGATACATACTTGTTATGTAATACACATAGTGTAAAAAAATTAATATGAACAAGATCATCATGTTTGAAAAGATCTTAATGAAAGGAGTGATTTTCATAAAATACTATCAATAAATATTACAAACAATTTCTTATGAGTTTATATATATGAAGTTTTAGAATTTGAAGCATTGAGATTAAAAAAATTATGAATATTTAAAATTAGAACACAATAAAGAGACACCATGCCCTTATAAATGTAACTGTGTAATGAAAACATTAATTGGACATACACCGATGTAGTGATTTGAGTTCACAATTCGTGGAGTAGTGAATCATAAATTTTTTGAAAAAACCTAAAAATTGGGAATAACGAAATCCTTGAGAATAGAAGGATATTCTTGATAAGAGAATGAACTATATCCTTGATAAAAGATGGAAGGAGTCTAACCTGGAAACAACTGATCTGATAGAAGACGTGGGGCTTCTTCAAGGGCTTTTATGAAGGAATAGCTTCTGGAGAGTAGCGGAATAGTTTTGGAATCGTTGGGAGGCGGCTGCCTGGTTTTGGAGAATTTGGGGATTTTTCCCTACGGTTTTTAAAAACTGTTGGGAAAACTCAATATTTACCAATGGATTAATAAAACCGTTGGGAAAAATCATTTTTTCCCCATCTTTCCAAATGGTTTCATCAAACAGTTGGGAAAAGTGATTTTTTACACATCTTTACCAATGTTTTCATCAAACCGTTGGGAAAAGTAACTTGTTATAGATCTTTTCCAACGGTTTATGCAAACCATTGGTAAAGATCACCTATACCAATGGTTCAAAAGAACCGTTGGTATACATGTTTTTGGAATATTATGATTTGCAGAAGTGTATGTTTCATTCCCATTTGACAGGGATTACAAACTATGTATGATGGGAATTAAAGTTTGTGTAGGTCTCTAGCTATGTTTTTCCAAGTCAATTTTTATATGAATAAATGTTTCCAGGTCATAATCTTTTATATCTAAGCCAAGATTCCTTTTGAAACGAATTTAAACAAGTAAAATTTTGATTGGATAAAGAAGGTAAATCAACTATATATACATTTTCATTTCTCAAAGCAGAAAATACTAAAACATTTTTAGAGATAAAATCATTACAAGAATCATTTGAAAATTTAATGTTGAAACCATCATCACATAACTGAGAAATACTTAACAGATTATATTTTTGTCTATAATAAAATAAAACATTAGAAATTAAAACTGAATCAGTGTTACCAATCTAGCCTAGGTCGATGATCTTTCCTTTAGAGTTACCACCAAAGGAAACATGGCCTCCACCAACTTTGATTAAACTCTTCAAGCATGAGTAGTCCCCAGTCATATGTCTGGAACATCCACTGTCCAAGTAACATATCTTCTTATGAGAAATTTTTAAGAACATTACCTACAAAAAATATTTAAATGGAAAATGATTTTGGTACCCAGATCATCTTGGGTCCAGATAGGTTATCCAACAATACATTAGGTATCCATATTTGTCTAATATGTTTTCCTTAATTATTAGGTTCAAAAGATTTTTCATAGTGTATTCTGTTTGGACTAGTAGAATAATAAAATCTAGATGATGTAATAGAATTTCCAGAACTAGAACTAACAGTATACTGTTCAGTCTTTAGAATAAATCTATTTTAGCTTGTTTTCTCTGTCTAGGTTGATATCCAAAACCAGTAGTAAACCTTGGTTCCATTTGTTTTCCAAGCATTTGAGTTAGGGTGTTCTTTCCATTTGTTAATTTATCTAAATAATTTTTATGTTTCTCAATTGATAGTTTGAGTTGAGTGTTCTCTTTCAACAGTTGAGAATTATTTTCTTTTTCTAGACTTAGATATTTTTTAATAGTACTATTCAAGGAATTTTGTTTCATCAAATATTTATATTTCTATTTTAGTTCGTTGTTATTATCTTCCAGCATTTTGAAGTAATCAAACAGTTCATCCTTAGATATATTTTCATCACTATTTGAATCACTATTATTTATATAATAATAAACATTTAGAATAAGGGAAACAGGTACCTCAGATATGTTAGTCAGGAGGCAGATGTTGGCAGGATTATTTTCAAAATAAGTAGACTCTGATTCATGTGTACTATATTTCGAAGCACTCCAGGTTTCTTTCATGGATTTCATGTACTTATTTTATTTATAATCATATTTATTTTTGAATTTTAACTTCAGAAAGTCAGCCTTGATGTGCCTTTTCCTCTTTCATTCATAGCAGACTATATCTTTTTCCTTATCATATTTCTTCTAATCCTTCTTCCACTTACCTTGTTGATCATACATACCCTTGTAGTTTGTTTTTCTGAAAAACATTTTATTCCTATAGAACTTCTTAAATATCTTGTCTATTTGATCCATTTATTCATCACAGTCTTAATCCAAATCTTCACTGGTTGATCATTCAGTAGGCACATGTATTTTCTCCTTTTCTTTTCTCTTTGAATCTGTAGACTTGAATTCCATGGATTTTATCTTGGGTTCATCATCTTCTTATTTGTTCACCTTTAGTTTTTCTTCATAAATAATTAATTTACCAATAAACCCTTTAACAAGTAGTTTGCTGATGTCACATGACTCTCGAATAGACTGAGAAGTTCCTCTCCATCTGTCTGGTAAACATCTCAATATTCTCATGATCTGCTCCTTCTCGTGAACATCTTTTCCCACTGAACTCTTGGTGTTGAAAATCTCATTAAACCTAAGGTGAATGTCAGAAATGGGTTCATTAGGTATCATATTAAAATTATCATATTTAATAGTATAAGTATTTAAACTCAATTCCTTCATGTTGGTCATTCCTTCATGAGAAACAGCCAAGATGTCCCAGATTTCATGAGCTATTTTACATGTAGAAATTCTGTTAAATTCCACATCTCTTAAAGATAATTAAAGAGAATTCATAGATTTAATGTTATTGTTATAGTCAGACATTTTTGCGTCATCCCAGGTAGATCTTTCAGTTTTGAGGATCTCATATTCTGATTCTATAGCAGACCAAATATCAAAACCAATACATTCCCAATGAATTTTCATATTAATTTTCTATTGAGAAAAATTCACACCATTAAAGAAGGACGGCCAGTTGGAAGCAACACCTTCTAATCTATTGTCCATAACTAGATATTATAAAATATATTTAAAGAGATAAAATTTTGAACTAACAGAAATTTATGATCTTTAAAGATGAAACTAAAATCACACTTCTAAAATAGTGTGTTTTGTAATCATGAATTCAAAAAACTGCCCTATGATACCAAATGTTGGTCAGAGTGGACACTTAAGAGGGGGGGGGGGTGAATTGAGTTCCAATTAAAATTTCTATTAAAAATATTTTTATCAAAATCCCCCAAATTAAAAAACAAGTAAAACTGTAGTGAATTTATTCAAATTGTAAATGTTCAATTACTTTCTCAAAGATTGATTAGGTCTCAGTTAATTTAATCAGGGGATTAAATTAACTTTTGAATCTAACATAATGGTTCACAATCAGTATAAAAAATTTCTAGTTTAGATATCAAAGTAACTTTAAAACAAATAATATTTCAATGTTTTTAGCACCAGAATATTTAATATAGTTTATAACCAAAATAGATAAGAAAAATATTTTTTGGAATAAGAGGTTCAGTCTCAAGCCGAGACATAGACCTCTTAAACAATTTAGATAAATTATATCCAAACCCTAGATCGGGGTAAACAACAGTACAAGAGACTATCCAGGTCCTAAGACCTCTACCACAGTTATACGTGGGAAAATAAATGATAGCAATAGCACATAGGTTGTCCATGTTCTAATAGACCTCTACCACTATCCTTAGTGGGATACAAGAAAGTGTAGAATGATTGGTTTGAGGATTTAGTATCCTCCAGTTCAGCACAGGAGTCAGTGTGTGTGTAAATTATACAAAGTACACACACTACTCAAAAAGGTAAATAAAGAATCACTTAGAGAGAGTATATGAGAGTTTATAATTCTATAGTGATAAGCAGTGCAGCTCTGGAATCCTTCGATTCAGTAGAAATGATTCTCATTCCTTCTCAGGTTATTGTATAGAAACACAAATTGTCTTGGTTCTCTTTCATTCACTTCCAGTGTAAGTGTACAGCTCCAGTATGAGTAAATGTTATATCCCTTGAGCTTCTTCTCTGAATTTTTGTTCATGATGAGTATGAGAGTTCTTCATGTGTTCTTCTTTTCATGTATGTGAATTCATGAAAGAATTACCTTTTTCCCTCTCTTTGTTCTGTATTTTATGTTGTCCCACCACTTTTTTTCTGAAGTTCGATCATCCTTATATTCCACGGCACCGACAATAGGAATGATTACCTTTTCATAGGTACGAGGTACGGTTCCATGACATTCCAAAAAATAACATTAAATATCAATAATTTTATTAAAAACATCAAATATGACCGTTGGAATGAAATATGAGTTAATAGAAATTCAAATAGTTTTTTGACTATCGGTGAGTCATGAGATCAGTTAGACATTTTGAATCTACATCAGTTTCGGTAGATTCTTTTATCATCGGTATCGGTAGGTCCTTTGATCATCAATATCAGTAGGTCCTTTGATCATCAGCATCGATAGGTCCTTTGGTCATCAGTATGAACATTCATCATCGATGCGACCATTCATCATCAGTGCAACCGTTCATCATCAGTGCGACTGTTCATCATCGTTGCGACCGTTCGTCATCGGTGCGACTGTTCATCATTGGTGAGACCGTTCATCATTGGTGTGACCATTCATCATTGATGTGACTATTCATCATCGGTGAGACCATTCCTCATTGGTGCGACCATTAATCATCGGTGCAACCATTAATCATCGGTGTGACCTTTCATCATCGGTGCGACCATTCATCATTGGTGTGACCTTTCATCATTGGTGCGACAAAACATGGAATTTTCACAATGTGTCTATTCAGTCAAGAATAATTCTAGATCAATAGTAAAACATAAATTAACATAGATAAACATTTGTAGACCTGATTTAAACATATATACACATATTTATAATAATTTTAACAAATGACTAAATTATCATAAATAAAACAATGATTTGGGATTATTAAAATAACCTTCTCACAGAGAGTTCAACACTATTAAACATTCTCTGATACCAACAGTAAAGACAAAAGCCTTGTTTTTTAGAGCTAATGCATAAATTTATTATATTGGTATGATTATATAAAATGTGTATCCCAATGGAATGAGTATTTTTACTATTTTAGAGGAAGATTTACAAAACTAAGTATTACATTAAAACATAAAAGGAAAAAAATTATATATTTATTTGGAAATATCCATATTTCCAAGATTATCAATTAAATTAATTCATAATATTAATGTTTTCATCATGGAAAAAATAATACAGAATAAAGGGGTGGGATGAGATGATCATTAACTGTAATTAATACAATAAAAGTTATCCAAAACATAAACATTAGGCATGGTGAATAACAAAAAAACACTTGGCTTTAAAAAATAAACCAGATCATAATATGGAGGGGATGAAAGATAAGTAAATATATCCATATAACTGATCATAAATAAATGATACTTAACCATGAAAATTATAATTTTTTAAATATTCACATGGTTTATTGATTACTATTATTATAATTATGGAATGAATAATTATAGGCATATGAATCATGTTGTTAAGACCTCGTCTAGGATGTATTAAAATACTATGGTGGAGACTCAGCCAAAAACCAATTATATTTTGTCTCGTGGGACATATAGATTTATATAGGGAGTATATTTGGACCCACCTGTAACTTTCTAGGTACAATGAATTTCTCATACGAAATGGGCTAATCATAAAAAACATTAACATAATAAATAACATTCTCCATCCTACAATTTTGTGTAGTATGGTGAATGGTATCAATATAGCACATCGATAGTCAAACTGATAATAAACCATTTAATAAAACATGGTAGATTATAAAAAAAGATATTAACCTCCATAAGACATAAAATTAAATAGATGTGTTGAAATAGACCAAAACAATCTAGTTAAATCATCAAGTAAATATTGAGAGAAACACACTTTAACATAAAAAAGATGAGTTCTAATGGTATAATATTTTCATCAAACAAAAAAAGAACTAATTATGTATTTTCCAAGATAAAATAATTTTTCTTATAAAAATAACTTTGGGTTAAAATATATTATTTACTTCACTTCATTATATGTATGAATTCGAGAAGATCCCTTTAACAGATCATTCTTATCATGAATAATTGAGAAGGGATACCATTTAAATCAAGTATATTCCACACAAAAAAATGATCAGAATAAATGATTTTGAAAAATTTAAAAATAATTTATTAAAATTATGTAATATAAATTAATGATTAAATTGGTTTATAGGGGAAGAAATCACAACCTAAATGAAAATTAGGTTTTTGGAAGGAAACCCTTACCTTTTGTCCAAATGAGTTCTGCACAAGACCTTAATGTGCTTGATAAAAAAATTAAATCCCTTAATTATTTAGTTAATAACATTATATACTTTTTTGATTTAGTTTATTGTTTATTTAGTACATTTATTTCCCTTTTGATGAGTTGTAAGACACAAATTTATCTATTGGGAGCCCTCATTTCCTTGGTTCTCAAGATTAGTATTATTGTATATGAGTATGAAAGATCATGTGGGATTAGTATAATTAAATGTAATTGTATTTACATATAATTAATGATAATCAATACTTTTTAATTTTTATATATAACATTTGGAGATACAGTGTGCGAGTGAATCATTATATATGACATTTTGTGATAATTGTTATGATTTTTACGACAGTTTCTCCATCAAAGAGAACTAGTTTGTTCTATTATTTTATATCATGTATAAATTATAGATCAAAAAAATTATGTAAAATATAATAAATATTTTATAATCTATTTCAAACAAAAAAAAATTATTTCATGACCATTATTGAAGGTGAAATTAAAGAAAGAAAGCTTTCTCCCACAAATATTGTAAATCAGCACCTCCTAGACGATGATTTTTCTTTTAATAAAAGAGATAGATAGTTGTTTGAGGAGGTATATTACATTAAAATAATATCATTATACTTTATATATATGATAATTGAGTTATAATTATGATTTTTACATAAGAGGTGAGGGGATGATATGAAAATAATATAAATAGAAAATGAAAATAAAAGAAAAAGGAAAATGGTTTACCACTTGAAATATCATCCCTAGGAACCTCTTTAAGGGAAGTGGTTTTGGTATTTTGGAAATAAAAAGAGATCATGGATGTTTGGAGAGACTTGGGAGAGTGTTGGGGCAAATAATTTAGAAGATTCAAGTATTATAATAGTGATGAAAAGAGGGGATGGGGGTGGGTTTTGTTGTGCAAGAGATTAGTGGTTTTTTAATACCTTATTAATTATTTTATTATTTTTATAAATAAAAGAAATAATGTGGATTATTGTGAAAAAATAGTAATAAGTATATTTTAATTTGAACTAATTGTGATTACATCAAAGATGAATCAAGTAATAGTTTATTTAGGTTCTAATGTATTTATACCATAAATAACTAGATTTTAATATTCACAAAAAATGCAGGTATTCAAGAAATATACAAAAAATTCACGATATCAATTTTTTAATGTGTTTAATTCAAAAAAAATTATCAATTTTACCAATATAATTTTAGAATTAAGTGAAATTTAATTTTTAAATAAAATCATTGTTTACCTAAAAAATAGAATTAAATTTCAATACTTATATTATAACACTTTCATAAATTAACTAAAATCTCATAAAATTATCCTAAAATCATAGTACGATAAAATATTATATTTGGAATACATTTAATGAAATTCTATTTATTTTAATTCAATTCATTAATTTAAAATTTTAAATAAATATTTATTACTCTTAAAATTACTAATTAATTTTTTATTTTTAAAATATTCAGCCTCATTTATAAGGTTCCAAAATTTTATTTATACTTATATATGTTATGTTACTATTCATAAGGGTAATATTACTATTAATAATTTTATATTACTATTCACAAAAAATTTAAGTGGATCCTATCAAATCCTAAATATCTTACTAATCGCAACTGTGTATGTCTGTTCTTAAAAATTGAAAACACAATGGTGGAAAAATTACATCTAACAGATAGGTTATAATAACAAGAGTTATTTCATATAGAATTAGTTTTGCCTAAATTAAATTATACATTAATTTATTTTGTAAAACCTTTATTTTTTAAAATTCATTCCTCATATAAAATAGGGGAAAAGCCAACATAAAAAACCATATTGAAGATGTAGCATAAGAAATGTAAATATTTCCCCATTTTATCAAACATAATCATAAAAAAACAATGTATTATTGAAAATGGTATGAAATATTACATATTAATCAAAATGATCATATACCATTAGGGGAAATAACATTGATTATATCACTACCAAATATTCCCAATAGAGAACACAATTAAATCAAGGTTGTCATTATTAATTTATTTAAATAACATTAAAATACAAATAAAAACTTTGATGTGGAATATAACCTTTTCAAACTGAAAATATCAATTAAAAAATAAAAAGTTTACACTCTAACCTTCTTAAATAATTTAATTGTATTCTACTTAAAATTCTTAAGGAAACTCTATATATATCATTATATTAATCTATTAGATAGCTTGTAAAAAGGAAACCCTATTTCTAAATCTTCGATAACATAGTATATCATTATAAACTACCCATTAAATTTGAGGTTATGAATAGTAATAAAAAAATTACTAAATTTATATTATTTAAAAATATAAATAAATTTTAATTTTTAATCTATTTACTAAAAATAAAATAAGAGTCTTTTAATAGAAATTAAAATGTCTTCTTAAAAATTTTATTCTTTTTCAAGTATTTTCTTTCATGATTTTGTAATTTATTTTCAAATAAAATATTACAAAATTTGATAGTTTATTTGAAAAAATTAAAGAAAAATTAAATATTTATCTCAAAATAATATTTCGATTAATTTTTGGATTATTTGGAATTGTTTCATTGTTAAGAGGAATAGTGAAAAATACAGAATTTAAGTTGAAAAATGCATTTTTATTTAAATTATTTATAATGTTAACTAATATTTTTAATTAGATTAAATGTAAAATTAATTATTTGACAAATATTAATCTAATTTATTTCATTATAATCATATTCAAGATTGAAATTTGTTACGGAAACAATGTAATGTTTTTGACATTTTCTAGTTGAAAAATTACTTTCTCATCTCATATAAAGAGTTAATTTTAAACTAATTTTTTTAAATTTTATGAGTAGAGCTTCTAAAACATATTCTAAAATTTTGAATCATTATAATATATATTTTCTAAAAATTTCATTCAAATTTTCCCCATAAGGAGGTTTGAAAACAAAAAAATATTAATTACCACAGTTGCAGTAAAAATGCATTTCCCCAGGGTTACACTGAAAGATAATTTTTAAAATGTCATAAAAATCTATATAAAATCAATTTTATAGAAATATAAAGACCTAAAAATGTCTATGTATATATAACATTCGATTTTGGACCATATTCTCATGTGAATAATGTAGGGAAAAATTTTCTAAAAAACAAATTACATGTATGTCACCCACCTCACTTACAAAAGTACCCCATATCCTCATATCTTCACTTCATAAAACCCATTCAGATCAGAAAATATCTACCCAAATCACATCACATAATTAATCCACTAATCTTTTAATCCATGATTTTTGGTATAAAAAATTGAAGTCATTAGTGAATTCCAATGTTGTTTACCCAAAGAAGAAGTAGAATTTTTCAATGGGAGTTTATATATTATTTCTTTATACACTTCCTTAAAATTTTATTAAAACATTATTATATAATAAAATAAATATTCTAAATAAAATTAATTTGTTTTTATCTTATTTATATTACTTAAAAAGTTCCTAATATCCATCAAATGGGTTACAAAATTATCATTCGTGTGTTTGGAGGACTACCATTTTATGAAAAATATCATCCATTTATCAGTCACAAACACCCATAGTTTGACATTATGATGAATAAAATATATATACAATAAATATATAAAATAATTATATGTATTTAGTGAATATTTCATATATTAATTTTAAAAATACATTCCACTTTTCATATGATAACGTCATTTGTGTGTACGGCGGGTTACCACATCATGAAGAGATGAGGTTTGTCTTTCACTAACTGTTAACATGGAAGGTGATATGGTTAAAGTTAAAAAAATATATTTCATATACAAAAAATATTTATGAAATTAATGACATAATTATAATTAGGAAACTTTGATACATTATTTTTTTTTACATGTTACCTCACTGAATGATGATAACATCATTCATCTTCATGTGGACTACCAACTTCTCGAAGAGATAAGACTCTAATTTGATCACCACACAACATAGATGATATATATATATATATATATATATATATATAAAATAAATTAAATTAATTTGTTATATAATGATAATTTTTTAATGATAAAATATCACTTACCTACTTTCCATAATGATTGTTGAAAAACAGAAACCTTAATAATGCTTATGTATGACACGCCATGTCCATGATCATAACTTATATCAGTTCTAAAAACCATTTTTAATTATTGGATTGAAAGGTATAATTTTTATATAAATATTATTATTAATTAAAATTTATTATTATTTATATCATTAAACAATATAATATGTGAACTAACTAGATTTTTTATGACAAAACACACATGGAAAATCAATATAGTTAGCACCTAAAACTATGAATATAATCAATGATTAGAAATTAATATGGAAGAAGATGTTATAAAATGATAATATATGATGTTATAATTATTAAAAATGATCATTTAAAAGTAAATATCATGTATAAAACCACAATAAAAGACGTTAATTCATTTTTAACCAAATGAAATAGTGAGGTAAGGGATTCTATCTAAATTTACATTAATTTACAGTAAATTTACAGTAAATTTATAAAATATAACAAAATTATTTATCATCAATATGATGATTTTTTAAACAATATATAATTTTTACATATGGGTTTTTTTACATAGAATTTTATTTTTTCATTTGTTTAAATATTTATAAACACATAATTTTTTTCATAATACATTTATTTAATTATAGGGAACATTATTAATGAATTCAACCTGTTATTAAATATTTCAGGAGGGATTTAGACATATATATATGGTTGGGGACCTATTATGGATACCGCATCGATTCATCATGGTATCTCATGATGAAAAATACTGAGCTTGAATTAAATGGGAATTTAACTATATTTTCCAACCAACCTTTGAATGGACTTGATTGTATAAGTATTATCTTCCCAAGATATAGAATCCAAAAATTAATTATCTCATTCATTATGAATTTATTTATTATTGAAAATTGATATTTTCACAATGATATTATCTTAAGATGTATTTTTTTATCAATTTATCGATTAAATGGAATTTGGATTCTGATTATTCCGTATATAATGTTTTAAAAGGAATTTGGGATCAATTATTTAAATTTCCATTTTTATTATGATTATATTTCCTTGAGATCTTCCCATTTACATATAATCTATATATGATTTGATCTCACACTTCTTTTTTTCCCTCTCAAGAATCAATGACGTGTACTATGTCTAATATGAAAGTATATCCAAGAAAAAATATACAATGCAATCATTGGGATTTCCATTAGTAATGGAATTTATAATATATGATTTCCCTAATTATCCAACTATAGAAGGATGGTAATAGTATAAAAAATAATAATTCTACCATTTTTATGTATATATTTACCAAATGGTGCTCTTCTAATGAATATATTACAATGTATAATGAGGAACTATTGAATGTTTTTTTTGTAAAATTAGTGATGGAATATAAATATCAAGATTTGAATTTTATTTTTTTTGATGATATGGTTGCATCATAAAATATTTATTATTATTCGAGATTAACTGATGATTTATCATGAGAATGGTATCATGACCTTATTTGAGTACATTTGGAAGAAAAATACTTCAATGAGGTACTCCATCACTGAGACTCATAATTTATTTTTTCCAAATACACAGTTTTAGAAGATATTAATTTGAGATTATTTAGTGTTGATATGTTCAACCATACCTCTGTTTCAACCTGCAATTATTAATGGAGTTTTATATTTATGAGTATCATGGAAGAGAAACAAACTAATCTTGGGAATGGAATAATTATTTCTATGAAATTAACATAAATATTTTTATTGATTTCCTTGGTCATTTACACCCATTTTTATTCAAGGAATTAGTGATGTCCTTTCATTCATAATACATTATATTTTTTACACTTAAACATGATATCCATTCATTTCTTCTTAATTTTTCCTAGAGATATATATTTTGACTGTGGCTTAATATCCATATTTTATATGTGAGTTTCCCATTGTTTTTTATTGATTGTGAACTCCTATGTGATAATATATTCCTAATTGATAGTCCTAAATATTATTTTACAAAATGAAAATACTATTATCCACATTTCCTAAATGATAGAGGTTTTCAATTTTCGCACATTTTGGTTGGGTCAATGTTTCATTTATAGAATGGATCTCTCCTAGGGATGTATAACACTCAATATAAAAATTCAATTAGTGTCTTTTTTTTCATAATATATAGTGATTATTAATATGTGATAGACTATATTTTTTAGTGTTTGTAAAAATTATTGGCCTTCTTAGAGTTTATCAGAGAGTATAAAGGTCAAATAAATTTTTTCATTAAATGGTCAAGACATTGTACATCATACTTTTATTGAATGGGTCACTGTTAAATATTAGAATATAGCCATCTAGCTATGATAGGATGATATTTGTTTCATGATGTGGTTATTATTATATCTCATGAAGATGTGACCTAACCCAAACATGTGGGATTTTATAAACATTGTCTTCATGTTTGGATTTCAAGATGTGGAGGGGAAATTCAATTTAATATTTGATGAAGTGAACGATTAAAAAGGATGTGTATTCTGTATTATTTTAGATAAGGATGTATGTGTGCATACCTTTGGGAATGGTGATTAAAAAAAATGAATATGATCCTAAAGTATATACTCCATCCTAATGATTATTAATTACTATAAAATTTTCATTATTGTGTCCATTAATGAAATTTTATATAGATGGACTAAATTCATGTTGCTGAAATCTAAGGAACTTTTAATGGTTTATATAATATTCCAACTAAAGAAGATTTGAATTTCAAAAACTTCATTTCAAGTGGGATATTATATATTCCCATATTATTTTTGTATCAATTATTTAACAAATATTTGGATTAGAAATCAAAATTAATTGGTTTTGAGGATTGATCATAACCATGTCATGAAATTATGTGCATATTTTAATGTAATTAATTAATTAATTATTGATATGGTGGATATTGTGATGTCTTCATAACTCATGGATGGGTGTTTCTAGTGTGTGTGTTAAATGATATTGTAGAATCTCTACATGGTTGTGTCCCTTGTTCTCATAGAATAATGACACTAATATATGGAATATATATCCGTGAGGATGATATTTTTTATTCATGAATTTGGTTTTAGAGTTTCTCAGCAAGCGTTATGAGTTATTTCAATTTCTAAGATAATAAGGATAAATGGTTGATAAATTATTTATACTATGATTTATCATATGTGAAACTTATTTTATTTTTTAATTTTCAAAATTTGTTTCTTTTAGGGAATTTAAGATGTTAAATTTGATCTTGTTTGGAATATCAAAATTTTCAATCATGTTTTTTTATCAGAAAATTTATTTTTTACCAAAGGTTAAAATTTTAGAATAATTATTTGATAGTTTAACTTTTAGAGATATTTTATATTAATTAGATAAATAAATATTTATACAATTGTTAAAAATGTGGTCAATTACCTAATGGGAAATTTGATAATTTTTTTAAAAAATTATAAATTTGGAAATAAGTTGTTTTTCATAAGTGATATATAAATTATTTTATTTTTAGTTGTTTTGTAAATCATGTCATTTAATTTTATTAGTGCCATTAAATGTCCCTAATAATAATTTGATAATATCAATTATTGGATATTTTAATAATGTATTGAGGTCATCATCTGAAGATGATATGGATTAAAATTATAGAATAATTAGAAATGGTTGAATTAATTTAATAAGATAATATAATTTAAATAATTAGTAGGATATAACTTATGTATTCTGGAATTTTTATTTAACTGTTAATGAAATTATTATGACGGTGATTCTTTCAAACCAAGAAATGTTTTTATATTCTCCTGTGTTTCAATAAAAAGATGAATGTTCAAGGATTAAAATATTATCTTTTTTATGAAAAGTTATTGAAATATGTTTTAATGATGATTTATTTATTGAGGCATATAAATTTATAAAACAATGATAAAAAATGATAGTTGTTGTGTTAATTCATTGTGTGTTTTATGAACATTGTACATCAATGTTCTTATTTATATTTAATTATCATTAACTCCCTATTTATGGAAAATAAATAAAAAAAATTTATTTATAAAATTATTTTAATGATGAATATTTATTTTATTCTAATGAGAAGTGGATATTCACACTATGAAATCACATCTGTAAATTTCAAATAATATTTAGTTACATGGTTATTATAAATTATGTGGGACTATTCATATATAGTCATAAAAAATAATTCCATGATTAATGTTAGATTATTATCCTAGATTAATTTTTTTAGATAAATATTAGAAATATTATCATTATTATAGATTTTGAAAAATATTTTTTTAGAATTAGAAAAATATATTTTCTTTATTTAATGACGTTTACATGATTTTTCAAATTCTTATAGAAGATAATCCTAGTTTAAAAATCATTTCTAATTTATAAATCATTACTAAGTATATATAAAAATTAAAATAGTCATCTCAACTGGATTAATCCATTGACACATTCTATTTGTTAATTATATCAATATGTTTAAATATATTTTCTCCTACACGTTTTGAATGAATTTTAATATTCTAGTAATTTACATTTCAATCCATTATGATTCTTTCATAGTTATAGATGATATGATTATTGGTTTGTTTGAGTCAAATCCACTGTAAATTATGATAATTTAATCGAGATTTCAAATTTTGAACATGTATTTAATTATTTGGAAAAATAATGATTCTATATAAATATTTAATAATTAATGGGATATAGGGTAAAGAAAATTGTCACACAATTAAATAATTATTTCTGAAGGATAATGTAAATTTATTACAAATATAATTTTTTTAGAGTTCTAGGGAAAATTGTGTTAAATAAAAATAAATGAAGGAAATAAACCCTTTTTAACAAAAACAATTATATATAAAAAAGAAGAATTATTTGAATTTAACTGCTTATATATATATATGAAAATATTTATCCTTAAAATCTTTTGAAATATAATATAAAAAAATAAATAATTCAAATATTAATGTCATATTCATTTAGAAATGATATTTTAAATTATAAATATTTTAATATTTTTATCAAGGGAATATATATTATTATTATTATTCATATGACTATTAATTAATAAAAAAAATTCATACATGTGGTTTATCGTTTTTTCAATATACCTGATTAATTAGAGGTATGCACTTATGTGGATGAAAATGTTTAATTAATATTGGATGATAATATTGAAAAATTTTATTAAGAAAATATTAATTGGCTTATAACGATGTGATGTGTTAAAAATTAATTTCCCCAAATATATTGGGAACATAAACTATCAATAATATATTATTGATTTATATATATTTAACTGTGTTATATAATTACTTGTATATTATGATAATTATTTATATCATTATTATTAAATAAATGATTATATTTCATATTGATATGAATTATTTTTAATATTAATATTTAGTTTTTCTTATCATTGGATACTCTATATGAAGATGTATATATCGATAAAAAGAATGAGGAATTTTACAACTGAAGGTATGGAATATTTACTTTTTATTGCATAACTTTTCATTATAAGTTACAAACATAAGATATTCTTCTGTTTATATTCAAGGAAATATGGTACAAAATAAATGAAAGATTAAAACGTCCTTATGTATCAAATTATGTAAAATTTCATGGGTTCAACCTAAGTAACTTTTATAGTATCTCATAACACAATGACGTACATAAAAGGAATACTGTGAGCATAAAGCACATTAAGTGAATAAGCATGAGATATAATGAGTATGTGATAATATGAAATATAAAAATGAATATAAAGCATAAAAATAAGGCATGAAAAAATGGTATATAATAAAAATAATAACATGAATAATAGAATTTGAATGTGGATACAATATTTAAATGACACATTTATTAGCATATCACCATGATTTGTCACCAAAGTTTCATAAATGAATATTACAAAGCTTATTCACAAAGGTATCATTAAACAATTCATCTTTAGAGACTGAATTCATTAAACAATAAATTGGAATGCTATAAGGCCCCCCAAAATGTATTTATTTAATGTGATCCACATATATAATAAATAATCATTTCATTAAAAACCCGGGAATAATAAATTATGGGTTTCTTGTTGAAAATATTGTATACAAAAGAGCATACAGACAAGATCATTATATCATTTTAAAACCATGATCATGAAATGAAGATTTCATATGAATAAATAACAAAATATAATAAATAAAATTTATATCTTTGTTAATAAAAATGGAAAATAAATAGGATTGGATATTCAAAAAATTAAAATAAAACTAAATAATTTCTAAATTAGATAATGAAATCTGTGAAGTAAATTTGGTAGTCATACAATTATAAAATGTTGTATTATAAAATTTTAAGATCAGAGGAAAAAAGGATATCCCATTCCTAATATAATCTTATTAAAATAATGAGATAAATTTAATTGAAAAAATGATTTTTTTTTGGGAAATTTAAAAACATACAATGGAGAAAACTAACATTAATGGAAAAGGGAATGAGAGATTTCTCTAACAGTAAAGAGTGGTTCCTAAAACATGGGGATTGAACCTTGGGTCTTGAGGACACCTTGGAGGACACCATCAGTTGTAAAATAACCTCAAAATTTTCGATGATTTTTTTTTTGTGAATTTAAATTCTTAATGGTTTGAAATTTTTAGAAAAAGTTGATGAATATTTTAATTAGTTTTATAAAAGTGTCTGAGAAATATAGGTTTTATAAAATGAAAACTCTTTGAATTACCAATGTATTTAAATATTTATTCGAGAAATTGGGATAATAATATATGTTATTTCAATACACCAAATTTGAAATACAATTCTTAATAATTTTTTGTCATAAAAGAACAATGATTCAACAATGTAATTTTATTAAAAATTAAATATTCTTTTTTAGACTTTGTAAAGTCACATATATTTATCTCGATTTTCTGAAATATATATAAATAAATAATCTTAAAAATAGAATATCGTAGGTCTTGAATTATGTTGAATATGTTATTAAATAATAATTAAACAAATATTACTTCATAAAATATACTAATATCCTAAAAATGTTTTATTACTATTCATGAAAAAATGTATTTTAGAAATATCATATAATTTAACCCTAACATATTTGCATAATCTTTATTTAAAATATAACATTTAATTCTATATAATATTTCTCTAAATATTACAATTTTATCTATTAAATATATAAAAATATATTTATCTAAAAATAGTATTTTTTTTGGAACAACCAAAACTCACACACTTATAAAAACAATCTGTAGACCATTATAAAATTATTTTATCATTTATATTTTCATAAGTGTTTTCTAAAAAAATATATAATTCAAAAAAATATTATTCCGAATAATATAATTTATTTTTAACGTGTATATAATTTCTAGAAGAAAAATTATGTTTAATTTACATCCACAAGTCATTTTATCGAATTCATCTCAATTATGCATATAATTTTATAAGAAAACTATTCTTAAAAAAGAACTAATGGAATAAATATTTTACATATACAAACACATTTACACTATTTCCTAGATACAAAACCCCTTATTATAACCATATACACCCTTATTGAATTGGTTGTGATGGTTGTTGTTTTTTGGGGGGGATCATTTAACATTGAATGAGGGATAATCGCCCATAATTTGAACTTATATCATAGATTATTTCATTATACCATATAATTTTAAATCATTATTGTGTCTTTGTTAAGGGTTAACCATAAGGATGACACACACTTCTCATGTTTTGACAAATGGGCTTCAAAAAGTGTGACTCTACTGGTTGACCACAATTATTATCATTTATATATCAATATTCCTTTGTAATTATTACATATACAAAATTATCAAAATGGTAAAATTATCATCCAAGGGTATAAATACCATTGGTCATAATAACAAACATTCCCATTTTACCAATTGTCACATTTGACTAACATTCATATAATAGTTGAATCCCAATGTTCATATTTTTCTTTATACAATATAAATAGAAATTAATTCAATCACTAAAATTTCACTTCAATTTTAGTTAAGGTGCTATTTTCTTTATCATAATATTTTTATTGGTTTATTAATATTTTTTTTCATTTCTATAATAATTGTTGTGAGAGAGAGGATTCTAGATGATTCGAGTGATCCAAACTTTCCTGTTTTATATATACTATTTTATATTTTTTGTACAGTTGTAATGTTTGATATTATTATTGGTTTCATTGATGACTACATTAATGATATTAGTTAATGATATTAATTTTTTCCTGTTAATAATGTATTTTTATCATTTATAATATCATAATATATATATATATAACTTATTTATTCAAGAAAACCCATCATTTTAAAAATTTATCTATTATTTCATTGTTTACCACATAATAAATTTCATCCCAAAATTTTCATATCATTTTATATGTTGAGAAAATGAAAGTGTGCTTTTTTGTCTATGACTCCTCTAGTTCCCATGCCGGTTTTTATATATATTGTTCTTCAATAGCACTTCAAAGCGGTGGATAGTCTAAATGGGTATGACATTATCTCATTGATGTATAATCTCAAGTTGGTACTCCTCATACGAGATGTCATTTTCCATTGGATCCATCTTCGGATTCAGTAAATGTGATGGACCAGGAATTTACATCCTCAAGGGAGATACATGGGATACATCATGAGATTGATATAGATTTGGTGGAAGTGATAGCTCAGAAGTCACTACCCTAATACAATAAATGATAAAAAAAGGTGAATTATACCATGAGGTAATCATCCATTTCTATAAAAATCGCATTATTTCACTCTATAGAGATATCATTTTGAAAAAAATTCCCATATATGAAATTTCATGCCCCTTCAACGGTTTTTAGTATAGATGCCAAATCCAAGATACCTTTATATGTGATTGGATGGCATGAACTGTTTCTATATTCTCTTTCATAGTATTTAATACAAGTATCTTTCTGTCACCAACTTCATTACTACATCTAGTATTTCTATATATATTTCCATATATAACATCATATGGTGTCGTTTAAATACCTGATTATATGTTGTTTTTATATGATAACTAAACTAATGGGAGGTGATGATCCCATCCCCATTTTAAATCCATTTTTTATTTTCTCAACATTTCATGAAGTTACAAAATACTAATATTGAATTATCCATTATTTTAGGGGTGATTGGATGTATTTAAATTCAATTTAGTATTCTAATAATCTTGAATACATTTCCATAGAATTTATGTGATCCTTGGATCATGATAAATAATTATTGAATGTTTCACCCCATGAAACCTAACCAAGTCATTTACATATATAATCTATTGTTTTTTAATACAATTATATTCGTAAATAGTGATTAAATGGGTTGTCTTGGTGAGTGGATACACTCTAACCAATATCACACTATTTCAATTGGATGTTCTTGTGAGACCTTCAATGATGTACATATTAATGTTATCCCACATCAATGACAGTATTGGCGATTGTTATAATATTACTTTTATATGTTGTCTCTCTAACATTACATACTGATAAACCAAAAACAATATTGTGATGTCTGTAATGTCTAAATTCATAATATCCCACCAATGAAAACCAATATGATACATATATATTTTATTTCATCTAGGACATATAGAGAATGTAGAGATATCAGATTCATCAACTATATCCTTTTAAAAATCTGAGAGAGATGTCACACATATCTTTGAATGAGATTTTAATAAACGTTCTGGATCATTATAAAATGCGGGAAACATCCAATTCTTTATATCCTCTTTCTTCTTCTACAAAAAAGGATATTATCGTTGAGATTTTAGGATCTTCTATAGTAATTATAATTGAGAAATGATTTGAGATCAGGATGATGGGGAAATTTCCCTTATTATTTCCATGTACAATTTTAATACATCTTTGATTAAGGGATCTCCATAAATACTAGTCATTTCCTGGAAAACATGATCATTCATACCTAATGCATCCGCATGATTATTTGATTTTTTAGGGGGATAATGAATTGAATAATTATTGATTTCAAGAAGATCAAACCAATACATTTGTATCTGGTTCAATTCTCTTTGCCTGAAAAAATAATTCCATTATTGGAGGTATGTGTATTTATCTCATATATCCACATAAATATAGTGTCTTCATATTTTTATTGAAAAATTAATTGATTCTAACATCGTTTCATGAGTAAAATAATACTTCTCATGATTCGTTAAAAATCCAGATGCATAAGTAGCCACCTTGTCTTTTTGAATGAGGATGCACCCAAAACCATTCTGAGATGCATAAATATAAAACCAATCCATATCAATATAAGGGTCTAGTTAACATATGTGTAATAATCAATATATTCTTTAGTTCATTGAATCATTTTTCACACACCATTTTCAAAAAAAAATCCCTTTTTAATGTTAACATTGATAGTTAATTAGAATGTCATGAAACATTTATCAAAAAATATCCTACAAAATATTGGAAACAAAAAATCATAGTTAATACTTTTGAATGCCGTAAATCCTCTACATCCATCATAATTTTTAGGACAACTAATACTCTTTTATTGGTTAAAATATTTCAAATAAATGAAAAATTTTGTATGTATAAATCACATTTTTTGAATATTCAAAAAAGCTTCTCCTTCCTCAACATTTTCACCATAACCCATAGATGATCATTCTCTTCATGAATTTTGTAATATAATAGTAAATAAACAATAAAATGTACCAAACATTTTTTATAGTGGTTCTAAGATAATCTATTTACAAAATAAATAAATAAATAAATATAATTAATCACGAAAAACCAAATTAAAACAAAATTGTAATATCCATTTATTTTTTAGAGGGATGCTGTTGGAATATATTCATTATTCATAATAAATTTATGATTCCAATATCAAAGGAAAATTTTGGAGAATAAATGATCCCAAAGAGGTTGGCCAAATAAATAATCAATCCTTTGGAGAGGATACCTATTCATTTATGTGATCAACTTATGATCTCTATACCCAAAGCATATCAGTAGTGATCCATCCTTTTGTTTTAAAGGGAGAACATGTACTACCTTAGGTGACACACTTAGTCTCATAAATCCCTTCTCCAAAATATATAGGGGTTTTTTCATTAATTAAATTAATACATGATTACCTAATCTATATAAGTTCATTCATATCATCATCAGATCTAGGTATGAGTTCCATGGAGATCTATAAAATAATTTCTAGGGGAGTTCCGGATAAGTCTTCAAGAAACTCATTAATTTAATATGGTATTATGGGGAGACTATTTTTCTTTATGAATTAATTTTTTTTCTCAGGGTTTACTGGTCACCACCATAATTAATGTTATGTTAGGTGCTTATTGACAATACTCACGCCTGGATACCCATCATTAGAAAATGAATGTATTCTATCCATTCAAGACTACATAAATATGCATTATTCTATAACTGATATTGGAATTATGCATTGAGATTTATTTCATCCCAAGTATAGTTTCGAATGCAACCATGAGAATGAATTCAAGTTTTATAATGAGATTGTTCATAAAAAATTTTAAAACTATATTTTCAATATTTTATTTTTGATTGTATAATCCTAATATGAGTCTTGATTGATAAAACCATTTAATGTATTCCATGTATTGAATCTATTTTAATTTTAAAAATGGATGAAATAACATAATGGAAAAAATGATAATAAAACTATGTACATTACATCATTCATAATAGAACAAGTGTAACTTTTACCACATAATTAAAAGCCTCCACATTAGATTTCAAGATATAAAATTAATTACCATGCTCCCTTGGCCTTTTCTAAGATTGATAGTGGTTCCCATCGATTATTATTTTATATGGAAAATTATTTAAAAGATCCCCAACTGTCTATTGTTAAACCCTTGAAATTCTAGTTAGGAGGGGATTGTCTTCCATCTATCATTAGTATTAGGAAGATGTGTCTTAACCATACAATGAATTATTCCAGATATATTCTCATATCGTCCACATTTTTTGAACTTTACAAACCTAAAAAAAGTGTTCCTCGAATTCTACTTCCCATATTTATTTAATGTGGGATATATCAATTTCATTCGACATCATTAATAATAAAAGTTATTCCATGGGTATGGATTCATTGATCTATTATTTTTATTAAATCAATGAGACCAATGTGTCTCTCCAAACACATATTCAATACTCATAGGTAATAACACTATCTCATCATTGCTTTCACAGTCCCAATTATATATATTCTTCTCTTGATTGTGTCTTATTACATCATAAAATATATAATTATTTTCTATAGGATTAATAATAAATCTGGAGGTTTATTGACCATGTATTGTAATTTTTATCACATAACATCCAACCATTTAATTTTACTTCTCCATTAGTTCATGGAATTAATTTTCCATTTTCATTCATGTAAAATGGGAGAAATATTTAATGAAAATTTTCCCATAAATATTTTCACTCCAAAGAATTGATCATCTTTCTTAGATTCTTTATTATTAATTAGTTTTCACTATAGATAATATTCTCCTTCTAAGAGATAAAATTACATGGTTTCGTTCTATTATTTCCAAAAAATGAGTAGATAAAAGATATTTTTTATATATATGATCAATTTTTTTAATATATAGGTCGGTTAATCCACTGAAATAATGTGATTGTAGATACATAAAGAACTCAAAGTAAATTTGTTCTATTTGGGTTCGAATCTATCTATCAACTTGATTCAATTTATTATCAATAACGTGAGTTAATCTATTAATTATACTATTGAGTTTATCCAGTCCATCATCCATTAGAATGACATTTGAACATCTTATGTTTCATCCATCACTTTTTCAGTTCCTCTTTTTTAACGCCATTTTTTAAAATAATAAAACCGTAGTGAGAAACAGCATGAATTAAAAAATTATATAATTCTAAAGTTATTATATTTCATAAAATCATGCTTAAATATGTTATTAATCTCTTCTAATAACAATAAACTTTTATATATCTCCTTAAAAAAGGTTCCTAAAAAGATTATGATTAACTAAATATATCCTGAGGGAGAGCCAAATGTTGTGTGAAATAAGACCCACTATCATGATGCAATTTTCGTTAGAGTCTATCTCTAATTGGTTTATTCGGGTATTACCCATAGGTACATCTATACTTGACCAATATCCTACTGTACAATACATACATATATGTTTATTTGTAAACCACATACATAATACATAATGAATTACAAGGATATTTTTGTATAAAGACATTCTCCTAGGGTTCTTTTTTATGTTTTTATGTATCAATTTCCAAAACTATGAAAATTTTATTTAGATACCAACTATAGAATCCCACCTTTTTATTTTTTATATTTCATTACATAGAACAAACAGAGGATATTTTAATGTTTATTATGTTGGAAATATGGTACATAATATATGATACCTTAATACATTCATCTATTCCCACTTGAAAAAACCATTATGGGTTCATCGTAGGGTACATTTTTTATTTATCATATCATGTTGAAATACATGAAATGAAAGGGACGAGCATGAATCCCTATATGGGAATAAAAATGAGAGACACATATCATGTGATTATGGGACATATAAAAATGAAGACAAGGCATAATAATAAGGAATGAACAAGTGGTATATAATAAAAATATAAAAATTAATTATAACATGGAGATGGGTCTGAAGACATAAAATGATACATTAAAAAACAAATATCCAAGGTTGGTTACTAAGGTGTAATAAATAAAAATTACCAAGGTTATTCACCAAAATATAGTGAACCATGTCATATATGACTATTAAATTCATTACAAAAGGAATTGGAGCATATTCAGAGAGTACCTTTATTATTTATTTATTTCATAGGAGCTACATAGATCATATAAATAATTTAGTTAATAAACCATGGTGAATAAACAATTGGTTTCCTATCATGAATATTATCATATAAAAGAGGGTAAATACATGATAATGTAGTAATTTTTAACCAGGTAAAAGGTAATGTGGGATTATTATGTGTCAATACCAGAATAATATAAATCATCTTTTCATCTATGTGAATACCCATAAAAATGATCACTCTATATTCAAAAACGGAAAATAAAAAACCTTACATAGATAGGGAAATTAAAGAAGTAAATTTGGAAACATGATGGAAATAAATTATGGTTTTAGAAAATAGTAATAGGAGAGGATGAAACGTTTAACCCTTTTGAAAAACATATTATCATATAGGGGTAAAATAATGTCAAGGAAATAACATTGGTCCAAATTTATTATATAAATCATAAAATGGGAAACTAAATAGAAAATATATTCATTGAATTTATTTTCATTCATTAGGTGTTCTTAAGACATGAGTCTAGAACTATGGGGGATTTAGGACACATTGGGAAAACTAATTGAGAGGTAAAACCACCATAAATTCATGGAATATGGATTTGGATTTAATTTTAATGAAAAAAATATTGGGTATTTATAGAAAATGTTGTGGAAGTAATTAATAATTTCCATATTGCGATCCTGGAAAACCTGGTTGTGGAAAATAAATATCCATAGGCTTACGGGGTAATTTTTCTCATGGTTTCTGACATTTAGGAAAAAATTTATTTGATTTTAATTCGCCAGGATGTCACAAAATTTTAGAATAATTTTTTTGACAAGGAATTGTAAATACCCTTCTATGTAATGTTTCTTTTAATAAATTTTTATGAATTTTGTATGTCATATAAAATTTTGGAAATTTATTAAAATACGTTATAATAAATAATATTATAAAAATGACATATTTATTGTGTAGGATTTTTTAATATTAATTAAAAATTCTTTATGAAATAAATATGAAGTCATAAAATATATTGAAAACCTATAACAATATTTTTTGTAATTCACTAAAAAAATTTATTTTATTAAATTATCATTAATATTTCTTAACCTAACTTCAATGAGATGATTAAAAATATAATTATTATATTTCCATAATAGTTGTATAAATATGATAATTTTAACATTTAAATATAAAAATCATTAATAATTTTCAATTAGCATTCTTTAAGGCATTATCAAATTTTAGACACTTATAAAATAATTAACTAGGATATTATATATTTATTTTTTCATTTAAATATTTAACATTAATACAAATATTATTGATAATACTTGATTTTATTATAAATATTGATTGATTTTATAGAAATGTACAATATGGTTTCATGTGTGTCTGAAAATCATTTTATAAAATTAATCTTAATTAATCATATATTTTATTCATAAAAATTATATTTAATATGTAATTGATGGAATAAACTATTTTGATATAAAAAAGAATACACACTATGTTTGGAATAGATATTCCATTTTACACTCATATACTCTCTAAGGGTAAGGTGTGTGAGGATTGTAGTTTCATGGTGTGGCTTGGATTACATAGATGGAGTAGTAAACCCCTGTAATTTGAAATTCTATCATATTATATCTAGTTCAAGATTCATATATTTAATCTTGTATTTGTATTGGACATGGAAAATTACCATTTATGATGCTACCCTACCATGTTCTGACAAATGGTATTCAAAAAGAACAACACTTTTCATTGAGACCATTGATTCACCTTTCATTATCAATTAGGATTCGTAATTTCTACTTATAAACAAAAATTATAATTGTAAAATTATTAGAAAAATTTATTGTTTCCAATTTCTATATTAACCAACTTCCATATGGACCCAAGGTCAGATTGACCAATTGAAATATTTAACAATGGTCATATTTCCCTACAATCATATTGGCCAATAGTCAAATTTATCCATGGTTATATAATGGTCAAATGCCAACATTAACATATCAATTTAGACCCCATAACTAACACTTCATCTTTTCATTCAAATTTGAATAAAATTTATGTTATCATGATAATTTCATTTTTATATGATGTTGATTGGTTTAATAAAATGTTGTTTTATTTATGTGGAATTGTTTGTGAGATAGATAAAACTAGTAGATGGAGGCAACACATACATCTAAATTATATCTATTATATTTTATATTTTAACCTTAGGTCTAATATTTTTCATTTAAATTCATTTCATAACTGACTAATGTAATTTCATTTGTTAATGATATTAAAAAAAATTCAATTCCACTATATATTTTTGTGAATTATATTATATAATATATATATATATAACATACATTTATTCATGAAATAGAGATATTTTTAATAAAAATCAACAAAATTACATTATAGAAATGACATTTGTTACTATAATACATGATAACTAACATTCAATGTATTACACGTGACATGTATCATTATAAAAAATATTATTCTATCATGAAAACAAGACTTCATGTATATATAATTTACATATGGTGAATCCATATATGTCTAGTATGTATTGTATGTTAGCTTCACTAGAGTAGGAAAATATCATTACATGGATATCCTAACCATGTTACCTACATGTCATGAACCATAAAGGGAAATTCTTTTTTCTAAAATGATTTTAGTAATCATTATATCTTTACAATCATGTTCAATAATATTAAATATTAGTTGATTATTTTACATGATTTTAAATATTGATCATGATGGTATAAGTATCAAATCAAACTAGAATTTTTTTAGAATCTGTTCAAGAATATGTTGTTTGGTAACATCCTAGATATTATTAGATTTATGGGAATATGTCTCGAGAAACAATGGGCCAATTAACCCCCGTTGGTATTAGTTTTTTTTCTGGGTGGGTACATTCTAGGTAAACAGTTTTGTTGGTAACCATCTAATATTTATAGTATGTGGGTCCTGTAATAAATGAATCTATAAACCTCTTAATGAATACATATTATTCTTAAAAGGGTGAATGTATATTATAGGGGTATAAATTTTATCAATTTTGTTGTCATCTAATGAGTAATAAGTTAAAAATTACTAATATTATTATAGAATGGTGTGGCAGTGACATATGTTAGAAACATGGATTCTTATGAAAATTTAGTTTTATAAGATCATTATTCTACATTCTAGATTTATATTTTTGGTTAAGGACTGAATTGGAATGTGATATATATTGCTCTAATGATGAAGAGTAAATACCCATAGTTATAAAGTGGTGATGTATAGATTATTTTTCCATTGGTAGTAGGATTTATGAGGAATTTATCATTTTATAGGGGTTTTATCCATCATTTTAGGTAGATATACACCACTTGTGGACTAAGTTTTCCTTCAATTTCGCTTGATCACCAATGTGGTGTGATAAGTATCATCTCTACAGGATTTTAAACACAACAACTCTTTATTTAACCTATATGACCCTAGATACTTGCATGAGAAGATTATTTATCAAAATTAGTAAAGATATTATGGATGAATCCTTCTTAATTTTTATATGTATATTCTATGAAATACAGAAATTTGTTATTACCTATATCTTTTTTATGACATTATTTTGTCAAAATATTTATCATATATATTATTTAATTTACTTTTTCTAATCTATTCATGTTTTTTTAAACTCACCCCTAAATGGGGGTAGATCCCATATGTGTTGTCCCAATGTTGATGATACATAGTTTATAGATAGTCCTGACCTACTTAGATATTGAAATTAATTTATATCAGAGATTGTTTTTTTTGCATTATTGTATATTAGAGAAAAAGTTTCTATTAACAGGGCCTCCATGAGTGTACCTACATTTCATGGATGATTGTGGTACTTACCTAGAGTATTTTTAATTACAAAACTTTTTTTTATGTTTAAATGTATATAATCTAGTGTAGAAATGTCATTTCAATTATTCATATATTATTGTTTACCATGAATAATAACATTTTACTATTATAGATCATTCATATATTTTTTACTATGTATTTTTTCGTTTTTATGGATTTAGTTTTTGTTTATATATAAAAATATTATTTCATATTCATTATAACATGTTATACTATAAGAGATTCATTATATTATTATAGAATCATGGTGATTTAATCAATCTATTTACCCATTAAATATTGTTTTGCAGAAGGTAAATTTGGACCACTATCATCCCCGGAGGGGTCCCAGACAGGTTGTTAATGTCAAATATACCACTTACATGCATAAAATGAAATCAATATATATATTATCATATTATATAAATGATGTATATTTTAAATACGAATTATTACTAAGAGAATATTGATATTATTCATTCATCTATATATGTATCATGAATATCAGCTAATGATACAATCATATCAAAACCACCTCAATATACACATCGGTAGTGAAAAGAAATGGTCCTTTCATGAAAACATCCTAATCTAGTTCAAAAAGTTGATCTAAAATCATGGTATAATATTCTGGTGGAATGATCCTAAACAAACTATTGAATATCTTAGTGAGCTTATATAGATTATATTTTATGATAATAACCTACCAATCTATAACATATTTACCAAATTACTAGTACCATAAAAATGATTCCTTAGAGTTTGAGGTTGAAAAATACTCTATTAGAGCCTAAGATAAATTATAAGTCACCAACCAACCCTAATCAACCATCGTTATTAATAAAATAATTACTTGGTATTAGTTCACAAATTAGAAACCATTCTATTCAAGTATACATTATAATTTATATAGTAAAAATATTGTATAATGTTTTCAAGTAATTAATATGACATGACCAATGAAACCCCACATGGACTAAAGAAATGATTAGTGTTCCATAATAATCCAACCTCTAATATTCCATTTGGTTGAAACTTCCTCCATGAAAGAGTATACATTCCTTAAATAACATAACATATATCAACCAATAATAGAATGAAATCCAATAAATAAAACTAATTAGTGGCAATGAAAATATAAAAATAAATACATATGGTTTATAAAAAAAGAAGAGATACATCATACTTTAATACACCAACAAATTTTAAAAATCCAAAAAATGGTAAATATTTGACAAAAAACATCACTAGGATAAATAGACATGAGAATTTGGATGATAATTTGATGTTATACATATATCAAAGAATAAAAATCCAGTAGTGACCAACTATAAAATAAAAAATTATATACCACTTCTTATTAGGTCATTTTGACCCAGTTACACTAATAGATCCACTATATCCGCTTATACCAATGGAAACAACAGAATATACAATATATGAAAATTACTAAACACCGGTGTGAATGGGTGTAGTGATGTAGTGAGTTTAAAATTTTCCTATATGATGCCTAAAAATATCATACATACAACACTCATCATCTCATAAAAACATCATAGAGAAACAGACATGTAAACCCTATGGAGAACCATATATTCTCTCTATATATAAAATGTAAAATGGATATTAAAAACCATATTATCATAGCTTCACGATGAGTTATATCTCATGATTGTACATGGACAATAACTAATGTCTCATAGTCTTGTGATAATTATATGAAAATAAATATATGCCATGACAGAAACCAGTCTTGTTTGATACACCACATGATCTATAATATTCTAATAACATATTACCAAGATATTAAAAATACTCCAGATATCCTTTTCAAAGTCACTATATTTGACAGCAAACCCTTACCACACATTGTAAAAATTGACAATCATGTTTTTCTCAGACACTATATGGGAGGAGAAAAAACATTAAGCTAAATTTTGTTTTATATATAATGATTTACTACACCCTATTATTATCTTGTCCTTAGGAGTACTCTTGAATCTTCCTGAATTATTGGTGACCCACTCCATAACGAGATTAAGTGGGTGTATACATCATTCCAAATTAGACGACCCATTCCCCAATGATTGTACCTCAGTACCCTTATCCTATCTATTTCTTGGACCCCTCCCCACATGGTGTACCCCTCTAAGGATGACAATGTGGGAATGTATATAGTAACCCCCAATGTCATGCCTCTAGTAGGCTCTAGCATGGAGACTAGCATAGAGGGTATAGTAAACACAAAAAATGGGAGGCATTACACTATTAAGGAACTCATGTGGAAGATAGAGATAAGATAGACACCATCCAAATCCTAATCACACTAAAATTTAATATAAATCCAATAAACACATATTTAATTTCATACAATAACAACTACTAATAAAAGGAAAATCTATAAGTAACAAAAGAAATTAATCTGGCAGCAACCATGATGCTTGAACAGCTTATACAACTCCAAGGTAGTAGTAACTAACCTGATCTCCAACCATTTCCATGTAACCTAAAAGACATATCATATTTACATGTAGGGTTAGAGTAATAGTATACCTAGTAGGATCATCCCCAGTTCACTCGTGAAAAAGTAAATAAATCATGCTAAAGCATGATGAACAACAAGTGAAAGTAATTTATCACATAAACAGGTAAACATTGTTCCAGGCCTCAACATTGCTACTATCACCAAGTGTCACCTAAAGAGAATATAATATAATAAATAATATATAGGGTACCCCACTACCACTTCCCCATAGGTTTGTCACTTTTCCTAAATAGCACACAATCAATGAATCTCTCTCTAAAAAGGCATAACCCGTAGAAACCTAGATGAAGCACCAAAACATTCACCTCTTATAACACAAACCCCACATCCACATAACCAATGTAACCATGTAGTTCCCTAGAGCCACCACAGCTTTCATAACATATATCATATGTCGGGAATTATACCTCATGAAATTACCACCCATACACCGAGTAAGGATTCTTAAGCCATTACCACCTATACACGTTACAAATATAGTAGTCCAAATGAAACTATATCTATGATATATGCATGTGAATACCCATAAACCATAATATCCTTCTACACACATATGGGGGGAATCCTAACCACCATGCTTATGAGGATAAGTAAATTCCATAAAAAGAATGTTAGACCAATGTGGGTAGTTAGCCATCCATCCTCTCACTGGATTGTTGGGAAAAACACAACCTAGGGCTCAAAATCAATGGGGAGTCAGTTTCCATAACAGAAGAGGTAGAGAAACATATAGAACCAAAAAAATTAAAGAATATTCTATATCTCACAACCACACTATGTTTATGACGTATTCCTAGACTCAACTACAACTAATGTCTCTCATACACCCGACATCCACTAAGAAGAGTAGGTGTCCTATAAACACAAAACTATGTAATGAGTTACAATACATTACTTTATCACTTTTTATCCATTTTAATTTATCTTAATTAATTATTTAACCATTAATTATTAACTATTAATTCCACATTACATTTCATTTTCATCACAACATAGTTTCATGCGCTCCATGAATAACCAATCCAAGTCCATAGCTTCTCAAAAATATTACCTAATAATTGCATCCCAGAAATCTCCAACCACATTAGATACCATTATTTATTAAATAATTTATTAAGAACATTATTTTATTCCCATTTTTCTTGGTATTATAGAAAAAAATTCCTAGATACTAATCACAAGGGGATTAACACGATGAAAAGATGAACTACCCGTCAATTTATTTCCACATATAGTTGGTGCGTAGACCCATCCTCCCCTGAAAACCTAAACACTGAAATCATGTAGAATACCTCATGCATCGTTTCCCCTTCTGGAAAGAGTTTATAAAAGAATAGATTCCTTGATAAGTGAGAAATGTAAAATAGATAAACAACCAAAAAGATTCAGTAAGTATCTAATCATTCATATCCAACTCGTTTCACTATATTCGGTGTCCTCCCCAACATGCACATGAATAAAATGATTTATTTCACCACTATAAGAGTCAACTGATATTAAAAACATTGGGCTTACCTACCCCAATATCTCACAATATCCTTTAGGGGTCATAAAACATAATAATAATCATGAAAAATAATAAACCAATTGGTCTATTGGCCCTAATAATGGTATTCTTCCTTCACACGCAATGAGTTATCATGGCTCCAAATCAAAAGTCACTCTACCTTTCAATAATGACGGTATCTTTGATCCCCACAAGTGATGAAATTTTATTTATCAACTAAATCTTTAATCCATCTTGAATTATCTTATTAATTATTAGTAGGTTCAAACTATGGGAATCCTAAACAAAAATCTATCATAGTTATCAAGAATTAATAAAACATTCTTAATGCATCAAAAAACAGAATCATTTACATTCCTTGTTATCATTTAAAATTAATTAATATTCAAACAAGTTAAAATTCATTAAAAATTTCATTCAATAATGTAATGATAAACATGGTAAGCATAGATATCACACTTTATAGAAAAATAAGAGGCAATAATAAATGATCGACAATAATTTATTTATCTAGTTCAAATATATATTATCTCAATTACATCGTCCTATAGTAAGATAAAACATGATAACTCTATTAATGCTCATAAATAGTATAGATAATCCCTGAATCCTCAACCTCAAATGGTTCAGGATGTTATTTACTCCAAAAAAATCCACAAAAAGGATCACAATTGCCTCCCCCATGATAACTGCATCTACTCAACGATGTTGTGGAAAGATCGCACCAACCGAAAACAAAGAAAAACCTGATAGAAACATGGTACTCACATTCCATAAAATGTTTTGAAGATATTGAAGAATAAATATCATTGAAAAAAAAATAATAGAAGAAGATCATCTCTTAAGTCAATGATGAATCGACACATGCTGCTTCCACCAAAAAAGGGGGGTGCACATACAGTAGGATGAAACATCAAGGGAAAAAATCAAAGGATTGAGGTTAGATCACACCACTCCTCTGAGAATAATGTATCATTGTGCCTCACAATATGATAATAGAGAATCACTGAATGAAGGGAAGGTGCCTGACATTGATGGATTAGATCCAAGACTAGTAGGATTTTAAATGGTTTAGAATTTCCATTAATATAGATCACATTAATCCACGTAGTTTGACCAAGTAAAGTCATCATGAGCCTCATGAAAATTAATATACAATTTATCAAATTTAAATCAACCTAAAATCCCTTAAAAAGTCTTTGAATGAATTTTTAATTTAAGAAAACTCCAGTAGTGGGAAACACTAGGAAGCCAGAAACCTTGTATAACTATTGACATCTACAAACACTGTATGTCTATCAATGACTTGAAACGATTTACACATACTAAATATGGGAAACACTATACACATATAAACTTATGGAAAGAATATACCCCTACCGATGTCTGGAAACATGGTACACATATCGATGTATTTAAACATTGTACACCTATAAACATTTGGAAATACTATACACCTATTGATGTTTGGAATATTGTACTGCTACTGACATTTGGAAACATTGTACACCTACCGATGTGTGAAAACACAATACTTCTACCAATGTCTATAAACCCTATACATATATCGACGCCAAGAAAAAACTGTACACCTACCCCTAGATAGAATCAGTGTACACCAAATAATGCCTAGAAACTATGTACACCTTCCAACATTTGGAAACATATTAAACCAAACGATGTCTGAAAACATTGTACACCTACCGACATTTTTAAACATTGTACACCTAAAATTTTCTGTAAACACTGTACACCTACTAATGTCTGGAAACAAAGTACACCTAACGAAGTCTGGAAACACAGTATACCTACAGAAAATTATAAACATTTTACACAAAATGGAAAAACTGTTCATAGAACAAGAAATATGGCAACATGTTTGGGATAACTCATCTTAACCTCCCAGAACAACTCAAAAACCAAATTTCAGCAATGGAATAGGCCGAAGAAGTTTGTGGCATTACACCAAATACCTCTCAAAACATTCTCAACCTCGTGAATTCAAAACCAAACTAAATGGAAATTGAAAAGGGGTCCAAACAACCACCAATGAGATAACCCTGAAGAGATAGATACCAAAAAATCAAAAAAGAAAATTCCATATCATAAACCGGAATGTGGTCCAATCACAAACAAACATAATTTCATCAAAAGAGATAAAAAATAAACAAATCAGGGTACTGAGTGCATATCTGGGACTCACATTCCCATATACTCTCCCCCACACCGTCGTGTAGCCATATGTCACAGACTTAACTAAGAATATTCCCATGAAACACATTATCCTTGCAACCTTGGATCTATATAGGATTCTCCTTGAAGGTTGTATCATCATCACCATCTATATCTACCCAAAAAATGACATGAGATTCATCATGAAGATAAAGATAGAGCTATGAAACATGAGAAACATCATCAATCTGGATCATCAAGGGGAAGTGCTACCCAATATTCCACGGTTCCAACATATTACAACACCACAAAAGACCCATCGAACCTCTGAGAAAACTTATTTCCATGACCAAAAAATTACTTTCCACAACTGGGAGTCACCTTCAGAAACACATGATATCCAAAATCAAACCCAAAATGTCTTTTCTTATCATTCACATAGGATTTGTGATGATCATGTGATGCCTTTATTGACAAAAAATCACATAAACTTTCTTAGTCGTGTCTTGTACATGTTCCAACCCAGGAATTTCTGACACTATGACCCCAGTCTAGTACAATGGAGAATGGAAAGGTCATCCATACAATGTTTCAAATGGTTCCATATTTATGGGGGAGTGAATGGTATATTTGTAATAAAACTTCCTTAAGGGTATGAGACTCATACACAGACCTCCAAAATCCAGAACACAAGAGTGGAACATGCCTTCTAGAGTCTTGATGGTCCTATCTTTTTGACTATCTATCTGCAGATGAAAATATGTTCTAAGGAATAGCTCAAAATTGAAATCAAGGTGGATAAATCTCCACAACCTATAGGGAAAATGGGGAACATGATAAAAAATGATCATCCCTTGGACTCTGTGGAGTTTCACCACCTCCTCCAGATACATCCTCAACCAAAAAACCACTGATCTCAACTCCTTGATCTCTATGAATTGGGATGATTTAGTTAAATGATCCAGTACCAACCATATAGTGTCATGGCCTCCCAGAGCTCGAGTTATACCAGTACAAAAGTCATTTGAGATGTCATACCACTTCCATTGAAGATCATCCATTGGATGAAGCAAACCATAGAGAACCATATGCTTGACCTGCACCTTCTAGAAGACCAAACATCAAGACACAACCTCAACAACTACTTGACTTTTTCTAGGACACCATAACTAAAACCACATGGATTGATACATCATTTTCAAACTAGTACGCACCTCTAAAGGCGTACTTTGGAACTCTCTGAGAACTATACCCCAAATTTCCAAAGGAACAGAAATCTTTCCCTAACATAACACTTAGTGTTGTTCATACTCAGACCAACCATCATGGGACTTGAAACAAACAACTTGGTATATTCAGACCTCTACCTCAAGATCCCACATATGGTAAACATCCACCCGCTTCACCAAAGATGACTGCACATTCAACCGAATAAAAAACTCGACCTCCTACTTCTCTAATATCTAGATGCAATGTTTGACTTTCTTCCATTACTCACATGGAATCACTAGATTCACGCACTGCATCACTACATGACATCATGCTAAGAGTATTAGCCACACATTACCATTTATAGGTGTATACCAGATTTAACAGTTTTATTCATGTATGAACACCACCAACCAACATAGTTATATGTTCATGTCTCACTCGAAGAAAACATACCCCAAGATCTTATGATCGGTGAAAACCATAAAGTGCTGACCAATGAGGTAATGACTCCACATATTTAGACAAAACACCACTTCCACCAACACAAGATCATGGGTGGAATAGTTACATTTGTGGGGAAACAACTTTCAAGGACCAAAAGAAAAAAACTGATCACTATAGTATTAGAACACAGAAATAACTTGAACATGAAGCATTACAGATAACATCAAACTAAAATCCATCTTCTGGTAGAGAAAAAATAGGAGAGCTGAACAAATTCTCCTTCAGATAAACGAAATATGCCTAACACTGATCAGGGAACACGGATGACTGATCCTTCTAGGGTAATTTTATTAGAGGAGTCGCAACCAGAAAGAAATCAGCTACGAACCAGTTGTAATAGCATTCGAAACCAATGAATCATCGAACCACTGCCACTATATTGGGGGATGTCCACAAAACAACTATTTCTATCTTTGATAGATACATTACTACCCCTTGCTGGGAAACAACATTCCCTATGAATCAAACTTCTTGAGCCCAAAACTAACTCTTTGACAACTTACCAAAGATCCGTTGTTGATGAACAACTCCCAGAACAGTGTGTGTATTCTCTCCATGCTTCATCTCAGACATGGATTACACGAGGATTCTGTCAACAAAAACCACCCGTAACATATCTAGAAACTCAAGGAACATAGAGTTCATCAAACCCATGAACACACCTAGAGCATTCATCACACTAAAAATCATTACAATTAACTCATAATGAACATGAAGACAGCATAAATTATTCTTCAGAATACCCACAACCTACACATTTATCTGATGATATGTTCACAACATGTTGATTTTTGAGAACCAACATGCACCATTCATTTGATCAAATGAATAATATATCTGTGGAAGAGGATAGAGACTCTTCATTGGAACTTTGTTTAAGAGATGATAATTTATACACAACTGAAAATTGTTGTTAGCCTTAATCATGAAAAAAACCATTCAACCCCATGGTGACACAATCAGAAAAAACAAAACCACTATAACATACCATAGAGATGTATAAGTCTCCCATGTAACACATAACGGGCTATCAAATATGAAAACATTGTGAAGCAAGATGCTCCGGGTTGTAACTCAATCCCACACTCGATCACTCTTTGTGGGGGTAATGCTTCAAATGAAAAATGAGACATATAGTTACTCTTATTTGATCTTGGGAAATGCCAACTTCTGATCCTATGATGAACATAACATCAGCTTATCCATCAATGATGATAAGGACAAAACAATCCTCTAACTCCACTAATTGCATTTCTTATGAATAAATATGGATGTCTCTCAATCAGAATTGAATAACACCACATGCCTCCTGAAGTAATCCAAAATATCTTGCAATGAATACAACCAATCCATGTCAAAGATTGCCTCATATGGTTGTATCCGAAAATATAGAAAATCTACCCACGAGCAGTGCTTCCCTAGAAGTAGCTCGCAGTCTCTGCATAATACGAACAAGTCTGCTCGACCTGTTACTAGTGTAGTTAAGGGAACAGGAAGCCTCTATTCATCATGTACCAAAGATTTGACAAGGGAATGTGATATGAATGAGTGTGTCACTCCAGAATGAATGATGACATACAACCATGTAGAAAACAACAAAATAGTTCCTCTAATGATGTCTGGCTAGCATGGAGTTGGCAATGCCAAAGCCTGAAGCTGACCATGACCTGCTCGATATCTTCTTTATCCCTGATGATCACCACCACCATGACCATGATTTACTCTCCAATGTTGGTGAGTGTCCCTAGTCTTCCCTATGCCTTCCCCATTTTCTATTTGTTTATCCAAAGGTGGTGAAAGCTGTTGTTGATGCCTTAGTTTAAACTACTGCAATGGAGGAACCTGAAGTGGAACACCTACTGAATACTAATTTCTCTGAATGGTTGGGAATTCATTCCGCTATTGACCTCATCCTCTATAAAAACAATAACATGATCCCTTGTAATTAGAATGAGAGACATTGTACCTAGAGAAACGAGACACTAAGGGTTGGGACCAACCCCCAACCAAACAAAAACTTTTCTACACTGATAATTGGGATCCATGTACCAAAGCTCTTATTTGTGGGGAATCTTGATAAATCCTCTATTGTAACAATCTGATTTTGAAAAATGTCCACTCGATGTCCTCTTCCCTCTCCATCACATCCAGATATAGCTTCAACATATACAAGGTCACATGGTGTTGGATCTCTAGATTCAATGCCCCCTGAAAATGCCTCACCATGGCCTCCTCATCAAAAATAGGTCTGAATCATATGATATAAGGTTTGTGAAATATATCATGAACTCTCGCACACTGGAGCTTCCCCAGAGATGGGTAAGTAGTGACTATTGACCGGTTACCTTCACGGTCAAATAAATAAACTCAACTCTTAATTTTTCTTGAAACTCCTCCAATGATATTTTCAACTCCTTGGGATTCCCAAAGAACAAGAACCACCATTATATTGATACCCCATGAAGTATCATAATTACCAAAGTCACCCAATGCTCATTCCGAGCATGAATAGAAATGAAGACGATATCAAACACATCCATCAAGTCTTTCATGACAACATCTGAATCAAATCCCTCATACATATAGATATTTTGGTGCGGATACTCTTAGACATTCATCATCCATGTGTCATCATCGTCGACCTCTACCCTAGAACAATCTACTGGTGGATCGTTCTAAAAATCGTCTGCCTAAACCTAATGTGGATGTCCACCTAGAGCCATACCTGCAAAATAAAAAACAGTTAGAGATGCTAAAACTAGAATATGGAAGTCTCAAAATTTATTAATTTTTTTTATTTTATTAATTTTATGTTAACATATCCCGTGGTCTACCAATTTAAAACCATTCTTATGGATGAATGATGAATTGTCCTTTCCTAGGTCTCTACACTAAAACCATTATTACCTATATTAGTAGACACTAAAATCTTAAAGGTCTTTTTATCAGATCATAAGGGGCGCTAAAAGAATATTTCATAGCAGGACTCCAATGTCTACAACCCTTGTTAAAATTGTCAGGCACAGTTTCCCTACAAACCAATGCAACCTACCTATGAATAACACTAAACTCCATATTATTCATCAGCCAGGCCTCTGATGCCACTCTGTCAAGACCCCTATCCAAAAGGGTTACTCCACCAAGGCTAGAAATGTGAGAGGGGATATGGTGACCCCTGAATCCAACCTCCAGTATCCCCTACGTTGGAAACGAGTACTAGGGGTATAGAAAACACAAAAAATATAAGGTATTATGATCTAAGGTAACACGCGTGAAAGAGATACTTAATACATCCACCAGCCAACTCCAAAATAGAATGAAATATAAAATAAATCCAACGTACACATATGTAATGTCATGCAAGAAATACTAAAACTAAATAGGAAACCTACAAGTACCAATAAGATGTAAAATGGTTGCGACCACAATGTCCGAACAGCTCCTACATCCCGAAGATAAATGTAACCTGCCTGACCTACACCCTTTTCCATGTGACTTGAAAATATTATATATATATTTTGGGAGAGTCTAGAAATATATAAGTAGGACCTCCCCAAATACTCTCATGAAAAATTATTGAATTCATTATAAAGAACAGTGAACAACAAGTGAAACTAAACCATCACCTAAAAAGGTGTACTATGTTCCCAACCACTCCATGGATACTCTAACCTAGTATTGAATAAAATAGTATATAATATTATTATGAATATTAAGGGTACCCTGCTACAAATTCCCCAGTGGTTATCGGATTTTCTCCAATGTTGCAATCCTATGAAACTATATCTAAAAATACTTTCCTGAAGACACCTGTGCGAAGCACCAGAAGATGCACCTCATGCTACACTACAACCACGTCCATGTAAGAAAAGTAAACAGGTAGTTTCTTGAAGCCACCAGGACATTCATGATTTGTATCATCATTATGAATTTTAACCCAAGCCATTGTAGATCATATACCGGGTAAGGCTCCTCTAGCCATCACAACCTATTCACATTACATCTATAATAGTCCATTGGAATCTATATCTAGAATATTTGTGTGTGAATAACCAAAATCCTTTATTTCCATCTAAACATATATGCGGGGAAAACTAATTGTTGTGCCTACCTGTACATGTATTTACCAAGAGATGAGTTGGTACAAATTGGTTAGTCAGCCATTCATCCACCCACATGAATAATGGGGAAAACACCCCTAAACACTTAAAATCCCATGGTTGTTGGTTTTCCTAATTGATAGGGTGAAGTAGAATATAGAAAAAAGTACAAAATATAATATATCTCATAAGAACCCGATGGTAATAAACTATTCATAGAATCAATTTCAGTTAATGTCACTCGGACTACAAGTTTCCATAGTTCAAACTAGGTATCCTATAAGGGAACAACCACTTAAAGAGTTACATTAGATTAATTTATTCCTTTTTATCAGATTTACATTAAGTTATTAATTTCTTTGACTATTAATTAATCGTTATTAATTACACATTACATTTCATTAGCATCATGCCAATGTTTCCTTTCCTCTAGTCATAACCAACCCAAGTCCATAGATGAAAAAAAATATTACCTGACTATTGAATCCATGAATTATCCAACCCCATGGGATACCATTATTTATTCATCATTTAATAACATCATTATTGATTTCCCATATTCATAGGAATTATAGAAAAACATTCTAATCAACTAATCACAATGGGATCAAAATGGTGAGTAGATGAACTACCCTCCAAGTCATTACCACCTAAATCAAGACTGTAGACCCATCCTCCATCAAGAAGCTAAACCTAGAAAGCACGTGGCATACCCCACGCGTCTTTTCCCACTTTTGGAAGGAGGGTAGGAAATACCTGTGGCCTTGAGAAGTGGGTAATGTAATGCATTTAAACAACCAAAGATATTCAACAAGCCAAAAATCATTCACATCCAACCCATTTCATCATCCCCACTCCCCCCGACACTGAAATGCATAATACGATGCATCTCCCCACTCTAAGCATAAACTAATGCAAAAAGCATTGGGCCTCCATACCCACACATCCCACAACACCCATCAGGCCTCATAATACATCACAAGAATCTTGAAAAATAACAATTCTACTATGCTCTTGGCCCTAAACAAGGCATGATTCCTTGACACAAATCCAGCTCGAATGGCTCCAAAGAAGAAGGTACTCAGCCTTACAAGAAAAAGGGTAAGAGAGAACCCCACAATGCATTAACATTTATCAGTCAAATGTATATGTAATCTATCATAAATTTGATAATTCATTATTAACAGTTTAAATCTATAAGAAACCTAAAAAATAATGATATCATAGCTATCACAAAATAATTAAGCATCCCTACTATATCTACAACCAGATTCATTTATATTCCACTTTATCATTGAAAAATAATTACAATTAATCTGAGTTTATGTTCATTAGCAATTTATTTCAAGACTGAAATACTAAACAAGGGAAGAACAGATATCACACTATCTCTTCAAACAAGAGTCAATAACATACAATCGATACCAATTGATTATATTGGTTCAAATATTTATTATATTAATTCCCTTGTGATTCATCCAGCTAAAATAATATAACAATACTACATCACATAAATAGAATATAGAATCCATTAATACCCATCCTCAATATTTTTTTTATGTTGTTTACAAGAGAACCATCCATGTAATGGATCACGATCGCCACCCCTACAACAACTAGATGCGCCCAAGGATGCTGCTGCACAATTATACTAACCGAAACACAAAAAAACACCATTAGTAACATAGAAAGGGAAAAGAGTTAATAATTATCAATGAAAACACAACAACAAAGGTAGATCTACCTTCTATCAATTATGGGTCGAAACTTGCAAGTTAAACCAAAACAGGAGGTGCGCATGCAGCTAGAAGAAATATCAAGGGGAAACAATAAGAAGCTAGAAACACTGTGCACCTACAGACTTCTGGAAACATTGTACACCTATCGATTGTTGGAAACACATTACACTAACCGATAGCTGTAAATAGTATACACCTACCAATGTTTAGAAACATTGTACACCTACAGTTATCTGGAGTCAATGTACACCACCAAAATTTTGAAACACTATACACCTACATATGTCTAGAAACAATGTACACCTACTAATGTTAGGAAACACTGTACACATACCGACATCTGGAAACACTCTACATCGATCGATGTCAAGAAAAACTGTACACTTACCAACGTCTGGAAACACTGTACACCATCCAATGTCTGGAAACACTGTACACCTACCGATGCATGAAAACAAATTACACAAAAATGGAAACACTATTGAAAGAACTAGAAAATTTTCAATATTTTGGGGATAAATCCCATTTACCTCACAAAACACATCAAAACACCATATTTCATTATTGGAATGCATTATATAGGTTTAAGAAATTAAAATATCAGTATTACATACTTTGTAAAAGCTACTCTATAATAACTAATAGGTACTAACATTAAATCCTTACGTTCTACTAAGGGTTCCAAACCCCTTGTATCCACAGAAAACATCATACTAAAATGAACAAAATGTTACAAATGATAAGGGACATAATATTCCTTAACCATATAATAATAGTCTCTCCTAATAATGAGATATAAATCATCCTATTTTTATTTTGAAAATGGAAATAAAAAACTATTCTATCCAATTTTAGAACTCGAGTTAGTATAAATTGAAATAGCTAATATAATCCCTACAAAGATAATTTATATCACAAATATATTATTCGTGGTATATAAAAATTACACAAAACAATTTCTTTCAAACATATTGGTGTTTGTGTTTGGTGTCTAAATCATGTGGAACTCACTAATAAGTTTATTAATGTATCTTTATAAAAAATTTTTTTTTCAAATACACAATAGATTTTTTTCATAAATATAACATTTAAACATACATGGTATATTCAATAAGTATGAAAATTAATATAAAAAGATTGGTTTCCATATACAATACATGTAGCCAGGCCCACGCTACAAGTAAGGAGTTCCACACTACCTGTTTGTTAGAAATTTTCTATAAAGAGCACATAGATATAATATACCACTAGAAGTACATAGAATGTCATCTAATTTCAAAAAATATCTAAAATTTATAAAATTATTCGGGACAGTATATCATTCACTAATAGTTACATGTATTATGTTTACTATACTAAAAAAATATATATTTTGGAAATTTTTCCTCTAAGTTATGATCAGATCCCACCATGCATTGACCTGATTTTACTAGATTTTACATATCCCGAGAGATCCCCAATCTAAATAATCGCAATTTAATAGATACCACACACATATAAAGTCCATTATAAAATTTCCAATTTTTTTATTCAATCAATACATTATTGTAATTTTTTTAAATAAATATCTCGTCCGTTGTAATTCCAATAACCATTACAAGAATATTTCTATATTTGTGTGATCATCACTCTCTATCATATTTTAATACATGATGGTCTAAATCATGAGTTGGAAGACCATCCCAACCTACAAAAAAATTAATTAATGTAATTTGGATGAACTATATTTCATGATTTAAAGATAATATTCATAGATATTTGATTTTGAGATTAAATGTTATAAATTTCAAAAAAGAATAATTACCAAAAAATAACTAGTGAAATTATAATATATACAACTAATAAATAACCGTACAATAATTGTATCATCATAGGGTAATTAATTGAATCACAATTTCAAACAGAACATCATACATTTGGTGGCACATGTCTACATAATCGGAATCGGTAGTACATTTTTAGTGCAATATAGAGACAACTAATCTCAAATCTATTTGATGTACAATTTTTTTCTAGTAATATTTCAACTTAATTTTTTTGAAAGAAAATAGTTCCATTATTATTAAATAAATTCTAATTTCACGTGATCATGTACTAATGTATTCATTATAATAAACGGATCTTTCAACCCATTATAGCATACCATATTTTTATCCACACATCCCATATCATTTGGAAATTCAAATCTATCCCTATAACCTAAAATATATTTACAATGAAATTGATTAAACATTTAGTTATAATAAAAAAATCAATTATATTGATCCCAAAAACATATAACATATCAGAATGTCCAGGTAGTATATAATATAATTTCCAATAAAAAATAATGTGAAAGCCCATTCCATTTTTAATAATATTAATTTTTATATAATTAATATTTCCAAAAACAAGGATCCCATCTTAGATCCTTTTAGCATTGTAAATCCATCAATAACAAGTTACGAAAGATATAAATAGAATCAATAATTTCTTAGAAGAAAAAATGTGTAAAATTTCTGATTTTCATATATTCATAAGTTCCTGATTCATAAGAATCAATCTACATAATATAAAAAAATTCAAGTGGATGATCTGAGGAAAGAATTTACAAAGAATTTTGGGGTTCTCTTAGAATATATAAGAATAAATAATCCATTGTAAAAATTAAAAATCAATGAATGTTAGGAACTCACAATGGATTATTTGAGGTTACATATCATTAGTTTTTTAATAATTTCTCACTAATCATAAATGTATGTCATTGTTTTTAACAAATAATCCATAATATAATGATGATGATAATAATAATAATAATAATACAATTTTCAATCAATATTGGTCCCAAATTTTCATCCATCATAAATAAAAAAGTCATTAATGTAAATTTCAATAAATAAGACATATTTCACAATGATGAGTATTTACATTTAATTTCTCGTAATTGTCTCAATCATTTTAGTATTTCATAAAAAAATAAAAAATTTATGTTAACATGATTGTGAAAGTAAACATTGAAAAAAACATTTTTAATTATTTGGATCATTTTAAAATTACAATCTATTCATTAAATGTATTTTAATTATTTAAAATTAAATAAAATATTGAAATTTTACTTTCTTAATAAACATCAAATTCAATTTTTAATTATTTAAATGATAAAAAATTATCCATAGATTTATCGTGATGTTATTTGAATAAAAATATATTAAGAAAAGATTTTTTTCATAATGTTTGGATTGAATATTTGAATAAAAAATATCATAATCAATAAGATATTATTAACATGATAATGTATTATCAAAATATCATAGAACTAATGATACCAAATTAATAATAACTCCTCCGCAGTTAAGACCAATATCAATTCATCCATGATCAAAAACAAAATGGATATATACTAAATTGTAATATGGTACATTCCTGGAAAATTTATAATGAAAGATAAAACATTAGGATATGGTATTTATAGAGATATGTGGAGTCTTAAATGTAAAATTACATTTATTATAATTAAATAAAAAATAATAACTTTTCCTTGTATTGATGATTGGAGACAAATTATGTAACCTTTATAGGGAGACACTCTATTAATGATATAACCATGGTTTAATAAATTCTATCCTAGTTTCCATTAAAGAGATATTAACATTCATGCTCATGATAAAATAATATATTTCATTAATAATTTAATGTTTCCGAAAAAATGACTATAGTAGATTATTGATTATATTTATAATAAGTGAAATAATAATTTTATTACCAATATAATCATCAAATGTTTATTCTAATGTTTCTATCAAGGGAAAAATGGAATTTTATCCTTGTTGGGACCTAAATAAATTTAACTCAAAAAATTTATAAATAAAATTTATTAAAACACATATTTTCTACTTCGTAATTAACCAATTTGTAATAATAACATGAATATATATATAGAGAGGTTGATCTTTATAATTATGGAAATAATTATTACATAACATCACCTCATGATTGTATACAATTATGATTACTATATTATCTTTTACTGACCAATTGGCCATTGTAATGGGAATTTTGAAATATATTTTTTATTATAGTTCACTTTATATATTTTCAAGTGTAATTTATTTACTAATATATCCTGACATTCCACAATATCAGTTTCATCTATAGATTAATAAAAATTATATATGTTACATGAATTTATAAATTATTAGCTAATTTGAAATTTATAACCATAATATAGGTGATGAGATTATTTAATGATTAACCTTCAACCATTATCATATAAAAAATAAAATCACGACCAAATTTCACATTTTGTAAAAAATAATTACTCTAAAAGAACTATTTTGAATAGTTGTATGTATATAATTGTCTAAAACCTTTTTTAATGGTAGATTTTTTTCCATTACAACTAAATCATACTATCGGTTCACATATTCATCACAATTAAAGATGACTCTAAATAATTTTCAAAATTACACTGTAAAATTTTGAATTTTTTTTTAAATTATAAAATCAAATCTTACATGAATTTATCTTCAATATAGTCATTTTTATAGTCGGCCATTCTTATTTCTCATTCTGATCACATTATAAAATTTAATTATATGATATTATATCCATGTAATAATATATTTTATAATATACTTATATATGAAATATAATAATGAGGTTATCAATATTTTGGATAGATTATATTATGTAATTATAAGATCCATTAATTTTACTCTTTATATTTTATACTCTTTCCACATAATATTTATCTATCCTTTTGAATCTAGATATATTCTCATTGACTACATTATATTCTTCGTAAATTTTATTAGTGAATTAAATTACCATAAATAACATTTACACAAGGGAAATAATTTTTTATGTTTATTTTTCTGAATGTATTTTACTTAATCCTTGATACGCGTACCAGCTATTATGTTTTTTTTAATTTCATTCATGAATAATGTATAAAATATATTGATAAAATTTTCATCCATTGGTTCCAAAATCATTGATAATATATTCCATGCTATTATTGAATCAAAAAGTGTCCATTTATTTTTATTTATCCTCATTAAACATATAGATAATAAATAAATTTTTTGGAATTTCAAATAATTCATTATTGTTTTTTCATTTAGGACATCCATATACTAGTCAAAATTATTATTATAATTTACAATTTTCATTGAATACCACATATTCTAAACAATATTGTAATTCAAACTTCACTATATTATTTATCTATAAAAATTAATTATCATAACTGTATTCATATCGTTAATAATGAATTTGTCATAAAATTACATTAACATTAATATCCATTGTATAAGAAATTCGAGAATATTATAAGATTCTCTAAAATAATATTTTTTCTCTTCCTGATTTATTTTTATTATACATCCAACTATTTATAATAAATCGTCTCTAATTTCATTAATATTACCACTTAATCATGTCACTTGAAACAATTGGATCATTATAATAAATATACTATATATACTATATATACTATATATAATATATAATATTTAATCATTATAAATTCTATAAGAATTATATATATATATAATATATATATATATATATTTAAAAGTACGTGGTAGTAAAAAAGTGTATAAAAAATCATTATTCCTAAATTATAATATCATTACATTTTCCGAAATTGTATTATTGTTCATTATATTGGAAAAATGGAAAAAATAATAATTGAGTGCACTCAAATAATAAATAATGGATGAAAAATCAATGATAGTTTATAAATCATGATCATTAAGGGAATTTATTATAATAAATAATAATGTATATTGATATATATCAAATAATACATGATTATATCATAATAAGTAAATAATAATTAATTCTATAATTTAAAAAAATAATTTTTATAGACATCATAAAAATAAAAACATACCCTTAATAAATAATATTCAAAGATTAAAAAATCATGCATTTACCACCATATTTTTCCTCATGTGACCTATCTATTTATTGAGGAACTATATAATTTTGGGTCCACCTATTAAAAATATAATCCAACCCATTATATTATTATTTTAATTAAAATAAAAAATACATATCATAATTTTCAATAGTGAAAAATTTACAAAATATTCCAATAATGTTGATCACTAATTAGTTATAAGGTATATATATATAGAATCAAGTAATATATTACTATAAAAATATGCCAAATTATAGACAACATAACTAGAAAGAAACCAATATAAAAAAATGATAATATATATGTAATTAATTATTTAAATATTTTATATAATTATATTTGAAAAAGATAATTTTTTTCAGATGGTTGAATAAAAGTATTGTTATTCATTCAAAACAAGTACAATAGTATGAAAATAAAATTCACAATATTAAAAATATTCATATTTGTAATATGTAATTTATTATTGTTATAATGATTAAAATTCTCATGGGATAAATTATAATAAACATACATAATATATTCCATTAAGATTTACTCCCCACGTCATGTCCATGACAAGATATAAGGGAATTAATGAATAAATATGTAATTAAATGAAGTGTATAACTAATGTAAATAAGAAAAATATATGTATAACACATTTTTGTTATATTAATATTTTATTCAATTGATAATAATATTATTGTTATAAATAAAATTTATTACCAAAAAAATTAAAATATAAAACACACTGAGAAACAGGGGACATGAAACTAGTTTCCTGCATAGAGGATTCATATAACCGCAAAATAAAAAGAATAAGATTTTGAAATATATTAATAACATAGGGATAAACCCATGACAAATTAATTTAGGTAATACTATAGATAAATGGATAAAATGGGCATGGATAATGTATTTAGGTAGTAATAATTTTTAGGTGAAACATGAGGGTATTTTGAATATAGAGTTAAATAATTTATAAATTTTCCTCAGGTCTAATAATGCTTTTTTAAGAAAATTGATATGACTAATATTTATTAAATTAATCAATAATCCTTAAATATTTTATATTTTCATACTATTAAAAATACATTATCCAATAACATATATTTCTTATTTTACTATTTATTTTCTTATTTTAATGTTTATTAAAAATACTTAAACTCTGTAATTTACATATAAATAAGTCAAAATAGAAAATTTGAAGTCCAATTTTTGGGGAAAAATAAAACAATATAAGAAAAGTAATTATTAAATGAAAATATATATTATTTAAATTATATAATTTGGATATGTCATGTATTTAATATTTTGATAATTAAACAAATTTTAAAACTATATCGTGGAAAGTGAATAATTACCATTTATATATAAGAAACAAATTTTGGGTAAATGATGGTCATATTATTGCATATTTTCATATGAGTAAATTATCATCTTTTCATCTAATCAAATAATATCCATTAAATAAAATGCTATCAAATAGATTCAAATATTCATAACCAAGAATCTACATTTCAACCAAACATTCCTATAATTTAATTTAACTTTTAAATAAAAACTCTTTTATATTGTAATATTAATTAAGGGATTTTTTACAAAGGATTATTGTGATTTATTAATTACTTTATTATGTTTATGTGTTACTTTTTGAGTATTATTTTATGAATTGGAATAGATCATCTTTATTTTTTATATCATATTTAGTAAACAGAGTTAATGTAACTCACTAGTTTTTAATAAATTCTTATGAATCAAAAAAATGTTTTAAAATTTTCTTCTTATTATTAACATAAATTAATAATATTTAATTTTTTTAAGAAATTATGCCTTTTGTCATAAATATTGACAATTTCTCATAGTGTAACATCGAATTTGATCACGATGTAAATGATTAACATGAATTAGCATTTAAAATTTCTCTAGGGTTGTTTTTATTTGAGTGTAAATTTAGATTTCATTTTCATTGGTATTTTTGAGATCAGACATATCATTTGGAATAAAAACATTCTATTATGAATTTATGGTTTTAGAAGTGATTGATTTAATTATCAAAATATGTGTTTTAAGAATTGAAAAATTTATGTATTATTTTTTACATGATTGTGGTTGGAAACTTCTATAGTAACAATTTTTCTATGATCACTATCATGTTATTTTATCATTTGTATATAGATTTTCTAGTAAGTTGTTTTTGATATGTGTTATTTTTTATCACAATACATGGTTAAATTATGCCTATTGATTTAACTATTTGAATTCACCCTAATTTTTTCTTAATAATAGGGGGTTTTTGTATTCTGATGGTGTATAATATTTCAAAACATGGATTCCAATTAGCCATATGTGGAATGGTACATCATATATTTATATTATATACTATATGTTTTCACCTACAATATGTTTATAAAATTTATATTTCCATTTAATAATAGTTGTATGATATATAATATATTTTAAATCTTATAAAATAATTGTTATTATTGTGAATTAAATATTAGATCAAATAATTCAAATCCAAATTCCATTACCAGGTAATATTTGATTACAAATATATCTGGAACATAGATATATCATCATTACGTTCTTATGCATTGTTATAATATTTAAACATAGTATTGTAAGGGCATAAATCCTTTGATCTAGTCCAATTTATTTTTCAAGGATTTTGAATGGTAGAGATAGTGTTTTATGGTGTTTTATTGGCAATGGTATATATTTTTCCTATACTTATCTTAAACACATCATAGAGTATCCTTTTGTCGAGTCCTTTGTGATTATGTAAGTATTGTGATTTTTTTATTTATAATGGTTACCATAGATCGTAGCGAATTTTTTCTTGGTTAACATTATATTTAAGAAAACATTTTTTTAACAATGATAGAGGATGTTTTTTTAAAGGAAAAAAATGTTTTATATTTGGATTCATAGTGAAAATGAGGAAGGATATAATTCGAGTTTCCTAAGGAAGGTTTTTAGAGAGGTTCCAAAGGGGAATTTTGTAGTATTAAATGGATGATTCGGTGGTTATGGGGGTGCTGATATGATTTAATGATAACGTGTGATGGTGATCATGAGGTCATTAGTACAGGATCATCCATATCCTTTTTGAATTACTAGTGGGTTAGAAAAAAGTTTAGAATTATAAAATTTTATGGTTGGATTCATAATGAGATTTGTGGTTGAGGTAACTATAGTCGTGTTAGGCACCACATAAATGTCTAAACTAACTGAATAAATAATCTCATCATGTTTTTATATGATTTAACATAATTATATTTCTATTAAACATTATCTATTTTCATAAAATTAATTTTTTGGGAAATAAATAATGTTATTTGGAATTTAAAATGATATATTCCAAAGTGTGTGTATCAATTTCATTGGGGTAGAAAGGGTTTTTATCATATGTGATTACTCATATCTCTTTTACCCCTTCCTTATGAATTTTCCATTTCAATTAATCTTATTCATAGTTGTATTTAGAATCCACATTTTATAGATTAAAAGTCATCTCCAAATATTTAATCTCATGGAATTAAAGGAACACCTAATGTTATCCAATATGAGGATGTTAAGAGTCTATATCCTGGATTTTTTTTTATTGTTCTACCATCTCTTTAATGTTACTTGGAAACATCTGCAAAGAGTTTTTTATGCAAAAATTAATGTATGAAAATAAAAACATTTTCCATCAATTATCTATATTGTGGTTGAATAATAATTTATATTTTTTTGTTAAAATTTATCTATTAAGATTAATTACAATAAAGATATAGATTTATTCAAACTGGATATAATGAAATGGATGTTTTGAATAAATGAAATTATTAGAATTTCTGATAGCTATCATTTTAGATTATTTCCACTTAATAATTATTATGTTGTGATTATATATTCTTACAATTCATGTTTAAACAAAAAAAATGATGAAGAAAAATTTGTCTTATATAATATTTTGAAGGTGAGAATGCAGTATTGAGTGAATATTAAAATTATTTATTACAAATTATTTCATAATAAACTATTTCGCTGACAAGGTTATTTATTGATTGATGTTGTTATCATGTACAATTTTATTGAGTTTTAAGTTTAATTAATCATATATATAATTATATAGTTTATTAAATATTATAATAAAACATTTTTTAACAATTATTTTTTGGAAGTGTTTACATCTTTACTAGGTTCGTTATAAGCCAACATGCTTTTTTATTTTGTACATGATTGTGTGTTTTTTTAAACTGGTATTCACAAAAATATATATTACTCAATGTGATAAAAACTATTATGTTAATTTAGGGTTAACCTAGTATGCATGGTATATTAGGCATGGTGTGGTCCATTTTTTCTTTATATTCAGCTGGGGTTTAGGTGTTGGATTCTAGATGGATAGAACATGTGGACAGTTGAGTGTATGAACTAAGATACAAATTGAGCTGCAAAACACTATATACAAAAAACAATGGAAAAATTAACATTATATTAATTTATCATTATATATAAAGAATTGTTTAATTATAAAAAAGTATAATAAAACATATATTTATAACTTTATGAATCTACATTTGATAAAATTAAAATTATTCCTGAATATTGATTATAAAAATTAGTCATGATTGAATTTGTTTATTTTTTCATTAAGAGTTTATTTTTGTTTAAATATTGAAATATGTGTTTAAAAATATGTAAACGTTTAATAACACATCATTAAATAATCAGGGAATTTGTTTTTAGAAGCCCTTTTCTCAAACAAATTTTTTTTTGGAAGAGTCAAAATTTATATTCAAACTGGATAATATTAATTTATAAACATGTTCATGATTTTATTGAACCAATGTTATATCAAAATAAAAAAAATAAAATTTTCCCATCTCCATTCATTAAGTAATAAGATGGCGAGATTTGTTTTTTAGTATGATATAAATAGAAATAACCCTATATATTTTATCATAGACCAAGAACCATCATTAAAATATAAAAACACATAATTTTTGGAATAAATAAATATAGATTGAATAAAATTATAACAAATACATGATTTCACAAAATTATTTTATATTCAATTATGAAAACCTATATAATAATTAGAAAATATTGCATTTTTATATTGAATAAAATAAAATTTATTTTAAATATTAAATTACTATTTTAAAATTGGGGAACATTTTCTATTCCTATTTTGATAAATTTAATATTTTTAGAAAGGTCAAATCTAGTCACCCTAGAAAAGGTTATCTAAGAGAAATGTCTCAGGTAATATATAAGATATAAAATTATATTATATGACTAGTGGATTATGAATTATTTAATCACACTAATATAATGACCCTTGATATTAAATTATGGATACAAATTACTAGATAATGGAATTCAATTTATTTCAATAAATAAATATTATAAAATATGGCACTCTTCTCACATTTAAAATTAAACCTTCACTACCATACACCACTTCACCCCATAACACTTTTATCAATATGATGCACTAAAAACCAAAAAAAATCAATTTTATCCCCATCCTAATTGTTTTTACTAATAAAATGTGAATATATTGAGGAATTAATCCAGATAGTAATAGTGCGTTCATATGTTGTTTATTGAGAAAATAAAATCAGTTTTCCTCATTCTCCATTCTATCTTATTGAACAACTAAATATATTCTACACATAAAATTTTGATGAAATTAGTATCATTGATATACTGAATTTTTTTTTATGTTAATAGATTTCATACTATATACCTTTCTATAATCTATTCTAAAATTGAAATTTTCAAAAATATTATTGTCTACTTACTATGCATTTTGATGATATATTTTATTTTTCATCACTACCTTACAGAGATTGTTTCAAAAATTAATTTAATGAATAAATGAAATATTTATGACATTATTATCATTTTGGAATGATTTTTTGAATTGTATAAAATATATTATTGACCAATTGGATTAGTTCTTTTAATCATCCTATGAAGATCATGAGGAGAAATAATTTACATTATTTTATTTTTTATAATCTATGTAATTTTATAAATAATTGAAAACATTAATGAAAATGAATATATTAAACTAATATTTTTGGGATTATGAAAATCATATATGACTTCTACGAAAATTGTGAATGTATTGAAGTATTTTTAGATAAATTAAGAAAATATTTCAATGTTATCAATGAGAGATAAAATAAATAAATAAATTAATAAAATATGATAATAGATTTACCATAATAATATATATACCTGAAATTTTTTCTAAAATATGCATTTATTCAAAATAAATCATTACTCATGAGGTTATATTCTTGTACAAATTAACACAAGATACATGATTTTGGGGATTCTAAACTGAATTTAATTTTTTTGAGTTACGATAAATCATAAAATTCCATTTTATTTAAATTATTTCCCAAACAACATTATAATAAATAATTTTCACTTTTCCATATGAAATTCTAATTTTTTACAATTTCAATCATTTTCCCATTATTTCAGGAAGGTTTCATTTAAATAAATAGATATATAAGCACTTTTCTTCTTTTAAGAATTTTTATTTAAAACATTGAAATTTTTATATCTGTTATGTTCATTATCAATATTCATATCTCTATTTACATTATTTGTTTCCTTAAAGGAAATTACTTAATTACATGGACTTACATTATATCAATTAATATATTAATATATTTAATTTTTTATTATTTAAGTAACTATAGACCAGTTAAAATATATATTTTTTCTCTGAAGTGTCCTTCCAAATATAATTAATTTTTTTTATTAAAATCTAAAATGTAGACATTGTGAATTATTTTTGCATCAATATATATATATATATATTAATTTATCACAAATAATATTTTTATAGTGTTACATATTTACCTTTTCATCTTATGAATGATTTTTATTCATTTAGTGATAAACTAATCCCAAAAATATATATCTCCTAAATTTATTGGTAGGCCTCACAAGGAAAATATGTTGAGTATTTTTGTTATAATATACCAATATATTTATGATTTTTTAGATTCGGGACATGATGTTATGTTTAATATTTCTTGAATTATTAATTCCATCACTATAAAAAAAGATATAATTATCCAAGTGATTTTTATGATTTTATTTCATCTATAAATTTTATAATCAGTATTTTATTAGTTATATGATATATTTTATTATAAATTTTTTATATCTTATTAATCATTATTTATTTATTTAGTGATATCTTTTTATTTGTTCTACCACTTATCAAGAGTTTGATATGACCTATTTTTTATCATCCCTATGGAATCTTTGAGAAAACTTTAAATAAATTTTGAGGATATCCTAAAAAGAATAATAATGGTCTAAATGAAATTAATAGAGTTAAAAAATAATTTTCATGACACAAATATATATATATATATATATATATATATTGACATCTAAGATTTCTAAACTATTGAATCCTATATAATGTGATATATGGTTTTCTCAACCCATATAGTAATGCATCTACCAGGTACTATATACTACATATGGGTTATGTACAATTTTTCTTTCAGGAAATTTAATATAATCCTTAGGAACAATATATATAAAAGGAAATATGTGGAAAAAATGATAAGTATGATTAAACCATAAGATATTATTTAAATAAATACAGAATATTATTTTTATATATTAATGGTGGATTTTGATATGATATCCAACTTATATGATGAAATTAAATTTATCTAATTGATTAGAAATAGAATATATATGGAGAAATAAAATATTTCTCAACCCCCATAATACATATAAGTATTTCATTATAATTTAATTAATGAGACTATTTTTTTTGAAAATTATATAAAAAATATATTATTGATGTTTTCTCAGGTTATGGCCAATATAAATTCAATTTTTTAGTCTTATATCAATAGAGAACATAGATATTCATTGTTCGACCACATTATAGGACAATAATAACCATCATTCAATGGATCTAGTAATCCATCAATAATCAAATATTCAGTCAAGTCCCTATTGAATATATTTCACACTATATGATATAGTAAAAGAGATATAGTTATCATGTAATATTATCATCTAAATAGATATTCTCATGAATGGTGGAAGTTTATTCAATAAACTAATTGTATTCTATGATAGAAAGTATTTATTATAATACTTTTATATTTATATTCATTAAAAATTCGATCCAAAAAATCATTTATTTGATCCGGGAAGAAAATTATTTAATCTAGCAAAAATGAGGAGATAAATGTGGTTGATTATAATGATGATAATAAAACTTAATCAAGAGAGTTTTTAGAATTTTTTTTATTGAAATACCAATGGGACCATTTTTTAATGTGATTAAATTAGTCCTCTAGTGGGAATTGTTCAGCCAAACCAATTCAGCATTAAAGCATTTAATATCATGTTCCATCATGATAGATATTGAATAATTGATGCCTTATTTGGTCAATATAATGAAATAAAATAAGTGGATGGTATAGTTCTATGTAAAAATAATTTTAGACTTGGGACAATGAAAGGGTATAAGTTAAAACTTATCATAAATATTGGGGGAAATAAAATGATAAATTCTATAAATGAGTTAATATTTCCTTAAAATATGTTAATATATTCGATGCCAAAATATGTCTCCAATATTAAATTAATCAATTATAATGAGATGGGTTTCTATTTCAATATGTTTTAAAATTGTCAGGTAGTTTTCTATTAGAAGAGTCCATAGGGGAATGATTGAACCTATGTTATTATAGTAGTTGAAAATAATATTCTAATAGAAATATTAATTTCTATGATTATAAAATATATTTTAGAAAATTCTTTGACTATTCATTCATTTAAATATTTAATTACATAATATTAATATTAAATAACAAATTACACAGTTATAAATGTTTTTTAAATTATTAAACATAGTATAATTAAAATTAGTAACAAGGATACTGACCACATTTTCTATTGATATTCATATATATATATATATATCAATTTTAAAATAAAAAATATTATAATCATGGTTGAATATGAAATAATATATTTTACTAATTAAATCTCAATTCAAAATGATGAATTTATTTCTTATATAAGAACATTAATTTTTGTTTATGAGTCTATAATCCATATTTTTTGTAGGCAATACATCTGCAACTATTCCTTTTGTGATTCAAACTATTAAATATAGCCTTTATAAAATATTTATATAATATGTGAAGAGACAAAATATTTTTATGGTTTATTCATCCATTAAATGGTGGATGTACATGTTGTTAAATAATAAAATGTGAACTAATGATAAAAACTAACCCAATATTATATGTATTAAAATAATGTATGAACTATCTTATATTTCAATGATTATATTGGTATTTCATTTTAATTATTTACAAAAAACATTTTACATATTAAATCATTAAAAATAGTTAAAACGTCCAATGAATTTCCATTTTTCACCAAAATCCATAATTTAAAATTTAATATCATATTTCATTATAAATATTTTCACATTATTTAGTAATATTTACAAAATATAATCATATTAAATGAAATAGTTTCTATTTATCTTTATGCAATGTGAAAATATTTGAATTTTTTAGGTGAGATATAAATTAACAATAATTGGTAAAATAATAAAGGCACCTTATAGTCTAATGAAATAAATGAAAACCAATGAATATTTGTACTTTTATCAAGTAATAAAAATTGGATCAAAATAAAAAAGTCATCATGAACCATAAAAAATAACCTGGTACCTAGATAATTGACCTCACTCTAGAATAGAATGATGGGAATTATCTATCCCCATATGGTGATGACAATCACATGGAATAATATATGATAAAAGGAGAATGATTTTGACAAAAAATAGTGATAGTTAAATGATTACATGTTCGTATTATTTACACCCTAGATGGTGAATGTACTAGAATATAAATCGGTATAACAAAAAAAATCTAATAAATTACTAATGATATAAGTTGAAACAAACATCATAATATGATTACAACAACCCATGGTCTAAAGTAATATGAACAACTACCATTACAAAATTGTACTTTCCCTTTTATCCTGCCTAGAATTTGAAAATATATACATTCCTTATTGAAAAGGGTCGGTGTGATCTATAATGCTTAATAAGCCCTCAACATGTGTCCCATAATCAATAAAATTACAATTTACTAATTATGTTGTCAACTAAAATAAGACAATGCAAGGACTATATAATTACATATATTAAAAAAAAACATACTTCCTTTAAAAAAATATAGTTGATATCTTCAAATTGTAGAAATACATGATTGAATGAGATTTTTATACAAAATAATGTATATAAATTATTTATCAAGAATAATGGTTTTCAAAAAATCAGTGACATTTATATCAAAGAAAAATCTCAGAGAAAAGAAACTACCATGTATGAAATCTAGGTGTTAATATTGTTTATCAGGTGATAGGATCATCACATATCTCATAGTGATCAGAGAACTAGTTAGGTTTGCACACACAAACTTAACATCAATATGGGAACCCATCAAGGGATGTGTACACCCCAATAGGGTAACCTGTTATGGGTAGTCAGGAAATTTTTTTTTAGTAACATTTATCATTGTGAATCAATTTATAGGGAGGAAAATTTCTAGGGTGCTTGTCCTATTTACCATTAAATACCCAACCAATCATTTTTTCCAAAAATAAATTAAATCATGAATCAATTATTTTTTATAAAATTTAAAGGAATTTGAAAATATTGAATTTTTAATATGCCTTTTACATTTAAAAAATCAATAGTCTTGTCATCACATCATTTCATTTCATATCAATCTTCAATTTAAGCATTAAAAATAATAATTCTAAAATAAATTAATCAAAACTATTTACAAATTAAGACATTAATTTTAATAAATCCACACCACAATTTTAATTCCATCAAAATTGTGGTTTTTAGCAATTTTATATATCATTAAATTCAAGAATAAAATCATCATAATTTAATGTTTTTAATACTTAATACTTTATTTCAATTTAATGTAGTTATTAAAATTTCCAATTATAGGGAGAGGATTATGAAATCATTAAAATATTTTCAAATATCAAGAATCAATGTAATGATATTTTGAGAAGAATAATGAAGTCTTAATAGATCTAGAAACAAAAACCTATAAATTTAAGGACCTTACTTTTTCCTTTTAAGACTATTGAATATTTCTACATATATTTCAGTAGCTAGGCACTATGACTGCATGCAATTACGAGCGTAGTGTACCATGATTAAATTATCCAAAAATATTAAATATATTTTATACTATGTGAACGATTGAAATTTGATAACCTTAAAATAGTATCTTGGATCAGAAATTTGAGGTCCTGGTTGATTGTTGAATGCGGCATTTTACCTAGGAAAGACATAATATTTGTCTACAAGAGACTTCTGTGGGAAAAGACACCCAAGGGAAAAATGACAAATAAAATAAATAAATTTAATTATTTTCCCTCAAATGATGAGTCAAATAACTATTGATCAGAAAATTAGATTGGAAATCCATCACCGCCCTTGGGTTCAGAGTGGGATGTTTTTCCTAACTGCGATAAGAATAGGGGGAGTAGGAATTTCAAATTTCACACCGAGCATGTCTTCTATAAATATATTTTCAGGGAATTAGAATTATGGATAACCCATTCATAAATTTATCTCTTTAATAAGTCTATATCTCTCATCTCCCTCTCATTATTTCTTCAAAAAATGAAGAACTGATCATTTTTGGATCGAAGCATATTTTGGGAGAACACGTTGGCGACATTGATCAGATCATTTTGATAAAGGATTTGATTCCATAAGACCGTAAATTTGGATTATAACAAATTTTATCATTGATAAAAATGTTTCAACATTTATATTATTGTTGTCAGTGGAAGAACTATCAAAAATTATGATTCATGCTTAGGTCTTCTTTATTATTGACATTATTCATCGTTCTTTGTGGAGTTCATCGTAAATTTTATTCGACGTGAAAAAACATAAATAGATCATCCAGAAGGGGATGAAGATTTGAATATATCATACCAAATATTCTGAAACCGGTAGGGAAATAATATTTGAGTGATCAGCGTGGAAAAGGTGGCCCATGGAAGGGGCCACCAGAGTGGAATGACTAACAGTGCCCTAGGGCGGGGACTATAAGTTGAGCATGATGGAGGGGAGCTAAGGTGGCGATGGTGCGTAGGTCAAAGGAACTTTTGATAGCATGGCGGTGTAGAATGTCTGATTGGGATGGTAATGTTGTAGGTAGTGCATTGCTGTTGTGGTGTCGCTGAAGTAGAACTATGTCGGGGTAGGCCGAAATTTGACGGCACTGGTGGAGAACGGGGTCATGGGCGGCGAGGCGGCTCGCGGTAAGTTTGGTGCTACGAGGTGGAAACCGAGGGGCGGTGACCCACACAACGTTGTTATACAACATTGATGCATTTAAAGGTGAGGAGGACTAGATGCTCATCTAGTTGGTTTTGGCATTTGGGTCATAGGCCATGAAGATGGACTGGGTAGACCAGTCTACTTTTGCCTGTATGGGCCAGATTTGGCATGGGCCTTTAAAATTCCTATAGCTTTTGGTAAGGGCCTCTGATTCACACGATGGCAATGGAAACACTATACAATAGTGAATCTAGAATATCTTAGGTTGTTTTGGGAATTTTAAATTCCAACCTCAAATATGGGTGGGGCAAAAGACTGGATTTATAAATAATAAATTATTTATAATTATTCATGGAGCCTTCTTCCAAACATAGCACCTACATCCAAATTCTGATTGATGTGTCTTCTACATCCACATATCCCTATTATTGAGATATATATTTTGATACAGTTTCAGGAATTTTAATACTAGGATTCATTTCTAGGATGCAAAAAACGCATATGTTTAATAATATTTAAGTATTTATTTTTATTTAGAAATTATTAACCAGAATTTTATTAATGGAATGTCTGTTTGACATGCCATTAGCGGAGGAATGAATGTATCCCATTGAAGATTATTTCTAAAGAAATTCTATTAATCTATCCTGAAGCCATGGTATGATCCCCACAAGGCCCTATTCACATGTGTTGCGGTAAAATGTACCTTTTTCACCAGTTACCAATTTTGGTCAACTGAGTAGTCCTTTCCGTAAGCTATTTCATGAAGATCACAATGAAATGATCCATATATTCTATTTCAAGATAAATTCATGGGTTTCACTTGCAACATTTTACAAGAAATTAAGTGACATTCTTCTTTTCCTTTAGATGTCTGTTTCGTGAAAATAAGTAGCGATCTTACGTATTTTTCTACAAGGATCACAATTGTGCGATACACATGAACATATAAAACATTTTTAATGATCTCATTATATATAGAAACATGAAAAAAATATCATTGGACGATCCATTTGACGAGATTGAAGAGAACCCACATCATGGGTTAGCATCAACTCTTGTTAGAACAAATAATATGTAGGAATATATGTTGTCAATTGTTCTTTGATATTTAGGAGGTGGGTAAGTGAAGTTATTTTTTCGAACCTCTAGATTAATGATGACTGCAGTGTGGTCATCAGACTTCTTAAAATAATTTTTTTTTCCTTTAGGAGTTTTATGACATGACAAGGGATTTTTATCCGCAGTTTAGTACATGAGAATGGTTTGGTATGCAGCCTGGCAATGAGGTGGGGTCACAAATCATGTGGTACCCAAACACCATTTACTACATTATGAATCTTATGTCTCTCAATTATTGTTTTTTTGGACTCATATTTTAGAATTATTGTGGCCTATCATAAGAGTTTTTTCTGTATATAATGCGATGGTTCCCTTCTTGGTGGCTTACAAGTAAAGATGAGATATGTACCTGGTGTGAATAATTTCAAGGGTGCTACCTGATAAATGTAGTGGTGTTCTTTTTAGATATGTACCATTCATTAGGGATGAAAAAATGGTAGCCTCTATGAATTATATCAAAGTGGAATCCCTTAATGCATTATAGCATGGGTAGCCTCTTTGACTTATATCAAAGTGGAATCCCCCTAGAACATTAGGGTGTGGGTAGCCACTATGACTTCTATTAGAGTAGAACCCCACTAATTAATTTAGTTGTGTGTATCATATAACACTTCAATTAGTGTGAAATAACCTTGACCTATCAGGGAATGGGTATCCTCTGTGACTTCAATCAGATTGGAATCCCCCTGATGCATCGAGAAGTAGGTAGTCTATGTGACTACTATGAGAGTGGAATCCCCCTACCATAAAATGGTGTGGGTATCCTATACACTACGTATATTGCTCATTAATTGATCCTTTTGATATTTTGTATTGGTCATACCATTAGACTCTCAGTAAATAGGGACTCTTTTCCAACCTTGATGCTTCGTTGTGATGTGATCTAAAACCATGAGGTAGGGACATTTCCATCTAATGAGGATGGAATCACTATGCGGTGATTGATTTCCTTTGACATGGTGTTCAAAGAGGACATGTGGGATGATAGGAATCAATGGGTTCTTGTGTAATTATTTCTAACTCCCTTTCATAAGTTTTTCTGTGATATGGAGATCCCCTTACTCCCATGGTTGGGTTTCATTGTTTGGAATAAATATATATAATTATATTCTATTTATAGTACCAACTACCTGGGTTTTGGTTAATATCCTTCTATGAGAATCGAAGACACATGAGATATGTCACGTTATTTAAATTCCTATCTTTTTTAGGTCGCAAAATTCTACTCTAATGCTATTGGTAGTGATGACTCACTGAGAAGGTTAACTTATAACTGTTTATAGCTCCTTGTATTTGGAAGATCTTACATCACTCTTTTATTGGATTGGGCTACAATCATTTACTACATTCTTTTACAATACCATGTTCTATCTACTAACCCCCTCTTCCTTGACTCTCTTGATGCTCCCTTGATCCTTCAGATCATCCAACAGATTATTTTATACTCACCCCAATGTGGGATTATCCCGCACTTGAGGTTCCCTTGCATACGATAGACAAGCTGATCATAACTTTATAGAAACAATGATGTATGCACCATTTATGATTGAGTCAATGATTTTACTTCTTGATTCAAACCCCCGTTATTATTTTTGATATATATATATACTAATCTGACTATAGTAATCATTGATAATATTCAGTATGTCTCCACAATGATAGCTAGTCATGATACTAGATCAGGTTCATAATTAAGATTATGTGACTGACGAGGCCATAGTCTAAGACCAATCATCTGATCCCTTTCCTCTATATGGGATGGTAGAAACACCTCCATATTTTTAGTAGCGGATAGCCCCAGAAAAGAGAGATAAGTATTTGCGTAGAGTTATATATTTTCATGAGTTCATGTGATAGAGATCACTATGGTTTTGTAGTGAGATTGACCCTCGTATTTAAGCTGTATTCATAGAGTTTTTGGTCCACATATTTTGGATTTCATGGACACTAATTGATCAGATAGTGGATTTAGCTACCAATAGTTTCCAAGGAGTTGGTGAATTTTAGGGGATCTTGGATATATAGATTAAGGATGAGTTAGAACTATCATGGGATGACTTCTAGAAACTATTTTGTGATGAGTAATACCACTCTTTCTTTCACTGCATATGATTTTAGGAGCTCCCCTAGTTCATGAAAGGTTTAATGATAGTGGTTGAGTAAACAAAAATGTTCAAAGACCATATGCGCTACTCTCTAAAATTGATCTATTACAGTTACTTCTATGCAAGTTAGTTTATACAGAGACACTATATAGATATCTAGGCTTTTATATTACCCTTGTTCATCCACACCTATACCAGGCTATAGAAGAAGGTAGTGTTGATAGAGATCTTTTTGTTAGAGAGATTAAATACAACTAGTTCTAATAGTGAGCGCAACAGATCTGAGATGTCTGTTGCTGCAAGCAAACACCAGTAAAAAAATCTCCAAATAAGAGGTATCTCCATAATCAGTATCACAAACATTTTTGATTGGGGATGAAGTAGTTAAAATGACTTGGATAACATGGGGAGTGAAAGTGCTATGCTTGGGATGGACAAGGATAGATAGAATGAGACTGCCTGACCAGACGTGCTGAAAACACTAGCCATGCAGTTTGTGGGACACCATAGTAGAGACAATGACGTGATAAGGGAGGTCCCTAGGGATGTGGTTTTGGCTGAGGAGTATGAGAATCTGGAGGTGGGGACAACTTTATGTGGTCATTCCACAACTCCCAGGAAACAAACTTCTTTCTTAGGGTGCGAACAACATAGACCTTGAACAATTGTGAGTCTTGGGTTACAACAACTTTGAAAATCATGATACAATAAGAGGTAATATTTTTATATTTTATACTTTTGTAAATAACGAGTTAGGAATTTTGAAATGTACTCTTTTCTCCCTATTCTTTGGTTGAGGTTTTACTTGGGCGATGTGGGGTGATGATATAACCTTGTGTTGGTTTTTTTGATTTATCCTTGAATGTATGAGGAATAGGGGTCCTTCCACAATTGAGATGGGTTTTTTACATGAGAAAGACATTAAGGGAGAATCAGTGCCAACCAAATAAGATAATATCGAGATGTGGTGGAAGAGTCCCTCTAACTTGTGTGTTTTGGAAAAAGTTGTGCGACAGAGTTTCAGAGGAGGTCATATAATTTTTGGGTGAGTTTATGATTCATTACCTCTTATTGATCTTGATTCCACTAGTGGGATTAGAAAAGTTCCCATTATAGAGATTACTCTCATTCGAAGAGAAGAAATGATGCATGAGGTATTCCATGTGCTTTCTGTGTCTATCATTTTCTAGTTCTATATGTTCAAAAACCTACCCTATTAATTGGAACCTTCTTTTATCTATGAAATTTATTGATATTAATGTTATAAAGTACATGTTTAGTAACAGAGACCCCATGAGAAGAACTATGGGACTCACTACCAGGTGCTGATAGTGGTAGGCTTTGACCTTGAAAGGTTGTGATGTTGTTTGAACATCATGTAGGGATATTAATTAGTTGGAGTCCATAATCTAGGAATAGGAAATGTTTTAGTAGATGCCCTGAGTGGGAAGTCCCATTATAACCTAGAGTATGATTTTCAAATTTGATAACTTTCCCACCGCTGACCATGGAAGGGTATGAGGGTACAACTTTTCTTCCATCGATGGTGTGGACTACTTCTCTTCCTGATCATATAAAAGTGACTCGGTCTTGAGACATTGACGGTATAATATTGTGTGACTATATATCCATGGGAATTTCACCTAATGGATATTTTTAAAGAGGGAATCTTGAGACCATGTTCCAATTACAACTAGCTATTATAGTTGTAACATGGGAAGTAGAGGTTCGTTTGGGGAATTAAACTATTCCCAATGATTCCATGGGCCTTTTGTGACTGTTAAAAGAGATGGAAAGGTTGTGTACCACCCTTCCCAACACCAATATCTCTATTTGGAGCACGATGCCTCTCACGTGTCATAGTTGATGTGATACATTGATGTTCCAAATAAAATCATCGATGATAAATTATGATTTTAGGGTGGACCACCCCATTTTATTATGTACTGTAACATGATGGAATCTTCCAAGAGTTTCATTGGGAATATGAGAGGTAGACTGGGGATTAGTATCTCGATTTGTTTTTTTAGATTTTATTTTCAAGGAGAATATTTTTGATTGAGGGAATGATGTAAAGTCAAAGTTTTTCATGATTTTTAATATTTTGATATATATCTCAAGAGTTAGGCACTGAGATAGCTTGCAATTACGAGGCCTGATGTGCCTTGAATAAATATACTAAAATATCAAGTATATTTTATACTATTCACATGAAAGAAATGGGATACCTCACAAACTATATCCTGGATCAAAAATCTATGGCCACTGTTGAGTCTAGAATGTGGCGTTTACCATAGGTGGGGCATAACATTTGTCAGTGCAGGGTTTCTATTAGAAAATTCACCCAGGAAAAAATCATAAATAAAATAATTATATTTACTTATTTTACCTCGAATGAAGAGTAAAATAACATTTTATCAGAGTAACAGATGTCAAATATGAGGCCCAATTAGGTTAGGAATGTGATGTTCTTCCTAAACATGACATTAAAAGAGTGGGAATTGGATTTTCATATTCTACACAGAGTATGAATTCTGAAAAAATAAGTTCATGGAATTTGAACTAGGATTAACCATTAATTACCATTATCAATCCAAAAAGTATCACTCTATCATATCTCTCTCATATGTTCATTGATGAATCATGAATGGAGTTTTTGCAGATTGAATTAGAAGTGAAGTGAAGGTGTTGTTGATGTCGATCAGATCACTTCGATGTTTGATTTCATTCATTAGAACCATTGATTGGAGTTTTAATTAGAAATTCCGTCATAGATAAATTGAATCATCATTTTGATTATCATCTTCGATCGATACACTAACATGACCATCAATCCACTCTCGGATCCTGTTTATTTTTTAGTGTTTTATGTTCTTTTTTGTTGCGTTTTTTGTAATCATTATTCAACATGTCAAACCATCAACAAATCCTCGATAAGGGGATGTTTCTTTGAATATCCCATACCGATTATTTTGATACCTATCTCGGAATAATTTTCAGGGGATCGGTGTGGTCAAGATGGCCAGTAGAAGGGTCCATCAAAGTGAAACTGCCATCGATGACTGACTAAGGCCTAGGGAGGTGACTGGAATTTGAGCAAGATAGAGGGGTGTAGAACTTCTGAGGGAGTGTTAGTCGAATGGGTGCAGGACGGCCAGGAGGCAAGGTGGGTGTGACCAGGATAGTGATATTGAAGGAGATATAGTGCTTTTAGAACATACCTGGATAATGACTAGGTGGGGGAAGGCTGTAGTTGGAGGGAACTGGTAGTGCATTATGCCGCGGGCACTGAGGGGGCTTGTAGTCAGTCGGGTGCTAACAGGTGGCTACATGGGGATGATGACCCACATGACCCAGGTCTGCCATATAGATGTCAGGGAAAGTGTGGAGCACTATCCACATGTTTGGTCAATGTTTATAAGTGGGATTTAGGACATGCGAATGGATCGGGCTAGCCTATGTGGGGCAGACTGGCTGGATCGGGCCATTCTAGCCTATATAGGGCAGATTGGGCCCAAGCATTTCAAATTCCCATAGATTTTGGTACTATAATCTGATTCATGTTCCTTCTGTGAAAATAGGATCCTTGAGTCAATCTGGACCATTTGAGGTGATTTTTTCAATTTTAAACTTCATGCATGAATCTAGGTGGAACGAAATGCACCCTTTAATAATAATATATTATTTATTATTATTCATGGTTCGTTGTTTCAGATTTCTCACCAACATCCAAATTCTAGTTGATGCACTATCTACGGCCTCATATACTAATCTTCTTGAAGGATATATTGAGGCTGTTTTGGGACTTTTATGTCTAGGTTTCATGTATTGGTTTCATGAAACACTCTATTTTAATAATAATAATATATTTATTATTATTTTGAAATCTATTATCAAACCTATCTTTTAAACAGAAATTACTTTTGATACGTCATCCACTATGGAATAACTTTGATCAATCAGTGTACTATTTATGTCAAATTTTTGGGTTTTAAACTAATGTAATGGTATTGGACCCATGAGGTTCCATACGCAGGTGTTTTGGTGAAATGAATCTTTTTCACCCATTACCCATTTTAGAGAAAATATTAGTCAATTTTGTGTTTTAATTCATGAGGATCACAATAGCGTCATCCGTATATTTTGTTTTGGGATCAATTAGTGGTACCACATGCCTTTTTTCAAGTGAAATGGAGTGAAATACAACATTTCCCCCAGATGTTTATTTGGGGAAAATTAGTATTTGATATTATGTGTCTGTCTGCAAGGATCGCAATAGTGTAAAGTTTTTTTTAACTAAAAGAGCATTTTTGGTTTCATTAGATGTATAACAAGTAAATGAATATTAGTGGACGATCCTTTTGACATTTTTTAAGAGAAACAATGGCTTTTACCAGCTTCAACTCTTTTGATAGTAGAAATATCTATGAAGATATGTGGTTATATGTTCTGGGCCAGCGAGTCGGTGTATCTGTGAAGTTATGTTTTTAATCATCTGGATAAAAGAAGAGTGTCATGATCATATTGTCCATATAGAAATATTATTTTATCTAAGAGTTAGATATAATTTCTAGGGGTACTTATGCATAGTTTAGTACCCTAAAATGCTACGTTATACGACCATGTGATGATGCGGGTTCAGACGTTGTGTGGGTCACACATGTTCCATGTTCTACTTTACAAATCATCTCTCTCCCCAATATATATATATTGGTCACAGGTCCTGGAATTCATATAGAATATCCTAATTATTTTTTCTTGTCGAACATGGTGGTTCTCTTCTTAGTGACTTATGAGTTAGGATTCGAGATGAACATGATGTGATGATTATTTGGGGCGGCACCCAATTAATGGGGAAATGATTCTTTTCTGATAGGTACCATATATAAGAGAAGGCCATTGGGTAGCCTCTATTAATTTTATCATAATCGAATACACCTTACACATCAGGGCATGGGTAGCCACTATGAATTATATTAGAGTATATTCCTAGTAATACATCATGATGTAGGTATCCTCTGCAATTTCTATCTGAGTGGAATCCCCCTTCCGCATTAGGGAATCAGTGGCCTCTCTAACTTCCATGAGAGTGGAATCCCTCTGAGACAACATGGTATGTAATGCCTCTATAACTTTTATCTGAGTGGAATCCCCATGATGCATCAGGGAGTGGGTAGCCACTCTGACTTTTGTAAGGGTGGAACCCTTTAACATACTAGGGAGTGGTTATCCTCTACTTTAGTATTACACCTCGGCTATGAGGTATAAAAAAATTATATGGATAAAATTCCTTTGGAGTAATAATAATGAGGGACCATTTCCCCCCATGATGTATCCGTATGATTCAACCTATGATATTGAGGGTGTGACAGTGCCATCCAAAGAAGATAGTTTCAACGTGCGTTGATTGAGTCCCTTTGACTTGTAGTTTAGAGAAGACATGTGGGATTCTGGGATCCAATGGTTACTTCTAGAACTGTTTGATACTCACTTTACTAGGATGATCTAAGAGATGAGGATCCCCTTACTCTCCTATTTAGGTTTATTTACTGAGCATATATATATATATATATATTCTATTTTAGTACCCACTCCATGGTTTTTGGTTACTCTCCTTTCTAGAGTGGTGAAGATGGATGTGGTATGCCACATGATTTCTATGTATATCTTCTCATGGTTTGATGAGTCTACACATCTGTTATAGGTATTTATGACTTGATAAAAATATCATCATCTCTTCGTTTCAAAATCCTTGTGTTTGGATGATCCTACTTCACTCACTTGTTGGGTTGATCATCAATTATTTGTTATACTATTGTATTGTTCATTATTATATCCACATATCCCCTCATTAGTAGATCTCTTTCTACAACCTGGAGCCTTCAGGGAATCATTCTGATTATTTATATACTCACCCCATAATCGGAGTTTCCCACACTTGGAATAACCTTTTAGATGATATAATAGAATATTGTGATATTAGAAGAGCTAGGGATACAAGGTGATTGGACCATGTTTAGTGGACATGACATGGGATTCAGGAGAGGGGCTCTCTAATATGTTTTACCTTTCCACCTATCGCTGGGATTTGGGAAATTTCTAGCTGAGCATGTATTTTTACCCTTTACGTTAGAGTTTTCTTTTCGATTATTATACTTTTTAGAGGTCGATGCATGTGTGTTTTGTTCACATTTTATAGATGTTTTTTATCTTTTCTTCCATTATCTATGAACATTTTCATTGATTTGAGTGTGTGTGGCTATACACGTACGTAGAATAAGGAGTCCCTGAGTATTTTATGCCTCTGGTTCTTATTTCTAGCCCCTAGCCTCGGGAGGCATGTTCGGTGTAGTTGCGGCTCGATCCCTGTCATGGATACAACCATGAAAAAAATATTCTATTAAACTATGTTTAGTTCAATGAAATATATTATAGTCCATAAAACTCTTATGAGGATGGGATTAGAAATAAGAATAAACTAAAACAGAGAAGATGCACATAAATTAGAATGATAGAATCTTCCAAAGACACTATGATTCATCAAAGAGAGGTTTGGAGAAAATAAAATACATGATGATAGATATTTCAAAGTCGATGATTTAAAATTATTGTAAAATAAGGATATTATAGATTGTAAATGGTGTATTATGATATTTTAAAGTAGTTTTCATATTAAAAAAACCTATGCACATAATTTCTGGGAGGGGACAGAAGAGTTTGACAAAATATGAATCCTAACCATTCACCCCTTCTAGGAAAATTATAAATTTCAAATAGTTTCAACTTTGAGGGGTTATAAATTTTCTAACTATTTTCCAACATTGAAATAAATCACAATCCCTTGTTTAATGGTTTTCACTAGTTTGATGAATAAATTTGGGAAACCATGTTTCGGCCAAGAACGACCTAGAAAACATCCAAAATTAACCAAATTTCACCACAAAAAAACTGATATGAACACCATAAAAACAGTGATAAATATAGTGGTATAAAATTACTAGAGATTGTTAATCGGATGTCAAACCCACTTCTTTATAGAATTATTATATTTTGGAAATCATATTAAGAAGTTTCCATATCCATGATATATGACCACCTCTCTATCATCAGCGCATCATACTCCCATGTATCATGGGAATTAGAACCATACTTCCACATCATATGTATCAATGGTAGTATCCTACTGTAATGTAAATTATTATTAAAATCAACAATCCTTACTATATTCTCAGTTACAGAAAAATCATGATGAAAATCATTATACTCATAGCTCATTGGCAGAGAAGGGTTTGAATGGAACATTAAATATTTTGAAACAAGGAAAACCTTATTTATATACGTGAATTTTAGTGAGAGTGGTAAATTGAATTCCACATTACAAAAATTCTCAAAAATCACAAATATTCCCACAACATTTGAACCATGATTCACTTCCATCCCTATCTGTTAGTGACCTAACTGAGGTGAAGCTCTCAAAAACACCTAGTCAATAACATAGAACTGAAATGCTCAATGACGATGATAACAATATCATTTATGTATCCTATATATAGTCAACTCTATTTTATGAGTAATCCTAATAATTTATATTTTTGCTTGAACCAAATTCATTCCATCTATGGAATTTTAACAAATATCTTACCAGTATAGTGGATATTAAGGGGCCCATACATACAGGGCCTCAAAGGAGAAATTATAATCATATATTGGCATCTATTGTTATAAGTGAACCATAATAGTCCCAAATGGTCATCCACCTCTCCATTAATTTAATAAACACAATCATTTATCATATCTTCAATAATCTTTGTAGCCCTCTTCCTCTACCCATCATTATATGAATGGTATGTCGCACTGAAACAAACTTGAGATCTCATCGCCTCCTAAAGTCATCTCTATAATTGAGAGTTAAAAATGGAATCATAATCATGGATTATATCATGTGGAACTCTATACAAGTGGATAATCTCTTATACATAAATATATATCCCAACAACTTAGCATTGGTTTTGTATGAAATTGGTATGGCGGGAACCAATTTTTTCAACCTTTCAATAAAAACTCATATAACATTGTTCTCTTTTTGGGAAAGAGAAAAACCAACCCACATTTATATATAAATTCCCCCCACATACATGTCTGTTGTGTATGTGACTGAAGAAAATTAGAAGGAATGTGGTGAATTTCCTTGACCAATTGGAATATTTAATAATTCGGGACAAATAGAAAAATATATCATCTCAGACAAGGACACTAATACCATCACATCATGCAATTTTTTGGGCTTCTATAGGCATATCATAATGGTAATTATGGACACCCACATTGTATCATTTTTTAGTGGATAATGTATAACACTTCAGTTATAGAAATGGGGGGCACTCTCTATGAAAAATGACCCCTTAGTATTGGTCTCACCACTATAATGTGATTTTTTAACACTATGAAATTCATTACCAAGGTTATTATCTTGAATGATCACTATTATAAAAGTTTGGAGAAATGTAATACCTTGTAAGAACATACCATCCAATTTTTCTTGATATCTTACATGTATGTTTTCTAAAAGAGATGCCATGTTCTGGAAATACAATTATTCATTCATGACATAGGTAGTAAGATTCCTAATCACGGTATCAGGTATGAAATTCCAATTCACTAGTGTATAACATGTTTTTAAATCCAATTATTCTAGGTATTACACCGAATTCCCTTAATATAGATTCAAATCATTTTTATATAATATATAAATCATGATCTTGTAGTCATAATACATGGTAAACGTTTCTATAAAAGTTAAATATGAAAACAGTTTTGATATTGAATCATGGAAGTGTGTTCAGGTGATGGATAAGATTATTATTATCATGTACCATAACCTATCAAGAACCATATGCTACAATGTGAACACTTTTCACATGAAAACATCCCAAAACTGATCATAATGAGTCACAAAAGGCATCAAATCCAAGACTTCCATCTAGAATAGAAATAACTAATTCATAAGTCAAAATACATTTCATTGTATCAATATAACTATAATATTTTTCACCCCAAGAGAAATTACCCCTTCCATGTAGGATTGGTCCTTTAAGATGTAAAAAATGAAAAATCATTAACAAACTTGAGATAATTCCATATTAAAACCAAGAAAAATCGAATCTCAATAACACAATGTGATTTCCTCTATGTCATAACAGATTTTAACATATTATACTCAATTATAATTAATTTTTCTAAGACTTCACTTCCCAAGAAATTATTTTCTATAATCTAGAAAGAACATTTCAATATCTTGGAATAGAGTTGGTAATTTCTCAACAAGTCCAGAATTTCCCTCATATGACACAAATGTACCACTTTGAGCTTAAAGTAATCTTGGAATTCATCCATAATGATCACCATGAATGCATTAATATAATCATGGAAGACCATGTTCACCAAATCCATAAAAGTTTTAGGAGAATTGGTTAGGAAAAATTGAATAACATGATAATAATAATTTATAGTTATTCATTAGAATGTGGTTTTATGAATTACATATTCATTTATTCTTTGCTGATGATAATAGGATAAAAGAAAAAACATCAAGAACCACTTAACCCCTTGAAACTATTAATGTAGATAATATATATGTGGAAATTGATACTTTATCTTCATGTATCTCAATTGATTTTTCGTTAATTAATTTATAGTAGAAGTGTTCCATAAATTTTCCTTGAAAACCGAATAAGTTACGCCTTGGTTCACATACTAATGTGTATAAATCCATTATCCATGAGATTATCCAAATGATTCTTCCAATATTTCTTCACATCTGGTGTCATACTATAAGAAAGAATATATAGTTATTTTGTACTTGTAATTAAACCAATAGAATGATCTACCATTTTTAGAGATGGAATTCTTGTTAAATCATATGTAAATTCATATGGAAATTCATTGAAACCCAGAGGGGGATCATAACTCGGATATTAATGGTCAAATTATTTTGAAAAAATCAATATTAATTTATCTAAGGCTAGATAATATGTTTATTTATCTAATGGAAATCTAGTCCCATTCTTCCCGAAAGATATGGCCCACCCCAGGGATTGTGGCTATGGTACCAAATCAATGATAGTGGTCAACTATGTCCTTATTATAAATGAGAAAATATATCATAATAATGAAATCATGAGGGTTGATTTTGAAAACTAGAAAATACCACGAATGATCGATCTTTGATAAATAGATAAAACACCATGAGAAATGTAGACAATACTCCCACTTTATTAAGAGGGGCGTTTTAATGCCTTTTACAAAGGAAAAATATCATTTTATTTGTTTTGTATGTTTATGGAATAGTTTTATATAAATTAGTGAGATGGATGAGTATAAAAAATTAACTTATAATGATGAAATAGTAATGGTATCTCTCCTAGTCATTAGGCGTATAACTTCTTCCTTTGGATACTCTTCCAAATAGTTACGAAGCATTATTCTGGATGCCTTTGGATTGAACCAATTAGATCATAAATATTTTTATTTGACTTTCATATATGTAGTTGAGAATTACCCCCTCCTTTAAATATTGTTGAAAAGAAAAACAATAATTGATGTAGGTTTCCTGAATAACCACATGAACCAATGATAAGGGGATCCAAAGTACAAGCATATCTCAATTGGATAAACATTAAAAATCGAACTTTGTCAATGGCCCTATTCCATATAATTATGTAAAATTTGAGTAAACCATTTGGCGAGAACCACCATTAGGCTCATCATACATTATCTTCCTATTAAGTGAAATAATATAAGTACTAATGATAGAAAAATGAACTCCAAGAAAAACTAACTTACTAGTCATCTAATGATCACACATTAATTCCTTATCAATCACGAAAATAGAAAAAGTGAAAATTAGTGAGAAAATATGATAATGAATATTAGGTATCATACCAATCATGAACTGATATGTTTTTGTCTTCTCTTAGGATACAATCTCAGGTGAAAACAATAATGAATCGTAAAAGTGGTTCAAATATTTCATCACAGTCTTGATAGACTATTAATTTTTTTAAAAATTGATAGACATAGCTACCATTATAGACACATGATATAACATATTGGGGAATATAACACTAAATTTTATCCCTGATAAAAACATGTGCAACCATTAAACCACATCTGAGCCCCACCATCTCATGTTAGGTCCTTCTAATATAAAGTTGTATCATATCACCTTTATTAAATTAGGAATTTATTTGAAAAAAAATAAAATCTACATCTTTATATACCAATGATTTCCTCTTGAGGATAATTATATACCTTGAATAATGGTTTCCTATTGTGAAATAACACATATGAAAAATTTCTTTATTCATAACTATGAGGTTTTAAATATAGATCATGTATAGGAATTAGTGAAGGTGTCTATCCCAGAGCATTGAAAAAATACTCTATAATCCCAACAATGATCCACACCTCAAGATGATATGCTAACTATTTTTAATTAGAGGATTAATCCTAGGGAATATTCACACATATTCATAGAGGCATAATTCTAAAAAACATCATAAAAAGTATTGAATGCATTTTAAAAATTACTTAGATCAACAACTCAGACCTGACCAATGTGAAATCTAGTCACCTTAGCTAAGAAAAAAGGATTTATATTTCAACCTATACAAATATGAAGCATGGAAAAAGGAAATAATTGGTTAAAATTATTCGTCATGATTCCATTCCCACACATGGTGAAAAATGATTCATTACATTGAGAACTAAAATATACATGAAATATATATTAACATATATACATAAATCTCGGAAAGATGATAAAACAACATCTCTGATACCAATTTATCAAAAAACTGTCCAAATACGATTGTACCTGGATAACCATTCCCACACAGGCTATGAATGAAGCCCATTCCTAACCCCCATGAGTTAGTGAAAAGCACCTGACATCATAAAAGATACAATAAAGAACAAATTTTAAAAAAATAGAGAGACATTAACGATTACAAGTCATAATTATGAACACCAAAAAGGGAGAATGTCCCAAAAACCAAATTTGTATAATAAAAATGTAATGCAGTAAAACATATAACTACTCAACAGAAAGGAAGGAATCCCAAGACAACAGACACGTCGCATTGTAGCTATGATCAGGAACATCAACTACCTCCACTAGTTTCACTTTTCTCATACATGCCATAACAATATCTTCAAAATCATGAATTGAATTATAGGATATGATCTATAAATATTAATACAGTATAAAAATAATTCCATATTCAATATCATAATAATTTAACATTTTTTTATATAATATATTGAAATAAATAGAATATAAATTCATTTATAATCTTTAATAAAAACATTATTTCTTTTAAAAATGATAACATAAATCAAGAAACAACATTCACACAATATAAAATTATAATTATAATTTTTTTTCATATAATTCATTTAGAATTAATAAATATGTTAAAAATTTAATGACATTGTTAACATGTAAAACAATCCATATGAAATAAATAGCCTTGTATAATTTCCATGTGGTAATCTAGTATATTATTTAACATCATCTTCATATGTAAATAGGGATCACATCTCCAATTAGGCATGCACAAAAAAAATACACCGAAATAGGGGAACACATAACAGGATGTCCACAACCCAATAGGGGAACACATTATGGATAGTATTTTTGATGTTTTTACTGACACTGTTATCATAAATCCATTTCTATGGAGTAATTGTCTTATAATTACAATACCACTTACCACTAACAACACATTCTAACATTTTCTTTAACAGTCAACAAAATTTACTATCAATCAATCTTATTTTGAAGAAATAAAATAGGCCAATTTCAATAATAAAAATTCCTTATCTATTTAAAAACCATATCATAAGTTTTCATCATTTTATGCCATTTAAAATCATATTTCAATTTTATTAATTTTCTCGAAATAAAAATCAAATAAATATGTCATAATTAATTCCAAATAAAGACAAGTATTATATTAAATCAACCCCACAATTTCAATTCCATCGAAATGGTTTTTTTATTAATTTCTATACCCCTACCCACTAAATAACAAGAATATATATTTAAATCAATTAAAAACTCATTAAAATTTAATCAACCAATTTAGTTGTTCTGTTTATGGGAATATAATCATGGAGCAACCTAATATTAATCATGGATCATGAAAGAATACCCCCAATTGGAATAATTAATAATGAATAAACACAACAGATATATAGAATGATATTTATGAAACAAATATCCAATTAAATATGTTTAGATCAATAAAATACAACTTAATAAATGAAAACGTTCATTATGAAGGTAGGAAACATTATATTAATCTAAATGTGAGAATATATACTTACCATAGAATGATAGAATCATACACCATCACATTGATTAACTATTGTAGGGTTTTGGAGGATACAAAATAACCTATATAGATCCTTCCTAGCATAGGAATTCATGTATGTTTGGAGTGAGGATATTAAGTAACATAAATAGGGCTCATGATTTTTTTTAAAAAAATGTAAATAAAAAAACCCGCGTGCACAGATTATTATAGATGGCTGCACAATTAGATTATTTTTCACCCTAACCACACTCCCTCATTGGACTCCCTATCCCTGGTTCACAGTTTCTTCTAGTTGGGAATATGTGTTTTAAATTTATGCTTCAACCATACAAACCCACACTATATAGGGCTTCACAATATTCTCTAGGGGCATACAGTTATGGGAAACCATGTTTTAATTGTGCAAACCCTGAAAAACTCCAGAATTTTCCCAAATTTCACTGAAATAAACATGAGACAATCACTAACCAAAGCATGATCAAAATAAGTGAGGAATAGTAACTGAAATCAAGACATTGGATTTGAAAAACTTACTCAGGAAGACAATTTTTCCATAAATGATTTCATAAACCATTTGATGACTATATATTAATTTACAAACCATAATTCATGTGGTATTCATTGAAAATACTGTACGAATTCTTTGAAAACAATCTTTTATCCTATATAATTTCACGTAAACTCGATTAAATCATAAGATCATTTATTTTCATACGAAACCATGTTATTTTGAAAAAAAATCCCTGAAAAAAATCCTATTATGTATCAATTAATAATTTTAAAAAATCACCTAAATAATATAAATTTGTTTTATAATGATTAAATTCATAAAATTTAATATTACAATATTTACATGAACTCCACAATCCAAGAAATAATATATTATAGATTTGGAGAATTATAAATTTATTATCTTATTTTTATCATGGAACCTAATGATTCACTATAGGTATATAACTATCCCCACCTATCGCTTATTATGTCTGACACATTCTTTATTCAAATAAATCGATAGAAATACATTAGAAAATAATTATAAAAAGTCCTATTAAAAATCAGTCTAAAAAATGAAAATATTTTTTCATTTCAAAACATAAAAAAATATAAGAAATCTCTATGTAGATAAATAAAGTGAATGAATTTTTTAATTTCTATCACTTTTTAAGTATAATAATCTATTAAAGAATTTATAAATAGATGATAATAACCGTTAAAAGTAAATTCAGTCATGTCATTGAACACATGATAAAACATTCATTTTCATTTGATAAAAATATTAAATCAAAATTCCAAATAAATAAGGATAAAATGATTTCATTTGAATGTAAACAAGGCAATGTGGATATAATTATTAAATATAGTGAATATTTTGGATTTTGAGAAAATCTATTTGCACTGTATATGATCATACAATATTTCCTTTTACACTTTTGTAAAAAATCCCAACAGACTTGTTAAAAAAGATTAAGGTATAAAATTAATTTTTATAATTTTAATTGATGTTAACATATTTTTTAAAACAAATATAAATTATATTTTTGTCATGGAAAATAAAATTTCTATTGTTAATTTAAGGAACATGCACACGGGAGAATAATTTATCTATTCCAAAGGAAAACATATGGCCATTTTTTCTAAATAAATCTTCTATGATTATTTATGTTCCAAATTGAGAAAAAGATAGTTAAACCATGAAAACAATATAAATATATTTTGGAAAATATAAGTAATTTTTATTAAATAAGAAATATTATATAATTTCCACAATTTTTATTTAAACATAATGAACCTATTAAAAAATGATGTTACAATAAATAATTTCTAATTTGGTAAATTTTGAATAGAATGTATAATGAATGAGTAAAATCGAAAAAGTTATTAAAATATTGTAATATTAGAAATTATAAAATAAAATTTATCAATATGGTTGAATATACAACAAATTTTGTAAAACATAACTCAAATATGGGATGTGTCACATCTAATAGGAATTTATATGATAAATACACAAGATGAAGTCCTAATTCATTTCATATATTCTCTTATTGTTGAAAAAAAAGTATATTTTTTCCAAAAAAAAATATTTATTTTCATTAAATTATCGTCATTAATTTAATTTATTATTTTAAATACTTATTTTTTTATATATCATTTATTTTTACATTAATCAATATGATGGTGTTTTGTTTATAACCCCAAAATAACATCAGTAGGTTGGCCATGATTAAAGGGTTATGAATGCATAACCTCATGAATATTAATAATTTAATATAAATTAATTTTAAATATTATATATGATAAATTATTACTTAAAATAAAATTAGTATATTATAAAATAATCATATTACATCATGGAGGTTTTTGTCCACATAAACACAACATCTACATTATAATTTTTCAATAGATTTATAGGAAAGAAGTTAATTTATATCAACTAATTTATGAATCATAATAATGTGAATAATATTATATAAATTCATTAAATACCTCATAATAACATTCATTTGAATGTATATATGAAAAAGGAAAATCATCACTTTATAGTGGTGGTATTCAACACATATGCATGAGTGAAGTTCTAATTTCCCATAAGATGAAATCATGATGATGAAGGGTTACTATATAATAATAATTAAATTCATTTGTATATATTGTGGTAAATTTATCATATAATATGGGTCATAAAATATTATGAAACATTTATCATTTCATTATTATAATAAATGAGTTGAAGGATAGGGAAGATGAAATAATCCAAAAAGCACTATGTTATAAGCTATACCTCTTCTTTGAAAACAAATCCATTTAAATAAAAAAAAATCCTTAGAAAATATATTTTTTGTGAATCTATATCCTTTAAGAAGTTTTATGTATGTTTTGGAATTATTTTGGTGGATTATGATCAATCCTAAAGTATTGAGTGTTTTTACTATGAGAGGATAACACAAGTGAGGTTATTGGAATTCATGAATATACATGAAATATTAATATCTAAAATATGTTTAACTCATGATAAATGGATCTTGAGTTCCATTTATTTTATTTAATTAATTTTATAGTAATAATAGGTCCATATAATAAAATATTGGCCTAATTTTGTTCAATTTTGTATCTTATCTCTTAGTTTGACATGTATTTCAACCCTTTTAAGCATAACTATGATAAAAAATTCATTCTCTAAGGAAGATGAATGTAATTTTCAAAATTCCTTTTATACCATAGAATGAAAATTCATTATAACCTAGAATATATTTCAGCCTATTTATTAATTTTTATATATTATTGATTTTATAATTATGTAAAATTAATTTGAATAATTTTAATAAATTTAAAATCTGTTTACAAATTTCTTAAATCAATATTCATTTGAGGAATAAATATAAAATTATAAATTCAATATGTACAATTTTTCAAAAATCAACTGATTATATGTATCCTTATATTTTATGGGAGACTATTATTCACCCAAAAATATTACACTTGGTGTACTATAAATCATTTAATTTACTTTACTACATATTTCAGAAATGGTGCATCAATGTTGTTTAAATGGGTAATGTAATTATACTATTAGTAAATATTAATAATTAAATAATACCATAAATATTTTTCATTATTTATCAATTTTATCATCTATATCTATAAATATATCCCTTTTATCTATACCAATATCATGGAAACATAAAAAGTGATACAGAGTAGTGTTTTTAATTACACTTTACATAAAATAAGGTAGATATAATATTCAAAATAAAGATTCTTAAAAATTCCTCATGAATAAAGTGATGAAATTTTTTTAATGAAATAATCAAATAAAATATGATTAATAAACGTTTTTAGATATTTCATTCATTATCTCGAATTTCAATAATGATTCATTAACATTTACCATTATTATGGTGACAAAATATAATGAGGATTACTATTCATTACAAGTAAAAATGAATTGAATGTGGTTACATAAATTGAATAATCTAATACCAAATATAAAGAAAATATTCTATGAAATAATTTCTATATATGAAAAAAAATAATTTTTATATATGTGATCAAAATGAAACAATAAAACATTTTTTGAAAAAACACAATTTTCCATAAAAAAAATTACTTTATATTACAATTATGGAAAATTTCCAATCTTATGTCTTTAACTGGTTTTTAATTATAAAAAATAATATCTTTTATCATTAATAAAATTTAAAAACCATATGTATCATTGAAATTTTATTATGTAAATGTAGTAAAATGTTTTTTTTATAAAATATGTTTTTTCACAATTTATCCAATATAAAAATTTCGTAAAAAATAAAAAAAAATTATCTACAATTTTTTTACATGATTATTTCATAAATTATTTATATTTTCTCAAATAAATTTACTAACTGTAGATGAAATTAATAATGAATTATGAGTAAAGAAATTAATTTTGATAATAATATATTGGTAATGTATAAAATGAATATTTAAATATAACTTTCTAAGTAACCACCAATAGTTTAACGTTAATTTATTTTATTAAATATATGATATATATATTTCATTAAATTCGGTCATATTTATATTGATTAGTTTAATTATTTTTAATAATAATACACTGTTTATAAAAAATTTATAAAATTGTCTCCTCTAATGTATAAGATGTTATTTAAATTTCTGTCATATTTTATAGGAAATATTATTTATATTTTAATTAATTAAATATCATGTTAAAATATTTTATGAAGGTGTTTCTCTAGTTCGTACCCTACAATTCAATTACTATATTATAACTTTCTTGTTTTGATATTATATTTAAGTACATTTGTGTTCACCAATTTTTGGGGTATACAAACGGAAACATATTATTAATTTTTAATTGAATTATCATAGAGTATAATTCTCACCCTCCTATTGAAATTGTCTTCATGAAATTTAAATTTTATCCAATCAAAATTAATTTAACAAAAAATATTAACATATTAATAATATTAATTTATAGAGAACTTGAATTTAAATTAAAAGATGATGGAAGTGATTAATTAATAAAAAAATACCACTAATAGTCACATATATGGAAATGAAATTTAGAATTCATAACTTAAATGTCAAGTGATACATTAAACATAAGTCCCAATTATATTGAGAAATTATTTTTCCATAAAAATAAGAATTTTATGAAAATATATATACTTGATCAAATTTCAAGATATATGGTTAATTTCATCCTTGTTTTGGGATTCAATCATATTCCACTTTTATCTCATATCTTACTTCATGTAAAGAATTATCTTTATAGATTTTTCATGTATGATCCAAAAAATTTACTTCCATAGGATTACCAGATTCATAAAGGATAAAAATTTATTTCTCTTATCTCTATCTATTAATCAAAACCTATAATTTTTGACACATTTTTATGAAAAATGTTGTATGAATAATATATTATTTTAAGATATTGAACATTAATATTCAATTGCATGACAAAAAAATTAAATAATCAATTTAAAAAACTTGTTAAATAACTAACCACAAAACACATAAAGATATTTATGACTCAATATTGAAAATAAAAAAAAATTTATTTGATAACATATGATTCTGTGATCGTTTAATCATTTATCAAATAACAATAATATCTCAATTTATCCCTTAAAAACAATATATATTTCATAATCATATAATATCTAAAACCATCTACTCATTAGGATAAGTATCCTAAAACCCTAGAAAGTTAAAATAAAGTCACATTTTCATACAAATTATAACTCATTATTTAATACTAAAATAATTATATTTTTATCAAATGATAATTCCTTTTAAATTAGTCATACAATGTTCCAAATATAGTGAACTAATTTTAAATAATACGATAATTAGATAGTACCCCAGTCACTTTTGAAATCCCTGTTTATCCATACATCCAATATTAAATTCGAAAGTTTTAATAATTTTTTTATTAATTATACATAATAACCAAAATATCGATGAACATATAAATGATAAAAGAAAAAATATCATTAAATATATTACCCAAAAATATAACTTTATTTATCCTCAAATATTCAATTCTATAATAAATAATTTAATCATACAAGTTAGTTATAACAAAAAAATTAAATTGAACATAATAATTTTATACCAGTCCACTTCCATTATATAAAATAAAAAAATAAAATTAATTAATTCAATTTTTTTATCGTCATTTAATTTATTAACCCTTAATTGCAATCACATTATATCATAACTCTTGAACCCCAATATATCGAAAGTCCAATATTTTGTTGTGTTTTATTGTGTTTTTATACAATTATACACGTTTTTTCATATTTTTCCTTAATGAATCATTCCATTAATAAATTAATGATTAATACATTATGATTTTTCATTATAAATCTTGTCAAGATTTCTATTATAAAAATATAAAAAATTTATTAAAATTATTCTTGACATTTATATGTTATATAAAGTATATTTTTCATTACTATAATGGAATATTTCCTTGAAAAATATATTTTCCTAAAATATTTATATTCCCTTCTCGTGAATTCATCATTAGATGTTTAATTTCATATTATATATATTACCACATTTTGAACATATTCCTATTACTTTAGTAATTTTTTAAAAAATATATTTTATAAAATTATTGATATATATTATTGTGAATATTTTCTACATCAAAGTAATTATAATAGTATCTTCATATAAACCACATATTAATTTTATTTTGTTCATTATAGAACTCAATAATGTTTAGTTTTTCAATCAATACATGAGATATAAATTTATGCATAACCAAAAAAATCATTCTGGATCATATCTCGATTTTTCTTTCGGCATAACATTTTTATTGTGCATCAAATACATGACTAACATTGTTCATGTATGTAATTCAATTGGAAAAAAAAAATTGAGTAAAGAAAATAAAATAATAATAGATAATCTTTGGAGAAGGATAAATAAAATTTTATAAATATCCATGTAATTTCCCTTAAGAATATTTAATTTACTATTTTAGATTTATAATTTCTTTTGATTGGATAATAAAATAACATAAAATGTTACCTAATTTTTTTTATACTAACTATAATATCCCAAAACATAAAGTAACAATAATTAAATTATATATAGTTGTATTATAATGTTCATATATTGTGAGTTCCTATTCAGGTAAGTGTTTTTAAAAATTGATAAAAAATGACACAAAAATAAATAAAATACAATATTGATTAAAATATTATGCTAAATAGAGTTAAGAAAATATTATAAAATTTAAAATCTTCTTTAATTCAAAACACATTTTATTATTTTAGGAAAAATACCTTCAATAATTTTTTTTACATAATATAGTTGTCATTCATCCATATGCCTGGTAATATACCTATTGAATTATGTTATGAATAAAAATCTCCTTCAGAGATATAAAAATGGATCATATCAGATTATACAGTGAAAAAAACAAATCAAAATGGTTAATGTAATACTTTTGTAAACATTTTCATCAAAATATAAAATTCAAAAACATTTTCCACCATGTTTTTCTAAATAACTATTATAAAACAGTTTCTAGACTAACCTGGAGGCTAAATCCTTATTTGTGAGATTTTATTTTAATGAATATTTTTCCATAAAAAATTTATTTTCCCTCATTTATGATAATGAATTATTAGTTAAATCAAAACCTCATTTTTATAACCAAAAAAATATGATAATTTCCAAAAAGACCCAAAATGATATAAATCTGAAATATAAATAATAAAATTTGAATAATCACATGGATAATAATAACTAAACTCATAATGATGAATTAAAAATGTTAGTGACCATAAACATAGTTTCAATTCTGTATTTTATAACTTAATATATTAATAAGTAAATAAATAGAAAAATACCACAAATAATTTTCCTTATGAGACAGTCTATACCATCTATGGGTTCTAATGGGCCACACACATCACATACTATGTCTAATTAGTTCATAATAACATATAATTTAATAAAATTACCTCATATAATAAATATAAATAATAGTAATGAAAAAATAGAGACATAAGATTCTAAATTTTCTCTAATAAAAAAAATAAAATTACTGGATAATATGAAATATAGGGATGTAATTTGGATGGTATCAATTACGTTTATCTCCTAGAAGGTTTATGAATCAATTAATGTTTTTAAAAAGATCAAAAAAATTATTATAAAAACATGTGATACTTTCCTTCAAAACATGATTATAATATTCATTTATTTTGATAACATTAAAAAAACCTACAATATTGATAAAATACTTATATATTAAATTAAACAAGGAAATTTCTCAAAAAATATTTAAATTATATAGCGGTAGTAAAATCTAAAAAATCTATTCATAGGGAAAACATTAAAATATTGATTCCTTATTCCCATTTTAAAATTTTCATAAATAACCTTTTCAAAAAATAATATAAAAACAAAATTTTAATATATTTAAATATATGTATTTTTTATTGAATTCCATTTAATAGTAAATTTTTTATTTAATATAACATTATTTATTAAATTTTGGTGAATAATCACATGGATGAAATTTTTTTCTAACCAGTTGGGTTATAAGGATGACATTAAATAAAAATTTCTATAATTATATGCACCAAATAAGGTAAAAAAAGAAAAATTTCGGTATGTCATAAAAATAACTATGGGATAAATAAATATATTGTGTTTAGGTGATAAATAGTGTATGATTCACCCATTGTAAGTAAAAATATAGTCAACACAGAAAAAATGATTATATGTAATAAACACTTACTACATTAGTTACTAACAGATCAAAATAACATTGATGGGGAGGACATGAAATATAGTAGTAAAATACATGAATATTTTTTAAATTAATTAATATATATATATATATTATGAAAAAACATGGATTAAACATGTAATTAGTAAAAATTAATGCAAATTGAGACCAAAAATCCATTAATATAATTCACAAATCATTCTATAAGTTCTCTAACATTTGAGTAATAAAATTATATTTATTTTTACTATAATAATAGTATTTTTCATTTTATTTACATTATTAATTTTCCTTTAATTTACTATATTTAATTGGAAAATTTTGTAATTAAATTTTTAAATAATATATATTCTATTTTTAAGACAATGTTTATATTAATAAAACCGTAATGAAATGTTCAATATTTTAACGAACCTCCTTCACTGAGATGAGGGAAGGCAGGTTGGGACAGAATGATATCATATGGGATGGTTGATATATAGGATTTAATTTTGGGATAGTCATAGTGAGGATTAGATGGGATATTTGGGAAAGAGTGTTATGAAATCGTGGTATGTCTAATAGGACAGAAAAGTTAAGCTATTTCATGAGATTTTAGGGTCCCTCATGATCTGATACAAGGAATTTGGGCCTACCGAATGGCCAGGTGAGTCTACACTGATTGCGGGGTATAGACCCTTGGAAAAGTACATTCAACATAATTAATTTTTTTCTTGTGTGTAGTGGGTGTTTAAGAAATTTAAAATAAATTAAAATTTTATTCAATAATTTAAAATGAATCTTCTACACTACTCAGGATTTGGAATTACTTGTTTTCTTTTAATGTATAGAACCCAAAATAAGTCCATGAGTAGTTTGGGTGATCAAGGCCCAAGAAGCTGATTTGGTTGATCATCAGAGGATTGACTGAGAGGATGAGTATAACTTATTGTATAAGAGTCTATGTTCTATCCAATGGAAGTTGGTCATGAAGTACAAGTGAATTATTTCTGACTTGGATACAGAGGGATGGTTTGTGGAGCTAGTGATCACCATTACCTTGATATGTGCTCTGAGAGCGTATTATGTTATGTTGGCAGATAGTTTGATGAGGGGATCATCATGTTAGTGTTGGATGCTCTACCTTGGAGAAAGGATGCCAACTGAGGTTTTCTAGACTGACATTGGGATGGAGTTCTAGGATGAATTCCATTCTTCTATGATGAAGGATGAAAAGAGGTAAGATTTTCTCTCTATAAATCAAGGGAGTATATCGGTAAGGGGGTTGGGAATCAAGTTCATGGATCTCTATCATTTCACTTTAGATCTATTTCTAGATAGGTATTTGTGGGAATGATGCAAAGAGGAATCGCTCTGACCTTCCCTTTAGTATACTTTTACACCCTCCACACCACTATCATACTTAGATGTTCAAAAGAATGCTAAAGTTGTGTAGAGGATGCAAACACTGGGGGGGTGTTCAATGAGAGGGGATATAATTGAGCATAACAAAAGGGAATGTCTTTAGTAGTAGGCCTCCAACATCAGGGCCATCTCTGTTTTAGCCGACGGGGAGCAGGCCTCAATAGTTCAGGTTTTGGTCTCCTAGTCCACACCCCTGCCCTGCAGGCATAGGACCTAGATGATTTATCTGTGGAAGTTAAGGTAATATTAGGAATCAATGCCCAGACTTATTTCAGTATAGTGGGGGTGGGAAGGTTCAGCACCCACCTCAGAAGCAGTAGTTTTACGCCTGGCCTTTTTAGAAGCAGTAACATGGACATTGAGATCCCAGTCATCCGAGAGAAGATGTTACAAGACAAGGGAGACCTCAGGGTGCTCATTAAGTACATTGACCAGGGCATGGTCAGGGATGCGGCTGATAGTCGATGGTAAGAGGAGTTGGGTGTGGGTAAATGTACGCAGTAGAGGTATCAATTATAGTAGGGATGAAGATAGTTCAAGGTACAATTATCTTGTTTAGTGTTCTTTCAATGTCCTTGTTTCATTCAAGAGCTTCACACTAATTTTTTACACTCAGTCTAGCCCATTCCATGGGCCAAGTCCTAGAGAGACACTCAATTCCCCTGGTGTAGAGTATGACAGTTGGGGGTCAAACCAGCCTATTTGATGTTTTTTTAGGATGAATACTAAGTTTGGGGTTGCATCAGTTAAGTTGGGATCTATTTTGGCTGCAAATCAATCCATAATATGTCATCGGAGGTATTGACTGGTTGTTTTCTATGCACACTATTATTGACATCTTCTAGAGAAGAGTCATGTTCTTCAATGTGGATAGATGGAGTTTGGATTTTGTTAGTAAATGGAGTTTTTAGGTGGGGAGCCAACATGAGGATCCACTTCTCTCTAATTTTAACGTGTTTTCACTAGAATCAGTGGATGCTGAGATAATGGAGGTTCATGGAGTAGTACGAGAGTTTTTAGGCATTTTTTCGGAGGTGATTGTGACTTTAACACCTCGATGTGATTTTGAGTTTTGGATAAACATACAACTTAGTTCCCATCCAATTTAGATTGTTCCTTATCGAATGGATCCTTATGACTTCTGGGAGTTGTAGATTCAGATTGACTATATGATGAATAAGGGTATTGTATGAACTACTGTGTCGCCTTTGGTGCTCCAATAATGTTCGTGAAGAAAGAAGATGATGTTATCAAGCCATGCATAGACTACCAATGAATGAATTAGGTAATAGTAAAGAACTTTTACCCTCTCTTGAGGATAGAAAATCACCTTTTCCAACTAATGGGAGAAGGATGGTTCTCAATGATTAATCTGTGGTCTGGGTATCACCAGTTAAGGGTGAAAGACTGTGATATCCCTATGACTACTTTTAGGTTATGTAATGGGAACTTAGAGTTTGTACTCATGTCATTTGGTGTTAAAAATACACCTATTGTGTTCATGGGGCTCATGAACTCTAATTTTTGTGAGTTCTTGGACATGTTAGTCATTTTGTTCATCAACTACATCCCGATCTACTCAATGTCATAGGAGGAGCACACTGAGCACCTCATGATGGTTTTAGAGATCCTTAGAAACGACTAGCTAAATTAGAAGTTGTCCATGTGCTAGTTCATGTCTTTAGATGTACACTTCCTTGGACAGGTGGTGTCTATGTAAGGAATAGAAGCTGACCTGCTGAAGGTCGAAGCATTTTTTCTTGGGAAACACCCAAGAGGGAGGAAAAGGTTCATAGTTTCCATTGAATGGTGGGTTAGTACAGGAGGTTCATGTCAGACATATCTCGTGTTATAGCACATTTGATATCCCTGACTAGATAAGACCATGAATTTGTATAGAGTGCGTAGGGTTGGCTAAATTTCAGCTATCTGAAAGAATTTTTGGTCAGTTTCCCAGTGCTCAGGTTGCTAGAGGATGGGGTATTGTTTGAGTTGTTTTCTGATGCTTCTGGTCTTGGCTTGGGTAGTGTGTTGATGAAGTAGTAGGGAGTGATCTCTTATTTTCTAGGAAGTCACTTTCTCTGGAGTGTAACTATGAAACCCCTAACCTAGAGCTTGTAGTAGTAGTGTTCGTGTTGAATTTGTGGCAGTATTACCATATTAGGGATTACATTGTGGTCTTCACATATCACAAGAGTTTGGGGCATAACATTACCCAGTTTGACCTGAACATGTGACATAGAATGTGGGTGGAGTTTCTTTATTAATACGACTTAGTTATATCTTAAACTAATGTTAAGGATAATTCAGTGGCTGATTACTTGAGCTAGAAGTCACCTAAGGAAGCTATTCAAGAATCAGTGGATTCTTTGATGGTGATGGAGGAGTTGGCTTCCTTACACTTGGATGCAAGGGTGGATGGTGGTAGATGTTTTCTATTTCAAATGAAACTGCAGTACTCTATATTGTAGAAGGTGAATGAGTCTCAATGGGGATACATCAAGAATTAAGTGATCAGCATTAGGTTGACAAGGGAAATGATCTAGGAGGGTGGTTCGAGGATGTTAAAAATCAGATGTTTTTCTGTGGAAAGTTGTTTGTCCAAGAGATGATTAATGATGGAGTTCTCCACGAATTCCATAACTCACATCATAGAGGTACACCCATGAGTTTACAATAAGTACTGAGGCCAGAGGAAACAGTTTTGGTGGCCCAGGGAGAAACATTTAGTGTAGAGTTTGTGGCAAGGTGCGTTATGTGTCTATAGGTGAAGGTTGTACACCGCGTCCTAGGAGGTTTTTTGCAACCTTTAGATTTACCTGAGTGGAAGTGGGGTAAAATCTTGATGGATTTCGTCAAAGGAATACCAAGGGTTCAAGGAGGCTCAGATTTTACTTGGGTAGTGGTAGAAAGAATAACTAAATAATCTCACTTCTATGCAATCAATGAGTCGAGTGAAGTGGACGCATAAACACAGATATATATAGATGGGGCGGTGCAAAATCATAGAGTCTAAGGTTCATAGTCTTTGATCAGGATTCATGGTTTACCTTACTATTATGGAGGGTATTACGAAAGGTTTTGGAACCAGCTATGCCTTATCACCACAATCCTCCCCCAGACAAATGAAAAGACTACGCGGACCATCTAGATGTTGGACGACATGCTATGGTCATGTGTTTTTCACATCAAGGGATCAGGGATTTAAAAATATCCATTATTATTGTTTTCATACAATAATAGGTATCACTATACTATTGGAATGTCACCATTTAAAGCCATGTATTGGAGGCCATGTCGTTCGCCCATGTTCTGGACTGAGGATGGGGAGGTATATGTTCTTGGCCCAGAGGTAGTACAGAGAATGAAAAAAGGGTTAATCTTTTTCAAGAGAGGATAAAGGGGTCTTATGATCGATAGAATTCATATGATGATCATAAGAGAAGACCCTTGGAGTTTCTATGTGGATACCATGTGTTCCTAATATTCTCCCCTCGATGTGTGCAATAGAGGTTTGGCTGGGGGAGTAAGCTTTCTCCCATGTTCTTCAACCCTTGAAAGTGTTGCGACTAGATGGAAAAGTAGCATATTAGCTAGCTCCACCACCTCCACTACAGAGGGTCTACGAATTCTTCCATGTGTCTTAGGTCCTTTGGTATCTAAATGATGATTGACACGTCCACGACATGGGAGACATGGACATCAAGGAAGATTCTCCGTTCATAGAGTGACCATAGAAAAATCAGTATCCTCAATGAGAAGGTGCTTTGTGGAATAATTGTTCCCTTGATTTATGTGTTGTAGAGGTATGTTGGCCTCAGGGAGAGTAAATAGGAGAGGGAGGCACATATGTGTGCCCAGTACCTAGATCTACATTTAGTTTTGTTTTTTCTTTGTTTTTTACTTGGGTGTGATGTAATTCTATACTTTGTTAACTATGATATGTGATGTTTTCCTTTTCTATGAATATGTTTTAATTTTCACACTGTGGGGATGAGAGGACCTGATACTAATCAAGAATCATTATGTTGGAATTGATTAAATGTTTTTGGTAGAGCCAGTGCCAACCAAAGTGGATAGTATCATGAGATGGATGAAGGAAGTCCCTAACATATATATCTGGATGGTGTGACCATTATATGTTTGTTTGGTTACTTGGGGGAGATTGGAGGTAGTGTTTGTGTAGTTATATAGGAGATATATGAGGGAGATTTGTTCCAAGATATCAATGTTTGTCCCTGGTTTTGAACAACTCTAGGGTGGTTTGTACCTAAGAGGTATCATACAGGGTGGTTGATCAGACCCTTCTCTTTTCATTGCATTTACTAATAAATTATCGAGGTTGAGAATAGATAATGTGGTATCTAATTTAATGGCCTGAACCCTCCTAGTCTACTAAATTTCCAAATTTCCTAGTGTCTGGGGAAACATGGGGTCCACCAGTGACTAATTAAAATGTTTTCCAATATTCTGGTCAAAAGAAAAGTGGCACGGATGGGCGTTGGTAGTACCGATGGGTGTTTATGGATACAATCGACATCAGTGTCATCGATGGGTTGTTCGAAGAACCAATAGTCATAGGTGTCGGTGAAACGGTTCTAGGGCATTGATGCTAGGGTGACGATGATAGGTTGACTTTGTTAGGGTGACGGTGCCAAGGCGACAATGCCAGGGTGAAGGTTCCAGGGGGGACATTGATAGGGTGATGGTTCTATGGTGATGATGTCGGGGTGAAGTTGACTCACCTAATTCCCAGTTTTTTCATGACAATCTTGTTTTTCCCCAGTAATGTATATTTTGATTTAATATTTACTTAATACCCCTTTCAAATCAATTTAAATCTATTAAAAGATGTTTTAAACCCCCAATAGCCGGGAAACCCTTGTGTTCCCAAAACATGTGTCCTTTTTCCTAAGTGTCACACCATTTCCTTATTTTACTCTTTCATCCATATTATACATTTTATCCATTTAATGTAAATCTATTAACTCATAGTCGTTTTTTCAACCATATCTGATTATAATTATTAATTATCAGTTAATCTCAATAGGTAAAACCACCCAATCACACGGTCGAGCCATGATCCAACTTTTAGGTACTTCAAAATCGTCTCCTAGATTTTACGATCTTGCATTTTCTTATGTAGAGATACACTCATAATTTTTTTCCTTTTAGTCTCTCTTAGTGTTCCAGGAGTGTTCCTTCCACAAATAATAGTGAACCCATGCTGGATACCTTCCCACTCAGCCTTGGATTCCTCACTGTTCTTCCTCTACAAGTCGTTCATTCCTAGTTTTTGGTGCAAGGATAAAACATTGATCATTGATCAACCATTCAGGGGTTTTTCATTAGGCTCTCATTATTTTTGATCCTAAGGGGTGATTGTGATGATGAATTCTTTCTGGAAATAAATAAAAGTAAACCTTATCAATGATAATAAGTATAAATTTAATCAAGGGGTATAGATGATGATGATGTTGCTATATTAAATTATTTTAATTTTATGTTATCAAAAGTATGGGCCTATTCGCATTGAAATTTTTTGTTTTTGGGGGTACTTCCATATGTCTTAATGAACATCAGTTTTTTGGATTATCCATTGATAGAATGGCTATATCATGGAAACCGGTTTGTCATATAAAGTCTATTTATTAAATGGTTTCTCAATTAATAAGAAACCTTGTATTATCACACAGGTTAACTAAATGGAAATAATTATCATAATGAATGGTGTGGTTAAATTGAAAACTCTCTTTCTCTATTCGGGTGGTATGTATGGTTTTTCTATTTGATATTGTGTAGGGTGACATAGATGGTAATGGACCATCTAGTTGCAGTGTTATTGGTTTGTGAATCTAGGGCCATGGGTACATATGTTGGGCCTTGGTTTGGTTCCCATACTCCATGGGATATCATGGATCCATTTTGTTTTTACAATAATATAATAGAACTGGGTGTGAATGCTTAATTTCTTGCTTATCTGTTTTTTTAATGTTTTTGTTTTGGTATGTGGTTATTTCTATTAGATTTCTGGTAGTGGAGTATTGTATCAAATTTAATCACTTGAACATGATAACCAGATCAGGTTCAATTGGAAATGTTTTTTCAGAAATGGGTTCTACAATGGTTGTGGTGGTTGTGTACTTGTACATATATCGGTAGTAGGAGAAGTGGTCCTATACAGGTTGGTTTTTAGTTTTGAAACCCTCATTTTGGGATGAGTTCTTATTTATCTAGATGTATACAGTTATTTTTCTTTTTTTTCTTATATGCACCACACCCATGTTGAAAAGTTCTTGACAAACACACCCATTTAATGGGGGAGGGTGTTTTTTCAAACATTCTTAGGAGTGGTTTGTTCTTATATCCCTTTTCTACCCCTCCTAGGTAGACCATAATTCTCCGAGAAGGCTATGAGGACCTAAGGTTCATCGTGTCCCAAGACACTTCATGAAGGGTGTGTTTTCATTTTTGGCCCATGTGTTTGCGGGTAGTTGTGTTTCCTAGGTTGCTAAAGGATGAGGTCCAGGTGTCTTCGGGCATGGTAGTGAGTTTTTTGGCCAAGGTGTCTATGGGACTAGTGATTTTTGGTTGTTTTGGGCTAGGTTTATGTGGGCATGGGGTTGTGTGGTTGTGATTTTCCATAATGTTGTTATTGGGGTGGTAGTGGAACTATAGTGGAACTTGTGGTGGAGGTATGACACATTGGATGCCCTTAATAACCAGTGGGAAGGTGGTGAGGGGTACCAAAATATCGATGTGCTATTAATATTACTTTACATTACCTGATTTATTTGGGTTTGTGTGCTATGGTGAGGATGGGAGGACAATTTTTTCTTTATGGTTGATTTTGTTACTTTTTTTTCATGGGGAATTAAAATGACTCCCCACTTGTGCATGAGATCTTTTAGTTTCCCTATTGAGTATGAATGTGTACTCAACCTACATATGTAAAACTACATTCTTGATTCAAGAAGGACCTTGAGGAATATGTGGGACCTTACTAGCTTGTCCTTGAGGGGGTTGTCCTTACTGCTTTCATTTATTTTGGTTCCTTCCTTTGGAGTTTTCTTTTATTCAGTATCACTTTATTTTTGTTAGGAATTTGGGAATGTATTTTGGATTTACTTTTACTTTAATCTTTTCGAGTTGTTTGGTATTTACCATATAATCTCCAGATCATGTTCTATTAAAAGTTTAATGCCTTCCATTTCAAAGGAGATTCTATACCCTTGGTGTTAGTCACCACTATGGGGCCAATGGATGGTGGGACTCGAGGGTCACTATCTATCCTTCTATATAATGAAGGAAGGGTATAGAATTTTTTGTCCCTTCCCTCATCTTTTTGAAGGATATTCATGACATCATATAATAAAATGGTTTATAGTTCAATAATTTTAAATATATTGATCATAAAATAATAATTTTTTTTATCAAATATAATTTTATAAAAATTCATCAAATGCAGACATGAAAAATTAATCATGTATCTTTCTAGAGGTGGTAATTTAAATGTATGTACAAGTTTCTATATCATTTTAATGGAATAAATTGTAATAGTTCAGGTAATATATTATAAATCCCAATCATAATTATGTGAAGATATTATAAATATATATATATATATTAAGTATATAATAATAACCATAATTATGAGGCACTAATGAAAAATAAGCACATCACTTAGTAGAGGTGGTAGTCCACATGTACAAATGAGCAATTTTTAACTTCCAAAAATATGATAAAAGTGATCAAAAAGGTTTCATACATCAATATTAACAATTATTTATAATTTGAAAACTAATTTTATCATATAAATATTGTTATAGATAATTTTATTGTGGCTTAAATAAAAAGTAATCCGGAAAGCACACAGTTAATACTTATACCTATTCATTGGAAATCCTCCAATAGTTGACACTTTAATATATATATAGGTATATATTTTAATGATAATATATCGTTTATGAAATTGGGATAATGTTTTATTTATTATTATTGTGGATCATTGTTTATGTAAATTGATATTGATTAGTACGGTTGATCGGTGATGAGATCCACATTTATAAGTTTGGAGAGAGGAAATCTTGTAAATATCTAAAATGATAATATATAATAATAGTTTCAAACATTTTAAATGCATAAAAATTAATATATATTAAAATAAAATGTGGATATTTTTGAAATAAATTAATCCATGAATATTTAGATGTGTTGGGATGTCATTTTGAACATTATATCTTCATTTAACCCCTATGATTACCCATTTAAAAACAATATTAGTAAACATTTTATCATTATCTATTGGCCATGAATGAAATTAAAAAATAACATTCCTCATGTATATTTTAAATTTTTGATATTATCAATAATATTCCACCAAAATTAGTTATTATGTAGTTTGTATTGTTTTCTAATGGTTTAAAACAACTAATATAAAATAATATGTTATAATAATTTTGGGGACTATTAAATTTTTTTTAATATAATAACTACTATATTAAAATAAATATAAAATCAAAATACATTGGAAAATAAATAAATTATAAAATTATCTATAAAATTCATGGGATAATATAAATCTCTAAAAAGTGATACGTTTAGTATTTTCAAAATTATTTTCTAGTTTTTTATACTACTTACAAAATAGTTGGATCAATGATTCATAGGGAGTCTACATAATTATACTTTTTAAAAAAATTAAATACATGTATGTATAATCAATATTATTTAATTTGTAAGTAGTCTTATCATAAATATTTTATTATATATCATTTCTATTAATACAGATTACATGAAAACATAACAAGCAAGAGAAACTAATATATTGCAATAAATCGTTAAATCAATTTATATGAAGTTCATAATCCTAATTATGAAATGAAATAAACTTATAATAAGGAAATAATTTTAGATATTTGGAAGCCATATTTTATAATTTTGACCTTAATTAATGGATTTTAGCCTTTACTATGGTAATAAATTTTTGTGGGTTATTTTCAAGTCATTTTGACTATAAATTAAATTTATATCAATAAATAACATGAAAGTATAGATTCTAAATACAGAAATTATTTTATATTATATAATATTTGAAGTCAGAAAAATAAATTTTAATGTTTTTTTAAACTCAATGAAAAATAGTTTTTAGAAAAATAACTTTTTTAAAAATAAATATTATATTATATTAAAACAATGTATAATAATTATTCCCATATAAAATTAATGATTATGTTTAATAAATTTAAAATTTTTATTCTTTTATATAATTAAAAAATCCAATTGCACTTTTAAATTACAATGTTCAAAATAAATGTTATTAAATGTTACAAAGATTATTTATTTATTTTTAATGATATAAAAATCCCGCTCTACAAAAAATGAAAAAATATAATCTAGAAAATATTTTTAGATATTTATTTTAAAAGATATTTTAATTTTATCATATAAATATTCTAATATTGGATGAAATTAATAAAAATATATTTGAATAATAAAACAATAGTTACCAATTCTTATCAATATATTTTTCAAGTTATAAGATTAATTTTGTTTTATTATTTATCAATTAAAAATCATTATATGATTGGGAATTTATTTATTTATTTATAAAATCTATAATATTACTCGAAATTATTACTATATAGTGATTATAATAATTTTTTACATAAAAATTTATTACACATATAAACAAGTTTTTTTAAAATAATACCCTTTAATTGAATATGATATTATTTGAAAATGACTTCTTATTTCCTCAGAATATATATATATATACAAAGTTAAAAATATATAAATTTAATTATTATTGGTATTTTTCCTATTTGTACCAACAAATCCAATGAGTAGGATATCTATTCATAATTTAGTTTTATATTATATATTTTTTGATTGTTACTGCTGATGTTAAACCCAATAAAATCTATTAGTACTTTTAAACTAAAAACATATTGAGATATAGTCATGGATTCATTTCCAAATAAATTACCTAGGTAACCATGTTATCATGAAGTTATATTTTAATTAAATCATACCATATAAAAAATTGATTTCTAATAAATCCTATATAATTTCCCTGATAAAACAATTTGAGTTAAAGAAATAATTATTTCTGTTATATGATAACAGATACATAAATTTGGTGTTTCAACATGGGATACTATATTCCATTTTAAGAAATGCTAGATGATTTTTTAAATTCTTCCTTAATTATTGTGAAAAAATAATATTAGTATAAATAATAAGTATCCCTTTTTATAATTTTATGACTTATTTGATCAACATCAATTATATTTGTATGAATCTAGCCTTAAACATTACATAATATTGAGTTAAGTCAATAATTTTCCCTTATTTATCATTGAGGATCTTTTCAACATTAGAGCTTTATAGAATTATTAAATAACTCATAAAAACAACTAAAATATTGAGAAGTTGTCATTTCTACTCACTATCAATTTTGTCAGCAAAGGAAACCATATAAATTAAAACATGATTTCTTTTCTTGATAAAAATCATCTTGACTTATTAGTTTCCCTTACACATCTTTATTCCCAGATAAAAACATTAAAAAACATTGGGTGAGAATAAAAATCTCACTAAGGGATAGATAAGGAAGTTGAAAATTTTAATCCTGCAAAAATATATACAACTTGAATACTTTATCATAATGTAATACATTATACCTTTATTAAGTATTAAAAACTCTTCACTAAATATAATCTCATTTCTTACTGATTTTGTAACCATATTATTACCATAACACCTATAAGAATAAACATATAATATATAAAGGTAACATGGGACTTAATAATACAAAATAGAATAACCATATGGCCAACTGCCACACATATAACTAAGTAAAATTTTCATATGGACAACGTCCACAACGAATGCATTGGAGGTTATAAAGTAACCACTCATCCTTGGTTAATCATGTAACCACATGTCTATGATTTATCATGTTACCACATGTCTATGGGTTATCATGTATCCACAAATCATTTGTTTATCACGTATTAAACTATGAAATTTCCAAGTACAATTATATTATCATAATAATTAAAATAATTAAATTTTGAAAATTTCATTCATAAAATATCATTTTTAATCAGAAGAACTATTTTCAAGATATTGATAAATTCAATCCATTTCCAAAACGATTTAATACAATTAATAATGATTCTTTTAAATCAACCTCTCCCATACGTCATTGAAACTATAGAAAGAAATTGACATTTTAAAATATTCATACACATATAAATATATTGATAATTTTTTTTGAAAACATGGATATGATATAAAATGTTATATAAGAATAAATCATTAGAACATTTAAAATGATGCTTTATTTAAAGAGTCTTTTCCATAAGTGGAAAACTAATTAATAAGGAATAACATTAAATTAAAATTAAATCACATGAGAATATAATAATTCATGATATAACATATCCAAAGGGTTTTATATTTACCATATAGGATAATATATGTGCAAAAAATCAAGATCTAGGGCAGTAAAAAGAGATTGAGACACAATCCCTTACAATGATCATATCATTAGTTTACTGAAAAATCAATGGCATAATTATGTGTGAAAAAAATTTAAATACACCCAATATATATATTTATTATGTTTTAAAAAATAATAGGCCATTCAAATAAATTATTTTTTAATCAAAACCAATGACATCAATATGTAACTCAATTAATGGAAATGACTTAATATTTCACTTACCTTGAGTCTGACATGTCTCGTACGTTCGTTATTTTCATGAATAAATTTTTTTTGGTAATTTTATAATTTCATTTTATAAATTTTCAATTTTATATTTTCTTTTATATCACTTATTACTATGTTATTAACATTACATAAATATTTAAGTTTGTATTAGACATTTTGTCGATATTCGGTACTTGAGTAAAAAATGAACATTTTTTGGTGTAAAATGTCCATGTTGAAAAAATTTCATCGTCCTTAAAATATTATTCTCAATCTTAATATCTTATATATATATATATATTATATTAATTTATATTTATCCATAATATTTGGATATAGAAAATGAAATGCACCGTTCATAGAGACGGTAGGCCGTACATATGCATGAACACTACATTCATTTTGTTGTCATAATAAAAGATTTATAATTAATAGATATAATTATATATTATAATAATTTAATTATATTAATTTCATGTATATATCATATATTTATTAAAACCATCATTTATATTATCCACATATTTGCGGGAATAAGTGATATCTCTTTGAGGGGGCGGTAGTCCAGATTCCCTCAAATAAAAATATCATATTTACACAACATGCAAAGCATAAAGGGATTTTATAAATAAATACCAATAAAAAATTGAGACCATATATATATATAATATCATATGTAAAACAATTTACAATATAATACCCTCCATAATTGTAGGTAGGGGAAAATTGAGCAATCATCATTTCGTGAGGCAGTAATTCACCATACACAGAAACAATATTTGTCTTTCCTATTAAATGGTGGTGTGTGTTGGTGTCGATAAAAAAACATAGAATAAAATATACTTGTATATATTTGATACTAGGGTTTTTATCTGATCATATTATAATAATATTTTAGGGAGTAGATAATGGAAATGAAACTAAAAATCATTCGAGAAGGCATTATATTTTAATCGGGTAACTTTCATTGGTTTATACCAAATGGATCCTTAGGTGGATTTCTACTAGAAGGGAGACTTCTTAGAATAGGTTAAGGATTCTAGGAATACTTTTGTGATGGAATTGTCCAAACCAAGTTGTTCTCGATGTGTGAGTATTAATGAAGAGAGGGTATGTTCTATAGGGGAGGTAATGGGAACCCTTTGAAACACTTAAATTATTAAATTAATATAATTTTTTTTCAAAAGGGTCCCTCTTGAGATATGTAGAATAGAAGATGATGATAGGTCAAAATAAACTCATCCAATATTTTATATACAATTATTGATTATATTTTAAAACTTATCTTTTCAATTTAATCTTAATTAATCTCTTTTAATTTTAATTGGGGTAAGAACATTTTAACTATTAAGTGGATAATAATTTTATATAGATGGGGACAATTTCCTATATATGGAAACATAATGAACTTTTAGAACCTATCCTAGTAACTTTTTTGATTTTAAACGAGTACCAATTTTTTTTAACAAAATTAATAAATTATTAATTTTATTAAATGTTAATTAATTCAATTTTTTGGTATTCATTTAATTTATTTAAATAAAATAAAAACTGAGAACTAACACCGATTAAAATAATTTAATAGACTTCTAAAATTTTATATTAACAAGAAAAATAATCAATGAAATATTTTATTTGTGATAATGTTAATTTTAATAGTTATAATATCATTTATTTGATTCCATCATTAATAAAGCAATCAATGCATTATCATTGTGTCATAATTAAATTTACTATTTATTGTATAAAAATATATACATTTAATACCATGATTTAGGAAATATTATTATATTTCTAATTTTTGTTTATATGTAAATTTATAATTTATATTAAACCATATTAACATTAATTTTGTAAGAAGATTCATGTTTATAACATATTTTCTATTACATTAAAATAAAAGTTATAAGTTCCATAATCACACCCTTTTCAATTCAAAATGTCAAACATTAGTCACAAGGGATGTATTTGTCAGCCGTATGCCATAAAATAGTATTATGACTTGTGTTAGGGTAGATTTATATTATTATAATATTATTTTATCTTTATTTAATTTATTTAACTTTTAATTTTGGTAAATAAAACTAATTGCTAATGTTTTTATTCCTAATGGTAATAATAATAGTATCCTATTTACATAATCTGTAACATATTATAACAAATATATATTCCATATTTTAAATTTCAAAACACTAAATTAGTAGTAATTAAATAAAAATTTATTCCAGTTGTCGAAACGAGATAACAAGTTTTTTAAAAGTTAAAACCATCAAATGATTGACATATGTTTATTTCAAATTTAAATTTAAATTGACCACAAATGAAAAAAATTTGATTTATTGATAAAAACATAATTTAATTACTCTTTCAAACAAATTAAAATTACATTCTATTTATATAAAACAATTATTTGAAAATTGAGTTTTGGATAAGAATGTAATTTATTTTAGTATTCCGTTAAATATGAATTATATATGAAAAATACTAAAATTTGAAAAAATTTAAATTTTGATCTCCCTGTTCTATAGAAAAATTTTCCTTTGATAAATATTACTTGTTAAATTTTCAGAAACTATATTTAAACTAGGTTCTACATCAAAATTCGGTAAAAATTCCTTTTTGAAAATAATTATTTTATATTGAAAACATGATTTTCTACTTATATATCTTCTAGAAAAAACATAATATAAATTTTAAAATAAAATTGAGTTTATTTTTCATTATTATAAAAAAAATTATGTGTGATATGATTTTATGAGCACAATTATTATCATTTAAAAATTTATTAATAAAATCTTGTCATTTATATTCAAATGGTTTTTATTTACATTTCTATTAAATTTGGTAACAAATATATCATTATAAAAACATTGGTAAACCATATTTTCATAACTCTGTTAATACTATTCATTCAAAGCATTCCAATGCATAGGTTATAAGGGTCATATTGAAATAATATAATTTAGTATTTCAACTAAACATGATTTAGAAAATCATTTACACTATAAAACATAATGGTTCATTCTTAAAACTAAGGATGTTACATCCTACAACATTTAATAAATTGTGTCCTCTAAAAAATAATTTATGGTTGTTAACTAGGATTTAAATTTTTAATATACTTTTATGGTAATCCCAACTAAAAAATGTGATAAATAAAATACAACATTAAAATAAATAAATAGAAGTACAAAGTTCATCCGAGATAACCCAAACTAGGATTACATGTTGGAAAACATGGATATGGAAGAAAAACAAAGTTTCATGTTTAGATGGAGAGTGAAAGAAAACATGATTATGAGAAAGGTTACAATCTGAGAAAAATGACCTGGTGATGGGTTAAACAACCATTGATTTTGTAGTAGCGAAAGTAAATGTAAAATGTTTTTATTTTAAGATATTTTTTATAAGTTTGATGAATTAATTACGATCTCAACTATGATCATAAGGTAACAAACATACTTGTGAAGTAGAGTTTTATCATCTAGTAAACATTTTCTACAAGATCATCTTTTCTCAAAGCAATGAGTATTCAATATGACTAGGTCATACAATAATAAAATGAATCAACATAAAGATAATAAAATAATCCATAAAAGATTAGCTATCTATTAATTCTATATTGAAATATAAACCATCAGAATTTATTTATAATATCAAATAATTCTACCAAAATAATAAACCATTTTATGAAAAAAAACAACTTTTAAATATATAAAATTCTACATTAATATCCAATGTTCAACAATGACCCTGTGATGAATAATTTTCCCTAAAATCCCTAAAAAACCAAACTAAGATTGAAACTCAAAAATTAGAAGGATTTGGTAACATAATCTTCTATGATAAATTTAAAAATATATCTCCAAATAACATCAATCACTCATAATATATTGTAACAAAAAATAATTAACATAATATCATTTTCTATGAGATAGGTTAATATCTTCCATAAATAAACTGTATCGCCATAATTCCATAATTTAAATAATATATTCTTACATAAATATAATTAAAAATTCAATCAGTTAAATCCCATACAATTCTATTTACCATGATTATATAATGTCCCCAAAATAGTGTATATATTTTAGAATAAAATTTATCATGTATTCCCATATAAATTTATTCAATACATTTATATTCAATATATAGAATGATACATTTCATAACAATTTTATAACCAAAATATTACCTTCAAACCAATAAACATCAACATATAACATATAAGGATAACTTGGGACATATTCATACATAAATGGAATAACCATATGGTCGACTTCCACAAATATCACAAAAAGGAATGGGCATATGGAAGACATCCATACAAAATTCCTTAATGGTTATTATGTAACCACCTATCTCTCATTTATCACGGATCAAACTATATTTGGGTTATCACAAGCCATTTGTATTTTTTTATCACATAATCACTCATCTTTGGTTTATCATGTAACCACCCATGAAATAACTCAGTTCCACTATATAATCATTATGCATAAATGATTTAAATTTTCAACATTTAACTCGTAAAGTAGTGTTTTCAAACACAAGAAATGTTATCAAGATATTTAAATATTCAATCCATTTCCAAAACCTTTTAAAAAATTGATAAATACACTTTTGAGTCAAAGTGTCTCATTCCAACTTTAAACATTTTAATGAAATTAAAATTTAAAAACAACCATTTCCATATAATTAAAATCATAAAAACCATGTTGAAAATGTGGAAATAAAATATGAGGATATAGAAGAATCACTCTATAAATCATTTAAAAATATGTTTTAGTTAAAGAGCCACGTTCCACTAGGGAGAAACATGAATAAAAATTATTAATTAATAACAATAAATAAATCATTAAATACCAAAACAATATACTAATTCATGATATAACAGGTTAAAATGGTTTTATATACACCATATAGTATATTAAAGGTGAAAAACATCATGATATGCCTCAATGAATAGATATTTAGAGGTAGTCCCTTTCAAATATCATATAATTTGATTAAGGTTAAATAAATGATGTAATTATTTGGGAAAAATATAAATAATCAGAATAAATTTGGATATTTAGTGTAAAAAATCATCCTTCATTCACATATATTCATGGAAAAATAAAACCAATGACATGATTATATAACCCATCTAATTGAAATTGAGTTAATATTTCCCATACCATGACTCATAATTTTCACTTATGTTCTTTATTATTCTGAATAAAAAATTAAGATAATTTTATAATTATATGATAAACTATTTAAAGTATTTTATTCCGTTATATAATTTATACCATGTTATAAAAATTACATAACTATTTAAGTTCATATCATATGTTTTGTTGATACTCGGTACTTGGGTTAAAAAATGAACATGTTTTGATGTAAATTACAATGTGATAAAAATTAACTCATCTCCAAAATATTAAACATGATTTAAATATCTTATATTTATTTTATATATGTATTTATAATAATCAATTATATTCAAAGATATGAAATGAAATGAGTCATTCATGGAGGCGGTAGGCCGTACATATGCATGAATGATACATTCATTTAACTGTCGTATTAAAAGGGTAATTATTAAATCATATAACTATATAAAATAAAAATATTATTATATTAATGTCGTGTATTTAACATAGGAAAAATACAAAAATCATTTATATGTTCTATACATATGAGGAATGAGTCATATTGCATTGAGAGGGATGTATTCCACACTTTCTCAAATGAAATTATAACATTTACAAAACATGGAAAGCATTTTGGTATGTTATAAATAAAAATTATAGAAGCATAGACAAAAAATAAATTTATAATATATATCACATGTAAAATAGTTTCTATTATAATTTCCACCATGAGAGGTGGTAGGTGAAAATTAAAGAATCATCGTTTCACGAGGCAGTAGTTCGTTGTACACAGAAACAATATGTTCATTAACTATTCAACAGAAGTTTAAATAAGGATATTTCAAAAACATAGAATAAAAAATCATTGTATATTTAGGATACTAGTTTTGGTATTTAATAAAATATTAATATGATTTTATGGAGTGTAGAATGAAATGAAACTAAAAATCATGAGATATGGTGTTACCACATAATTAGGTAACTTTATTTGGTTTATACAAAAAGGATTCCTTGGGAGGATTTCATCAATAACAGAGACTTATAGGATGTTATTAGGGACAATAGGAATAGTTTTAGTCAACGATTGACCGAACCAAAGGGTTACTAATGTGTGAGTATTTGAGAAGAGATAATACCTTCTAATTGATGAGGGAATGGGAAACCATGAAAAATCTTAAATTATTAAATTAATAAAAATTAATTTGTTTATTCAAAATTATCCTACAATAGATATTTCAGAGATAATATCATTTTATGTTTAAATCTTCTCATCTAAACATTTCTAGACACGTATTGATTTTATTTAAAACCCTATCTTTTAGGTTTATGCTTAATTATTCTAATTTTATTTTAATTTTTGTTAATATGTTTTAATTGTTAAGAGAATATTAATATTAATTATATGGGGTAAATTTTTCTTAATTAAAAACATAAGGATAGTTTGAAACTCATCATAGCAACTTTTTGATTTTAAATGGTTTTTAAATTTTTTAAAATAATTTAATAAATTTATCTTTTTATAAAACATCAATTATCTAAATTTTGAAACAATTAAATTTTTTGAAAATAAATAAAATACCAACCGAGAGATAAATTCAATCAAATGATTTCAATAGTAATATAAAAGTTCATATTAACCTAGAAAATTATTTTATGTCAGAAATTGGGTCTAATAATCTTTGTTATAATATTTGTAATATCATTTATTTGATTCTGTCATTAATAAAGAAATCACATCATCATCACCATAATGTTATAATTAAATTTTATTATTTAATGTGTAAAAATTATAAATATAAAAATGTATGTAGTAAATATTTTTAAATTTATAATTACTATTTATAATGGAAGATATCATTTATATAAACCTTGATAAAAATTATTTTTTTAAGAAGATTCTTGTTCATAACATATGATAATTTAATATAAATATATCGTTGGAAGTGTCATAATCACACCAAAGTGGATTAAAAATTCCATCTTTTAGCCCCAATGGTTATATTGGTCAAATATATATCATATAATATGATTATGACATGTTTTAGGGTAGTTTTATGTTATTATATATTAATTTTAACCTTATCTACTATATTTACCATTTATATATCATAAATAAAAATAATTATTTTAGTTACTATACATAATGTATAAAAAATAGGGAAAAATTTACATAATTTTTACCTCATAATTTCAAATATTGGATCCATCAATCCAAATTCACAAAAAACTTAATTGTCAGTAATTAAATTAAAATTAATTTACATTGTGATAACTAGAAAATAATGTTTTTAAATGTAAAATCCATCAAAAGATTGACATGTCTGTATATCAAATTTATGTTTGATGTTACCTAAAATGACCATAATTTTACAGAATTAAAAAACATATCCAAGTACACTTTTAATGCAATTAGAAGTAAAAAATAAGAATGTAAAAAATTTGACGAAATGTAGTTTTGAATTAAAATGCAGTATTTTAACTATTGATTTAAATATAATTATTTTTCATAAAACTACAAACATTTCATCAAAAGTAAATTTTTATATCCTTATTCAAAATAATTTTTTTATTTTTTCAAATATAACATATTAATGTTTTAAAAACAATATTTAAAAATTATTCTCCATTAAAATTCCTTAAAAATTCCTTTTTGAAAAATACTTCTTTTTTTCATAAAATTGTTTATTTTCTAATATATCATCTAAAAAATAAAATATGAATTTTAAAAATCAAATTTGGTTGATATTTAATTAATTAACTTTATAAATAGGCAAATTATTTTACAAAAACAAGTATTCTCATTTAAATAGGTTTTCATAAAAACATATATTTTATATTCAATTGGTTTTTAATTATATTTCTATTAAATCTGGTAACCAATAAATCTTTATATAATCATGTTTGAAACATATTTTCATAATTAAGTCAATAATATTTATTCCCTCCATTACAAAGAATAAGCTATAAAGGTTAAATTTAAATACTAATATTTACATGTTTGTTTAATCTCAATGTAGTGTATCATGTACGCTATTGAACAATGTGTTTCATTCTTAAAAATTCGTATGTTGAAAAATCAGTAATATTGAAATAGTAATATTAATATTTAATATTTTCAATAAATAGTGAATATGGATGATATAAATTCCATTAAATTTCATATAATGTATAGACATTTTGATTTTATGGTAATACATATTATGTAAAATATTTACTGCACAATGTTAATATATCTGATCACTAGAGTATCTAATTATTACAATGATTATTTAATTGTATTAATTAATTATGAATTATTTATATAGTATAAAATCTATTAAGTTTATAATAATTATTTAAGGATTAAATTTTGGACATATAGTGAAAATTTGTAGTGTGAGATATTTAGAAACAGTTAATTTTTTTATCTAGGATGATTTTTCTGTTTTCCATATTTTCTCCAATTATATATTATCCATAGATCCTTTGATTAATCCATATAACCCAACATAACACTCTTAACCCATAATGTAATTATTTATGACATGTGTTTCACCTTCTTAGATTATGGGGTTTTCATTATAATGATTTATAGAATTAAGAAAACACATTAAAAAATATAAGGAACAATATAGGGTTGGGTGAACTATTTTAAAATTAATAGGATTTTTATGTTCATAATAATTTTCATCTCATGATACACATTCATTTTTACGGCCAATTACCTATTTTTAGAGCTATATTTCATAATTTTTTTTAATACTCATTAGTTCTTATAAAAATACATTTAGTAACTTATGATGATGAGGAAAACATAGTGTATTATATATAAATAATGGAACCCCATTATCCCAATTATAAATTCATAAAAACAATGTAATGAATGTTTCCCCTTTTAATGAAAATCAATGAGCTAAAATATTCATTTATATTATCATGAATGAAAATTAGTAATTAAATATTTATCAAAAAAATCATAAGAAATAATAATGTAAAAATAAAATATTCTATGAGTTTAATTAAAACCATGTAATGTTTTATATTGATGAAAAATTATCAGCACAAAAAATAATAAACATTCCATTAAATAGTAAATTTATATCCGTACCTATTTAAAAACATATATTTCGATGAAAACGTATTTTTGAGATTCTAAAATTATGTTGGTACCAATGGAAATAATATTCACAAATTTAGTAAAATCATTGTTACATGAACAACTAAAACATTTATAACCTACACAATTAATTAACTCATGTATTCACGTGATAAAAAAGTCATTTCTCAATGAATTTCAAGATATATCATCGTCGCACGTGTTAATAAAACATTTTCATAGAATTTAACATAGATAGAAAACATATAATCTTGAATTTACAATATAAAATATCCTGAATTATTATCTCTAACACATATATATAATCCCCTATATACACAACGTGAAAATAAATACAAAAAACATAATTCATTAAATTTTTTTAAGAAAAAAATATTATAACATGAAATAAGATTTTAATTTGAATCCTTAAAAATATTAGAGGAATATTATTAAATAACAATGTTCATGGTGATGGGAAATTATTATAATGTTTTTAAAATTAATTAATGGATTGGTTTAACACCTTTGTATGTATGTATAAAATAACAACGTCTAAAAATGTTTATTGGAATTATTTTAAATAATGTATAAATAAATTAAATCATGGTTTAAGAAACATAAAAATACATTTCAATATATCAAAACGACACATAAAATACATTAATTAAAATCAATAGTAAAGGAAAATGTAAGAAAATCTATTGAAATTTGAAATTATGCTGTTAAGGAAAAATCAGTTAAATTGAGTCCAAATCAATGTATACATACAAAAATAGTATTTAATGAACATATATTAATTATTTAAAAGAAAAATAATAATTTATTAATTTATTAAATTATTATGAACCTTTTAATATAAATTATTACAATGTTTTATATAGTAAATAAATTATTTGTGTTCATATGGAATATTTTGAGGACATTCTGTTCTTAATCCCAAAATAATATCGGTAAGATTTCAATGGTCAATTGGGTCACTATTAATTCATCTACATATATTATTAATTAAATTATTATATATTTTAAACATAAAATAATATTTTATAACCACTATGGTACGTAGGACATGAATAATTAACAATGTTCCTTTTTAGAGGTGGAGGTCCATAGATATTCATGAGCGACATAATCAATTTCAAATGGATGGAATGGTTAGAAGGTACATAATATATTATATTATGTAAATCATAAATATTTAATAATTTTTTTTATTCCACATGTTTATTTGGAATACCATCATCGTGAGGTGGTGATGAAAATTGAAACAGGTCACTATATAGAAGGTTTTTTCCACACACACACACATGAGCGAAGTCTTCACATCCTAGTATATGTAAAATGTGATGAAAAAAATTGATAAAACATCAAAATAATAATTTTTAAATATATAATAGATAATTATTCCATCAAAAAATTACTATTAGTTATAATTTTTTTGGTGTAATAGGATATAAGCATGAATACGCTCGATATTGATTTATTCACCTAATTTTTAAATCCCCCATTAGATTATGCATTAGGCCTTCAATGATGGTATTTAATTGAGATCGAAAGACCTTGAAAATGAGGGAGAAGGATATTAACATATTTGGGTAGATATAGGTTGATCCAACTACTATATGATTTTTGAGGGAGATTGGAGAAAAGGTTCGATTCTATAAGTGAGGTGGATAAAAATATTTCAAAGAAAATAAATATTGATAAATAATATAAATATAACTATTATAGAATTAGTAAAATATGATATCTATTCCTAGATATGGATTAAAAGAAAAAAAATAATTTTAAAAAATAATATATAAATAATTTTATTCGTAATTATAAGAATTATCATTTTGTTTTACCATTTTATAAGTCTGGATTAACCTTATCTGTTTCAAAAAATAAATTAATATTTATGTTTCAGGAATTTAATTTTAATATAATATGTGTCACATAATTGAACCAATAAATTAATGAAATATAATTTCTCGTAAATTGTAGTCAAAATTTACACTTAATATTTCCAATTGGTATATTTATTTTTTATAATCATTAGATACAAATTAATGTTAGTTTCTAAGAAAATAAAAAAATTTGACTTTAAATAAAATCATACGATAGTAGAATAATAATATAAAATATATCAGTATAAATTATAAATATAAAATACAGTCAATCAACAAAATAATTACTCCAAAATATATTTATTTAATATTATTTTTTAAAATACATTAATACATTTTTCTACTCTTTTTACAAGTTTTATATCGATGATTAATAATCATTAATGTTAATTATGTATGAACATGAAATATAAAAATGATTAATAATTAGAAAATTATATATTCATAATTAAAAATATATTTTATAGAAAGTTATAACATATTTTAATACGTATGGAATCCTATTTGAGGTAACAAAATAAATAGAGTAACATTTTTAATTATAGATAAATAAAATAAATATAATGATTGTAATCAAAGATAAGTGACACCAATAATAAATATTTTGAAATATAGGATGTCATGACCTGTCCCCCAAGGCCCATGATATGACTACCTAATGCTCATCTCCCAAAGTCCCAGGGATGGAGATTATCACCAAAGGAATTATCCTACAAGTGGGAGGAATTCTTCCGAGTACCCATAATCACACAAACACATATCCCTAGCCCACAATACAAAAATGTAAACATGCATGCAACTAAGATCCACTAACAGTAACAGTACAACACTAAAATTATAAGGGTCATAATACAAGCCAAAAAAAGATAACTACATGCTCGTAAAGTTCATCTAGGGTAAACCCTACTAGAGGGGTATGTAAAGGGGGATCCACATGCACATGTAGAAGTACACCTTATTTTTCAAATCTCAGTAGGCTATGCATGGTACTAGACCAATGAGGTCTCTATCAAAGCATCTCTAATCTTCACAAGACACAACACATGCGAGAAGTTCCCGTGCAGGGGTGACTATCACAATACTCAATAATGTCCACCAAAACACAAAGGTAATATCATAAAATAAAGTAGAAAAAATGTGGCCTACCAAAGAGCTACACGAATTGTACCCTCTAATATGTAAAATAAATAGAGAGTCAATAGATTCATATCAAACATGTATAAATTTAATGTATGAAAATATATATTACCCGTCGTAAATGCGAAACATCTTGTACTATCGAGACACTCATCCTTGATGAGTCACCTAGGCCAACTAGGGTACCTAAACCCACTTGTCACTTATGCCTGGGGGCACCTAGACCGGATAGACACGTTGGGCTTCTCGGGAAACGATACTAGATCATCAATTAGTCCCGTTAGGTCACTTAGACCTAATTTCCACTTGGGCCTACTAAGGCACCAAGACCCACTCGTCACATAGGCCTATCGGGGAACAAAGACCCCCTCGTCACGTAGGCCTACTGGGGTTTGTATAATTGCTCATCATATAGGCCTACTAGGGCAGGTAGACCCGCTAAACACATAGGCATAGTGGGGTACATAGACCCAATCATCACTTAGGTCCTCTCGGGAACCTAGACCCCCTCATCACAATCATCTAATCACAACTAGCTGTAGAATTTCCTATCATAGAGCGCTTTATTCTCGGAGAATCTACACCCCCATCCATCAGTCATACCTCAACATCCAGAAAAACCCACTTTTATTATATCAAATGAAATTCCTCATCTTGAATTTCAAAACACTACAAAAAACTTGTCAATCAGATGCATTGTTTCAATGTTATGAGCGTTTTAGTAAAAATGGGACTGTTGGGTTTGGGTCTGTTCTAACCTGGTGGGACTGACCTGACCTGACCAGGGGTCCGCCAACCCAATCCTTGTCCAATAACTAGACCCATGTCTAACCTGGACTATTGGTAGTGACTAAAAAAAGTGGGTTGACCCAACCAATTGGGTCCAACCTGACCCAGCTAGTCGACTCATTCCGCTGGACTAGGATGATCTATTCCGCATAAGGAAAAGTTGGTTCCACATCTCCTAAACACCCTGCAGGTCCCCACAGGGTCCTCCACAAATGTCTAGTTGGATAGTGTCCCTCTATCTGTGTAATGTGGCACGACTTCCTTGTTCCCCCACACAGTCATCATCCACTTGCCAAAGACCTCTGGTCACCACTAGCGGCAGATGCCAGAGTTCACCTTCGCTACCGTTGGACAATGATAGCACATGTTGCCTTCCACACGTGGTGTCCTCCGGATTACACCATCAGTAGGTTATTCCCTGAGACACCAGACTGCCTCTATTATTTTTTTCACTATCTTTCAAGTCTAAACATGATCCATGGGTCGCCACCTCCACTATTATGGGCTCCAAGTGGTATTGTCGATGATCTGGGGGCTCGTCCAAATTTAGAACCTCCTTGTAAATTTTTTTTCAGACCATAGTTTTCCATCATCAATGAACGTCGGGTGGGATATAGATCATCATCCACACCCAATTAAATAAATGTTAGCCTTGTTCATTTGGACTTCATTCATTTCATTTGAATATAAATGAGCGATGTTCAAATAATTGGATCGATATAATCCCATCTCAAATCCCCACATGTTAAAATCAAATTCCCTTAAGGATGAATGATATAGAAGTCAATTTTTTACTGAATTTACCCACATTAATCATTTAGAAAGGAAGAATGGGGAAAGATTGTCCACAACTAAAAATTCATTACATGTAATGAGACCATTTTTTATAGAAAAAAGGGTTATTCCATCATTATTTGTCGATCCAAAACTCTCATCGATGGAGAGAACATTCAATTTGAATAGAAGGAAAGAAGGTGTTTGTTGTCAAGAGTAGTTTTTCATTTTACAACATATGTTCTGTAGAGGTTCAGAGCAATCCCCCTAATCATGCTCTGATTCCCATACCCATGTTAGGCTGTTAATTGATGAAACATTTTTCATTATTTCTGTTACACTAATTAACCACATCTTAACACAGTTTCATTTATGAAATGAAATAGTGACCTCTTTGTTGTGTCGCAGAAATTAATTTTTGAATGAAATAAACAATTCTATGTTAATATTATATTTATTCCTTAAAATGTAAAAAATACAACTTTTCCATCAACCCGTGCCGGTTGCGGTTAAGTCCTTACTTGGGTATAGTTGTCGTTCTGGATGCTATGGTGTCCAAAAAATTTTAATCTAAGGCACACATTTTAATATTTCCAAAACCTCACACACAGACTGTATTATACAAAAAAAATTGTTTGAACTTTTATTCAGCAATCACTAGGGCTCAGAATTTCTTGCCTTCTAAGCGCCTAGTCTCCAAATAATTCAATATATTTATCAAAAATTCTATATGGAATTTCTAGTACATTACATAGGATGATTAATTTCTAAATACATTCATAAAAATTTATGTTTTAGATTTTTTATAGAGCTTATATCATATTATTATCCTCATTTTATCCATTTTACACTTTAAAAGAGTGATAAATTGGTATCAAGGTTAATATTTGTTATGAAATAGAAATTAAAGGATAATTATTAAATAATATGTGTTTTTGTTTAATAATATGAAATATATTTTATATAATTTAATTTTGAAATGTATTAATAAATATTTATAAATTAATTTAAGGAATTTAAATTAAAACTCATTTCTAGAAAAATTCTTGCTCGAAGCATAAATGAAATTTTTCTTTAAAATATAGTATAATTTTTTCCCAAGAAAATAATTGTACTATTTATAATAAAATAATTATTCTATGAGTTATAAACAAATGAAAAATGAAATATTTAATTTATGTTTCAATGATTAGTTATAATGTTAGATATTTTTTAGAGAATTGGTATTTTTCAGTACTTATAAAAAAAAACAATTTCTGAATAATAAAAAATAATAATCATATGATTACATTTAATTGATTATTTAAAAAATAATTTCAATTTTAATAAATGAAATTAAAAATGATGTATAAATTAACCCAAATCCCAATTAACATAATACAATGAACATTTTTGAAAAAACTGTATTATTATAGAATATTACGAAGATATAGTTGACCTTTATTTAATAGTCATAATTCTATTATTTTAAAATTATTTTGATGAATATTCCTTCAACAAATTTCAGAAAAATCATTAATAAATAGAAGTTAATTTAATTTATTAGGCTAACAATGCTTTTCACACTTAAAAATTATTTTATGGAAATTATAAATTTTTCCTTCAAAGTATTAAATATTTATTTATATAAAATTGATAATCATTTAATTAATTTTTGATAATTTTATGAAGGAAAATAATCTGAATATATATTAAAATATAGTTACTCCAATTTATACCTTATAATTGATCAGCTAGGTTTTAACTACCGTATTTTAAAAAAATTAATATTATATCACAATTAGTTTTAAATTCAACAATATATGATTCAATTGAAATCAAACTTATAATTCATTACAATCATAAATTTTGGTGTGTTAAAATATCCCCAAACATAATAAAGTATATCTTCACAATTATTAGATGATCCCGGAAAATTAATTTATTAGAAAATTGTAAATCAATTAAATATATATATTATCATAAAAATTATATTCATAGTGTGTACCATGATGCCAATTATATGATAAAATAATATTTCAATCAAAGACATATACCTTCTGATTAATTTATAAATAATATACTAAACCATCAATTTAACATTATCTATAAGAATCCAATGAATTTCAAAAATTATGTTACCATCTAAGTATTCTTTTTATGAAAATATAGAATCTTGATTTATTTTCTCGTATAAAAGAATATTAATCATTATTTTATGAATCATTTAGTTTCCACTTTTATGTCATTTCATATTCCAAGGGTTTTATTTTAAAGATAAAATTTTCATTATCAAATAAGTAAGACAAATATTCAATTTTTCACATGTTCCATAAATGTTTTATTTGTTATTTATCTCATTTTTATTTACTAACCAAAATAAGGAACTTGTATCACATGTTTTGGAAATATAAAATGTGAAAAAATAAATGAATCCCCAAATCCATAAATATTACACAAACTGTTAAAATAAATAATTTTCAAAAATAAAAAACATTAAAATCTTAAAATTAATCCTATCCAAGTTTGAAAACCCTCAGAAATAAAAAATTTGATCACATATTCATTTGACATAAACATTAAATTTCTATCTAAATAACATCAATCAATTCTAATTCAACATAAATAATATTTTTGTCTTAATCATAGAATCAATAAAATATAAAATTAATTTTAATAAATTTAATAATGAGAATAACTCCTTAATAAAATGATTCATAAATAAAAAAGATAATTCAACATTTATTCCTCAATTAATATAATATCATAATTGAATATATTTTCATCTACCTTAATTATAAAATGTACCAAATTTAGTAAACCTCATCCAAAATAAAATAATTCATTTATTCACCAGACAATTTTTCAATCTAGTGGTTATCTATATGGTAATTCACATATTCACATATTCACCTATTTCTAAAAAAATATAATTACCTAATGAAAACTGATTATCTTATCAATTTTTTTTCTAACAGCATTCATGTTATGTTAAAAAAAACATAAAATTAATCCTCTAAAAATATAAATTTTTTCTCTATGACATAAGATAAATAAAATGGTTACATGTTGCAAAAAAATTATTAAAAATCAATAAATAAAACCCAATGTAAATCATCATATATATCCACTAAAGTAGTATCTATGAAATCATATTTATGATCAAAATTTCACTAATTAAAAAATTATTATATTTAAATATCTTAAAATGTCTGTAGAATGACTGTAATGTGTAATTTTTCAAATTATTTTGTATACTTCCATATAACCCAAACCCAAACATTTTCATCCCATAGATACATGATTTATGTCAATTGTTATTGTTTCACATGGTTTGGTTATTTATTCGGTTTATATTTTTCCAAAAATTTTGAAATTGCATTACATTAGCTAGGAATCTATATCACATATTTTAAAAAATGGTAACAAAATATATTTATTAATTTTACACTCTTGTATCATCCATGAAACCCAAATACATTATTACAATGTTAATAAAAATATAAGGCCTTTGAGGCATTTTTGAAGATAATATTTCAATCAAATCCATAGGCTATATGAAAAATAATTATATTATTTAATGAAGAAAGAAAGAATAATATGTGACATTAAAATAAAATAAACATGATTTTACATTTGGAAATCAATGAAAACCTATAAGTAATAAGGTTATTTTTCATAATGGAATTTGAGATCCCAAATCCATGTTCATTCCATGATTGCAACTGAATTACTAAATATATTTAATAAGAATATTTTATGACCTATCGAAATCAAAACATTACCATCATATACCATTTTTATGCATAGATAATCATGTAGTATAATTTGGGAATTATCTACATATCACCCATGTTAGGACTATTATAGTAGGATAAACCCAGTGGATCATTCCATCATTTTAAACATTGAGATAAATAATATTATCAAATTCATTGGATAAAAATATCATTATAATTGTAATTTCCATAAACTAGAAGCCTTTATCTGGTACCTGAATCCATGTCACTACGTGGCCTATTGTGTGCCTCCCTATATGAAAGTGGTTGCTGACATGCAGCGAGGGTCTAATAGATCATGTGGGGAGACTTTTCCCTATTTACCAGAGTAAGAAACAATACATAACATATGGAATTAAGGGAAAAAAGAAATAAAAACAATAAACATGCATTACTAAACAAGTGACATATACGTTATATACCATAACTAAACAATAATATTCTATGTTTTGATAATAGTGCCCAAGGTGAAATAAATAATAAAATAAATAATAAATATAATCCTAAAATTGGTCCTTGAATCCATTTATGGATCCTAATTGATACAGATCTGATGACAAAGCCATCTCCATAGCATATTTCATTTTCCCTTGTCTTGTCCTAAAACAATGAAATATTCTAGGGTACCTAATTCCATCCTATGCAATGTGTGAGTCCAAATTAGTAGTCCACCTCCGATAGAGTTCGAAACATATTTATTATAAATAGATAGTGCATTCATGTATGAAATAAATGAAAAATTAGTCCAAAATATGGACCGGTTTCCATTGGTTAAAAGTATCTAATTTTACCATTTAAATCATTATTTAAATTTTCATCACTTATTCCATCTTCATTACCAAATTCATTATGTTATAATTTTTTGGAATTTACATCATTTACACAACATCCTAAAATGGTAAATATTTATATATAATGGAAGATTTCAAGCTCCATGTCTCACTAAGGATATACAATTAAAAAAAATACAACACATTTACCTTGGAGCCTCATTCATGTTAGTGTCATTCAATTAAACCATTAGGGTCCAAGAACATTAGTTTGTGTCACAAATCCTTTCTTTATTTGGTGGGGTTTAGATCCTTAGAACAACCAAACATGTGGGAGGAGCCCCGATTCCATATCACAATCAATAAATCCATGTGTGCGTGGTTATATATCCATTCTTCAAAATATCATATCAAAAACCATAAACAATCAATACAAATAACATTTAAAATTCATATTTAATTCAACATTGAATTCTTTACGAAGCCTTATCCCATTATTAAATTTACCATTAACATAGAAAATACCATTGAATTCAATTCCATTTTTTAACTGTAACCCATTTATCATAATAAATAATTCTAACACATTTTGTGATTTAACATATTCATAAACTTCCCCTTCATTGTCCTATTTAAGACAATCATCATTCTATATTCCACATCTAATTTATACATTTCCAATAACATTTCATAACCCATTTGACTCATTCACACTAATCTATATATCCCATTATCATCTCATGTTAATAAATCCATTATTTATTTGATAACAATGAGACACAACCACAATTGGTGCCCCGTTATTGTTTTAATACTACATGTCATCTTTATTACAATGGTCCACACATCATCACAAATCAATACTAGGATAAAAATCATAAAACGCATGTCCATGAATTTCAGAACACCAAATGGGTATCCCAAAATAGGTTTAATAAACCTCAATGGATCCCAAAATGATAGTGAGGGTTAAATTCATCCAACAAATATAATAAATATTAAAGATAGAAATAAATTCACAACATGAGGGAAGCTGTATCACAACCACATAGGTACAAATATAAAACAAAACTATGTGATATAAAGCGAAGACCAAATACATTAAATATGTTAGAAAAAAATACATAACCATATCAATAGATATATATTCATGAACCATATGAATTCCCAAACAAAAATAATCGAGAAAAATATGGTTTTATGGATTCAGAAGAATAATAATAAAACCACAATCGATCATAAGAAAGATAGGTATTAGGGATACTTATAGAATCTATAAGCATCAAAAGAAACTCCAAATTGCCTTGAAACTAAATATATTGATCCTTGGAAATCATGGGGATGTTTGGTTCATCACTTGGTAGATATGTGTATGAAATAGGGTGAAAATGATGTGAGGATCTTAAAATCCCAAGGAGAAAATTGGGAAATTTTTCACTTCTTTATTGTGGTTCACGGTTTGGCCGCACATATTTCCAAACCATGTGCCAATCGTTCTACAAACTCTACCAAGGAGGGTCCATCTCACACAGTTTCATGTGAATATCACATGGTTTGACAAACCATACACCAATAGTGTTGAATTCCTCTATCCAGTGCAACACCATTTGGCTCTTCCCCTTGCACAATTTACCTAACTATGCACCTATCCCTCTGGGTAGCATAGTTTTGGAGAAAAGTTAACCCTAATAATTCACAAACCATGAAACATGCACATTATGGTAAAGTACCCTTACATTCTTTTCCAAAACCCTGAGGATACACATGAACCTCCATGTACATTCTGTTAACATTCCATTAACCAAACTTATGTGGTTGATTCCAAAATTTATATTGGGAAATAACTCCATGATTTCTAACATCTTACAAATGCCCCACCATATAACAAGCCATACCCAAGATTCAATTCCATTAATTGCTGAGGTTAAGAAGAAAATTATTATACCAGTATCCCCACATATTCATATCTATCTCCTATGTCTACTCATTAACATTACAACACTGCCACAACATTCAAACCAATGGCATGATATCTCCACAAAAATATTATAATTATGATATACACTCTAAACCGGATTATCTTAAAAGGTCAAATTATACAGATACAAAAAAAAACATAACTACATAGGGAATCATTAGAATCGTCGACCTAACTTGCAACACAAGGAAGCATCACATAGATCATTATACAATTGGGGAAGAGGAAATAACAACCACATTGATATGATCCTATCTGCAACTCATATACCAAATCACATGGTTCCATTCTTATGATATTTTAAAAAATCCATCGCTAATCCAATTTAGTTATCACTAGGAGATATAAATAGTTTAACTAATAGCCTTTCTTGACTTACATCAATTCAAAACATTGTTCCTAATGGTTCCATTTCATAACTGAACATCCAAAAACAACCAAAACACGAAAGGAACCCATCATATCATAATCTAATCCAATGCTCATTTTCGAGGCCAAAATAGTTGAATGGGAATTACTTGAGTCCATACAAAATAAAACACTATCATCAACTGACCCTTTTCCCTCTATGGTTCTCCACGCCATGCACTTTTTATTCCCATCAAGATATTTCTATGGTTCATAATAGCTGTTTTGATAAATACCTACAGAACCTCAATTATTTTACAAAATACATGATGTTGGTCCCAAATCAATAAAACCAAAAATCAATAAGGACATTTCCATACATTAAAATCCAAACATTTTGTCAAAACTACAAGAAAATGGCCCACATCCCCCATTGATTGTTGACCATAAAACAATTGAAAACTCTAATGTTATAATTTTCATTTGAAATTCACCTTATATAATACATCAAATAGTCATTAGATTACTATATTCCATTTTCTTTCCCTTTTCTTATTAGGTAGAAACATTCTTTATAGTTTTACACAATCACAAAATTGTCACTGTGGTCATGTTATTCAAAACTCCAACCCGTGACACCTACTCATATAAGGAAAACAAACATCATACGACTAAGCTATCTTGATTATTCCCCAACATCAGTTAAAATCTACCATCAAAGCATCTTCCCCCTTCCAAATAATTATCATGATTCACCTCACCAATTAATACTCATAGAAAATCCATATTCGTCTCTAAATTAACTAAATTTTATAAGTTTCTTCCTAAAAACTCATTTCCATTATAAAAAAAACATTCATCATCCAAAACATTCAATAAAAATTGTTTAAAACTCAACAATTTTGTACCAATTTTATAAGTTGAGTAGAACTATCCCCAGCTGACTCATCCAGGAAACATTCAACTTCACTATTATCATGTCACTACCTCACTTGACCAATATTAAATAACATAAAAAGAAACCCTATGATAATCCAACCACACGTAAAAAAGCATGTGAAAATATCTTATGAGGTTCTAACACCCATCCTTGCATTCAACAACATGTTCCCATGCCTTACCACTCCCATCAACAATAATAGAATAACCATCTCGAATTCCATTTGGATCAACTTGGAGATAGATGCCAATGCTGGGGTTATTCAACCACAACATTCAAGACCCACCTATCCTTTTATAATAAATTCAATTTTCACGACACATATTTTCATTGGAATTCAGATGCCACCTCATCAACTCAACGTTTTTCTCCACACATCCTCGAATAAAATCTCACCCCCAACTTAAACTTACGATTTTAATTTACAACACATTATTGAAGGAATTACTACCACCACATAGAACGCTTCTAATATCGGTAGAAACCCCAATCATGGATGTGGGAATATGAAATTAATAAAAACAACAAAAAATACAACCTTATATATTTTCCATTCTTCAATGGATTTCATCCATGAAATTCATTGACATGTGCTCCTTCCTAAGGATCCCTCCCATAAATGGTTGATGGTGTACAACTCCACATACACCACTCCCGGAGAACAACCACCAATATGGATCCACATAAAACCAATATAAAAAATTATTGTTGGGCGTAATTCCAAATCACTCTTAGCTACTTGAGATGACGTAAAGATATTTTGCATGATCATCACTAGAAACAGGTATACTGAGAAGTTGTTGACTTATCCTACCATAATAATCCATCATTTATTTCACCTTCCACTACAAATAAACCACCACTAGACGAATGTATTAGGGGGTTTTTCACCAACACCTCACTATCTCCAAGCCACCACATCACATCTGGGGTATCCAACCAAACACTCCAATGCTTCTTGACTCTCTAACAAGATTCTATTATCTAATGCTTCTCATGGTATTACTAATACCACACAACTCATGTTTTATAGAACGATCCAGGTATTCGATAATATAAATGTGTCTATTAAGAACCAAATAGACTCTTTATTCCCATGTTCATTCCCCCATCGATTCAATAGATTAAAACAAACTCTTACACATAAAAACAATAACACATATCTCTACATCATCGTATTTATGTAGCACATTCCAACCCTCAGTTTTTAGCATACTACTCTAGGTCGAGTAGTTCCCTTAAGTTACCCACTAATCTTGAGTGTGGGTCAAATGAAACATAATTCATTAGAGATAGGCCTAATTCCCTCTCAGACACTAAACAGACCCCCTGATCTCCCAGCCTCATCAGACACACAAAATTTTTATTGTTCACTTCGACCCACACATCATTCCACATAACAAGACCATCTACATGACCATACTTCACCCTGAGAGATACTTACATTCCTATAATTTATATCCATACATTTAATATCATATCTCTTCAACCTAGATTCATCTCCATGAAATCATAATGAATTGTGAACACCATTGTCTCATGAACTCTATCTATTTTTCTCTTGGAAACCAAACATACAAACAACAACATAATATACAGTTTTTCTCTTAACAAAACCATGTAATAACCATACCAGTCACTAAAACTCATTGATACTCACTCTATAGTTATTCCACCTATAATGAACCTCCCATGATCAGATTATATGGAACTACAACACTAGGTGAACCTCCCCTAGGTCACCCAATATTTTGCCAAAAATAGTCAACTCATTGTCCTAACTCATGTTTCATCTCCAATACCATTATCCATACCACTTTTACCTCTAGAACAAATACGCAACATGCCAAATTCTAAATATACACATGTGAATCATACACTAGGAGAACTCACAACATTGTAGACCCCTCTCATAGGCCCCCAAGAGGTCGAAGAGTACCAAATTTCTATGATACAGTTAGAGGTAACAAGTCACTAGGACCTCTCTATAGGACTAATACATCATAATTACAAGAAGTCACCACTCATGGGTGGCTCTTCCATACCCATAATAGAATTCTACATCTAGAGAAATAAATAATTCATTTACTCTAGGTTTGAAGCTCATAATTACTGAAACACAACTAACAGTACCACAAAACAAGAACCCCATTTTAAAATCCAATGAAACTTATCCAATAAAAACTACAAGGTTTTTCACATCTATTCTACATGATGATATTCCTCAACCTCAAATCTATACAATAAAAAATTAACAAAAAGGTCCACCCCTGTACTCAACATGTCATAATTTCCATCATATCCAAACTAAGGCACTCTAACTACCCAAACCACCCACACAGAACATTGGTACCAAACACAAGTCTTACATACTTCATGTATCCATCCAGGTTCCAACATGTCTCACACTTGATGCCCATGTCCATATTCTCCAAAAAATTCTAGAGGGTGTTACAACTAGTTCTCTCTAGTTATATAGAACATGATCGACATGACTCTCCCTATTCCCCATTCCATATTTTACATTTGATGAGAAAATTAATCCCAAAACAACTCCTCCTCTATGTGACACTAAACCACCATGATCTCTTTCCCCACTTCTGAACTCCCATTATGAACTATACTATCACTGTTTTCAACCAATATACATCATCTTGGTGAAATTTATCTACAATTCCAAAAAACACATCTCAATGGACATAACATAAAACACCCACTGTTTTCACAAAAAATGGATCTCTATTTGTCATGACCAATACATTCCTTATACACTATACTAATAGAAATATGTGCAACTAGAACACTACCCTAAACCATTCTAAATATGGTTCTTGGTCAACATGTGAAAAACTATTATACAATGTCATGAGACATTTAGTAAACCTAAATTACATTAAACATGTCAGGCTAACATTGAAAAATGTGAAGGAAAACTAAAAATAAATAATATATATGAATCCCCATACGAATCCTGACACTAGATTTAGATCTTCATCCATACACATCCTTGGCCAAACTGAACTCTCTAGTATAGGTACTTTTACATTATCCTAACATAAAACCATGAAATCTTCTCGGGTACCCAATGGAGGCATGATTAGTTTGTGAGTAAAACTTAGTAGGCCACCACAAAAATTGTTTAAAAAATAACCTATCTAAAAAGATAGTTCATGAATGTATGAAATAAACAACAAGGTAAACCAAAAGATAACTCAGGTTCCATTAGCTAAATATATTCACATTAACCATTTCCAAAATTATTTCGATTTTCATCACATATTTATTCTTAATTACCAAATTAATATTCATCACAAGTTCCAGGTTTTATCCATTTACATAATATATATAACAACCCATGCAAGTAAATTTTCATGCACAAAGGGAATAAGTAAATCTTTCTATCTCACTAGCGTTAAAAATTTAATAAAAAATTATAACATGCTATCCTTGGACCCTCAATCATCGTAGTCTCATCCAATGAATCCATTAGGGGCCTAGAGTATCAATATGACTTATTAATCCATGCATTCATGGGTTGGGATAAGAGCCTCGTCCCATCTAGACCCATAGGAGGAGCCTCAATCCTTTATCCTAATCAACCAAGACATGTTCACTTGTATATTTATCCATTCACCACATATATCATATCACAAAAACATACAAAATCCATACATATAAAATTTCATTCAACATGTCATGAATCGTAAATCATTAATACATTATCAAATTTCACATTTACAAAGAATATCCTATTTAGTTCATTTCCATTCTTAAAACATAAATCATTCATTATAATTATCAATTTTATAACATTATCCCAATTAACATATTCTGTAGAATACCATGCATTTACCAATTTAACACCTTCAAAATTTCATATACCGTAACCCATTTATGCATTTCCATTACCATTTTAGAAGACATTTTTTCATTCACATTAATCCAATTAACCCTATACCATCTCATGACAGTCAAACCTTATTTACTTAAATAACAACAAGACACATACAAAATTTTATCCTTTTTTGGTTTAATAATACATGTAATCATGTTTACAATGGTCTCTACTTCATCTCAAATAAATACATGGATTAAAATTGAAAATTATCATTTTTTCTAATTCTTGCAGACCCCATGGGAGGCCCTAAATCGATCAAATCATCGTCAATGCATCGTACAAGGATCATGAGGGGAAAAAGTCATCATGTATCCAACCACGTTATAAAATCTTACCCAAGAAAAAAAATTCACAACAAAAGGTAATTAATAACGTAACCACACATGCCCAAGTTAAAAACAAAAGTATTGGATAGAACATGTGGAAAACCTACGTCAAAATCTATATATGAATGCTCACATAACCATAGACCTATATCTATATTCAATCACCCATTTTATTCCTAACATATGATCATATAGAAGAAGTGGTTTTTAAGACTTTTGATAAAGAAGAAGAAAACTAGAAGCCCTAATCGATAAAAGAGATCTGATATGGGAATTAGACATACATGATGCATCAATCCAAAACCAAAGTCACTGAAACTATCCTAGAAAAATTGGATATCAAACCATAGAAAGATTTTTATGCTTGGTTCATTACCTGGGTTGTAATAGGAATAAATAATGAGAAAATAGTGTGAGGATCTTAATATCCTATAGGGAAAATTTGGTAATTTTTCACTTTTTAATGGGGAACACTGTTTGGCCGTACAGTTTTCCAAACCATATGCCTAGCATGTGCCATCCTCTTTGCAAGAGCCGTAGAAGTCACATAGTTACCTATGGATCTCGTAAGGTTGGAATAACAATGCACCAAACATGCAGAATGCCTTTATTTTGGTATGCGTTTTGTGTGTCTTCCCCTTTCATGGTTCACCTAACCACAATCCCCTACTCATAGGTAGCACAATTAGGGAAAACATTTATCTATATCCATGAACCAACCATGAAACATTCAATGTATATGAAATTAATATTTTTATCATGTCTCGAATCCTTAGGACACTCTCAAGCATCCATGTACATTCAGTGGGTATTCTAGTAACCAAATTTATGATGTTTATATCAGAATTTAAACAATGATATTCCTCCATAGGATCCAGGATTATTTACTCACCCTTCATCATGAAAATTTTAATGTACCATAAAATACATAAAACAAATTGAATAAATCATTTCATTAATAACACCTAAAAAATTACATTAATCTTTTGGTCTGAATATAAAAAATTTATCAAAATCCATTTTTATTGAGAAACCAATTAAAAAATCAAAAAATAACATGAAATAAGAAATGTATTATTAAATTTTAATATTTTAATTTAATATTATTAATTTTAAATTTCAGGATGTCAATAAATTCCACTCATACACTATTCATTATATAAAAAAATTATTTCAATTATTTATAAAATTGTCACAATTTTAATGTTTAAAAAATCCATATGATAGTTCTATTAAGAACTTCATAATGAAATAAAAGAAATATTTATTATAAAATAGGAAAAAAATTCATTTTATTAATAATATTGTTTAAAATAAACCGAAAAACAAATTTGTGGAAGAAAAAGGGATGAAAAAAATTAAAAACATTAAAATTAGGTTTCAAATAAACATACTTTACATCGAGTGTAACTCACAAGGTTTGTACATTAAGACATGTATAAGAAATAAATACTATTATATTAAACACATAAAAGATAATTTATTTTTTATATAATTATTTTTATACATTTTATTTCATATATAAATATTTATTGTATATATAATAAAAATTGTATGGTCAAGTTATATGTTTTGAGGTAATAAAATTCATAATCTGAAAAAAATGTATGTTTTCCATTGTAAAATAATTAATTTTTAAACATAAATTTAATATTAATCCGGATATAATTAACATTCTATTATATTATTTTCAATTTTATAATCCTTCTTGAATTTCATTGATGAAAACAACTCACATCAATTAATGGATGAGGTGGTTGATACAAAAGCACAAGTGGCATTATCACTTCCCAATGTATATAAGGGTAGGAACGAATGAAATATATTATATTCCCCCAATCAATATTTCATCATTAATATCATTTAAATTTTTATAAATCACATTATAATGACTGAAATTTTATGTTTGTGATAAACCAAAAAAAATCCATCTCTTCATTGTTGTTGTGGTACACATGTATGATCGATAGATGATTTGATTTCCCATATGATGTAATGACAATAAAAATTATAGATACATAAAAAAATGTAGTATCATTAGTAAAAAAAATTATAATATCAAAATCATTATAGGTGATTTCATTTTTGTGGAATAATTAATAACCATGAAAACACTCAGTTTAGAGTTACTATACTTCTTTGGAAACACACATTTTTTACCATAATTCATTTAGGAAGGAATGATGAAGAGAAAAGATTACAATTGATAATGTTAAGAGGGTCGGTAATTAGTTTTGGTAGATAATTCACTAACTAAATAGGTCACTAACAGTGTGGAAGACAAGAGAGGAGGTTCCCTCTGATAAGTGAGATGGGTGCAGCTCTTGTAAATAAATTAAATATTAATATAGAATATATTTCTAAAACATTTTTAATGGATCCTTAGTTGCATATATTATAAAAAATTTGGGATAATGTCAAAATAAATTCAATAAAAAAATTTTGTAGAGATTATGTGTAACATTAAACATTATTTATTCCCTTAATGCCCTCATTAACTCTATTTTACCATATCAATAGTAAAAAAATTAAATATTTAAGTATCATGAATGGTATTTTATAAATTCCATGTGGCACATAATTGAACATTTCAAGATATGTTTTAAAATTTCACTCCCATTTTATTGAAAGGTTTTCATAATTATTTTATATTTATATGATATTGTTTTTCAAAAATAAATAGATTTTAAAATCATTTTTTGGAAATATTGAGATTTTTACTATGAGGACATAAATAAAATAATGGAATTTATATATTATTTTTTCACCACTATATATACATTATTAATTTAGAATATATTCTATTAATGCCATAATTAATCGAAAATAAAACATTTTTAATGTTTTCAAATCATGTACTTGAAATTTCATTTTCATTCACATGCTCTTTATCGACATTGCATAAGTATTCAAGGTAATAATATACACACTAAATTTTAAAATTTATTTTTTATCATAAAAATAATTTATTATTTTTTAGAATAATTTTTTTAAATTATTCCTAACAAAATTTTATCCATATTAAAAAATATAAATAATGTTAAAATCATACAATGGAATTATTTATTTATCCATTACATTAATAAATATATATTTTATGTTCATTGTCAAGTGGAACAAATTCAAAAATTTTTCAATGTTTTGATTATTTTATTCCAACTTTACTCACAAAACCAAATTATATAACATTTTTGGATTAAATTACAGACCTTATACAATAGTTTTAAACCCATGTGACAATTCTTACCCTTTACTAAGATGATAAATGTTTATCATTGAGAATATATTTAGGATTAAAAAGTAAAGGATCCTTGTTAACTAATTTGTATATTTGGATTAAAACATGGATTAAATTTTCCATTATATATTTTATATACATAATAAAATGCATTTCTAATATAAGTGTGTAAAATGAAATGAAAAATCAAACCTAGAAAAATCTATGTTTTAGTTATAGAAACTAAATTATAAATAAAATAATGAATAATAAGGATTACCATTAAAGTATTTATATATTATATAATAAAAAACCTAATATAAATTTAAATAATCCTAAAAACAAATTTAACATTGAAATTAATTTTATTAAATGGAATGAAATAACTGATTTTAAAAATACTGTATTTTCACTATCCAAAAAAATCAATATTTATTTAAAATTCCCATCATATTTATCTCATGATTATTTTCAAATAAATATTTTATTAATTATTTCAATTTAACAAAATACAATTTCTAATGTTTGGAATATTTATCATAATAACTTTTACAAAAAACTAATTTCAATGAATTATTAAAAATAAATTATATTTATTATTTAAAATTAAATTATACACATTATTTTTATAGTAACCACATTTATGTGATTTGGAAATTTTTATATTGAATATTTTTATTAATAAATTTCCTCAAAATTATAATTTAATTTTAAATATTTCAATTTATGATGATAAAAATATATTTCACACTTCATAATATTTTTTCGGAAAATATCTCATTTTCCATTAAATGATTTTATCATCACATATAATGTTATAAAATAAATTTGTGAAGGTTTACTCCATTTATCAGAGAGACCTTATTCCTATATTTCATAATACAGGTACACCAATTTAAATCCATCAATTCAAAAATTGGGTTATAAAAATAACATTTAAATTAAAATTACATAGAATTATATCCAAATTTGTTTTAATATTTGAGTGACATGAAGTATACATATTCAAATGTACTATTATTTGTTTTAATAATAATAGGGTGTCACATTAAAATTAAAATGGAATGGTCCAAAAAAATAATATAACTATGAAACATGGATTTGATATCTTAGTACGTTACTACATGTTAATTTTTTATAATTTTTTTATAAACAATAAATTTAAGGATATTTATATATAACAGTTCCAAATTAACATTGTCAATTAAACATGAATAAGTAATTTAAAAAATCTAATAGAATTTTTTTTATGAGTTCTTATTAGAATTATCATTTGTATGAGAAAGATATTTAATATATATTGAAAAATGAATCAGATGATTGAGATGTTTTTTTGAAAATTTAAATGGTGGTATTTTATTTAATATGGAAATTATTGATGTATCCAAAAAACTACCAATATTATGTTCCCTTTATTGTATTTGTAATATTTTACCTAATGAAATTCTCAAATTATCTCAATAGTGAATAATATAGAATATATAAAATTTCTAAATGTCTTAATTCTGTATTTTCTATAAAATAATTGAATAAGTTAAATTTTAGATGGATATAATTATTCATGTACTTTCCTTTCCAGACACACCACATCATTGTGATAGAAAAAATGTATTTTTTTAATTTATTTAGAAGGACAATGGGTTTCTGACAATGAAATTATTATAGACGATCATATATTCCTATATTTAGTATTATGGGATATGAAAATTATTATGGAAAGTTAAAATTAATTATTTATTATTTTATTACCAAAATATCTTAATCGGTGAATATTAATTAATTCTAACATGATGATAATATATTTTAAAAGAAAACATTCCCATGGAAAATGAGAGATTGGGGGAGATCATCTATACAGATGTTGTATTGATATTTGAAAAGTGGAAATATATTCTATCCATAACAGAGATAATAAGAGTAGTATTATGTTAATATCCTAGGTCTAATTTCTAAATAATACCCTATATTTATATGATATAAAAGGGCCTAAGGGACCATCTTTGGTGGGATAATTGGATCATAGAAATTACTTATCATGTTTCAAGATTCATGGTGTAATAGTAAGTTAATTCATAGGTGTAACATCTAAAGGGCGTTATGCATGCTATTTGTATACAATTTTTATGTAGGAAAATGTAATAATAGTCATTTTAATGAACTTTTTAATAGTCAAAAGTGTAATAGTAGTATTTTTTTATATTTTTTATAGAAATAGTGAAAATTTTCTTGAAATTAGGGATGATCTAGTAATTGACATCCTTGAATGGATTTGTATTAATTTTTTTTTGAAAAATCAATATTCTCTACTATCAATTATAACTAATCATGACTCTTAATTCACATATATACTTTCGGGGACTCTTCAATATTATAAGAATTTAGAAATATATTTTATATCTATCTATTATAGTCATTATTATGGGAATTATTAATGAAATATTTATAAATACAACATATTTTTATATCATGGAAACTATATTTTAAATAAATAATGGAGTCACGTGTTCATTTAGATAAATTATCATAAAATAATATTATCAGTTAAATAAATTATATGGATCTATTTGAATACCAATTTGATAATATATTTTAAATCCCAAAGTTATTATATTATTTTAGAAATAATAAAAAAACTTGGCCTAGAACATTAGTTGAAAAAATCAATAAAAGTAAAATATAATAAATATAATTAAATTATAAATTTGTACTATAATTTAAATAATATCAATCAGGGGAAGGAATTTTAATTTCATGTGGTGGGTTATTCCTTAATAAAGAAATATCAATGATATTGATTTGTAAGGATATGATATAATGGAAATGAAAAGCTTTCATTCATCATTTATTTAATTATTTTATAATGAAATATATTTTTCATGTGTATTTATAACATTCATAACTAGAAGAATGTGAATGAATTTTTCAAATTTCATTATTTTGGATGTATTTGTAAAACTCATCAAGTACACATAGTACTCAAGAAAAAGATTTATAACTTAAATTTTACTTAATTTTGTTTCTACCTAGATTCATGGTAGTATATATCATGTTTTTAATAATCAGAAAATTCCACCACCTAAGGTAATTTGGTGGAATTCATGTTAGAGGGAGAAACATAGTAACCTGAAGAAGAAATATTATGAATTACTGACCTTTGATTCTATTCTAATATATATATATGATAATTAAATTATTTAAATGGGTGATAGTGTTTGTTATAAGAATCTATAATATATTTAATTTATTGTATAAAAAATATTGACCAATGCACTTTCAAAAATCTCATCATTAAAAAATATCAAATTTATTTTCTTCTTGAATATGTCTAAAAGAATAATTTTTAATTTTAGAATATAATGTTTTTAAATTTCTTGAATGGTTTTGAATTTATAATAAAAATATATATTTGGATGAATTTACCAAATATTTTGAAAAATGATGATTTTTATTAAAAATGGGAAATATAGATTACTAAATTAACTTAAAATTTATTTAAAAAATGAACAAAGAATTGGATTTCACACATTGATTTAAGGTACTGTAGTAGAGGAGGCACTATAGCAGGAACTGTATTAGTGTCATTAGTATATTGGGTGATATAGAAACAGAATGATATAGTAGTATTGTTCATAAAGGGGTCCTTTGGGACAAAAAGGGCATTCAAGCCTTGTATTCATGACACATTGCCTTGGGTCTTAGGGAAATGTAATGGGTCTCCCTCTACCCAAACTAAAAATATTTCTTATTATTTATAATTAATTTAGGATTATGTCCCAAACATTAAAAAAACTAAAAAACAATTATATAAGAATTTGTTAATTATTTTTCAATCATTTAAGTGTATAAAAGAGGTGTTTTATGAAAAAATTATGTATATAAAATGAGTATGTTGAATTTAGAAACATATCCTGGAAATACTATATCATATGTTTTATTATCATATAATAATGAATATTTTTATGAATATTTTATATAATTATGTTTTAAAATAATTAAATTATATTTTACATTGGTTTAAAACTAAAATAAATGTCTACTATTTTATCATAATCTATTAATATTGATTGGAATCCATACATTTCATTAGGTTTGGAGTAAAAAAATATAAATCAATAAATTTATGAAAAATTCAATTTTTTAAAATAAATTTTATTTCATAATGGTTTATTATATTAAAATTAATATATACCACACTTATAAATTCAATATATTTAAAATTATTTTATATTTTGTGTTATAATTGTAAAATTGGTTAATAATACAAATTTTATTTTGGTAATAAAAATTACCGACATATGGTGATTTTTGTGGATGAGTTGTTTTTAGGTTATTCCACAACTCATATGAACTAATGGAATATCATGGATACACATATCAAGTAAATTAAATTAAATCTATGTTAATAAATATGTATTTACCAAAATTACACACGTACAACTTCCATAAGGACCCATTCAATAAAAAAATTTTCCTCACATTGTAAACCATTTACATTGGCCATTCTATAAAAAACCACTCCTAAAAAGTCTATCATCCTTATGATTTTGGGTTTCCTAAAAAAAACATGAAAAATAAAAGTAATAATCTTCATTGGAATGGAGTTACCTAATTAAGATACTTGTAAAATTCTAATTAAAAAATTTGATATCTATTTGATATTCTAGCTTATTCAAATATATTCTACTATGACTAATATAATGAAATCATCATCATTAATATAAAAATATTTTTATTATGTTATTGTCATAAACATTATCATTCTTCTCTCATCAATTTTAATAAAATGATTACATCTCCGGTATTATGGTCTATTCAATATCGTTTTGGATTACATTTTTGACTTTTCATCACTACCATACATGGACTATAAAATAAATGGATTGAATTTGTGAAATTAATATTCATGATATAATTGAGTTTATATAAATATATATTTGTAATTTTATTAGATTAGTAAAAAAAATTCAAATTAACTTATTTTCCAAAAAATGAGCATAATTTTTTACAGTATGTAATATTAAGGGTTAGATTACTAAATTTTATTAATCATTTTCAAAAGGAAAACCATTAATTTTTTGATAACTCTTTATAATTAATCCAATGTTAATAAATTCATTGAATATAGCCATGATAGGATGGGAAAACTCAAAAAATATTCATCAAGGTGCATGTGATTGAAATCAAATCACACTCGAAGAAAATGTGTTTTCAAATGAAAAAATTGTTTAGTTTTATAATCCATTATTGAATGTGGGTTTGCTTGAAGGAGTGAATGATATAATTTTATAGTGTATTTGGCTGTAATTAGTTTTCCAAAACTCAAAATATATGTAAAAGTGTTGGGAATGTAATTTAAATGGTTACCTATTGTTAATGGTTTATTTGAGTTAGTTCCCAGTTGGAAGAGTTGTTAACTGAGTAAGTCCAAATATGGGGTCAAAAAATGAGGTTATTCTACTCTAATTATTGTCACTGGGTCAGGGTATTTAACATCATAAAATAGAAATGTGTTAGAAATAAAATATATACTATCATGTTTATCAAGGTGAAAACTTTTTTCTAGGATACTACTAGATTATAACTCCACACATAAGTGAGGTTTTTAATTTAAATGTGTTAGAATGGATGACATATTATGAGGATTATCATTGTAATTTCGAGAGTGGATTAAGTATATATAAAGAACATGTAATGGAATATGAGAATATTCATTAGTATGATGATCGATTCTAGGCTGTATACATCATCTAGTGAAAGGATTTTATGTGTCAGTGGGGAATCAGGTATCACTACGAGGGTTACAACATGACGAAAATATTAATGTGGGGTTCCAGAGCTATTTGATATTGGTTTTTATTAGGTTTTATCTTCCTAAAATACTATTATTATTTAGATATCATATTTTTTTAGACATCACTTATTTTAATCATTCTATTGTATTTTCACAAGAATTTTTGGAATTTTATTATTTTCCTAGGCTTCTGAATATTATGGTTTATGGATTAGCCTAACTATGTGGGACTCACCATGATACTATATATACCTTTTTAGATATCCAAATCATGGTTCAAGGTTCGATTCACTTTTTTGGAAATCCATGAAATTTTATTTTCATACCATCAACTATTGAAATAAGGTATTACACACTTATGGAGTATTATTTTAGAGAACTTATAGCTAATCCTAGTGACATATCTAGTTTCAAAAAAGGGTACATAATTGTAATAATGTTTTCTAAAATGTGAGGCACAAAATATTTTGTCATAGTATTTTATACTCTATTATAACACGGAATTTAATTATTATTATTATTTTGGAATATGTTTCCGATCAAGCATACAATTTTATTTAGTTTTATAAATTCCACACCGCAAGATGAATTATATAAATGGATAATTTGGAGTTAGATCATGAATTTCAAATTTATGTATCTCTTCGTTTTCAATTTCAATAATATACTAGATTTTTCTTTTATCCTTTAAAAAACCATAACTCAATGTTTTTTATGTAGATTCTATTTCTTGTGACATTATCTAGTTTCAATTTTATATAACTATAATGTTATTGATAATATTTATCTTTATCATCGATTAACATGGATTTATTATTATAGATTATCAATGATAGTTATCTCTATAATTTCATTTTCTTGATGTTGATGAAATTTAAATTAATGATTCGGAATTATTTGTTTTGGTATTACACATATTTCTATGAGATGTCATCCTCTTTTTACATGAGTATATTATGGAATTAGTTTAATAAATTTTATATAAGGTTTGATTAATTATAAATTTATATATTTATAAACATATCATACTTACACATTTACAATCATATATTAATTATTCATAATGGAATGATATCTGAATTATTGAAATTTATGTGTGGTGGTTTTTATATAAAATGGTTTTATACTTTTTCATGATATTGAAATATTTGTTACACACAAGATTATATTTTTTTTTTCATAAAAAAGATATTAAATAATTTAAAATAAATAAAATCTCTTATAAATTTTTTCTTGAATATTGGTATGGCCTTTTGAAATGTTTTTATAAGGGATACACAGATAATTATGGTTACATGGATGGGGTTTTCAATAATACATTTCCTAAATTTTTATGTAGCATCAGACAAATTTTTTTCCTCCCCTTTTATTGTGGTACATTAATGGAATATTGTACTTGATATCATTGGAGGATTTACAAAATAATGTGTTCCAAAACTATATTAGAGGTTATTAAACTGATATGATTAGTGTGATCATTGTGATTTATCATTGTATGTGAAAACTAGATATCCAAAACCTATATTCTCTTATGGTTTCATACAATTTTCTATTGTAAAATTTGAATTTAATATGTATATAATAAAAATAATTAATTTTATGATATAAGGTGTTTTAATTTTTTTTGTATGGAAATATTCATAAAATGTTGAAAAAGGTGAGTTTGAATTTTATCATTTAAACAATAAAAAATGTTAAACAATTTTATGTTTTATTTTTAAATGTGAATATTTATGTTCATGCATCGTGTACTTAGATTTTTACTTATTAATTCATTGATTTATTTATTCATGTATTTGAATTTATTTATATAATTTTACTATGTTCAATATATCATTATATATAATAAAATTTTGATTTTATTTTTAGATTGGAAAAAACATTCCCAAAACCAATATGTGATGCTTAATTGTTGTAGTCATCCCATGGTGATCATGATCACACATCATTTCTTATTACAAATTGATAAGGAAACTATATTGACAAGGAATATCAATTAGTTTGATATATGTTTTTAACATTGTAGTTTTTCATTGGTTTTCGTTTTTTTGTTTCATGATTTTTATTTAATAGAATTTATTTTATGAACATAAGTGGTTAATCATAAGCATGTTCATACACATATGATAATGTGACGATCCAAGAGATATTTTTGGATTTTAATAACTTCAAATACTGTTTTTTTAATTTATAATATTTCATTAATTGTGTTATATTGATTTAAATTGATGTTTATTCCTTGTGTCATTGAATCATTTGATTCATTATAATTATTTCATTCAGAATATAAGAAATCATTTTACACCTTTGTAGAGTGTTGTCAGTGAATATCTAGGACGAAATTGATCAATTTATCATATCCTTGTTGAAACTAATTTGTAGGTAGCTTTTTTCCGGGAGGATCATGTACCCATCACACAATATTAGTCTAGGAAATTATATCTGGGATATGAATGAGAAAAAGATGAAGCCAAATAATTTATCCACCATAGTCTCTCAAAAATTTAAGTGAATAATGATCCTTATAATGTAGTTCATGGGTCAGGATAGTATTTTAAAAATATTTCACATCATGGAGAGTCTAAAAGAATCTTATGTAATGTTTCATAAATTCAAAATTTAGGGCGAATGTATGTAATTGCATGATATAGTGGTCAAGGTAAAGAAACCTAATGGATTAGAGTGGAATGACCAATAAATCCCCATCTATTTGTTTGTATACCTGAGAATAAATTACTATGGGGGAGTTTATAGAGTTTCTATATGATAAACATAGTGATATTTTCATGATATTGTATTATAATTTACCACTGAATTGGTTTGATTCACTCTGAATGAAATGAAAAAAATATAATGGATTAGTGATATAAGATAGATTTACGAATTCACATGAAATAACAATTATTCATATAAATTAATTTCACCTATAAAGATGATCTTCATTGACCATTATTTAGAGATACATATCTACTTATAAAGTTTGTTTTGTTGGAATTCCTCTAAAACCTAAAGGTAACACATATGGAAATGGGAGGAATTTTTTTGGGACTCATAGAGTTATTGGTGGTAGATCATAGTAGTTGGATTCCTCCAAATAATATATAGGATTTAAATGGATTATTTGTTCTACTATGAGTGTGGGAATATAGGGAACAATATTTTTTATTTTTCCTCACAACTGATTTCTTGATGTTATTATTATCATTATATAACATTCAAGAGGTTCTATTTGGCTATATATAAACCACATAATGGATATGAATCATCTTCTACTAAGAGATCTAGTAAATTATCAATGTTATCTAATCCTAAATGGATTGATCCATAGGTCACTAGAATTATGTGGTTTAATGTGAATTAATTAAATCTAGGGGATTTCAAGACAAGAATAGAGGTAGTCATAGTCAGTTTATCTATTGAAACATATATTGATATAATTTTTTTTGATCATGGGTACTCTAATTACATGATATAAAAATGTTATTTTTGATATTTTGAGACATCCAATGGAACACATTCTACATGATATGGAGTTGATGATGGGTCATTAGAAGATATAGGAAAGGTATCTTTAAATATCGATTTAATATTTTTTGATCTTTAATGTTATTATAGATTATGATTTTATTATTCTAGTCCTAGTTCTCATTTAAAAACAATTTGGTTAAATTTATGATATTACTATCACATTGAGGATGAATAATATCAGTATAGGGTGAAATTTTATATCTTTTTCAAAAGTTAGTGGGTGTTTTTGTATGAATTTGTTATGATGACTAGTCGAATAAGAATTATTCATCCATAATATGGAATTTTTATTATCTTTTTTAATTGTATATTTGGATGAATACTTTATTTTTTCTTTTAAATTGGTGGTTTTATATTTCCACGGTGTATTATTTAAATAATTGTCAGGTCATCCACCAAAACTTATTTTTTGATTTTCTATCTAAATGTTTCGTATAACATAGTCTAGAACAACTACATTCAACTATGTTCCACCATTCATGATAAAAGTGATGAATTCTAAAATAACTTATTTAAATATGATTATATTTATTTATAATAGTGTATCACCTTGGAAAGCTCTTATAATTTTTCTCTTAGAAGGATAACATTAATATTTTTCATTTTGATAATTATTATAATCATAAGCATTTAATTATTGAAAAGAAATATAATATTACACTTATTGATGAACTCTTTTAAAATTGAAAGAGAGAGAGAGAAGATGTTCTTAATGATTTACCTCTAGTTTATTTTTCATTTACATAGATTTAATGAGTTGGATATCAGGGAAAACCCTATAAAGTGAAGGTATATACACTATGATTTTTTTTATTGTTCTAAAAAACTATTTAAAAATATTTATTAATTTTAAAAGTATAATATTTCATCAATATATTGACACCATTATTTAAATATAATTCGAAGATAATATATTTTATCAGAAATTTTGGAGGAACAAGATAATGATTTAATAATTATTTTGGCATTCTTTATGAATCTACATCATTATGTTATGTTACAAAATTGTAAATTCTAGAATAAATTTTCAATGTTTCTAGCTAATGTGTTTTTATAACAAGAAAACATAGTTGACATTGAGAAGTTAAATGTGGTAATCTCATTAAAAGATCAATTTTTGGTCTTCCAAATATGTGGCTTCATTGTTTTAACCATTGAATTTAGTGATTCAAGAAATACTTCTCAGATAATATATAATAATTGATAGAGAATTATATGAAAGGGGTGAAAATATTTGAGGAAGAAAAATATAAGACATAATTTAGTGAATTGAAATGACTATACGAATCAAATAATAAATTGATATAACCCTATGATATTTAGGGATATGTTGTGTACCTTGACTCCTCAGGTATGGGTATGGGTTTTTTAGTCATGTAAAGAAATAATGTAGTGGAGTAAATATTTTTTCCCTCTTTGACAATGCTAAAGGATCTATCCATATTATGATCTCAAACAAGCAACATATATGAATACTACAATTGTTATGGGAACATCATTTTTTGGGAGGTGTGATGTCTGCTATAATAATAATTGTTTGGGTTATATATTTTCATAGATTTAATTGTACCAAAAGAATAGATGATTAATGGAATAAAAAAAATTCTTCGAATTTTACATTTCCTTCACTCCTAAAAAGAGTAATGTTGTTACTGATTCCCATAGAATGACAATTTCCTTCTCAAGAGATAATATATTCTATAGAGGAAAAATTATTACTAGAAAATTTTAATAGATCCACCTGATGGTGGGAGAGGAAAGTACATTTGTAATTTTATATTTTAATCACTTGATAGAATCCCTCCACGAATTTATTCTTCATGAGAAATAATATGATGAAGTGTTTGGGGGAAATTTTGGAATCATAATATTGTGTGGAGACTATTGTATGATTTAACCCCTCCTCAAAAAGACTTATATTCATTTGGATTTGTTTTTTTATCCATATACCTTTAATGATGAATGTGATGAATAATTTTAATAATTCCACATCTACTATCCACCCAAATTCTTTATGATGTATTATTTACCAAAACATTTATTATAGTGGTTTCTAATAAATAATGATATCAATGAATTTGAATCTTATTTTTTTACTTACCAATAGATTAGGTAAGATAAAAAATTCTTCAGTTTGGGTTCAACCTAATCTTGAGATAGTTGTGAAATGGGATGAGAATTAAATGGATTTTATCAAATGATTACCACATAATTTGTGAGGTAAGATCAAAATATGGGTGCTAATAGGTTATTTTGAAAATAGTGAACACATTAATCTGATTTAGGAAAAACATAATGTAATTAATTTGGGGAATAAATACATTCTTTATATTATGATAATTCATAGGGTTTCACCTACTATCATTAATGACATGTATCCCTAGTTTTCATACTACTATTATATTAGAAATTACAAAGTTATCTGGTCTTTTTTCATATTGAAAAATATATAATATCCCTATAAAGATATCTAGATTTTTCATGAAATTTAAATCTTTGATCTTTTTATTTATCCTAGTGTTATATATTTCATAGGACCCTAAGATAGAAATATATTAAAGGCTAGGATTTATATATGACAATTATTACTATTTAGTAATTAGAAATGGCTCTATTTGATGCACTATAAGGTTTCTCATATAGAACTTTTCATTACTAGTTGGTGGAAGGTGAAACCACTATTATTAGACATATCATGGTTAATGATGCATCAGAATAGATTATGGGTATAAATAAATGATTATTGGTGAATCAGTGTCAAAAAATGTATTAAAAAAATTATCATCAACATAAATTATTTTACATACACACTATCAAGTTTTTAATGAATGTACCACCCTGTTTGGGTCATCATTAATAATTTAATTAAGTTAAGATGGTTGGGAGATATGTTATACAATTAGTGATTATTTGTAATATTTGTAATTCATCCTATGATTTGGAATTAATATCAATGGTGGCTTTCACTAATAATGTATTACATATATTTTAGCCTTGAAAATAATATCATAATCCTTATTTTTCTAGAATTGGGAAGATATTTCTCTGGATTTGGATGTGTTTGTGGTTGATGACCCAATTATTATTTATGGTTTATATGGAGATTTTTTTTCATTAAAATTTTATTTCATTGGGATGATTATTATTGATAAATATAATGGATTCCCCTGAAACATTGGAGAATGAATAAATGATTTTGGATTAATTGACTCATTTATTTTGAAATAACTTTTAAAACATGAATTTCATGACGAGGAATGTTGTATGGTGGGTAGAATTTTCACATAATTATGAAACATTTATTCATATATTTGGGTTTTGTTTCACAATTTATTATTTTAGATTTTATTGGTTTATTTCTAGTGAGTTTTTATAATATCTTATCGGCTAATAAAGGATTATATCGATAATTGGTGTCACCAATGTTATTCATTCAAGGAAACCATGAATTGTTTTTAGAGTTACAATGGTGGAATCAAAATTTTCATCAAGGTTAATCCATCCCATACAGAATTTTACTAAAACTATGAAATAATAGATAAAATTAATTCAAATAGATCATGAATTTTTTTAAACAATTATTAAATTCAATGAATCTTCTCCTGTTCCATATAATTGGGCACATAATATTCTAAAACATGTTTTCAATACAAGAAATTATATTTACATATTTAATTTTTTGATCTTCAAACTATTTTATATAGATATTATTATAATTTATCTTCTAACACAATATGATATAATAATTGTAGAGTGAGTTTTATATTATTGGTTTTTTATCACATCTTAGTATTTTATTTCTATTGATCATTCTATGTGGGATATATAGTTTAAATGTAATTTATCTATTATTTTTATTGATATTATAGTTCCACAATTATCTAATTGATTAAAAACAAAGATATGTATTGATGATTCTAGATCCATGGTTTATAACATGGTTTAAATGGGCTTCTTACATATTTTTCTGGGAAATTTTAACATTCATTTAGATCATTGATTATTGTTATGTGTTACTTCATAATTTTCATGGTAGGAGTTTTATTAAATTTTTTTATACTTTTTATATTCATATACATGATTAAGAATTCATTATTTAACTTCTTCTATTTCTTAATTGAGTTCTAATCTATATTGAAATGTATATTCTATTATGTTATTAGAATACGATGAGATAAGGTGGTTGGAATTATCTAAATTATTTTATAGGGACTATATGTACTATCTCTTTTATAAATATCATTTTAAAATTTATAATTTTAGGATATCTAGTTTATTAATTTTTTTCAATGTATTTTATTTGTATGAAAAGATTTATGCAATATATATGATAATTAAATGTTGTTTTTATGGTACCATTGGTTTTGATGGATAAATTTTATTAATTATGGTTTTGATGTAAATATTTTAATGGAATTATTTCTTGAATTGTGGTAAGGTATTTTTATATGTTATGATATGAAATAGACATGGTATCCTGATGTACATATACAGGTGTTTGGTATATTACATTCATTGGTTCATATGGATAACAACATGTTGGGGAATTGTTATGATCATATAGAATTATTGTTATATTATTTTTTACATTTAATTGTATGGTGGATCATTCATTAGACTGTTGAGGTACTTTTATGGTTGGAATTCAAAAAATTGGTTTATTATGAACTATTCATGACTGATGATTTAATGAGAAAAATAAATATACCATACATACATAAATTTAAGCTTAAATTCGATTCAACACAACTATAAAATATATTTATAATTAATTCCTTGTAATTTATATGTGGTTTTTCTTAATATCCATTGAAAAGATCCATGACTGAAATGTCCATAAATAGTTGAAATTGGTGAATTTAAATTTTTTATAAGAAACTGTGTAATGTTATATAAGATTAATTATCTTTAAAACTAACTTAATAATATTATTGAATAAAAAACATATGAAGGAAAACTTTGTGTGATCACAAAATGAGTATTTTTTCATATACACTATACATACCATTAGAATTTTGTTGTCCTTATTTTCTTGGATATTAGAAATAGAAATTGACCTCAACGAGGCATGAATAATTCATGTTTCATTGGAATTTTTTATCTGGTGGTGAGATGGTTGTGCGTTAATGGAATAAAACATATATAAAAAAGTCAACACATTTCATTATTTTAGATCTTTTCTTAGAACAACTACTTAAATTTGGATTGTTATTATATTGTTGTATCAAATCATCTATTTGAATTTATTTATGGAATATTCTTAAATTAATTCTTTATATATATACAATGTAGTCATTTATTTTTGTTGGAAATGTTATTCTATGAGTGTATAAATGATTCATGTATGTTTATCACCAACTATTATGGATTGGGAATACCCTTCATGTCTTATAAGAAATCTGTTTGGAACATCTCTTGATGGTTCATAATGGATGGTTTATGACATACATAAAGAGATCTCATCATTTGTATATATTTTATAAAATCTAGGTAACTAATGTAAAATTTTATAATGAGAAATATAATAAATTTATTTCAATATAAAAAATGATATTGAAAAACTATTTTATATCTGTATTTAAAAATATGAACGTATTCAAGACATATTTGAAAAAAATGAGTGAAATAAATCATTTGGATATAATGAAAAAATAATAACAATAAATGAATGGAATATGAAATTAAATTTTCATAAACATTATTTATATACATTAAGGATTGTAAATAATTTTTTTAATGTACATAATTTTGTATTTTAGGATATTTTATAAATTTACGAAGACACTCAGTAGTCATGGTAATGGAGTTCTATCGTAAATTTAATTTCAATGTGTTACAATAACTATCAATGATATCTTTTTGTACATATTTACCTTAATTTATGTTCATTATTCATTATATATATTCTCTTAAATGTTTTATGTTTATCTAAACTAAAATAATTTCTTTCAGTTTTCAAAATTTACCAATACAATGATTTTTTAATATTTTCAAATAAATATTTCAATTAATTTAATTTATTGTTCATATAGTTTTTATTTTACATAATATAACTCAATTTTTATGTAATTTATTTCCTGATTTATTTATTTTCACTCATGTGGTATTTATCAAATCCTCAAGTCTATTACGAACCAATATTTCATACCAGACTATTCTCATAAGGGTTATGATTAATATGACTCTCCATCTCACTCATGATTTTATTATTTTCATTCCATTAAATTCAATTTATTTTAAATAATGTACTCTATATAATATTGATGAATTTTAAACTTATTTTTCATATATTTACATACCCATACAGATGTTACTACATGGGGTAACAATTTGATGGTTTCTTATGAAGGAAACTATTTCATTTTTTATCTCAGAAAATTTTGAAATTTTTTATACATGTTATTTCAGTAAAAAATTTCTTTATATTATCTACAATGATTTTTATAGAACATATTTTATATAATTACATTCATATGATTAATTTATACTCTTTATTGAATGAAATTTGAGGATTAAAATTATATAATACTTCTTGAATTGGCATGTCCAATTTAACTAAATAATGTAGTTGTTTTTCATTTTTATTACCTATATATGATTAATGTCTGGGAAAAAGACCTTGATGTTAAAATTAAGACGTCAATAATAATCAATACTATCACTATGAAATATCTTATTATTAATCATGTGATTATTTTTATTGTTAGGTTACCAAAGGATATATTTCATGTTCATATTATATTTTATATATAACATTTAATTATTACATATACCTCCCATATCAATAATTTAAAAAACTCATACCATAAAAATGTAATCCAACAATTCCATAATTCAGAGTAGGGTGTTGGTGGCCCCCTGGGTACACCCTCTTGTAGGTCTTGAGTTGTTTACATGGAATGAGGGTATATTAAGCTTACATATGGGAGGTATTACCCTCATTGAGAACATGAAAAGGATAATAATTGGTGATATAACAAAATAAATATATATTTATTCATACATAATAATGAAATCCTTAGTTTATACATTTAATGACTTATGGAACTAGAAATATTGGATAAAAAACTATAATTACTGCAAATATTTAAATATGGAAATGACCTCAAGACCAAACACATCTAGAATACCCATAAGATTTTAATATCTATCTTGACCTCTAATGTACTTCTGATAACATGAAAATGATATATGTATATATATATACATGGGGGAATAATAGAATACTTAAAAGGATCCTCCCTATGACCACTAGTGCTATATATAATGAAATCATGATGAATTATAATGAATAATACTGAAACAAAATCACCAGCGAAAAGTTATACTATGTTCCCAAAAATTTATTGGATATCTCTAACAATTTATTGCATAAAAATATAATATAATGTTGTCATGAATCATCAGGGGCACAGTTCTCTTACATTCCTAATTGTTTTCCACTGTTCCACAATATCATAGGTTCTATACCACCACTCTCTTAAACAAGATAGCTGAAATAATATTTGTTTATATAAGAAAAAAATATCCTCTTCCATTACATCAATAAATAATCTCTTATAAAATATCTATATAGTAACCACTTAGTTTCCAAGAGCCACCAGTGTACAGAGGACATCTGTAACACACTGAAATTCCATAAGAATAACATTTTATTCATTTTTATATATGAATTCAATCCCCCTGAATATATTGAAATATAAAATAAAATGTACATAAAATATATTAATTATTTTAAATAAATGAAATCAATGTTATATATTTCAATGAAACTAATACCGAGTTAGATTGTGTTTCATGCAACAACAACATTCATCGAATGCTTTTGTTACACGCAAGACTTTGTTATATCGAATAATTATAATTTAATTATTTCAATTGAAAATTTCCAACTATAAATTAAATTTTAGGTCATAAATATTGTTAACTAAATTATCAAATATTGGTCTTAATTAATTTGTTACAAATTAATTAGTAATGAATATAAAAACCAATGGAATATAAATAAATGTTTGAGTAAGATTCAATTTTGTGTTCCATTGTAATTTTATAACAACTGATTAAATTAATTAAATTTAGCGTATGATCAGAATATTATTAATATATATTAAAAAAAATTAAAACATTCATCCTATATATTTTTTTGGAATTAAATATGAAAAAATCCAATTTCTTTCATAAAAACAATATTTTGCTAAAATTCCATTTTTTTCCTTTTAATGGCGTACAAGTTATAAAACAAAATTTTTACAATTTTATAAAATATTTATGAATTAAAAAAAATTATATGGATTATGAAAATTATCTAAGACTGATTTTTTTATATTTCTAAACTATTGCAATTTTGTTTGAATTGTGAAAAATGATTAATATTAATTGAAATATTATTTGTCAAACAAACTATCTATAATAAAAAAAATCAAAATTGGTTTTATAATATTAATATATATGTTTTTAAAATATTAATCCAATTTATTTTACTTCAATAATTTTCATAGTGATATTTTTTTAAAATGTGTAATCTTTTGATTATGTTCACTTTAAAAAAAAGATTTGTCATTATCATTCTTGGATTAATTTTAAATTAAATTCTTCCACATATGAGATTAATATTAGTGAAAATTGATTCAATATTTGGAATCAGAATAATATATAATTTATAAAAGGATAACCATAATTTTATACATGAGTGATCTGTGAAAATAATTAATTTTAATCATAGTGATTACGGTAAAAATTAGTTTACATATTGGTCAATCTTAAAAGTAAAGGATCAATAATATCATGAAACATGAAAAAATATTGATGTAGATATATCATCCATGTCACATATTTTTTATAAAATAGATCATTATTGAGGGAGCATTATAAAATATGGACCTCCCAATAGTGTTTACTTGTTTGTCTTTACATGAATTCTACTCCTCCACCACTATAAAAAATCACTCACTTTCCTTACTTCTTCACACATATAAATCCATTTCAATCAATATGAAATTCCAAATTCAGTCCCGAAAATAACTTAACAATTCCTAGAACCAATATTTTAGTAAGAATGCAATCCTTTGACACTTTTAGTGCAATCCTAAAAAGCATATGTAAGGAAGAAGTAATGTTCATCTAAATTCCTTTTCAATTTATTTCATTCTCCACCTCATTAAATGTAATATATATCCTGATTATATAATAATAATTATATAATACATATTCTTAATTATTTTTATCTTATGGTTTGGAAATGAAAATTTAAATACTTTTGTGAAATGGAATATGTAATCACCATTTGTACTTACGACAGACTACTGCCTCACAAAATGATGTCATTCGTTTTCCCCGTATCCCCATTAATGGTTGTGAATAATTCTGTATATATTTTTTATATATGAAATATATGATATTTATATTGTATATATGGTCTCAAAATTATTATATAACATAGAACGTTTTGTTTTCAATTTTGTGGTCAAATGATAACGTTGTACGTGTGTGTGGTGGATGGCTACCTCACAAAACGATGTGAATCATGCACACATTACATGGAATATATTGATGATGGGTTTAATAATAATATTTCAATTATATATAATATTATTAAATTGAAATTATAACATATATATCTATCACTTCACTTTTTCTAACAGAACAATAAAATGGATGTGACTTTCATGCCTTTGTACAACCTATTGTCTCCTTGAATGGCGCAATTAATTTCATATAACTATTTTTAGATTACTTAAATACACAAATTATAAATATATATGATATTTAAATAACTATTTAAATTATGTAATTTAAGAATCCTTGATCTAATTAATTGGAACAAAAAACATGTTAACAATTCAACAATGATATTTTCTCACAAAATAATGAAAATAATGATAGATTATTAATTAATGGGTAATAAAATTATATAATAAAACAATATATTGGTGAAGGATGAGCATCAAATACCTAGTTGTTTAATATAGCTTCTTACCATTCCATAATGGAGGTGGGGAAACATTATTCATGGATTTCATGGTGGGTCTCTTGAGGACGTCTTGGAAGAACAAATCAATATTAGTTATAATGGACCGATTGAAGATGATAAAAAATTTCTAGACTATATAGGATACATATAATGGCATACCCCCTTTTTATTGCATAAATTTACATAAATAATACATAAGAGAGGATCTATTAATGTTTAGTATAATGAAAATACCTAAATTAAAACATGGAAATATAATAAATTAATCTATAACCAATTGAAATAAATATTAATGGGTTCTCCCTAAGTAAATTTTTTGTTATCTCATATCATGGGGACATACATAATTAGAAATGGTTAGGAATGATTCTCATTAAGGGAAAAATAAAGAGGTCATATAACATTTGATCAGGAAAAATATCAAAAATAACTTGAGGAATAATAATAAGACATTAAAAAAGGGTTAATCATAATAATAAGAACATGAATCATAATTTTTAAATTTGGTACACCATTTAGAAGATAAATTTAAAATCATAAGATATATTTTTATCACTTTGGAATCATAAATGAACATTACCATAGTTATTAGACAATGTATTGTAATAGAAATTATCTACAGAGATAAATTTATTTTCCATATTCAATGTAGAGAAATCAGGGAACACCCTTAATAGATATTAATTAATACGAGCCACATTTATTACAATAAATCATTTCATAGTAATCATTTGACAATAAAGAGTGATTCTCATATCAATATCATGGAATACAGAAGTGCTTAAAGACATGATCATTAATTCATTTCCAACACCTGATAATGAAACGTGGGATACATTTTGGTATATTCCCAAATAAACAAGTCATGTTTATATCTTTTATAATTTCCATTTAAAATAAAATTATTTTGGTTATTCATTTTAAAATTATGTGATAATTTATCAATTAAAAGTGAAAATTTTGAGAAGTAAATTTGGAAACATGACGAGTACGAAACATTGTACTAGTAAAGAGTAAAATTGGAGGGTAGTATTTTATATAATTTATAAGTATTTATTAAATGAATTGTTGTAAAATATAAATTGAAAAAAAATCGTGGAAATTCAAAGGAATACCTAAAAATGTACTATAATGTGGAATGTAGGGGTGGAGATTTCCCATACATTGAATAGTTGTTATTAAAATATGAGGATAGAACCATGGTGTACTTGGAACTCTTCAAGGGGTATCCATAAGAGTAAAATTATTATAAAATAATGGATTATGGACTGGAATTGATGGGTAATTTTGAAAATGTTTTCCACTTATTTCCAAGGTGGAGGAATTGTTTATTAATATATAAATATAGGTCTTAGAAATCTAGGTTGTGGAAAATTAAAAACCATATAAAAAACATGGTTTTATTTATGGTTTTGGATATTTGTGTCACATTTTATGATATTTTAATCCCACAAACCTAATATCTATTTTTAATACATGTTTTAGTATTGATAATTATGTTTTCATTGAAGTAGTTTTTTAAAAGAATTGTTTTAGTTTTAAAAAGTAACTTATAGGATAGAAAATTGTTTTAAATATATTATAATAAATTATTTTAATAAATAAAAATTTTTTATTTGGGATTCTAGTTAATTTATTATTACACTATTATGATATATTTTTCATGACATAAAACATACCAAAACCCCGAAACTGTATTTCTAAAATTCATGAATTTTTTTTCCCAAAATATATAATAAGTTTTCTATAAAAAAATTGACATGACAATTTCCAATATGATGTATATTTGGTCCTAAAAATTATCTATGTTTTATAATTATATCTTTTAAATACTAATATTTTCATTTACATAAAACTAGTTGTTTTTAATGTATAAATAAATTTTATTTAATTATCCAAAATATTCCCTAGGCCATTACAATTTTTTTATGATTTATAATTATATAAGAGGGTTTAATAAGAATATTTGATTAGAAAATATTATTCAGAATTTCTGATTATATTATTTATCTTTAATAACGTTTTATAAAATAAAATTGTGATATATTTCTATAATGAAATAAATTTACCCAATTTTTTCAAATAAAAAATATATTTCATTTTTAAAAACTAATATTATATAAAATATGGTTAATAAAAAATATTTTCAAAAAAATAAATTACACATTTTGTAACAAATGATTAGAAATGTAACCATTTAATATAACCACATATTTCATGAGAGTAAGGTGTTTGATGGTTGTTGTTTCATTGGGTGGGTTGACTAACATCGAATGATTGGTGACTTCCACAAACATTATCTTTTCCCATAGTTGGATTCATTCAATCATTACATGTCGATGTTCATCTTGGTAATGATCACAGAAAACCCCAAGGGATTATACCTCACTCACATGTTAGAAAAAATAGGATTCAAATAGCTTGACTCTTATTTTTTAGGCCATCATTTCTTATTTATTGATCAATTATCCTTTTCTTTTAAATCATTTATAATATAATTATAGTCATAAAATAATAAAACAAATGTAAAATTTCTTATGGTAATATTGACCAATTTTATATTTTTTTCATTTACATATAATTTTCAAATTTCAACGATCACATTTCCCCATATACCCTATATATAAAACATTATTATTTCATACAAAAATTCACACAAATTTAAATTATGTGTATATTTTAATATTCATATGATTATGACTAGTTTTATAATATATTGATTCATTTATATATATTTTTATATAGATAAGATTATTCTAGTAGAATGGGGTGATCCATACATTCCAATTGTAGTTGTTCTATATTATATTTTATTTGTAGTAGTAATGTTTGAAATATTAACTGGTTTGATAACATTGTAATGTATTCATAATTTTTAATGAGATAAAAAATTTTGGGTTCAATTCATTCCAAACATTTATAATATAATATATTATGTAACTGACACTTATTTAGGAAAAATATATCATTTAAAAATTCTAGTTCATTTCATTATCCCAGTTATGAAATTTCATCCCCGATAATTCAACTTATTCTCTATGTTGAGAATAGTTTAGGGTAATTCTTCGCCATTTTATCCAATAGTGCACATGTCTCTTATTTAAATTTTTGGTTCCTCTAAAACACTTTAACATCTTGAATTTTCATGTTGCATTGTAGATTGTCTATACGGTCCAAGATCTCCACTGATTACTGTTCATAAGATGGGTCGTGTTCCAGATGTACCATTTTGGGATTCAATACATGTAATAGATCATGTATCTACATCCACAATTGATATACTTGGAATATATAATTAACTTGATCAATATTATTGTCTATGTTCGGGCTAATAACCCACTTCGATTATGTGATCAATAAATTCAAAGGAGCTAATGTACATAATGATATGTTTAATATTATATAGAAAATGGAAATACTCCCTTCCATGGATATATATATAGGAAAACTTTATATCATACATCAATCTCCATGCCTATTTGATGGTTTACATCATAGAACTTTTGTAGAATCTCAGTATCCTTTATGTGTTATTTGATAGAATGAACCTTTTCATTCATCTCTTTCACAAGGCAGGGCCCATGTACCATTATCTTAGCAACATCATCCCAACATATATGAATTTTACATCACTTCCAATATCTATCGTCATAAGGATACCATTTAATACTTGTGTGGAAGATATTTTTGTATGGGAATTCAATTACTATGTGGTGTGGATAACATCCACATTAATATTTCCATAAGCCTGTTATCAGCATATTCTTAAATATCTAAATTATATTTTTTGTTTTTCCCACTGTTTAGGGGAGAGAGGCCATCAAAAAATTCAATTTAGTACTCTAAGAAGTTTTATGATTCTTCCATAATTTAGATTTGAAATGTGGATCATGATCCGAAATGATAGAAAGTGGCACTCCATGTAACCACACACCATCTATTACATATACAATGGATAGTTGGTCAAGAGAAAAATATTATATAATAATGGTGAAATTAGATGTCTTGGTGAGAATATCCACTATATAACATATCAAATTATTTATTTTGGATGTTCTTGGGAGAAAAATAATGAATTCTATAGTGATATTATCCCACTACCAAGTATGTACAAGAGTGGTAGCAATACTACTTTAAGAATTTTTTGTTTTGTCCACACCTACTAACATAACTAGCACCTATTACTGTGTTAAAATATATTACATTTCATATTATCCCACCAATAATGATAGAAATGTTCCTTATAATGTTGGGATCTTCTATTATGTATAGATAATTCATTACCATGATCTACATCCATCTACCCCTTCTATATCTCCGATATGGATGAGTGACATATCATTGTTGGATATTTTTGTTCGCCTTCATTATAAATTTTAAACTCATGAAACGACCCATTACTAGGATATTATATCTTCTATTGTTACAAATGATATTCCATTTTTTCTCTATTAAACTTTTAAAGTATTGATGGTTGATAAATTTTTTGGGATAGGGTTGGTGATTTTATTTCCCATAGGATTACCATGTACAACCATACATGTTCTATGATCTATCGATCTACTTGATTCTTCATCATTTCAAGTACAACATGGTATTTACTACCTAATACCTAAGTTATATTTTTTTCTCATTTTGGGTAACAATGAACTGATCAATCATAGCATTTAATTAGTCATGTATATCTCCTACGTCTCATGTTCAATTAATTTTGGTTAAAAATATTATTCAAACATGGTAGGTCAATGTATATGTCACATTTCTCCCCTTGAATTTATTACCTCCATATTTTTAGAGTAAAAATAGCTAAAAATCAATCTAGGTCATGTGTAATGTAATTCTTATCAAGAGGCATTAACTAACGATATGTATGAGATATCATCTTGTTATTTATCATTAGGACCCCCAAGACCTAACATTTACGAACCACTATAAATAATGAAACATTCCCTGATATAGGGAAAGGTTATGAAAAGTGAAATAAAAAATATATTATTCAGTTCATGGATACATTTTCCACACTCTATTGTCTAGATAAACCTACCAGATGTTCTTGTTAACATTGTTAGTTGATTATAAAGTAGTGAAATTGATTTCACAAACCACCTTTAATATCAGAAAAATCCAAAGAAACAATGAATCTAAGTTTCATTTCTGGAATGAAGTTACTCCTAGAAAAAGATTTCCCATAGTATTTCAAATAATATTACATTATTGATTAAAATGTTCTTCGTGAATACATCTTGTTGTAACCAAGATTCACATTTCATTGATTTTTACAAATATCTTTTCCTTTCCAATAGACCCAAATATAACTCTTAGATGATCCACATTATCCTTGATAAAATATTAATATAACCGAATATTATAAGAAACATGAATTTATCATGGTAATCCTTAAATACACTATTCGTCCATTTGTGAAATATAGCGGGAGAATTAATCATGATGAATGGAATACTAATAAATTCATAATACACATGTCATGTTTGGATGAAAGCCATTATAATAACTTTTTTCATCTAACATAATTAATGATACTCAGATTGAAGGTCAATCATGGAAAAGAGTTGATCTATATGAAGTGGATAAAATAAACCATCAATCCTTTTCTAAAGGAGATTTCTCTTCACTGTGATCACATCAATTTTTCTATAGTCGATGAATAGTTTCATGGTTCCATCATTATTTTTTAAAAAAGATTTCAATTTCTCCCTAGAGAGATGAATTAGTTTGTATAATTTCATTCTCAAAATAATCATCGTGTTTCTATTTAATTCTACTAACTTTATATTTTACATTATATACAGGGATTTTGATAATATATTTGATATAGGTATGAGTTTCATGCCTAAATCTACCTCCCATTAATAAGAAGTTACAGGTATCAATTTATGTAATACATCATTGTTTTCATAAATCAAGTGGACATTTTAATTACTTATACATCAATTTTATTCTCACTATTCACCAATAATATACAAAATTAATTCTATGAGAGGTTATTCTAGAAAACATTCAGGCCATTATATCTTTCCATTGAACATAACTATAGGTTTTCCATTCAAGACAACTAAAATATCCTTTCTTATGTACTTAATATTACAATTATACATTGATATCCACTCAATCCTTGGTATAGTTTTAAAATCCACAATGGTAATGAATACGTGATTTGGGATGATATGTTACTAAAAAAGTAAATAATGGAGTTTATATATACTTGGGATTTTAGAATAATCCCACAAAGATTCTTGATAGATAAATCAACACATATAGGTTCATGGGATGATCCAATAATCATTTATAACATGGATAAAATAAACGAATGGATAGAACAAGAATCATAAAATGTAAAATATTCCTTTGTGAAAAATGAGTGTACCTTCCACCACATAATTTAGAGACGCTTCTTCAGTTTTTGTGATAAATAATGTATGACCCTACTCCCTTAGCCTAAGATGAGATTGATATTCAATACCACACTGTTGGGCAAACCTATTTTGATAATCCCAAATCTTGTTTCACTTATGTAATAATCATGTTTCTATTATTGAATCATCATTTTTCATTAGTTTTTATTGATTCTATCAAGTGATACCTATGTATCATTAATATGAATATTATATTGTTTAATCTTACTGCGAAAAACTTATCCATGTATAAATGTCACCGATAAAGGTCACTGATGAATGGTCACTGATGACGGTGACCGATTAAATGTCACTAATGTAGGTCACCGATGAAGCTCACTGATGAAGGTCATTGAGTAAAGGTCATAGATAGAAAGGTCACCAATGAAGGGTCATGCTGAAGGCTACTATTGAGAAGGCTACCACTAAAGGCTACTGTTTCCAGTCTATTGATGGTCATTCTTGTAATCCATAATTTGTCAAATTATTAAAATTATTCTAACATTCATATTTGGTAAATTTAATGCTTTTGACCTTAATTAATGTTGTTTGTAGACATATCAAGAGAATTTGTCTGGGGGAAATATGAGGTATGAGGAAGACCACACATGGTTTAATTATTCTTATTGTCAGACCTCAAATATAAAAGAGAAGACCGACGAAGAATAGTGAAAGGTGCAAGAGACAAGTGTGTCCGGAATTAAAGAGAGTGGAATTCATGTAAAAGAACATACTCACTTGATCAAATAGAAAATGGAAGAATCATCGATAACTTACACTGTGAACCCAAGAGAATCACAAAGATAACCTAGAAGAAGAAATTCATGTCTTCCTTTCAAGCTTCATCGAATATTTGTCAACTACATAAGAATAACACCTTAGTACTAAGAATCTAAAACATGGATTTGTGATCCTCTATTTTGAGGGAAAATTCCAAAGAAAGTCTCGAACTGCAATTTATTCACTCCAAGGAGTCAAGAGTTGAACTGAAAACAAATATAGATTTCTAAAAACACTCTTATAATATTATCTCTAGTATGTTATTTTATTTTCCATATTTGAGAAGAGTGTGTGTGTGTCTGTTACACACATTGTCTCATGTGCTTGATCTGGATGATACTAGAAATCTCCATATCAAACATCACATACACCTTGTTTCCCACGTATAAAGGTGAAAGAGACTGTTTGTGGTTTTTTCTATTTATTTTATCCCACAATGAAATGTTCTAGAGGCGTGAAACCTGGATATTTTGTGAAAACAATTTTAATGCCCAATATATGATGTGTATAAAGTTATCATTTATATAAACTTCTTGGTGGTAGGTGATCACCCAGTAGAGAGGATTAATTCTCACCTTGAGATTAGACCACTTGTTTAACTCTACAGTATGCTTTATTTAGTAATTCTCTATTTTATTTATTTTAAGATGCATATAAATTCAAAATGAATTGTTTTTAAATAAACTCTTATAGTTAGTTCAGGTTGGTGTTTGTGTTTGTTTAATTCAATAATCCCCTTTTAAATGGGTGAAGAAGTGTTTTACACTGATTCAATTGATAACTAATCACCCTTTGAGAAAATGGTTTATTAACTAAACATTTATATCTCTACTTCCTTAATTAACTGGGCCATTTTATAATTGGGGGATGATTATCACAATGTTTTTAACAGAAATCTTATTTAGAAACTCAATTCACCCCATCTCAAAATTACACTATGACCTAGATTTGATATCAGATGATTATATTTTCATTTCTACCACCATAACTATTCTGAAAGATTTCAAATAATTTTCAACTGTGATTTTAGATGAATCTTAAAGATCATAAAATTTATATCATATCTAAATTTTCAATTCTTTAAAATTATAATTAAAAATGGATAACATAGTTGATTGTGTTTCTACTAACATGACACCTTTATTTAATGATAATAACTATTCTTAGTGGAAATTAAAAATTAAAATGTATCTAGATAGTATGGGTCCTAAAATTTGGTATACAAACAAAGAAAAACATGCATTGCCACTTACTACTAGGGACACATTATCTCGATTTACTGAAGCTACAAAAAAATAACTGTATAGTAATGAATGAATTGTACTATGCTCTAGGAGATTAAGAATTCTATAGAATATCTTTCCTATAAAACAATATATGAAATTTGGGATACTTTGGTCTATTCTCATGAGGGGACCACCGATGTTAAATAAATTCAATTAAATATATACACAATCAAATATGATAATTTTAAACTGAATCATGATGAACTTATATCTAAAATATATCTTAGGTTAAATGAAATATTAAATACCATGAGTCTGCATGGGAAAGTAGTGGAAAACAAGGATCAGATTATGAGGTTGTTTCGATGCCTACCAGATAGATGGATAAGAACTTCTGTTTCTATCTGAGAATCCTATGACATAGGCAAGTTACCAGTGAAGGAACTAATTGGAGAACTTAGGATGTATGAAGAGGAGCTTAAGGAAAATCAAGAAGCAGATGAAGAACCTTTAAAGAAATATGTAGAATTCAATACTACTACCACAAAGAGAAATGATAAAGAAAAGGCTCAAGCACTTGTAGACACTTCCACCAGTGAACACTCAGACTCTGACAGTAATGATGAGATGGATCACCATGAAAGAAGTTTCAAATTGTATTATTATAAGAGGATTTTATTTAAAAAATCAAACTATAAAGGAATTATGATATTAATGGATAGTGGAATACAAAAAAAATTGAATGACCACACAAGTGGGATAGTTTTTTATGAATTAAAACGAAAAGGCAATGTGATGGATTATTTCCCCAAGCTGAAATTTAAGAAGAAAATTGAAGACAAGGTCAAGGGAAATAAAAAGGCTTTGAAATCTACATGGAGGGATTCATAAGAAAGCTCTAGTGAATCTAAATCTTCTTATATTGAGAAGAACAAACAAGCAAAGCTGCGTTTCATAAAAGAAACATCTATTGTAACACCCAATTCTCCTATACACAAGGCTTACTATTCTGGGAATGAAAGTGAATCAAACAATGATGAAAATATGACTATGGATAAACTATTTAAGTATTGTGGATTTCTTGAGGGAACCTTTAATGTACTCAAGTATAAATATAAATTATAGAAAAGGAAGCATTCTGTAAATACTAATTATATGTCTGATATGGATATTGAGAAAGAAAATTGAGATCAACTACTAAAATAAATTACTAAATTAAAATTTTCAAATGAGAAATTAAAAGGAGTTCATGAGAAGTTTACTGCATTTAGAGATACCTTGATGCCATTTCTAGGGAAAAATATTTCTCCAAAATACAAAACTATTCTAGGATATCAACTATGACAGAAAATGATTAATAAAAATTAATTTCTTCCAAAATCTGGATAGTTTACTACTAGTTCATTGTTCTAGACCATCTTTTGAAAAACAATTTTGTAAAGGACCTAACAAAGTATTCATGTCTAAAAACCTAAATGTTGATTATTGGAAACATTAGAAATAAGTATGGGTGTCCAAACTATTACATTTTAACCTCTCTATACCCAATAAAATATGTCTACCAAAGTTACATTACACTTAGTCAGTTTTGATGGAAAATTCTTTGAAGAGCTCCTATAAGACCTTATAGTGATTTTACAGTTCATGATCAAGAGTTATGATTAGAGAATATGCTTGCTTCAAGAGGCTAATTAATGTTGATGGTGGATATGTCACATTCCATGACAATTCCAAATGGAAGATCATCGACATTGGCCAGATTGGTAATCCTAATACAATATTAATTTTCATTTTACAATTTGTTGATGGGTTAATTTTTTTTACTAATAATCTCTCAGTAGTGTGGTGATGGTTTTAATGTTATGTTATAAAATGATTTATGCAATGTTTTTAATTCTAGATATGATTTAATATTTACTTCTATTAGAAATGAAAATTTATATGATTATTATTTAAATACATTAATTAATAAAAATCTTTATTGTCTAGATGTGTTTAATAAGCAATCCTGGTTATGCAATAGAAGATTAGGACACTATAATGCGCACTCACTTAGGAAAACAACTACGAAAGGATTAGTTTGAGGCTTACATAAATTGTAATTCCCACATAAAAATATTTCAATTCTTCTCAATAAGGGAAATGACATAAAGTTTCTTTCAAACCAAAGAAAGAATTCTACACTTCTCAACCGCTTGAGTCAGTTCACATTGATTAGTTTGGACTATCCATAGTTTCACATTTAAATGGGAATCACTATGTTTATATTATTGAAGATTATTTTTCTAGATAAACATGGTTATATATTCTAGCTCACAAAAGTGAGTCATGTTCCTAATTCATTAAATATTCCATGTTAGTAGAAAATCATAGTGGACTTAGAATTATGACCATGATAAGTTACCAAGGCCATGAGTTTTAAAATCAGGTGTTTGAATCTTCTTTCTCAGGAAATGGCTATAATAAAAATTTCTATTCTCATAGAATACCTCATCAAAATGGAGTCATAGAAAGAAGAAATATGACACTTCAAGAGATTTCCTAGACTATGCTAAATAAGTATAATGCAACTATCTATTTTTTGGGCCGAAGTTGTTAATACATCTTGTTACATCATCAATAGAGTCTTAACTATACCTATTATTAAGAATACCTCTTATGAGATCTATAAAAATAGCAAGCCTATGGTTAAATAATTTAGAGTTTTTGGTTGAAATGTCTTTATTCATAACACTAAGGATAATCATGACAAATTTTCTTCTAAGAGTTATTAAAGATTTTTCATATGTTACTCAATCTCTAGTAATGATTTTAGAGAATTAAATAAGATAACAAAATGTGTTGAAGAATCAGTTCATATAATATTTGATGGTACCGATCCACATGAACCTAAAACCTTCATTGACCAACTTGGGGACGATATGTCAATTATAGACCTTAATGTTAAAGACGGTGAACCCTTATTGAAAACAACGAGTTATGTAAATTATCTAGAATCCGAGAATAGGGAATTTGAACCTACAAAAAACCACAAGGAGTCTAGATCAACTCATTCTAGAGTTGTTATAACTCCCATGAATAATACTTTTGATGTTGTAGTAAGAGATCTAAATATAGGAAAAAAATTTCTTCTTTTCGGAGAAAACAGGATGAAAATAAATCTTTTCCTTCACAACATGATCCTAAAAATATTGATCCTCCTATCAATGATGAATTTTCGGTATTTTCTATGCATGAAAAATTAAATCAGTTTGAATGAAACAAATATTTGGAATTAGTAGAAAGACCAAAAGAAATATTTAGCAAATCCACTAAATGGGTGTTTAGAAATAATGTTTATGAATATGGAATCATAGATAGAAACAAGTCAAGAGTAGTTGAAAAAGGATATAGACAAGAAGAAGAAATAGACTATGAGGAATCCTTTTCACCTGTAGCTAGACATGAATCCATTAAAATGCAACATTCTTATGCAGATCATTTGAATTAAAAACATTATCATATGGATGTAAAAATTGATTTTCTAAATTCGTACATAATTAAGGATGTATTTTTTTAACAACACCCACATTTTAAAATTCCCCATTTTTCAAATCATGTTATTAAACATTATAAATCCCTATATGGTCTAAAACAAGCACCAAGAGCTTGGTATGATATACATAGTTCATTTCTTATATCAAAAGGTTTTACTAAAGGAATATTTGATCCAACTCATTTTATTAAAAAGATTTAGAAATAATTTTTAGTAGTAACTATTTATGTAAATGAAATTATTTTTTGATCCTCTAAAAATTCTTTATGTACTGATTTCTTAAAAATAATAGAAGATGAATTTGAAATGAGTTTAATGGGGGAACTTACATTTTTTCCTTGGATATCAAATTTTTCAAAATATAAAATTGTATAATAATAAATAAATGAAAATATAATAAGGATACTTTGAAACATTTTAGATTGGATAGTAATAAAGGTATTGATACACCTATGTGTACCACTTGTAAGTTGGATACTGAAAAAACATGTAAAGTAGTGAATCCATCCAATTATAGTGGTTTGATTGACAGTGTTCTCTACCTTACACCTAGCTCACCTAATATTATGTTCATTGTATGCATGTGTGCTCGTTTTCAATACAATCACAAAGTGTCTCATTTAATTTTTTTAATAGGATTTTTAAATATATCAAGAAAACTACTATCATAGGACTATTTTATCCATGAGGATAATATTTAATTTTATATTTTATTCATATGTGGTCTTTGCTGGTTGCAAGCTAGATAGAAAGAGAACATATAGAACATATCAGTTTTTGGGTAAGTCCCTAGTATCATGGTGTAGTAGGAAATAGAATTCTGATGTATTATCTACTGTCGAAGCTGAATATATAGCTGTTGGTAGTTGTTGTGCTCAAATTTTGTAGATGAAACACACTTTACTAGACTATGGTAAACAATTCAAAAATTTCTCTATAAACTTTGATAATACAAGTTCTATTAACATCTCTGAAAATCAGGTATCTTATTCTAGGAAAAGAACATTAATGTAAGACATCACTAATTGAGAGGTCATTATCAAAGAAGTGATATCACTCTTCAGCTCATTGGAACTGTACACCAATTGGCCAATATATTCACAATGAATTTGAGTTCTAAGAGGTTAGATTATATCAAACACAAGTTTGTTACGATAAATTGTTAATTTAGGAACCTCACCGTTAGACCTCACCATTAGTAACCTCACCGTTGGACCTCACCGTTAAGAGCCTCACAATTGGACCTCACCGTTAGGAACCTCAATGGTGGACCTCACTGTTAGGAAACTCACTGTTGGACCTCAACTTTAGGAACCTCACCATTATACCTCACCGTTAGAAACCTCCCCATTGCACCTCACTATTTGGAACCTCACCATTAGGAACCTCACCATTGGTACCTCACCATTGGCACATTACCGAAAGTTGACTTTTCTAGGATGTTGTGTTTTTCACATGGAATCTGAAACGTTTTTTATATTACATAATTTTTTTGCATGATTTATTTTTCAATCCATAAAGGATTAAAATATATAACACACCACATTTTGATCCACTTCAAACCTCACCTGAACCTACTGCTCCCTAATAACAGAACCTCACCTCCTTCGGAAACCCTCGAACACATCTAGATTGAAATGGCAAGATAGAAGAGTCCGATGGTGAGTGGTGCAATATAAGAACAAAACCCTAAGAGACCTTGAGCTGGGTCTAGTAGTAGAAACCAGGTAGTGGAAAAGGTAATCAATCCACATTTTGAGAAGAGGGAAATAGTGGGATTATAAGCAATTGAGCTCAGAATGGCTGTTTTTTAGTAAGTGCCAATTGCAGAAGGCACTTGAAGATGATGTTTGGGTCGAATGCCTTGAAAATAATAAGGTACCCCATTACCCGAATCTAGAGAAGAAATGTTATGAATTTATGAAGTTTGACCAATCTGAGAATGAGAATAGAATGTCTTCCAATGTAAATGGAGAAAGTGTGAGTTTCTCCTATATTTAATTGGCTGATTTTTTTAGACTCCCACATGAAGCGATTTTTTATTAGTACTCAATATTGATACCTCCCACTGGTGAGATCAACTCTTATGCAGAAGCATTGGCTGATCTGACAGAGAATTTAATCCCTTAGAATGTAATTAATACTGAAACGGAAGGACAAGAAAAGTTACTCTTTAAATTTCATCAGAATGTCTTGAGTCATAGTATTGGGGACATTGCTCTCCTAAATTATCATGAATTGTTCCTTTTTTATATGTTGTTCCATGGATAGAAGATAAATTTGTGTAGGTTGATGATGATTTAGTTAGAGAATATGAAAAATCCTAGTTCTAAGTCCAATACTATTTTTCATGACACTTTCATATCCATAATGATGAAAGTAAAAGGGTTTGCTGGAAATTAGTAGGAAAACGTTTTTGTAAGGGACAAATTCTGCATTACCCATATTATTGGCAAGTATATGAATATAAATTAGAACCCTTGGAAAAGAAAATGGGTGAATGATGAGTCTAATTTGTATGAGGAATTCAACCATGTTAGTCATCCTACCGGGACTATGAATAAGAGAGACCCTGGTCTATTTTGTGATCAAGTAGAGCCAGTATACACAGATGAGGAACATAAAGCTCCAGTTATGCAACAAAGAGAGGATTCTCCAATAGATGACAAGAGTGATACAGAACATCCCTCAAATCCTTGGGCCAATACTGTATCTTTTGGTGAGCCTATCCCATAAAAAAGATTTCCTAGAAGGGAGAATGTATTAAGGGAAAATGATGATGAAGAAACCAGTGAAGAATAAGGAGATCAAAATGACTTTAGAGACATTAGGGAGACCTTAGTGGAGGAAGATGAAACATAATATAGTCATGGTGATTTTTAGACAATTGCTGGTGAAATTGAAGAGGAATGTCTATTTCAATGTCCTCTGATAGGATATACATAAATGATAGAAAGTGTCGATGAAGAGGATGCTGATTTGGTAAATGATGGAATTAAAATGGAAGTAGTTGAATATTATTTTAGAGAATTGGCAGTGGAATCTCATGTTGGTGCAGCTGATCAAAGGTGTATAGCAGGGAAGGATGTAATTAACCAGGATAATGCTCCAAGTGAGGGAGAGGACCCATTTTCCATATGTTTTGTTTTTATTTCTCATAGAGTAGAAGACTGGTCAAAATAGCCTAGATTTGTCGTCTTGGTCTTAGAGTATGGAGACTCTAATGATGAAAATCACATCAGAAACCCTCCAATTCATTCTATTTCAGAAACAACCATTATACATCCAATAGTGCTTTTTCCTCGGGACTATGTGAATAAGGATGATTTAGAATCCTTGAAATCAGATTTGAACATGCACATTGATAGGAGATCGATTGAGTTATATAGAACAATGTCCCTAAACTGAGAAGATATAGCATCTGCCCAAGAAAGAGTCATTTCTACCTCTTACTCAAATCTGCTGCATGAAGTAAGGGATTTTCAGAATCAGATTCGAACCTAGGAAGAGTCTATGGAATCTATGAAGCAATCAATTTCTAGTTTATAATACTATATGGATTCAAGGGATCTTGTGGACAGAGATCATATGTATATCAAAATTGTGGTTCTGTAGATGGTAACTATTTTTTAGGACTTCAAGAAGACTATGGAGGCGCATGTGAGGAGCCATGATGATGATGTGAAGAGGATGATCAGTGGGATGACCAAATAATTTAAGTAGATAGTTGATTTTACTATGGAGCCTCTATGTGCATCTAATTCCTTTTCAGCCTCTCCTCATATTTATCTAGAAGCTTTCATATCAGTTGTTAGAGAAGAAGTGAAGATGTTCTCTTGTGAAAGTATCTTGGCCCCTCACTCTATGACTCATGTAATTTCCACTACCATAGAAATTAATAATCATGTGGGAGATTATTTAAGGTAATATGATCAAGATCAGAAGGCCATCAATGAGAAAGTTTATTTCTACTAAAAAAGGTGTGCACTAATCATCGGATGGATTGTCACTTTAAGATGTTGTAGGAGAACTTAAGGATCCCACCTATTTCCCAAGATTTTGAGGATCATGTTAGTAGGCTCAGAGAGTTGACTCCTTCTTATGAAAAATATATAGAGAATAATGTTGATTTTATCTCATCCATGTAAAGAGGAGGAAGCATTATTATGGATTTAAAAAATATTCTTTCACCCTTCCTCCATGTGAAATGCACTCCCATCACTGTTCCTACATATTTACCTTCTTCCTAAAATGCCTCAGGATTTACCAGTGTTGCCCTGATGATGACTCCTACAAAGGAAATAATAAGCTTGACCCTAATGATTCCATAGATATCTACTCACTATAAGTATACTGATGCCTCTCTATCACCTCCTCTTATACAGCTCACTGCCATACCTCGTCCTATCCCTCCATCATTTGGATCGGACTCCCCATCTTCTAAAGGAAATGCTCCCATAGACATATCTAATGTGGAATGAGTGTGGGATTTCTTTGTTTATATGGATATTTTGTACATTTTTTATATATTTTACTCTTAATTAATTGTTAATAAAATAATATTTTGTCTATTTTTGTCTTCTATTATTTTGGTAAATCACAAAGGGAGAGAAGTTTTATGTTTATTATAGTCGATTCCTATATACACTATCTATATTTTCCACAATAACCACGGTTCATTTAGGATAATTCATACCTCTGATGATATTAGAAATTCTGCTTAACCTTGATTCAATAACACATATATCTAAATATTCATAGACATAATTTGCGATTAACAAAAAGGTGGATAATGTTGGACTCACCTAATTTGATAATCCATCATCATGTTTCATTTATGTAATAATCATGTTTTTATTATAGAATCAACTTGTTTCATTATTTTTTATTATTTCTATCCAATTATACCTATGTATCTTTATTCTCATTATTTTATTGTTAAATCATACAATATAAAATTTATCCAAGTAGAAAGGTTACCAATGAAGTTCATAGATTAAAGGTCACCAATGAAGGTCACCAATGAAAGGTCACTGATGAAGGTCACCAATGAAAGGACACCAATGAAAGGTCACCAATGAAGGGAATTGATGAAAGGTCACTGATGAAGGTCACCGATGAAACATCACCTATAGAAAGGTCACCAATGAAGTGTCACTGCTAAAGGCTACCATTGAGAAGGATACTGCTGAAGGCTACTATTACCAGTCTACCGATGCTCATTCTTCTACTCCATACATTGAAAAATTCATAAGATTTTTCTAACAGTCATATTTGGTAAATTTAATGCATCTAACATTAATTAATGTTGATTGTGGATATATCAAGAGACCGCATCTGTGGACAGTATGTGGTATTAGGTTCACCACACCTTGTTTACTTATTCTTATTATTGGACCTCAAATATAAAAGAGAAGTCCTAAAAGGAAAAGAGAAAGGTTCAATAAGCGAGTGTTTCGAGAAGTGAGGAGAGGGGAATGCGTGTAAAAGAACATACTCACTAGATCAAAGAGAACATGGAAGAATCATCATGTGATTACACTGCGAAACCAATAACATCATGAAGATCATATGGAGAAACAAATTCATGTCCTCCATTCTTGATATTGTGAATCTCAATCAACTAAAGTTGAAGAACACTACAGTACCTCAAAGCTAGAACCTAGAGTTGAGACACTTGGTTTAGAGTAAAACATCCAAAGAAAGACTAAAACTGTAATTTATTCACCCCATGGATTCAAGAGCTAAACTTCAAACACAAATGGCATTCTAAACTCAATATTATAATATTAGATCTACTTTTTTCTTTTATTTTACATCTTTTAGAAGTGTTTGTGTTTGTCTGTTACACACAATGTATCAAATGCATGAAATGGAGGATTCTGAAAATTCTCACAAAAAACATCACTTACACCTTGTTTCCCTAGTATAACTGTGGAAGAGACCATATGTGGTCTGTATTATTTATTTTATCCCACAATGAAATGTGGTAGAGGTAGTGAACTCTAAACAATTTGTGAAAATTGCTTTAAATCCTGATAAGGTATTGTATCAAGTTTATCGTTTATATAAACAACTTGGTGGTATTTGATCACCAGTTGGAGAGGATTATGTATCATCTTTAGAATGATCATCCTGTTTAACACTACCATGTGCTATGTTTTTTAGAACTCTATTTTATCTATATTCAACTTCTTATAAATTCAAAAACCAAAAAACTATTTTTACATTGACTCTAATAGTTATATTTAGTTAGTTTATGTATGTGTTTAATTCAGCAAACCTATTTCCAAAAGTGATGGAGGGTTTTACATTGATTCAACTGAAGACTAATCACCCTTTGAGAAAATTATTGATCAACTAAACATTTATATATCTATTACCTTAATTAACTGGGCCATTTCAAAATTGAGGTGTATTTGTCATAATGTTTGTAATACAAATTGTATGTAGGAACTCAATTCAACCACATCTTGGGATTCCACTCCTACCAACAAACACATTATCTTCTGATTTGTAAATTTGGTGTAAAAGTTCCCAATATGTCCACACATGATTCTTTAATGTTCCAGTTGGTCTAGGTCAATATTACCTTTGTATATAGTGTTTATAAGTTCAGGCTTCACCTAACCAAGATAGTTTCGAGATATAACCGAATTTTTATCATTTTTTTAAGATTCCACTCCCACGAAATTATTACCCCGAATGATACCTCCCACATTTTTTTCACATGGGATCTTTCAATTATCTTCCCCTCTTCTATAATCTAAATTCCACATTGATTTTGGCTATATTACCCTATTTTTTGAATTGATCAATGTTAACAATGTGTTCCTTCAATCTCCCATTCAAAATTTATAGCGCTATACACTATCTACTCATGTCTTTCATAGTCTCGATTATCAATATTCCGTTGAGTATTGGGTCCCTATCGACTGATGAATCTATAAAATTTTCTATTAGTATCCATAACAGAGCTAGAAGTGTGACTAGAATGTATTTTAATGTTCATCTCATAACATCCCACTGATTCATTTTCCTTATAATTAATATCTAAAATATATTTATCCATTTTATCATTAAATGGGGTAATTATTTATTGAAATATATTCCACTAAAATCTTACCTCTCTAGTGAATAAATCTCTCTTCAAGGATTTCAATTTTAAGTCAGTTTCCTCTATTGATCAGCTTCGACTTATAAGTGGCATAATTCCATGGTGAAATTCATTTTCTTTGATCAATGGTGTATTGGGAAGATATTTTATATAGATATTATTCATTTTTAGAAATTAATGGGTCACTTGATCCGCTAAAATATGGTGTCTCATAGTAAATAATGGACTAAACAAAGAGTATTTACTTTAGAGTTGAATGTGGTTGTTCTACATGATTCATGTTATTATTCACAACATGGTTTAGTTTACTCATCATTTTCATGATGTTTTCCATTCCATAATTTATCCTAACTCTATTAGTGTATCATCATTTTCAATCATAATTTAAATGATTCCTCTAATTACCCACCATTATTATGAAATATGAAATATTTAATGATAAATGTGTATATTTTAGGAATATTATATTTTAAATGTATTTAATACTTAAACTATAATTCCTAAATATTTTTTTAATATATTCTAATTAATCTTTCCCCATATCTTTCATAATTCTTAAAATACATTTTTGTGATTAACTAAAAATATCCCATGAGTGTGCCAAACTAGGTGTGTAGTATGGACCATTATTGTTCACTAATTCCCGATTGAGTCCAGATAAATGTACTGTTTTTTTGGTGTTACCCCCATGTACATCTGTTCCAGAACCACCACATATTATTGTAAACAAAAAAGGATGTATTTTTCATGAAAAAAATTACATAATTCTTACCAAAACACCTGAATTATTTATAACATATAGACTTATTCATAGGGAGATTTCTAATGTTTTTTTCTTAATTACCAAAAATCACTAAATATTCATTTGATAAAAATAATGGCATCCAACATTATTATAATTGATATTATTGTTGCATAAGAAAAAAATATCATTTAATATTTAGATTCTACGAAATATGGTACATAATATTTGATAACATATAAAATTATTGTAAAACCACTTGAAAAAAATCTTCAAGGGTTCCCCTAAGTTATTTTTACCGCATAATATATCCAAGAGACATGAATCAAAGTAATTTGGTGAGAATGAAGACCGGTAAGGGGAAAAGGAAGAGATAAATATAATATGTGATCAAGAGAAATATAAATAAGAACATGATACATAAAAAAATTCATGAAAAAAAGGTACATAATAAAAATATGAAAATGAATCATAAAATGAAAATGTGTCCACAACTTCTAAATTATATATTCATTATCATATCACCAAGAATTTGCCTAAAGGTGATGTAAAAAAAACTTATGAAGGTTATTCACAAATGTATCATAGAACATTTCTTATCTAGATATTTAATTTTTTTACCCATTTAATTGAAGAGATATTAGGGAACACCCATAAAATTGTTTAATTAAAGTCATCCCCACGAATCCAAATAAATAATTTCATTAATAACTAGTGGATAATAATGAGTGTCTTATCAAAATCATGACATATAAATTTTATTGAAGACATTATCATTACATCATTTTAACTACTGAATACATTTTGTGGTATCCTTTTATGTAAATTTTGGAACCAATAAGACATGTTTACATATTGTTTAATCCACACTCATATGAGAAGATGTTTATGTATTTAGTTAAAATGGAATAGATAATTTTCCATGTAAACAATGAATATTTTGATATATAAATTTGGAAGCATGACAAGTATAAAACGTGGGTTTAGAAAATGGTTAAATGATAGGGGACAAGGGAGTCCCATTCATAAATGTATATTCTTGCAATAATGGGATAATAAAAGTGGTCTAATAGTAATTTTCTTAGAGATTAGATGTCATACCATAGAAAACCCTTAACTGGAATGGAGATGTGGATATTTCCCTTACCACGATATGTTTTCACGAAAACCAGATAATCTAAAATTAAGGGAATAGAGAGACAATTGGGGTATTTCAATTGAGAATAAATTACCCAAATATCTTGTAGAATGGATTTTATGTTTTGGTAAATGGTGAAATTGGAGGGTACATATAGACAATGTGGAGGATTTGTTTTATTATGTCAAATTATTGGTCTTGGAAATATAGGTTATAGAAAATGAAAAAATATTTACCTACCTATGATTATCACTCATGTTTATAGAAATTTGATTATTATTTTATGATATTTTTACCCATGAAAAATGATTTCCATTTATAAATACAAATTTGGTCATGGAAAAATAAAATTTACCCAAATTAGTGTTTATAAAATCATCTTCTCCATTTTAGAGTTTGTAAATTCAATTATATGTTTTCAAATTAAAAAAAATACATTAAAAGATGTTGTGTTTGTAAAATAACATATTTTTTATCATTTATTTTGGATAATTAATTGTTATATAATTTAGAAATAATTTTGAATTCATAAAATATACTTATAACTGAGAATAATATTTTTACTATTCATAGAAAAAAAATATATATTATAGAATTCTTGTTAATTCTCCTTAATAATTTTATTATTTATTTAATTATAATGTTAATTTTATCAGAATTATTCTCCATTTCTGACAATTTTATATTTTAAGTTTAAAAATCATAATTTATCTAAATATAATAGTTTAAAGGCATAGTCAAATTTATGAATGTTATAAAACAAATTCACAACCACTATAAAATTATTTTATCATTTATTATTATATAAGAATGTTTTAAAAATAAAATTATTAAAACAAAAATTATATTTTAAATATATATTTATTGTAAAAGTGTAAATATTTTCTAGAAAAATACTATTATGATTTATTTGATTAAAAAATCAATTTATCATAGTTATCTTAAATAAAAATAAATTCTATTAAAAATTACTATTTATAAATTGAATTGGGGGATTTAATATTTTAATTATACATAATAAAATGCAATATACTTAACTATGTCATGGACATGTAATCCCTTATTACACCCACATATACAATAACAGTGAGGCTTGTTATGGTGTATGTTTAATGGGGTGGTTCAACTAAAATTGATTGAGTTGTCATTACCACTAACTTGAACATTTCAAGTAGATGATTTAATTCAATATTCTCTTTTTGAATCCTATCATGATCTTGGTCAAGGGAGAACCCTAGCGATGATACCTCCCTTCCATGTTCGGAATAATTGGGATTCAAATTGCACTAATATACTGGTTGATACCATTTATTATCATTTCGGTATCAATCATAATATTACATTGAACCTTATAAACAACTATAATAATTTTTAAATTATCAACCAATGGTTATATTTTCCAACAGTCCAGTAATGGAAAAATCTCAATTGTCACATTTCCCTTTATAAACTATAAATAAATCTTAATTCCTTCACTCAAAAAATAACTACAATTACACATAAGGTAATCTTTTAAATTTAAAAAGTCTTTGATTGGTTCAATAGTTTATTTTTTTTCATTTCGCTATAATTTTATATAGCAACGATGATTCTATAAGTCTAGGGATAACACTAATATCCAATTTTCACTATCGTATTATATATTTGTTTCCATTTTTATATTATGGAATTTTAATTATATTCATTGTTGAATAATTTAATGATAATTTCTAATAAGACAAAATTTTTAATTTTAAATATTTCACTACATGTATATAATTATATAATATGTATCAGAATTTTATTCATGAACCAAATATCACTTAAGAGCATTGTGTCATTACACATTCATAGTAGATCAAATGTGAGACTTTTAGATTCTGGAGATAATCTATCACCATGGTGTGTCATATATTATAGTTTCATACTATGATGAAATTAAACTTATTACTTCAAGGTAGGTTTCTATAAGTCTCTATTTATGCAGTTATTTCTGATTACGGGATTCCACCCAAAAATAGATAGATAGTGAGAGTGTACTATAGAGGTTTTGTAGGATATGTTATGGGATTGTGTTCTCAGCTTCAGAGTGTTCTCAGAGAAGAACGTGTTACTTATTTATTATTTAAATAAAAAATATTATCCAGAGACTATATTGATAGATAAATTTGAGGCTATTTATACATGTCCATGAATATCAAATAAATGTTGAATTGGGGCAGCTGCATTAGAGATGATGTGGACGAGTCTCATGTCAGATACATTTTTGTTAGTTCATCTAATTTGGAAATATACAACTATATATCTTCATAAATTATAGTCATATATAGAGAGACGATTATAACCCCTTAGTGTATTGTGGGTTATTTTTTTATTTGAGTGTCACCTATATTGGGTAACTATGGTATTTGGAGGTTATGAATGTTGGTGCCCATGTTTGTTGGAAAATTTGATATCATAGAGAGAATAATTCTAGTGGAAAGCCTATTATCTCTTCCATATTGTTATAGTACAATGAAATACATTTTTCCTATGTCAGAACAATTGTTGTATCACTGTTACCCTTCTCATATGATCAATGTGGATAATTTTGAGTTTAAAAATTATGCATCATTAAAGAAGATGCTGATTTATATTATTGATCTCAATGAGAAAGTATTTAAGGGATATTCGATGCATATAGATTTAGTATTGTGGATGAATTTTCAGGTTCAGGAGGAAACTATTGAGATGGATTGAGATTTGCAGGCTTAGTGGCCCAATATTTTTACATTGGGATCATAGAGATGCTTGTGAACACTGATATATGATGAAATATTATATGTTAGGCATATTTTAATATCATGAACCTTTATGGAGTTGTCTGAAATCTTTTATAGGTACTATTTTCAATTTATTATATATTAGGGGTTAGGATTTGTTTGGGGTTCTATTTAGTAACGATTTGAATGTTTGGTAGTATGAAATGGCATTTTATTATTGATGAACCATTTTCCCAACCCATGAACTAAAATGAAAAAACCATGTAAACCAAAAAAATGGGGGATTAAATGGTTGGCTCATGGTTTTTCAATCCATGTGCCCTCTTAGTATAAATTGTGCCCCCCTTAAATGAGTCTCATAGATAGGGTGGCCAATTGTTATTCCACTGAAAAAATGGTATTATATTATTGAAATGAATAGATTTATCCCTCATTTACCCTATTTGACATTATATAATTCCTAATGATTTTAGAGGAAACCACATAGATTCTATAGCCATTTTTTAATAGTTCATGAAAAATTGATGATTTGACAGATATATCTTCACGTCTTCTGGTATATGATAACTTATTAGGTGCTTTATTCTTTCTCAGATAACATTTTATGGGTAAAGACAAAAGTTTTATTACCCATTGGTGATGGATTTATATCTAGGTTTTGATAGATCTTATTCTTTTTAATATTGATCTTGTTTTTCATTCTATATTTCATTTTTCATTGTGAAATTGACATTCTGCTTCAATTTAGGGATTTGATGCTTGAAAATTTTTCATCAAAGCTGTTGATGTTGGCGGTATAAATTAAAATTAACATAGTAATAATTTTAATTTCATGTGTGAAATTGTAAAATTTTCAATTTCTATGTAATGGAATAAAGAAATATATTGAATATTTATATATTTAAATTGGAATAATTGTGATTATATAATTATTGGGATATCAGTGTTATTGAATTTTTCAATAGATGAGATAATTTATTGGATTACAAATGAAAATTAATGAGATGGTTTTATTAACTAAACATGGATAATAGATAATATGATTGAATTTTGATAAATGGTTTAGTGATGAATTTTTTATATTATACATTATGATTAAAATCGAAGATCCATATCTGATTTAACAATTTAAATGGAATATATTTATGAGAATGATTGATGATAAGGTTAATGATTCATATTCTTGGTGGATATTAAATTTTGATATATTTTATATTTTGATATATGTGACACTATGATATACGATTTTTTAAACATGTACAATTGCTTCAAAAGCCCATTTTTCATTAAATCATATATTTCTATAGAACTTGATCACATGCTTCAAAAGATAATATCTAATTGACTTATATATGACTGTGGTACATGGAAGTATGCTTCAATATCCCATATATGATTCACAGTTATACATGTTATGGGATATGTACTGAATATTCAAATACCCCTAGGGTGATATACATGGAATTCTAGTCCCAAAATTTTTCTATTGAACTATATTCCCATGTTTCCAAGATATGAAATAAAATTAAATGTATAATAAAATTTTGTGTTCTAATGATTTTTTATTTTTCAATGTTTTATGATCATGAATCTATAAAGGGTCAAAGTAGGTACTGATGGTTTGGTAGTTATTCTAATCCAAGGTAAATTATGAAAATTATTAAAGAATAATGAAATGTGATAAATGTTTACATTATTATACTTTATTTTTTATATAGTTTAACACTAAAACTACTATAATTTTTTCATTTATTATTTTTTGGATTCTGTATGGATAATGTTTTAGTCCATGAACTAAGATGGAGTGTGATTCTGAGGCTCTGTGTTATAGGAAAAAATGCTTGAAATATATTAAATATATAAAATATTTAAATTATATTAAATTGCACAAGCACACAGTTTCCTTGAAAAAGTGGATAAAAATATAAATATGTTGTCGAATCATAAATTAGTGGGCACCATTAAGTTAATAATTACTATTATACCCAATGTTCACTCTAACATTTTTCTGTTTGGGGCATTTCTAAAAAAGAATTTTGCGAGCATAAAATTGAATAAAATTGTTGAATACTGATATTGTTTTCATCTATTGATGATGTGCCATAAATTTTTCCATAATAATAAGGTTATGATCAAATACCATGGTTATCCACATAACCATATATCCATTAAATAACCCATAGATAAATTATTGGAAGTTATCTCTCATGTGAACATTCATTGAATTGATGATCAATGATCACTGTTTAAAGAGATTCAGATATATATCTAATGATTAAGATGAAAGATATTTTTTCATTAGTTATCAATCAATATTGAGGTATGCTTTTGTTTTGATTGGATACTTTCCTCGTTTTCTTATTATATGATGCGCAAAGATAATCAAACATAATATTATTCTATGGATTGTGTGTATTGTATGATGCCTTAGTTTATTTTGGGATTTGGAAGAACTATGTTATGATTAAATATTCTCTATTGGTTACTCATTCTGAAAATAATGATTTAGGCTAGAAAATAACATCAACTGAGGTCTATTGAAAAATATTTTTCCTTTTTCATTTCATTCCACAATTCTATGATAATATTTGGAAATATATGGGTTCTAAGTTCAACTGGATACTAAAAAATACATGGTTCCATAATTGTTTATTGGTTAAATAGATGGATATTTTAGGTCATATCATGGATCGATGATACAACCAAGAAAAACTGACAATATATCGATTAAATACATATTCACAGAATCCATTCATTGTTTTTTTTTTGTGTTTGGTGAGGAATGATGTGTACAGATTATTTTATTTAATATCCTAATGTTTTTAAAAGTATTTACATTCATATAATTATATCTTATAGTATAATCACATAAGATTGCATATTTAACACAATATAGACATTATAAAAAAATTGAGTGAAATAAAATGTATCTCTAGATGTTAAAGAATACATAACGATGAAATAGTAACTTGAGCTTCAGAATTCAAATTTGACCTTTATGAATAGTAAAACACCAAATGTATTAGTTACCTTACTAATTAATGTATAAATAAAATTTTTCTATCTTATACATTTCAATATGATATAATTATACCATAATATAAGTAAATAAATATATTAAAAAATATTAATTAAATAATGTTATTTTTCTAAATAGTGTTTTTTTAATTATAAATTTATGATTAGTTTAATAATTTAAAAGATAAACAATCTTAATAAATCTATTAATAAATTACTAATTTTATGTCTTATTATTATAAGATAATTTTATGACCCCTACGTTATTTTTTCAATGTCAAGTAAAATTTGTTTTAATTTTAAAGATTATATTTTTCTTCTAAATTATGATTTTAATTAGTAAATAAATATATCAAATTTAGAAAATTATTTTTTAAAAATTCTGTTCATTTTTTATTTATGTTGATTTTAAAAGGTTTACGGTGACTTTTTTCGTATTTTTATAATATTTTTTAATTTTAGTTAATAATAAAATATGAGAATTTACTATTAATTCTAAATACATGAATTTTTGAGCCAAAAATGATGTTATGATGGGGTAAGCACCCTTGGTTCTAACTAACATGAACTAATTAATATTTCTTTCACAAGAACCAACACTATTGGTGGTCTTTATAAAAATAATAATATAATGATTAAAACAATGGATACCCCCTCATCTCCTTCACTATAAATACCACCCCTCACCCCCTATTTTCCTCACACTTCTAAAGCCTTCAGATTTTCTAATATTATTACCAATACACTTCCCAAACCTCTACCCCACGTCCATGTGATTTTTATATCATCAAAAGTCCAAAAACTCTCTCATAAGGAGGCTCACAATGAGGATAAATTGAAGAGGTAAATTCCCAAATCTGATTCATTAATTTTCGTTTCAGGTTCCTTTAAATTATATACTAAACTCTCCTAAAAAGAAGGTATGTAAACTCCAATACCACTCATATACATTAATTTTTTTATTATAATGTAATAAATCATCATAATCTCTCATTTCCCCACATTTTATACTATAATGGAAAACACCATCTGAGATGTGTTAATTTATCACATTTAGGGACAACCTATTTTAAATTTCTTTTACTATATTCAATTATAGTCCTGAAAACATTTTTATGGTTGAACTAAAATATTATATACGAAATAAGTACTATTTAATGTTATGTAATCATTTTTTTCAAATGTTATTAATTTATAAAACATATTGATTTCATTGAGATAAAAAACCGCCCAATTAATCGAATCAATTATCATTAAGATTTTATCTAGTGATTCTTCCTCCTCCCATTTAATCAAATGAATTGTATAATAATTTTATATATTGTAAGTTAATTAATATAACAACATTACCCTTCTATTAAACTATTTCCATTTTACATGAATATCAATACTATTAGTAATAAAAAATGATCATGAAAACAAAGAAAACGGGCACTCACGAATGAAGAAATTGAACCATATAACTCATTTAAAATTAAAAAAATAGCATTATATAATTATTATATATAAAAATATTTTTTTATGTTATTTTATAATTAATTAATCATTAAAATATTTTATCCATAACATTATAATTAAGTGAATGAAACCGTTGGACATAAGGAATGGGGTTATATCAAAACCTCCATTATTCATTTGGTTCATTATTTCTCACTTTTTAACCAAATGTTATTCCCTTTTATTTTTTATGTACATATTATAAATTCTATTAACTTTTTCTAAACTCATATGTCATGATCCATTGAGATTTATCTTTTTGGGATATCCATGTTTTTAAACGATTTCTTACTCAATTCTTTCTAGTAAGTAAGCTTGATTAAAGTGAAAATCCCAAATCATTACACATTTCCATGTGAATTCCACATTCTACTTTAAGCCACCATTATTGTACTAAAATAAATAATTTTATCGTGATTTTTTTTATTTTTATTTTATTTAAACAATTATTTCACTTCCATTTTAATGAATCATGAATTTTTTCCCGTAAAACCATAAAAAAATGTTTTACTTCTAAAGTTTATTAAACAATATTTTCACTTCATTTAGAAATATATTATATTGACATATTCCTATATTCCATTATTAATGTACGTTTATGATTTAATTCCCATCATTTAAGGAACATTTATTGATACTCTTGTTTATTTTTCATGTATCAAGATTATAATACTGACTTCATTAATTGGGTAACCATTATGTTTATGTTTGATTACATGGTTATGATTATTTTTATGGAATGAATATTCATTAAAATTTTATGATTGGTACACATTGATAGTGATCCAATTCATTGGATATTATTTAGTCTCATGAGAAGTTATGCTCAATGTACTTAGTGGCTATCCTTGACTTGTGCTCTATGTGAAATAGTATTCGTGGATAGCCTTGACTTGTGGTCCTCTATGTGAAATAATAATTGACTGATTATAATTTTATGTATCATTTTTCAATAAAATTTAAATGATTACATGATTATACTATCCCAAGATATATATGTTATTACTTTTTGTGTTCCATTCATTTTTATGTCATTATTTTGTGGTGCCTAACCCATGTACAAAGAATTATTGTTATGTATATTCCCTTACTAAGATTTTCAGCTCATCCATTTGTTTGGGTTTTCCCTAGGATATCTTATGTATATTTTTGTTAAGAATAAATGTTAGGAGGTCAATTAGGAGAATATATATAAGTAGTTTTTATGATTCTAAATTATGTAACATGTCTTCAAACAGACATGTCATTACGATACTTGGATTGTAATATGATGTTTTATTTTTCATAAAATAATTTAATTATATGTGAAAAAAGGATTGGTTTTCTATATTCTATGTCAATGGAAAGTCTAGTTATTTTTGGATATTAGGAATTCTGAACTATTGTATGAACCATATCAATAAAACTACATATATGAAAACAACCATACATTTTAGTAAGTATAGAGTAAGTTTTTAATCAGAAAAATATATCAACATATGTATCCTACATGTGGATGTGGTGTTGATATAGATTTACCTAGGGTAGAAAACAATAATAAGGCTTTCTAGGCCTCACTTAAGTTAACCTGGTGCACCAAAACGGACACTACATCAGATATGATTTTGTAAAATAATAAGATGGTTATGAACCATTATTTACGGGGGAAAGCCCATTAGAATATATGTTTGGAAAAAGATAATATATAGCCTTGATTGAAACCTAGGGGTAACAAATTTGGATAACCTTTTTCTTTATAGGATAATACTTTTAGGTTAATGGATTCCATTTGTGTATATTAGCTACGAATTCAGGCCTCTTAATTAGGGAGACCTCCGTGGAGGAAGATGAAACATAATATAGTCATGGTGTTTTTTAGGCAACTGCTGGTGAAATTGAAGAGGAATGTCTATTTAAATGTCCTCCGATAGGATATACATAAATGATATTAAGTGTCGATGAAGAGGATGCTGATTTGGTTAATGATGAATTAAAATGGATGTAGTTGAATATTATTAAAGAGAATTGGCAGTGGAATCTCATGTTGGTGCAGCTGATCAAAGGTGTATAGCAGGGATGGATGTAATTAACCAGGATAATGGTCCAAGTGAGGGAGAGGACCCATTTTCCATAGGTTTAGTTGTTATTTCTCATAGAGTAAAAGACTGGTAAAAATACCCTAGATATGTGGTCTTGGTCTTAGATTATGGAGACTCTAATGATGAAAATCACATCAGAAACCCACCAATTCATTCTATTTCAGAAACAACCATTATACAGCCAGTAGTGCTTTTACCTCGGGACTATGTGAATAAGTATGATTTAGAATCCTTGAAATCAGATTTGAACATGCACATTGATGGGAGATCGATTGAGTTATATAGAACAGTGTCCCAAAAATGAGAAGATATAGAATCTGCCCAAGATAGAGTCATTTCTACCTCTTACTCAAATCTGTTGCATGAAGTAAAGGATTTTCAGAATCATATTCGAACCTAGGAAGAGTCTATGGAATCTATGAAGCAATCAATTTCTAGTTTATAATCCTATATGGATTCTAGGTATCTTGTGGACAAAGATCATATGTATGTCAAAATTGTGGTTCTGTAGATGGTAACTATTTTTTAGTACTTCAAGAAGACTATGGAGACACATGTGAGTACCCATGATGATGATGTGAAGAGGCTGATCAGTGGGCTGACCAAATAATTTAAGTAGATAGTTGATTTTACTATGGAGCCTCTATGTGCATATGATTCCTTTTCAGCCTCTCCTCATATTGATCTAGAAGCTTTCATATCAGTTGTTAGAGAAGAAGTGAAGTAGTTCTCTTGTGAAAGTATCTTGGTCCCTCACTCTATGACTCATGTAATTTCCACTACCGTAGAAATTAATAAACATGTGGGAGATTATTTAAGGGAATATGAACAATATCAGAAGTCCATCATAGAGAAAGTGTATTTCTACTAAAAAACGGTGTGCACTAATCATCGGATGGATTGTCACTTTAAGATGTTGTAGGAGAACTTGAGGATCCCACCTATTTCCCAAGATTTTGAGGATCATGTTAGTAGGCTAAGAGAGTTGACTCCTTCCTATGAAAAATATATAGAGAATAATGTTGATTTTATCTCAACCATGTAAATATGAGGAAGCATTATTATGGATTTAAAAAATATTCTTTCACCCTTCCTCCATGTGAAATGCACTCCCATCACTGTTCCTCCATATTTACCTTCTTCCTAAAATGCCTCAGTATTTACTAGTGCTCCCCTGATGATAACTCCTACAAAGGAAATAATAAGCTTGACCCTAATGATTCCATATAGATCTACTCACTATAGGTCTACTGATGCCTCTCTATCACCTCCTCCTATACTGCTCACTGCCATACCTCGTCCTATCCCTCCATCATTTGGATCAGACTCCCCATATTCTAAAGGAAATGCTCCCTTGGACATATCTGATGTGGAATGAGTGTGGGATTTCTTTGTTTATATGGATATTTTGTACATTTTTTATATATTATACTCTTACTTAATTGTTAATAAAATAATCTTTTGTCTATTTTTTTCTTCTATTATTTTAGTTAATCACAAAGAGGGAGAAGTTTTATGTTTATTATAGTTGATTCCTATATACACTATCTATATTTTCCACAATAACCACGGTTCATTTAGAATCATTCATACCTATGATGATATTAGAAAATGTGCTTAACCCTGATTCAATAACACATAAATCAAAATATTCATAGACATAATTTGTGATTATCAAAAATGGGGATAATGTTGGACTCACCTAATTTGATAATCCATCATCAGGTTTCATTTATATAATAATCACGTTTTAATTATAGAATCAACTTGTTTCATTAATTTTTATTATTTTTATCCAATTATACCTATGTATCTTTATTCTCATTGTTTTATTGTTAAATCATACAGTGTAAAATTTATCCAAGTAGAAAGGTCACCAATGAAGTTCACCGATTAAAGGTCACCAATGAAGGTCACCAATGAAAGGTCACTGATGAAGGTCACCAATGAAAGGACACCAATGAAAGGTCACCAATGAAAGGTCACCAATGAAGGGAACTGATGAAAGGTCACTGATGAAGGTCACCGATGAAACGTCACTAATAGAAAGGTCACCGATGAAGTGTCACCGCTAAAGGCTACCATTGAGAAGGATACTGCTGAAGGCTACTATTACCAGTCTACAGATGCTCATTCTTCTACTCCATACATTGACAAATTCTTAAGATTTTTCTAACAGTCATATTTGGTAAATTTAATGCGTCTAACATTAATTAATGTTGATTGTCAATATATCAAGAGACCGCATCTGTGGACAATATGTGGTATTAGGTTCACCACACCTTGTTTACTTATTATTATTATTGGACCTCAAATATAAAAGATAAGTCCTAAAAGGAAAAGAGACAGGTTCAATAAGTGAGTGTTTCGAGAAGTGAGGAGAGGGGAATGCGTGTAAAAGAACGTACTCACTAGATCAAAGAGAACATGGAAGAATTATCATGTGATTACACTGCGAAACCAATGACATCATGAAGATCATATGGAGAAACAAATTCATGTCCTCCATTCTTGATATTGTGAATCTCAATCAACTAAAGTTGAAGAACAATGCAGTACCTCGAAGCTAGAACCTAGAGTTGCGACACTTGGTTTAGAGTAAAACATCCATAGAAAGACTAAAACTGTAATTTATTCACCCCATGGATTCAAGAGATAAACTTCAAACACAAAGGGAATTCTAAACTCAATATTATAATATTATATCTACTTTTTTCGTTTATTTTACATCTTTTAGAAGTGTGTGTGTTTTTCTGTTACACACAATGTATAAAATGCATGAAATGGAGGATACTGAAAATTCTCACAAAAAACATCACTTACACCTTGTTTCCCTAGTATAACTATTGAAGAGACCATATGTGGTATGTATTATTTATTTTATCCCACAAAGAACTGTGGTAGAGGGAGTGAACTCTGAACAATTTTTGAAAATTGTTTTAAATCCTGATAAGGTATTGTATCAAGTTTATCGTTTATATAAACTACTTGGTGGATGGTGATCACCAATTGGAGAGGATTATGTCTCATCTTTAGAATGATCATCCGGTTTAACACTACTGTGTGCTATGTTTTTTAGAACTCTGTTTTATTTATATTCTACTTCTTATAAATTCAAAAACCAAAAAACTATTTTTACATTGACTCTAATAGTTATATTTAGTTATTTTATGTATGTGTTTAATTCATAAAACCTATTTCCAAAAGTGATGGAGGGTTTTACATTGATTCAACTGAAGACTAATCTCCCTTTGAGAAAATTATTGATCAACTAAACATTTATATATCTATTACCTTAATTAATTGGGCCATTTTAAAATTGGGGTGTATTTGTCATAATGTTTTTAATACAAATTTTATGTAGGAACTCAATTCAACCACCTCTTGAGATTCCACTCCTACCAACAAACACATTATCTTCTGATTTGTAAATTTGCTGTAAAACTTCCCAATATGTCCACATGTGATTCTTTATAGTTCCAGTTGGTCCTGGTCAATATTACCTTTGTATATAGTGTTTAGAAGTTCAGGCTTCACCTAACCATGATAGTTTCGAGATATAACCGAATCTTTTATCATTTTTTTAAGATTCCAATCCCACGAAATTATTACCCCGAATGATACCTCCCACATTTTTTTCACATGGGATCTTTCAATTATCTTCCCCTCTTCTATGATCTAAATTCCACTTTGATTTTGGCTTTATTACCCTATTTTTTGAATCGATCAATGTTAACAATGTGTTCCTTCAATTTCCCATTCTAAATTTATAGCGCTCTACACTATCTACTCATGTCTTTCATAGTCTCAATTTTCAATATTCCGTTGAGTATTGGGTCCCTATCGACTGATGAATTTATCAAATTTTCTATTAGTATCCATAATAGAGCTAGAAGTGTGACTAGAATGTATTTTAATGTTCATATCATAACATCCCACGAATTCATTTTCCTTATAATTAATACCTAAAATATATTTATCCTTTTTATCATTAAATGGGGTAATTATTTATTGAAATATATTCCACTTAAATCTTACCTCTCTAGTGAATAAATCTCTTTTCATGGATTTCTATTTTTAGTCACTTTCCTCTATTGATCAGCTTCGACTTCTAAGTGGCATAATTCCATGGTGAAATTGTTTTTCTTTGATCAATGGTATATTGGGATGAAATTTTATATAGATATTATTCATTTTTTGAAATTAATGGGTCACTAGATCCGCTAAAATATGGTGTCTCATAGTAAATAATGGACTAAACAAAAAGTATTTACCATAGAGTTGAATCTGGTTATTCTACATGATTCATGTTATTATTCACAACATGGTTTAGTTTACTCATCATTTTCATGATGTTTTCCATTCCATAATTTATCAGAACTCTATTAGTGTATCAACATTTTCAATCATAATTTAAATGTTTCCTCATATTACCCACCATTATTATGAAATATGAAATATTTAATGATAAATGTATATATTTTATGAATATTATATTTTAAATGTCTTTAATACGTAAACTGTAATGCCTAAATATTTTTTTAATATATTCTAATTCATCTTTCCCTATATCTTTCATAAGGCTTAAAATACATTTTTGTGATTAACTAAAAATATCCCAAGAGTGTGCCAATCTAGGTGTGTAGTATGGACCATTATTGTTCACTAATTCCTGATTGAGTCTAGATAAATGTACTGTTTTTTGGTGTTACCCCCATGTACATCTGTTCCAGAACCACCACATATTATTCTAAATATAAAAGGATGTATTTTTCATGAAAAAAATTACATAATTCTTACCAAAACACCATAATTATTTATAATATATAGACTTATTAGTAGGGTGATTTCTAATGTTTTTTTCCTAATTAAAAAAAATCACTAAATTTTCATTTGATAACAATAATTTCATCCCATGTTATTATTATTGATAATTTTGTTGCATAATAAAAAAATATCATTTAATATTTAGATTCTAGGAAATATGGTACATAATATTTGATAACATATGAAATTATTGTAAAACCACTTGAAAAAAATCTTCAAGGGTTCCCCTAAGTTATTTTTACCGCATCATATATCCAAGAGACATGAATCAATGTAAGTTGGTGAGAATGAAGACCGGTAAGGGGAAAAGGAAGAGATAAATATAATATGTGATCATGAGAAATATAAATAAGAACATGATACCTAAAAAAATTCATGAACAAAAGGTACATAATAAAAATATGAAAATGAATCATAAAATGAAAATGTGTCCACAACTTCTAAATGATATATTCATTATCATATCACCAAGAATTCTCCTAAAGGTGATGTAAAAAAACATATGAAGGTTATTCACAAATGTATCATAGAACATTTCATCTCTAGATATGAAATTTTTTTACCCATTTAATTGAAGAGATATTAGGGAACACCCATAAAATTGTTTATTTAAAGTGATCCCCATGAATCCGAATAAATAATTTCATTAATAACTAGTGGAGAATAATGAGTGTCTTATCAAAATCATGACATATAAATTTTATGGAATACATGATCATTACATCATTTTAACTACTGAATACATTTTGTTGTATCCTTGTATGTAAATTTTGGAACCAATAAGACATGTTTACATATTGTTTAATCCACACTCATATGAGAAGATGTTTGTGTATTTAGTTAAAATAGAATAGATAATTTCCCATATAAACAATGAATATTTTGATATATAAATTTGGAAGCATGAAAAGTATAAAACGTGGGTTTAGAAAATGGTTAAATGATAGGGGATAAGGGAGTCCCATTCATAAATGTATATTATTGCAGTAATGGGATAATAAAACTGGTCTAATATTAATTTGCTTAGAGATTAGATGTCATACCATAGAGAACCCTTAACTGGAATGGAGATGTGGATATTTCCCTAACCATGATATGTTTTCCCAAAAACCAGATAATTTAAAATTAAGGGATTAGAGAGATAATTGGGGTATTTCAATCAAGAATAAATTACCTAAATATCTTGTAGAATGGGTTTTATGTTTTGGTAAATGGTGAAATTGGAGGGTACATATAGAAAATGTGGAGGATTTGTTTTATTATGTCCAATTATTGGTCTTGGAAATCTAGGTTGCAGAAAATGAAAAACTATTTACCTACCTATGATTTTCACTCATGTTTATAGAAATTTGTTTATTATTTTATGATATTTTTACCCATGAAAAATGATTTCAATTTATAAATACAAATTTGGTCATGGAAAAATAAAATTTATCCAAAGTATTGTGTATAAAATCATCTTCTCCATTTTAGAGTTTGGAAATTTAATTTTAATTTTTGAAATTGAAAAATATATATTAAAAGATGTTGTTTTTGTAAAATAACATATTTTTTATCATTTATTTTGGATAATTAATTATTATATCATATAGAAATAATTTTGAATTCATAAAATATACTTATAACCAAGAATAATATTTTTACTATTCATAGAAAAATAATATATATTATAGAATTCTTGTTAATTCTCCTTAATAATTTTATTATTTATTTAATTATAATGATAATTTTATCAGAATTATTCTCCATTTCTGACAATTTTATATTTTAAATTTAAAAATCATAATTTATATAAATATAATAGGTTAAAGGCATAGTCAAATTTATGAATGTTATAAAAACAAATTCACAACCACTATAAAATTATTTTATCATTTATTATTATATAAGCATGTTTTAAAAATAAAATTATTAAAACAAAAATTATATTGAAAATATATATTTATTTTAAAAGTGTAATTTTTTTCTAGAAAATACTATTATGATTTATTTGATTAAAAAATCAATTTATCATATTTATCTTAAATAAAAATAAATTCTATTAAAAATTAATATTTATAAATGGAATTGGGGGATTTAATATTTTAATTATACATAATAAAATGCAATATAGTTAACTATGTCATGGACATGTAATCCCTTATTACACCCACATATACAATAACAGTGAGGCTCGTTATGGTGTATGTTTAATGGGGGGGTTCAATTAAAATTGATTGAGTTGTCATTTCCACTATGTTGAACATTTCAAGTAGATGATTTAATTCAATATTCTCTTTTTGAATCCTATCATGATCTTGGTCAAGGGAGAACCCTAGCGATGATACCTTTCTTCCATGTTCGGAATAATTGGTATTCAAATTGCACTAATATACTGGTTGATACAATTTATTATCATTTCGGTATCAATCATAATATTACATTTAAACTTATAAATACCTATAATAATTTTTAAATTATCAACCAATGGTTATATTTTCCAACAGTCCAGTAACGGAAAAATCCCAATTGTCACATTTCCCTTTATAAACTATAAATAAATCTTCATTCCTTCACTCAAAAAATAACTACAATTACACATAAGGGAATCTTATAAATTTCAAAAGTCATTGAGTGGTTTAATAGTTTATTTTTTTCATTTTGCTATAATTTTATACAACAACGATGATTCTATAAGTCTAGGGATAAAACTAATATCCAATTTTCACTATCGTATTATATATTTCTTTCCATTTTTATATTATGGAATTTTAATTATATTCATTGTTGAATAATTTAATGATCATTTCTAATGAGATAAAATTTTTCATTTTAAATATTTCACTACATGTATATCATTATATAATATGTATCAGAATTTTATTCATGAACCAAATATCATTTCAGAGCATTGTGTAATTACACATTCATAGTAGATCAGATGGGAGACTTTTAGATTCTGGAGGTAATCTATCACCATGGTGTGTCGTGTAGTATAGTTTCATAATATGATGAAATTAAACTTATTACTTCTAGGTAGATTTCTATAAGTCTCTATTTATGCAGTTATTTATGATTACGGGATTCCACCCAAAAATAGATAGATAGTGAGAGTGTACTATAGAGGTTTTGTAGGATATGTTATGGGCTGGTGTTCTCAGCTTCAGAGGGTTCTCAGATAAGAACATGTTACTTATTTATTATTTAAATAAAAAATATTATCCAGAGACTATATTGATAGATAAATTTGAGGCCATTTATAGATGTCCATGAATATCACCTAAATGTTGGATTGGGGCAGCTGCATTAGAGATGATGTGGAAGAGTCTCATGTCAGATACATTTTTGTTAGTTGAGCTGATTTGGAAATATACAACTATATATCTTCATAAATTATAGTCATATATAGAGAGACTATTATAACCCCCTTAGTGTATTGTGGGTTATTTTTTTATTTGAGTGTCACCTATATTGGGTAACTATGGTATTTGGAGGTTATGAATGTTGGTGCCCATGTTTGTTGGAAAATTTGATATCATAGAGAGAATAATTCTAGTGGAAAGCCTATTATCTCTTCCATATTGTTATAGTACAATGAAATACTTTTTTCATATGTCAGAACAATTGTTTTATCACTATTAACCTTCTCATATGATCAATGTGGATAATTTTGAGTTTGAAAATTATGCATCATTAAAGAAGATTCTGATTTATATTATTGATCTCAATGAGAATGTTTTTAAGGGATATACGATGCATATAGATTTTGTATTGTGGATGAATCTTCAGGTTCAGGAGGAAACTATTGAGAGGGATTGAGATTTGCAGGCTTAGTGGCCCAATATTTTTACATTGGGATCATAGAGATGCTTGTGAACACTGCTATATGATGAAATATTATATGTTAGGCCTGTTTTAATATCATGACCCTTTATGGAGATGTTTGAAATCTTTTATATGTAATGTTTTGCAATTTATTATATATCAGGGGTTAGGTTTTGTTTGGGGTTCTATTGAGTAACGATCTATATGTTTGGTAGTAAAAAATGGAATTTCATTATTGATGAACCATTTTCCCAACCCATGAACTAAAATGAAAAAACCATGTAAACCAAAACAATGGGGGATTAAATGGTTGGCTCATGTTTTTTCAATCCATGTTCCCTCTTAGTAGAAATTCTTCCCCCCTTAAATGAGTCTCATAAGTAGGGTGCCCAATTTTTATTCCACTAGAAAAATGGTATTAAATTATTGAACTGAATATATTTATCCCTCATTTACCTTATTTGACATTATATGATTCGTAATGATTTTAGAGGAAACCAGATAGATTCTATATCCATTTTCTAATAGTTCATGAAAAATTGATGATTTGACAGATATATCTTCACCTCTTCTTGTATATGATAACTTATTATGTGCTTTATTCTTTCTCAGATAACTTTTTATGGGTAAAGACAAACGTTTTATTACCCATTGGTGATGGATTTATATCTAGGTTTTGATAGATCTTATTCTTTTTAATATTGATCTTGTTATTCATTCTAGATTTCATTTTTCGTTGTAAAATTGACATTCTACTTCATCTTAGGGATTTCATGCTTGAAAATGTTTCATCAAAGATGTTGATGTTGGCAGTATAAATTTAAATTAACATAGTAATAATTTTAATTTCATGTGTGAAATTGTAAAATTTTCAATTTCTATGTAATGGAATAAAGAAATATATTGAATATTTAAATATTTAAATTGGATTAATTGTGATTATATAATTATTTGGATATCAGTGTTATTGAATTTTTCAATAGATGAGATAATTTATTGGGTTACTAATGAGAATTAATGAGATGGTTGTATTAACTACACATGGATAATAGATAATATGATTAAATTTTGATAAATGGTTTAGTGATGAATTTTTTATATTATACATTATGATTAAAATCGAAGATCCATATCTGATTTAACAATTTAAATGGAATATATTTATGAGAATGATTGATGATAAGTTTAATGATTCATATGCTTGGTGGATATTAAATTTTGATATATTTTATATTTTGATATATGTGACACTATGATATGCGTTTTTTAAACATGTACTAATGCTTTAAAAGCCCATTTTTCATTAAATCATATATTTCTATAGAACCTGAACACATGCTTCAAAAGATAATATCTAATTGACTTATATATGATTGTGGTACATGGAATGATGCTTCAATATCCCATATATGATTCATAGTTATACATGTTATGGGATATGTACTGAATATTCAAATACCCCTAGGGTGATATACATGGAATTCTAGTCCCAAAATTTTTCTATTGAACTAAATTCTCTTGTTTCCAAGATATGAAATAAAATTAAATGGATAATGAAGTTTTGTGTTCTAATGATTTTTTATTTTTCAATGTGTTATGATCATGAATCTATAAAGGGTCAAAGTAGGTACTGATGGTTTGGTAGTTATTCTGATCCAAGGTAAATTATGCATATTATTAAAGAATAATAAAATGTGATAAATTTTTACAATATTATACTTTATTTTTTATATAGTTTAATACTAAAACTACTATAATTTTTTCATTTATTATTTTTTGGATTCTGTATGGATAATGTTTTAGTCCATGAACTATGATGGAGTGTGATTATGAGGCTCTGTGTTCTTGGAAAAAATGCTTGAAATATATTAAATATATTAAATATTTAAATTATATTAAATTTCACATGCACACAGTTTCCATGAAAAAGTGGATAAAAATATAAATCTGTTGTCGAATCATAAATTAGTGGGAACCATTGAGTTAATAATTACTGTTATACCCAATGTGCACTCTAACATTTTTCTGTTTGGGGAATTTCTAAAAAAGAATTTGCGAGCATAAAATTTAATAAAATTGTTGAATACTGATATTGTTTTCATCTATTGATGATGTGCCATAAATTGTTACATAATAATAAGGTTATCATCAAATTCCATGGTTACCCACATAACCATATATCCATTAAATAACCCTTAGAGAAAGTATTGGAAGCTATCTCTCATGTGAACATTCGTTGAATTAATGATCAATGATCACTGTTTGAAGAGATTCAGATATATATCTAATGATTAAGATGAAAGATATTTTTTCATTAGTTATCAATCAATCTTGAGGTATGCTTTTGTTTTGATTGGATACTTTCCTCGTTTTCATATTATATGATGCACAAAGATATATCAAACATAATATTGGTCTATGGATTGTGTGTATTGTATGATGCCTTAGTTTATTTTGGGATTTGGAAGAACTATGTTATGATTAAATATTCTCTATTGGTTACTCATTCTGACAATAATGATTTAGTCTAGAAACTAACATCAACTGAGGTCTATTGAAAAATATTTTTCCTTTTTCATTTCATTCCACAATTCTATGATCATATTTGGAAATATATGGGTTCTATGTTCAACTAGATACTGAAAAATCCATGGTTCCATAGTTTTTTATTGGTTAAATAGATTGATATTTTAGGTCATATCATGGATCGATGATACAACCAAGAAAAACTGACCATATATCGATCAAATACATATTCACAGAATCCATTCATTGTTTTTTTTGTGTGGTGAGGAATGATGTGTACAGATTATTTTATTTAATATCCTAATGTTTTTCAATGTATTTACCTTCATATAATTATATCATATAGTATAACCACATAATATTACATATTTAACACAATATAGACATTATAAAAAATTGAGTGAAATAAAATGTATCTCAAGATGTTAAAGAATACATACCAATGAAATAGTAACTTGAGCTTCAGAATTCAAATTTGACCTTTATGAATAGTAAAACACCCAATGTATGAGTTACCTTACTAATTAATGTATAAATATAATTTTTCTATCTTATACATTTCAATATGATATAATTATACCATAATATAAGTAAATAAATATATTAAAAAATATTAATTAAATAATTTTATTTTTGTAAATCGTGTTTTTATAATTATAAATTTATAATTAGTTTAATAATTTAAAAGATAAAAAATCTCAATAAATCTATTCATAAATTAATAATTTTATGTCTTGTTATTATATGATAATTTTATGACCCCTACGTTATTTTTTCAATGTCAAGTAAAATTTGTTTTAATTTTAAAGCTTATATTTTTCTTGTAAATTATGATTTTAATTAGTAAATAAATATCACAAATTTAGAAAATTATTTTTTAAAAATTCTATTCATTTTTTATTTATGTTGATTTTAAAAATTTTACTTTGATTTTTTGGTATTTTTATTAAATTTTATAATTTTAGTTAATAATTAAATATTAAAGTTTACTATTAATTCTAAATACATGAATTATTGAGCCACAAATGATGTTATGAGGGGGTAACCACCCTTGGTTCTAACTCACATGAACTAATTAATATTTTTTTCACAATAACCAACACTATTGGTGGTCTTTATAAAAATAATAATATAATGATTAAAACAATGGATACCCCCTCTTCTCCTCCCCTATAAATACCACCCCTCACCCCCTCTTTTCCTCACACTTCTAAAGCCTTCAGATTTGCTAATATTATTCCCAATACACTTCCCAAACCTCTACCCCACGTCCATGTGATTTTTATATCATCAAAAGTCCAAAAACTCTCTCATAAGGAGGCTCTCAATGAGGATAAATTGAAGAGGTAAATTCCCAAATCTGATTCATTAATTTTCATTTCAGGTTCCTTTAAATTATATACTAAACTCTCCTAAAAAGAAGGTATGAAAACTCCAATACCACTCATATACATTAATTTTGTTATTATAATGTAATAAATCATCATAATCTCTCATTTCCCCACATTTTATACTAAAATGGAAAACACCATCTGAGATGTGTTAATTTATCACATTTAGGGACAACCTGTTTTAAATTTCTTTTACTATATTCAATTATAGTCCTGAAAACATTTTTATGGTTGAAAGAAAATATTATATATGAAATAAGTACTATTTAATGTTATGTAATCATTTTTTTCAAATGTTATTAATTTATAAAACATATTTATTTCATTGAGATAAAAACCGCCCAATTAATCCAAGCAACTATCATTAAGATTTTATCTAGGGATTCTTCCTCCTCCCATTTAATCAAATGAATGGTATAATAATTTTATATTTTGTAAGTTCATTAATATAACAACATTACCCTTCTATTAAACTATTCCCATTTTACATGAATATCAATACTATTAGTAATAAAAAATAATCATGAAAACAAAGAAAACGAGCCCTCACGAATGACGAAATTGAACCATATAACTCATTTAAAATTAAAAAAAAATGAATTATAAAATTATAATATATAAAAATATTTTTTTATGTTATTTTATAAGTAATTAATCATTCAAAAATTTTTATCCATAATATTACAATTAAGTAAATGAAACCATTGGACATACGGAATGGGGTTATATCAAAACCTCCATTATTCATTTGGTTCATTATTTCTCACTTTTTAAGCAAATGTTATTCCCTTTTATTTTTATGTACATATTATAAATTCTATTAATTTGTTCTAAACTCATATGTCATGATCCATTGAGATTTATCTTTTTGGGATATCCATGTTTTTATATGATTTCCTACTCAACTCTTTCTAGTAAGCAAGCACGATTAAAGTGAAAATCCCAAATCCTTACCCATTTCCATGTGAATTCCACATTCTACTTTAATCCACCATTATTTTACTAAAATATATAATTTTATCTTGATTTTTTTTATTTATATTTTATTTAAACAATTATTTCTCTTCCATTTTAATGAATCATGAATTTTTCCCTTAAACCATTAAAACATGTTTTACTTCTAATGTTTAATAAACAATATTTTCACTTCATTTAGAAATCAATTATATTGATATATTCCTATATTCCATTATTAATGTACGTTCATGATTTAATTCCCATCATTGAAGGAACGTTTATTGATACTCTCATTTATTTTTCATGTATCATGATTATAATACTGACTTCATTAATTGGGTAACCATTATGTTTATGTTTGATTACATGGTTATGATTATTTTTATGGAAATAATATTCATTGAAATTTTATGATTGGTTCACATTGATAGTGATCCAATTCATTGGATATTATTTAGTCTCATGAGAAGTTATGCTTAATGTACTTAGTGGTTATCCTTGACTCGTGCTCTATGTGAAATAGTATTCGTGGATAGCCTTGACTTGTGGTCCTCTATGTGAAATAATAATTGACTGATTATAATTTTATGTTCCATTTTTCAATAAAATTTAAATGATTACATGATTATACTATCTCAAGTTATATATGTTATTACTTTTTCTGTTCCATTCCTTTTTATATCATTATTTTGTGGTGCCTAACCCATGTCCAAAGAATTATTTTTATGTATATTCCCTTACTAATATTTTAAGCTCATCCAATTTTTTGGGTTTTCCCTAGGATATCTTATGTATATTTTTGTTAAGAATAAAAGTTAGGAGGTCAATTAGGAGAATATATAAAAGTAGTTTTTATGATTTTAAATTATGTACCATGTCTTCTAACAGACAAGTCATTACGATACATGGATTATAATATGATGTTTTATTTTGCATAAAATAATTTAATTATATGTGAAAAAGGATTGGTTTTCTATATTCTATGTCAATGGAAAGTCTAGTTATTTTTGGATATTAGGAATTCTGAACTATTGTATGAACCATATCAATAAAACTACATATATGAAAACAACCCTAAATTTTAGTAAGTATAGATTAAGTTGTTAATCATAAAAATATATCCACATATGTATCCTACATGTGGATGTGTTGTTGATATATATTTACCTAGGGTTGAAAACTCTAATAAGGCTTTCCAGGCCTCACTTAAGGTAACTTGGTGCACCAAAACGGACACTCCATCAGATATGATTTTGTAAAATAATAAGATGATTATGAACCATTATTTACGGGGGAAATCCCATTAGAATATATGTTTGTAAAAAGATAATATATAACCTTGATTGAAACCTAGGGGTAAAAAATTTGGATAAAATTTCTCTTTTTAGGATAATACTTTTAGGTTAATGGATTCCATTTGTGTATATTAGCTACGAATTCAGGCCTCATAATTATATATTATATTTCATAGTTAATGTATGTAAATATAAGAACACATTCCAATAATAAATGTGATATGGAATGTGTCATTTCTCTAATGATATTCAAAAGATGCTGAAAATGGGTTCTCAAAACATTTTTGAAGTACTCATTAAACTGGTTCACATTATGTATAAAACCATGAATCATAAAGAACCCACTATTTATCCCTAGGAAGGGAATTTATCCATTGAATCCATTATGTGACAAAGTCCTCCCATGTTTAGGGGAGATTTATATCCCCTCCTCGCATAACAATGGATTAAATCCATTGGAACGATATTCTTTTCTATTCAGTGTTGATAGGAAGAAATATTTCTAATGGAGCTCTATCATTTTGATGGTAAATCTAATAAATATTGGAAACTGATTTAAAATATATATTAGAAGGAGGAAACATATTTCTTGGATTGGGTGGAATTCAATAAAAAAAAATTTAAAAAAGATTTTCCCAAAACCCTCCGTCTGACGATGAAAATAGAGTTCCTCATACTAAATTAGAAATAAATGAGTCTATTGGGGTGTATGAATCAAACATTACAGGACTTTCAAGGTATACCTCTGGATTTTTCATTAATATCAAATTCAAGGTGGATATCATCCCTACTAGAATTAATCCATGTTTACAAAAATCATTTCAAATATGATACATCGACTATTATGAGGAAATATCCCATTGTTCCCTCCCTACTTAAATTGGAATTAGAGACTCTTAGTGCTCAAATGGGACCAGTGAAAAAAAGATAAAATGGAGTTTAATATGTATGGAAGATCATAAAATCCCATGATAGAATGGAGATGGTAAATTGAACATGTAAAAATAGTGGGAGTAAGTATCCTTTTAACTATATAAATGGTACTAGGAAATTCACAAAATTAGGAAGAACGGGGCTTTTGGATAAGAACATCCATAGAGATATGAATAATTCCACTAATGTGGAGCGATAATGTAATGTTTATATCAACAATAAACCTATAGTAAAGTGTATCAGCATAATGGAAAATGGGAATTTTTCAAATTATTTCTTTAAGACCAAGGTTGTCGAAGGTGATCAACAATAACCTCAAAGGAAATAGGTAAGGTCATATGTTTCCACAACTACAAATGTTGATGAAGATAATGATGTGGTAAAAGTTATGATTATTATTCATTCTAGAATAGTGAACATAATATTTGATTATAGTTCTATGAATTCAATAATATTTTGTATGTTTAGTAAAACTATTCAATCACTACCTCATGATTTTGATGTTGAGTTATATGTGAAAACAAAAAATTGGTAAATTATTACATTCAAAGTATATAACTAACACTTGGATAATGTTTTCACACTAAACATCAGATAAATTATTTTCATACTACATTTTATATAGTTTGACAATACATTAAGAATGGATTCAATATCTACATACAAATCCAACATCTACTATCCGTAAAGGGAGATAACTCTTCACACCCCAACGCATCATCCAATTCAATACAAGTCTAAGGATAAGTATTAATTTCCATTATAATATTTTTCTCATGTGTGGATACTAATCCTTTATGGGTAAGAATAACCTAGATCAAATAATTGAGAAAAATGAGAAAATCATGCTCGAAGACGGTACCATCAAGATGGATTACAGTAATGTATTATTTGAATAGTTACATGGCCTTCCTCCTAATTGATATATTGTGTTCTCAATTGAGATTATTCCAGGATCTCTACCTATATCAAAGAATCCTTATATAATAGAACTGTAGAGCTGGAAGAGCTGAATATGTAGTTACAAAAGAATATGGAAAAGGTATTTATACACTAAAAGACATTCACCCTGGGCTGCACTGGTCCACTTTGTTAAAAAAAGGATGGATAAATTCACCTTATTATTAACTATCATCAACACAATAAAATCATGATAATTTAATACTATACACTTCCATAGATAGATGACTTGTTTGATAAGATATGTGGGCCGAGTTATTTCTCTACGGTTGAACTTTGGTAGTGATATCACCAATTAATGGTGTGGAAATGAGATATTTCAAACACTACCCTTAGAATGTGGTTTGGAAACAATGAGTTCATAGTAATTATATTTAGAATCACTAATGGTCTAGAAATTTTTATATATTTAATTAATAGAGTTTTTAGAGATTACATAAAAAAATTTATTGTAACATTTATCACTGATACACTGATATACTCCAAGAGTAAGGAGGAAAATTATTTTCATTTGAATAATTAGGTAATTCCTTTGTGAAGGGTGAAAATTTTTAAATTGTACAAAAAATATGAGTTTTGGATGGATGATTTATTATTAATTGGGAATATAATCACAAGAAAAGGAGAATCTGTGGACCATCCCAAGAAAATTGAAATAAAAAATCTTCACATTCCATCCTCTATAATAGAGATACAAATCATACATAGTTGAAAGAACCTGGACCTTATTTTCAGGTATTTTTTTGCATTCTTGTCATTTTTGGAGAAAAGAGGAAAGTCTGGAAATTTTCAAAGTACACACCATGTACGACAATGTCGTTGGAGGCTATAGGTTGGCCGTTTCATGGCCCCACACATAGCCATGTATGGGTGACATGGAGGATACCTAAAGTAGAGTATGGAAAAGGCGAGTACACTCTGTGTACTTCTGATGTACACGGCATGTACTTTTTTTCATTAAACGCACTGGGCTCACATCTGACAGACAGAACACCCTTCTTCAAGATTTTTTTCATCTTAGAGTGAGGGTATGGAAGAGGATCTTCAACGAGCCACCAAGCCTCCATTTTTCCTCTGATTATATCACCTTTGGGTTTGTTGGAACTAAATCAGGGAGTTCTTCCTTCTCTAAGAGCATCATTTTCCAATTCCTCCTCTTTTCCAAGTTATCGTGGGTTGAAGGTTTTAGAGGTTTTTGTAGATCTATGACATTATATGTTGATTCAAAACATGTGGTTCTAGTATATCGATCTCCTAACATCAATGTAGGCGTTTTGTTTCATTCTGTTGAATGCCCTTGAATTTTATGTGCACATTCAACCAATAATCTTGAACATGGTATTGTGTGTTAACCGTTTTACCCCTGTTGTATACCCTCCATGCATGTATGAAGGTGTAGAGGATGTTTGAATATTAATATCATTAAACTGCTATTGTTTGGATGTTTTTCCATGCATTTTCTGTTTATGACTGTTAGGTCCTGTTTATCTTTTGGCTAATTTTCCTATTTTCCATGCATTGTGGTTGTATGATGGATTATTGTTCTCTGAAATTCTTGAGATGATGTAGATTGGTTATCCATGTAGTTCTTTAGGTTTACATTGGCCATATTAAATTACTATTCACTGACATACATGGGGCCATGAGAACCAGGTTTTATTGACTATAAGAGGATAGACCGAGTGAGCTTCCTCAGAGAGTCTTTGGAAACTATAGATTATAGGGGGATAGACTGACTGATATTCCACAAAGAGTCTTGATATCATTATACTATAAGGGGATATAATGAGTAATCTTCTTCAGAGAGTCTTTGTTTTACTTTAATTACCTAGAACCACTCTAGGCTATAAGAGGAATTCAAAGGGTGAGCTTCCTCAGAGAGTCTGTGAACGACTTGGGGCTATAAGAGGAATTGACCGAGTGAGATTCCTCAGATAGTCACTTTACCTTGAGTCTATAAGGGGAATTGACTATGTGATCTTCCTCATAGAGTCCCTGACTACCTTATACTATAAGGGTAATTGACCGAATGAGCATCCTCAGAGAGTCTTATAATTTTCGTATGACCAAACTAGTGGGGTTAGGCTTAGTGTACTGCCCAGAGGATTGTTGGTACTTGTTTGGTAGGACCAGATGGGATGGTTATGAGTACCTCCTAGAGTGTTACCTATTTGTGTTTAGCTTCTTGTTAGCTATTGCATAACATTGGACTATGGATTGTTACTACTGTGTAATTTTCTATTTTCTACATTTTGTACTTTTCTCTGCCATATATTCACTGACTTTTAGTCACAGATCTTTGGGTGGTTGCCTAATGGGATTTATTCTCACACCCTATTTGGGTCATGATTTTGGGCCCAAACAGATTATATTGATGCAGGTAAAGAAAAGGGCAAGCTCCCTTCCACTTCAGGTACTTGATTTTCTATGGAGTTGGAGAGCATGGAACCAAGCATAGGCTTGTGATGCTGCGGAGCCAATTATCTTTTCTTTTGCAGTTTTGTTCAGTATTGTTGTATTCAGCATTGTGACTTGTTTGGATTCTTTTCTAGACATATGTATCATGCATCATTTATATATATGTGATCTAGTTGTTTCTTACTTTTAGTCTTTGGCTGATTTCTTTTGTTTGGATTATTACTGCTTCCTCTATTGTATATTTTTTCTCATCTGCTGTGTACTCTACTAATGAAATCATAGTGTCCCCACTCTATCACCCAAGGCCCTCGCTGCAAGTCTGTAGCCTATGGTGTTTGGGGAAATTCGCTTGAGTCAATTGGACCAACTGGGTACGGGGTGCCTCTGGGTGGCTTCCAGAACCGGGACATTACAAAGTGCTATAATAGGAAATATTTTATCTTGACTTACTGTTTGGAACCTATAGCCAGGGATCAGATAGAATAGGTACTTGGTAATAAACTGTTTCCTAGATTTGCTAACCTCTGTATTGGAAAAATATATACAACCTCATTTATTTCAATTTTACTAGTCGTCAATTTTACAATTGATTTGATTTCACCGTTGGGCGATTCACTTGTCTTGTGATATTTCCGTTGTTGTTATTGAGGCTCTATTTCTGTCGCAGCCCGAAGAGATGATGGTGTTCCATCTCATTCATCATATAGGAAATTTTTATAAATCACATGACATGAATTAATTTCATGCCATATAGTATGTATTATCAATCCCATGTTGTTGTGATAAATGTTGTGTAGAAAATGCATGTTTTTATTATAGATGCCTTGATAGAAATATCTATTGTTTGATAGGGTGTTTTGTGTAATGTATTGATTGAATAAATTCAAAACATTGGTTCTTGAGGTGTTATGGGACCCCATTAACCGGAATTTGGTGGATCATTTCCCTATTATTCTTGTTTATAAAATGTATGAGATGCCAAAATTTGATTCGCGGGAGTTATGGGCCCCCACAAATAAGAATTTGGAACCTTAACGCTTGTTACTGTGTTTTCATGGCTCTAGGGTAGTTTCTTTGGCTACTGTCCAAAAAAACCTAGAATACAATGCTTATGCATTATGAATACACGTCGTGTAGTGTATAACCGTGTCACTGAATATTTGGGCAGGGACACGGGGCTATGAAAATCATGCAGGAAGAAGCCATGTATAGTATGTACACATCGTGTTGTAGTGACTGTGTGTCTACCCGTGTGACTAATGACATGGGTGAGGGATACATGAGATATACACGTTGTGTCATGATTTGACACACCGTGTCGCATAACCTAAGTATCCGGCCATGTAACGAACAACACAGACGGATAAATATTAAGCCTATACGTGCTGTGCTGACTTGGACGACACCGTGTAGTCTTACCCGGGTACCCGACCATGTCATGAAAAACACGAGTCAGTGTTATTCTTTCTTGTTCACACTGTTCCCACTTGGAGAATGCCATGTAGAGTGAACCGTGTAGTCGGCTTTGTATATAACCACATGTTTCATTGAAACATGTCTAGTACACACTGTATCTATCATGAACATGCCATGTAGTTTAGGATAAAAAGGACCATGTGGGTTACCCATGTAAGGTTACTAGGGCATGGAAATAGAGTTAAAGTACACACCGTGTGTGTGGAAAACATGTTGTGTGGTTGGGGTGTTACACAACCTATTTTGGAAGAAGTACATTCCCATGTAAATAGATTAAGAGAACATTCCATGTAGTGTTTATACAAAAAGTGTAGTCATGTTTAGTAAAACATGAATGTTTTACTTCTCCAGTTCCTTCATGTACTCTTATGTATTTTGTCCTTGATAATTTTGATCTAAGGTGTGCATTTTACCATTCAGAATTATTCCACTGAGACGTCCTCCGGTTGTACGCCAGTACCTAGACGGTGATCAGACACTAGATATGGTTGATCAGGGACTTCCAGCAGATCCTCCTGTTGTGCCAGCCTACGCACCAGCCGTTATACGAAAAATAGGTGCTGATGCAGAGCTTAGGGAAGGATTTCTGGGGATGATGCAAACTTTTTAGGTAGTTCCGTCTTCTTCCCCATTGAAGGAGGAATTGACATGCGTTTTTCAGTAGCATCATCCTCCTACATTCTCATGGGATGGAAGACCCTAGGTTGTAGAATCATGGGTTGAGGCAATGCTGGAAATCTTCGATAATCTGGAGATTTTTCTAGGGAAGAGGGTGAATCTTGCTACCTATATTCTCTGAGACTCTGCCAAGAGGTGGTGGGAGGTGATCTCCCAGTCAAGACGCCAGCAGGGTATGACATTGGATTAGTTTTGTAGCATCTTCTATGATTACTTCTCCCCGAAGACCTTAAGGGCCGATCGAGCCCAAGATTTTATGATTCTAGAGCAGGGTAATCTTTCTCTTATGGAGTAATCGTCTCTCTTTACTGAGCTGGAACATTTCACACCTATTCCAGGAGGTGATGCTATATTCTTTGCGCGGATGTTTGAGGATGGTCTAAGGCATGACATCCGATCGCAGGTGAACATCTTCAGGTTGACTTTGATTTACTCTATCGTCAATTAGGCACTAATCACTGAGTGCAATATAAGGGATTCTGGAGCTATGTGCCATGGCAGTTCGACATCTAGAGTTAGTATTACTCCATCTAATAGCAGTAAGAACCACAAGGAGACTGCATGAGGCGACCAGAGTAGGGGGATGTATATTCAGGAATCCATGTATAATGCTACCAGTGCGGGAGGAGTGGGAATACTAGGCCTCAGTGCCAGAGAGACCCAATGGAGTGCTGATATTGCTTCAAGATGGGCCTTCTTAAGGGTTTCTATCATATCGTCTCACCTGTAGTTAGTGGAAGGGGTTATTCTATGACCCCATGTTCCGAAGAAGCATCACCATATTCTCACCAGTATAGGAACTAGAGATCTTCTGGCCATTCGGGCCAAGGTGGAGGCTGCGGCCATGGTGGTCAATCACTAGGCTACCAGAGATAGAAGAGTGGATCATCATAGAGTGGACAGTTACGGTCAAAGTGCCATGGAGTAGGCTAGATCATTGCAGTGGAGCAGAAAAATCAAGAGTATGATCCCGGCCCCTCTACAGATCGAGGTAGGATCTTAGTGGCCTCAGTTTTATCTTCAACACGTTTAGATACAGGGGCTTCCCATAGATTTATATTTGTTTCTATTGTGGAGATTCTTGGTCTCTGCATCTTTTTTCTACCCACATCTTGACACTAGACACACTGTTGGGGACTAGGACGGCTACTGTATGTTAGTACAAGTAGTTCCCTCAAGTGGTTGGTGAGTGTAACTTTCTTTGGGATCTGTATGTCCTAGAGATGATAGGTTATGATGTCATTCTCAGGATGGACTCATTAGTTCCCTTCCAGGCATTTGTTTATTTCTATCACTATAGGGTGAGTTTCATATCACTAGAGGGTGGATCTTTTCTTCACAAGGGATAATGGAATGTCTAGGAGAGCAGAGAAGGTCCAGAGCATATAGTGTAAAGAAAAGCTACAACCTATATCTGGATGATCAGGGGACTTTGCAGTTGGACATTCCACCAATGGTTGATCAAATCAGGGATGTCATTCCAGAGGACTTTTCAGGTTTTCCTCTGGAGCGTGATGTAAACTTTTCTATTGAGCTTGTACCATGGGTGGCACCAGTGTCCATTGATCCTTACAGGATGTATACAACAGAGTTGCAAGAGCTCAAGAAGCAGTTGGAGAGGTTGCAAGAAATGGGTTTCATCTGACCCAGTACCTCCCCTTGAGGTTCGCCTGTTTTGTTTGCAATGAAGGTAGAAAACAACCTCATCCTTTGTGTGGATTATAGGAAGCTGATCCTGTTGACAGTCAAGAACCGATATCCCTTTCGGAGGAATGTTGATCTCCTTGATCAGCTTCGAGGAGCTCGACTATTCTCGAATATTTATTTGAGGTATGGTTATCATTAGTTGCATGCTATACCATATGATATACCTCTCACAGATTTCAATAGTAGCTATGGACTATACGAGTATACGGTTATGCCATTCGGTCTCATGAATACACCTACATTTTTCATGGCACTACTGAACCGAGTGTTCCATCTATACTTGGATTTCTTCATGGTGGTTTTTGTGGACAACATCTTGGTGTACTCTCACACTCGACATGACCATGATACCCATGTTGATATCGTTCTAAGTATACTGAGGGAGAATCAGTTATTTGCTAAGATATCAAAGTTCCCCTTTTGGAAGGACCAGAATCACTTCTTCTGTCATATTATCTCAGAGACAGGAGTGTCAATAGGCCCAAAGAAAGTAATGAAAGTAGTTTCCTAGGACCATCTGAATAACGTCTTTGTGGTGCAGAGTTTTCTATGGCTGGATGGATACTACATAATCTTTATTAAGGACATTTCATGATTTACATCACCACTGATGGTTCCAACCAAGAAGGGTGAAATGTTCTTATAGTCATATTCTTGTGATTCATCCTTTCAGGAGCTAAAAGGGAGGTTGACTTCAGCACCGATACTAGTAATTCCAAATCCAGGTAAGAGAGATACTGTTTATTATGATGCTTTAGGTATCGGGTTGGGAGTTGTGATTATGTAGAGAGATGTAGTCATTGCGAATAGGTCTCGACAATTGAGGTCACATGAGAGGAATTACCTGATGCAAGATATAGAGTTGGTAGCTATTGTTCATGCATTACGATGTTAAAGACATTATCTGTTGGGAGAGGATTTTGTGGTTTTCACTGACAACAAAAGTCTCAAGTACATTTTCACTCAGTGTGACTTGAATTTGAGATAGCGAATGTGGGTTGAGTACCTATAGTCCATAGACTTCGAGCTTTCTTACATGCCAAGGAATGGCAATGTTGTGGCTAATGCACTGAACAAGAGGACGTAGATAATGGAAATTCAGGAGGCAAGTAGTGATTGGAAACTTATTACTCTGTTCTATGAGATTCATTTGGTGGTGCACGATAGATAGGGGTCGACTTTTATATCTTCTTTAGCTATTACCTATACCATTCTTGATCTAGTACGAATGATTCTGCTATCAAATTTTGAAGGGATAGTACTACGGGAAAGCATGTTAGGAGATGACCCAATTCCTAGATGGACCATAGGTGAGGTTGAGACCTTGTGTTTCCAGGGGCGCGTATGGGTTCCAGTAGATATACGCGATGAGATAATGCGGGAAATTCATTCCTTAGTCCTGGCAGTTCATCCTGGAGCCACCAAGATGTATCATGATCTACACCATCAGTATTGGTTGCCAGGTATGAAGAAGGATGTTGTAGGATTCATCTTGAGGTGTACACCTTTTTAGCTAGTGAAGGTGGTGAATCAATGACCAATAAGTATTTTGCAGTAGTTACCCATTCTCGAGTGAAAGTGGAATGATGTCCTGATGGACTTCGTGACCGATTTTCCAATGTATCATAGAGGGAATGATGCGGTATGGGTTTTCATTGATAGACTCACAAAATATTTTCTCAATTCTTGGTGATCATGGATACCTTTAGTGCTGATGAGTTGGGAATACTATACATCTGATAGTTTGTATTCCTGCATGGAGTTACGCACTCCATTGTATCAGAAATGGATGAACATTTTACTTCGCAGTTTTGACAGGGGATTCCGAAGGATTTGGGTACAAAAGTACTTTTGAGTACAGCATACCACCCTTAGACAGATGGCCAGTCCGAGTGCACAATTCAGGTTCTTGAGGACATGCTCCAAGCATGCATTTGAAATATTAGGGGTTTTTGGGGTAAAATATACTTCTAGTGTTTTTTTCCTGCTACAATTTATTTCCAGCCACTATTCAAATGGCACCTTACAAGTCATTGTACGGTAGGCCATGTCGATCACCCTTGTGTTGGCTGGAGGTATGAGAGGAAGATATGCTAGGATCTCGTCTTGAACAAGAGACCACAGAGCAGATAGAGTTGATTTAGAAGAGGATGGCTACTGTATAGTCTCATCAGAAGTATTATGCTGATCAGTGGAGACAACCTCTGCAGTTCGAGGTCAGGGATTAGGTTTTCCTGCATGTCGCACCGAGGTTGGGACACATGAGGATTAGGAGGTAGGGTAAGCTTTCACTGAGGTATGTTGGACCGTTTGAGGTGTTGGAGAGAGTTATTCCGGTTGACTAATGGTTGCAGTTACCTCAGAGGTAATAGGCTATTCACAGAGTCTTCCACGTTTCTCATCTCCGACGTTACATTCCAAACTCACCTCATGTCATTAAACCAAAGGAGGCTAAGCTCGAAGCGGATGCATTGTTTGGGGAGCATTCTTACCACATTATTGATCACATTATGATGGTTCTCTGTGGCCAGTTTGTTCCTCTAGTATGATTAATATTGCAGCACGGGTGGGTGATAGACAAGTCTTGGGAGAGGGAGGCTGATGTACGATCACAGTGGCCTATGTTCTTCGAGGTTTCTTCTTCTATGTCATGCTAGGGAAATTCGGGGACAAATTTCTTTAAGGGGAGAAGTTTATAGGAACCCATACCTTCTTTTCAAGTATGTTTTTCCATTATAGTCTTTTCTGGAGAAAATAGGAAAATCTATAAATTTTCTTAGTACACACCGTGTACTTTATAAGTACACACTGTGTACTGCGATGCTGATGGGCACCGTGTGCTGGCCCTATCATGGCCACACACACTACCTTGTATGGGTAACATGGAGGCTTCCTAAAGTGGAGTATGGAAAAGGAAAATACAAGCCGTGTACTTTAGAAGTACACACCATTTACTTTCTTTTTTTCATTAAATGCATCGGGGTCATGTCAGACAGACATAACACCCTTCTTCTCGCTTTAGTTCGTCTGAGAGTGAGAGTACGACCGCAGATCTGCAACGAGCACCAAGCCTCTGTTCGTCCTCTGATTCTAACACTGTCAGGCGTGTTGGAACCACATCATTGAGTTATTTCCTCACCAAGAGCATCATTTTCCAATTCCTCGTCTTTACCATGTTATTATAGTTTGAATGTTTTAGACATTTTTGTAGATATATGATTTTCTTAAGAGATTCAAGCCCTGTTGTTCAATTATATCATTCTCCTAACATCAAGGTAGGTGTTTTATGCTCTTTTGTTGAACTTCCTAGAATATTTGTGGATATTTCATAAATACCCTTCAACAGGGTATTGTGTGTTTTTCTTTTTACCCCTGTTGTATGCATTCCATTCATATATGTCTGTGTAGAGGATTTTTTAATATGAATATGTTTAAACTTCTTTGATTTGGATGTTTTTCCCATGCATGTTCTGTTTATGACTGTTGGGTCATGTTTAGCTTTTGGTTTCTTTGCCAGTTTTCCATGCATTGTGGTCGTAGGATAGAGTATTGTTTTCTAACACGCTTCAAATGTTGTAGATTGGTTAGCCAAGTAGTTCTGTAGGTTTACTTTTCCCATATATCATTAATATGTGTTGACATACACGGGGCCATGAGAACCTGGTGTAATATACTATAACATGACATACCGAGTGAGCTTCCTCAAAGAGTCTTTGGACATTATAGACTATAGGGGTACAGACCAAGTGAGATTCCTCATAGAGTCTTGAGATTTTTAGATTATAAGGGGATAGACCGAGTGAGATTCCTCAGAGAGTCTTTGGTTTACATGAAGTACCTTGAACCACTTCAGGTTATAAGAGGAATTGACTGGGTGAGCTTCCTTAGAGAGTCTATGAATGACTTTGGGCTATAAGAGGAATTGACCGAGTAAGCTTCCTCAGAGAGTATCTTGACCTTGGGGATATAAGGGTAATTGACTATGTGATCTTCCTCATAGAGTCCTTGACTAGCTTAGACTATAAGTGGAATTGAAAGAGTTAGCTTCCTCAGAGAGACCTATAATTCTCGTTTGACCAAACCAGAGGGGTTAGGCTTAGTGTACAACCCAGATGGTTTTTGGTACTTGTTATGTAGGACTAGAGGGAATGACTATGAGTACTTCAGTGAGGGTTACTAGTTTGTTTTTAGCTTCTTGTTAGCTGTTTCTTGACTTTGGACTGTGGATTGATACTGCTGTGTACTTTCCTATTTATTTCATTTTGTGCTTTTCCCAGCCATATATTCACTGACTGTTAGGCACGGATATTCGGTTGTTTTTCTACTAGGATTTAGTCTCACACCCTTATTGGAACATGCTTTAGGGCCCAAACAGATTATATTGTTTCTAGTATAGATATGGGAAAGCGCCCTTCAACTTTAGGTACTTGACATGCTATGAATCTGGAGATCATTGGACAAAGATTAGGATTGCGATGCTGAGGAGCTATTTATCTTTTCTTTTTTCACTTTGGTTCAGTACTATTGTATTAGTCATTGTGAATTTTCTTTACTACTTTCCTAGACATAGTATCTTGCATGATTTATATATATGTTCTCCAGTTGTTTCTTAATTTTAGACTTCCACTAATTTCTTTTGAATGGATTATTATTATGTCATCTATTGTATATTTCTTCTCATCCGCTGTGTACTCTTCCAATGAGAGAATATTTTTCCCACTATCTCACCCAAGGCTATAACTAACATTTAGAAGCCTCTGGGGTTGGGGGAATTGTGGTTGCGGCCGTGTGACCAACCAGGTACGGGGAGCCTTTGGGTGGCTTCTGGAACCAGGACATTACAATAGTCTACCTGGTTATTATCGATGATTTTTGAAGAACATATCATAATTTAATAAACTTATTACCATGATGAAACACAAGGGAGTGATGTTTTTATAGACTCAATAATTTTAGGAAAGCATCAATGAGCTCAAGAAGAGTCTTATCACTGTACTAGTAATAACACATCCAAAATGTGGAGAACTCTTTGAGGTGTACAATGCTAATTAGAAGAAAGTATTAGGTTGGGTACATGTGAAAAAAATATAATGTGATAGATTAAACCTCAATCATATTTAATATCCATGAGAAAAACTATCCCACACATGATTTCATGTTGGAAGATGTGATATTTGTGTTGAAAATCTGGAGGCATTATCTCTATGGGATAAGTGTGAGATATATACTGATCACAAGAGTATCAAGTATATATTCACATGGAATGATCGTAACATGTGATATTGAATATTGTTAGAGCGCATTAATGATGTTAAATGGTTAAACCACTACAATCCCCAAAAGACAAATAAGGTAGAAAATTCACTATGAAGAAAGTATCCAACATCTTCATCAATGATAAGAATTGAGAATGATACAATCATCATATATTTGCAAAATATGAACATGGGAATCATTAAGGAGAGGAAGTCATTAATCCCTATTCAAATGATTTCTCAACCACCACTCCTAGAAAAAATAATGCATCTTTGAAGAAAAAATGTGGAAATAATGAAATGGGTTGAAAATATTATAAAAGGGAAATCCTATGAATTCATGTTTGATGAGTAAGGCGTTGTATGATTTGGGTTGTGATTATGTGTACCATCTGATTCCTAGATAATGAAATAGATTATTGATGATGCACATACCTAAAACTTATCTATTCAACCAGGGAGCACAATGATGTATCACGAACTAAGAGAGAACTGTTGGTGGGATAATATGAAGAAGGAGGTTTTTAAATATACATAATTGTTTATAAAATTACAAAAAGTAAAGGATGAAAAAAGTCTAAAGGGATGAGGCAACCACTACCCATACCAATATGTAAGTGTGATAACATTACCATGGACATTTTTACTAGGTTTCAGCGATCATATAGAAGGAACAATTCTACATGAGTCATTACCGATCAGCTTACAAAGAAAGATCACATTATCAAAATTCAAGAGGACTTTTAATTGGATCAAATTTCACTAATATATATCAATGTGGTCATAAGTTTAAAAGGATTACCACTATCTCTTGTATCAGAACGTGATCTCAGATTCACCTCAATGCTCTTGAGAAGTCTCAAACATATTCTAAGCACTAGGCTAAACATAAGTATGGCCTATCATCCTCACACTGATGGGAAATATGAGTGAACTATTAGAACAATGGATGAAATATTTATTGTATGTTCTATGGAATTAGATTTAATATTGGAAAAGAATCTTCCAAGGGTTTGATTCTCCTATAACAACTTTTTCCACTATAGCATCTGAATGGCTCCATATGAAGCCCTTTAAGGGAAATTGTGTAGAACACCAACATGGTGTGATGTTTTTTTGTTAATATAAGATGATAATACCTGAAATGGATGATGAAATAGCGGAGAAGGGGAAAAACATTTAGCAACACATAAAGGTATCCAAAATTCAAAAAAAAGTGTCAAGAATACAATCTTCTAAGAGACATTCTGTTCAAATTTGGAGATATGGTATTTCTCCAAAGAACTCCATGGAATAAGGTCATGATATTTGGGAAGAAGGTAATGTTATGTACCAAGTACATAAACCCCTTCGAGATTCTTGATAATGTATGAGCTGTTACTTTTCGACTAGCTATTCCACCTATCATGTCTGAAGATCACAATATATTCCAGGTGTCCCTCTTAAGGAAGTACAGATTAGATCCTTCACATGTAATTTCTTCAAAGATGCTACAGTTGGAGAATGATCATTCTTATGAAGAGCAGCTAGTCAAGATCTTGGATCATAAATATAATATACACTGCAACACGACTACTCACCTAATACATGGAATATGGCAGAACCTAAGTACAAAGAGGAAATAGTGGAATATGAGGATTCAATAAGACATAAGCACCCATGCCTTCTTTTAGCATAAAATGAAAAATGATATTATATGGAAAAATATCCAAAGGGGTGGAGAATGTAATTACCCATTATTTTTCAATGTATACCCCTTTATATAATTATTTATTATAATATAATCACATGATATTACATATACAACACAATACAAACATTATTAATAAATAATGAGTGATATAAAAGGTATCTCTAGATATCAATGAACACATACCCAGGAAATAGTAACACGACATTTGGAATAGTAATATGAACATTATGAATAGTATACCGACCAACGTAAAGGTATCATCAACAATGAAGGTATAAATACATTTTTCCATATTATATGTGTTATTATGATATAATTATATCATAATATAAGTGAATTAAAATTTTAAAAATCATTAATTAATTGTTTGTATTCTTGTAAGTCATGTATATTTAATTTCAATTTTAAGATTTTTTTAAATAATTTTAAGGTAAAATTATTTTCATAAAATTGATTCATAAATTAATTTTTTTATTCATTATGATTATAACATAAATTTATGATACCTTAGTTAATCGTTAAATGTAATATAAAATTAGTTAAAATTTTAAAACATATATATTTTTTGATTAAATTATTATTTTAATTAAAAAATGTATTAATCCTAATGTGAAAATTATTTTTTAAAAAAACAAGTTCATTTATGAATTCAATACATCAATAAATAGTTAGGGTGATTTTTTTGTATTTTCCTAAAATACCTAGGTTTTTTTTGAATTGTAAAATAGAATAATTTACGATAAATAATAAATACAAGATTAATGAAGTCATGGATGATGTTATAATGAGGTAAGAACCATTGATTAAAACTGACATGAACCATTTACTATTTAAGGCCACAACAATCAAAACTATTTCTTATCTTGCAAAAAATAATAAAATAATGATTAAAAAATGGAAAAATCCTCCACTCCTACACTATAAATACCACCCTCACCCACTTTTCTCATCACACTTATCAATCCCTAGTCGTTTTATATATTATACAAATACAGATCCCATGCATCTTCAACATTCCTAGGATCGATTGGCTTATAAAATTTCAAATCCTCTTCCCTAAGGAGTCTCTCAATGAGGATAAATTAAAGTAGTAAATTCCCATTTCTAATTCATTTAATTTCTTTTCACGTTCCTTTAAAATCAATCTTCACCTATTCAAATAAAAATGTTATGAAAATCTGTGTACCTTTCATATACTAGATGTTTTTATGCTAATGGAATAATTATTCATCATCTCTATTTTCCTCTTGTTTAATACTTGAAATGAAAACACCATATGAGATGTATTAATTTATCATATTCAATGATGACATGTTTTCAATTTATATTGACATCCTCAATTATAGTAAAGAATTTTTTTTGGTGTTTAAAATGGTTATTATATAACTAACACATTATATGTAATGGTCTTGAATCATTTTTTAAATATGTTATTAATTTATAAAACAAAATTACATTGAAGTGATAAAAAACCACTAAATTAATCCATGTGATTATCATTAAAAAATTCTAATTATTCATACTCCTACCATTTAATAAAATTAATGGTATAACCATTTCATCTATTGTAAGTTAATTAATATAATATAATTACACTTTCGGAAAACTATTCCCATTTTACATGAACATACAAATTCTTATTCATGTAAACTGATCTTCAAAACAATGAAAACGAGCACTAAAAAATGAAGAAATTGAACACTATAACTCATAAAAATGAAGAAAAGAACATAATAAAAACATTATTAATAACCCATGTGATATGATTTATTCTTATGATTATTAAATTACTAGGCTTTCTAGCTTATCCCGTTGTTAATGTTATCCCGAGGTTATCTCATAAAGATGATTGAGCATAATGGATGTTTGGATATCAATGTGGAGATTAAATGTTTTTTGTTTTTTGTTGTTTAGTTAGTTTCATAATTTTATATGATATAAGAATTTACAATCTATTTACTATAATATGATCTTTAATTATACATAATATCATGTAATGGTTTGTGAAAAAATGATAGGGTCTCAATATTTTCAGTTGAAATTGAAGGTATGAATATGATATTTGATGATTTATGGCTCATTAGGTTATGATTCTCAAGATTCTTGTGAGGTGAAATGCAATAATAAATGATATAGGATCTTCTAGAAACACATTATCTATATCTAGAAATCTATAAAATTTTGTGAAACATGAAATATGATTATGAGAAACACAACAAGTGTGGCACTCCTAACAGAGGATGGGGTTTTGAGATGATGATAACTATAAAATGTTATGTGGTCCCTCCCTGAAGGCTGGGAATCTACCTTGGAGGCCACATTAACATGACATGGAGTAAACCGGTACAATCATTCTATGTACTCTAAAATAGACGTGTCTATGCTCTGAATAAATTCATTAATCTATCCACTGGTATATGGGTATATGTTACAATAAAGAAGAATCCCATGTAATTATATAAAGACTAGGACACATGTCATTTACATTAGTAGGACATGGGTTCGAAGGAACAAAGCATGTATACCTACTACTTGCTATGTACTCCATAAATGATATCTTGGATCCCTTTTCCTCTGTATCATGGAAATTTTTTATTAGGTTATGTTGCCTAAATTCATTCCATTGTGGTTAGTAATGAATCCCATCCTACTCAAATTAATTTGATACCATCTATACGACTTGTTGGATAGAGATGATAGAATCCCTCGGGAAGGCCCAGAGTGATATCCTCCTGCATCTTATTTTTAAATGTGGAGTTCTTGGTATCGTTAGCACAAACAAGTCATGGTACCAATCTTATACTCGGTGAGTTTATCCATATTTGATTTTTGGTATACACCATTTCCTTGTGAGTGTTCTTCATTGGTGTGTTATATATCCTCATATTTTTTTCTATCAAAATAATGGAGTGTGTTATCTAGGATGATTGTTTCATTGTACCTTCAAAATGGACATCTTGGATGGATTGATGTTTGAGAAATGGTTTTTAGAATGTGTTTCTTTGTTGAAAATATCTACAATTTTTTTATATAAATTGTATAAATATTCCTATATAGTTATTATTTTTATTATTTTGTTGTAAACATAGTCTTTGGGGTGTGCTACTCAGCTTTGTTATACTCACCTCCTTCAATATATTTTTCTGCACATGTTGTGTATTTTGAAAAAAAGTGATCATATGATAGAGACCATGATGGACTATGAATAAATGGTTCATAAGAAGAATAGATAGGTAAATGTGTGTTCATGAATTATCTTGATAGAAGTACCCAGTTTACTATCATGTTGTTCTTGTTTTTAGACTCTTTGTGGTGGGATTGTATTTTTTCCCATTTACATTCCGTTACATGTTATCATAATATTTTTTCGGATTTAGATGTATGTGTGTATGATTTTTCAATTTATTATTTCTCTTTAATGTATGATCATGGAGATGTATCTATGTGTATATGTATTAGGATAAGGTCCCCCATGATAGAGATATGCCTACTCTGCACTAGTCTCCATCCCCTGACCTATTGGAGGGATGCATGGAGAATTACATCATGATCACCATTACAAAAAATCATGATAGAGTGGTATCATAACCGTCAGCTTTACCTTAGGACCAGAGGCTAAGATATTGTTTTGTGCAATGTTTTTTATGTGTTCGGAGATTGGAATTCAGGATAGGGACTCAACTATTAGTGTAGAAGATGACATATCCATACACGACAACAGTAGTCACCATCTATTAAGCTATATATATGAAAAAATTGTTTTATGGTCAAATAGTGCACATGCCTCATATTAAATTCAGTTTTAATTTCTATTTCCATCATGTGTAATCCCTTAATATATACTCAATAAATTTTATGCATGTTGTTTTATTTTTGGATTCCTTAATGGTGAATGACATATTTGATTCAATGTCAATATTAAGAGGATGATCCCATCAGTGATGAGGCATTGCTACACAGAATAGTCCAATAGATATTACCTATAAGTGTTTCTCCATTTATTCCACCACCAGAAGATTAACATATGGTGAAGATATTACTAGAAAATCATGTGCACATATTGAGATAACATCATGAGCTTCAATGGCACAAACACCTTGCATTCTGAGGTGAGATAGACCCACTTGTGCGAAAGGACTAGCTTGAGGCAGTGAAATTATTTTTTTATCTAGTCAGGACACCGACATACCATATGATGGTCATAGATTCATGCCTTCTTATTGGTTCAACAAGATTATGGTAGTGGAATAGTTACATAGTCATACATTAAAGAGACTAGAGAAACATTATAGTATGTGAACCATTTCATAATGTTGTTATCTCTTGCAATTATAAGGGATATATATCCAGTGGATTCTGTAGATCCATCTTGGAAGAAAAAGAGTCTATGAGTATTCATTGAGGTCTGTCAACCATGCCATCTACTCAATATATTTGATTCTTGATTAGTTATATTAGGATTGGTTTTTAGAGAAGGACTATGTAGAGACATCTGATCTAGTGTTATCCTTCAATGAATTCCAACATTATATGGGTTTATAGAGAGATATATTCTAGGGGATATTTTCATAGATGAGAAGACACAACCATTGGGTTCTTGTAATGGGCTCAAATAGGAAAAGACCTTGGAGGTAGTTAGTCGACATCAGTCTCAAAGATATTAATGTTTGAGAAAATTCTAGATGTGGTATTGGAATATATTTTTATGGTTTAGGAAACATAGGGTGGGTCCATTTCTTCAATATAGAGGATTTTTTACTCATGTTATGGAAGGGGAAACCATGTATGAGATTCTAAGACCAATTGTATGGATGACAGAGAGACTTTGGATGTGCCATCGAGGTAGAGGTATTGATGTGATAAGATATCTCTGATAGGTGTAATATGTGGTGGAGTGATGAGGATAGTAGCTAGAGTTGTTCAATGCTTGACTTGTTACAACCACCTCCACCCCATTTTTTCACTCTAGGATGAGATAGTAGGAGGATAAGGGCATCTATATGCGGTCGATGTTATGACCAAGAGGGTTCAAGAATTATTTGAGGTATGATTTTTTAATTTATCTATAGTATTAATATAAATAGGTGAAAGTCATTTCATTATTTCTACTTATTTTTTATGAGACTTAGGGATTCTGGGTTGGACCTTGGCTTAACACTTGCTCTTAGAGAGAGCTACTTATGATTACATAGTGGTCGTGACCTTTTTCCGAAGGTGTGACCTAAATCATGGATGTGTTGATTTTTTACATCTATTTATAGAATCAATGGGGCCTAGTGATGACATCTAAGTTATTTACTAATAATTTATATTTTATGGCTATATTTACTAATTCAAGAAAATGATGTGTTGTGTCCACAATGATGGGACCGGGTTTTCCATGGTGGTTGTAAAGGATACCCAATCAGTATATGATAGACCAACAAATAGTATGGTGTTAATGATTTATTATAATTTTTCTAAAATGAAACTTGGAATAGAATATGTTATGTGTTCCTATGTCCCAATATTGGTGGTTGAGTATGGGGTTTAATTCACTGTTGCCATTCCCAACATTACTCTTCACTGAGAGACAGACATCAACAATTATCTACAATATGTGATGGAACTAATATATAAATAATTATATATAATTTATCTAGAAGTGATTCACTTGATGATGGTGTTTTATATGGTCTTTTATAGGATGTTCATTTTTTGACCCAAAGTTTCACCCTAGTAAACCCTGGGTGTTTCACCCAAAATGAAGATGTGATTTTCTTGTTCTGTGTGGACTATCAGATCATGAACATAGTGATTATGAATAAAATTTATCCACTGCTGAAGATCAATGACCTATGTGAGTAGTTTAGAGGGGAATGATAGGTCTATAAGATTATCTCTAGAATAGACGATCACTATTTGTTAGTATGGAAGAAGGATATACGAAATATGGAATTCAGATGTCACTACAGTGAATTTGAGTAGTTTTTGATTCCCTTTGTTCCGATTAATGATTAATTAGTGTTAATGGGACACTTTAAATAAATATTTTATCCCTTATTTGATCAGTTCATGGTAGTCTTCATCCGCAATATCCTTATGGACTCTATGTTTGAGGAGTGGAGGGATTGTTACATGGGGATTATTCTACACATACTATATGATAACCAACAATATATAATTCTCATGAAGATTATATTCTTGATATAAGATTTCCATATATTGGGACACATTATTTCAGAAAATGGAGTAGAATTTGACCCTTCCATGGTTGATGAATTAATATTTTAGGAGCCACCCAGGAGCAAGATGAAGGTACAAAGCATCCTTGGGATGGAGGGATATTACTATAGAGTTATACATATATTATCTCGGATATCATCTTACATAAAATATTTGAAAATGAAGTGGAATCATTTTTCTTGGAACAGAGAGTTGAAATTATGACTTTCAATAGTTGATATATTGATTGCACAATTATCTAACATTGTTATTGGAAGTGTATGGTTTATAGTACATAGTGATTTGAGATGCTTCGAGAACCAGTATTGGTTTATTTTTTATGAAAATATTGGTGGTGATTTCCTTTGGTTCATTATAGTTGATACCACATGAGAAGAATTATGTGACCCATTATATTTAGTTAGCATTTGTAGTATTTATAATAAATATGTTGAGACATAACCTGGGGGAGAATAACTTATCTTATATTATGAATAAAAGAGTTTTAGGTATGTATTCTTTAAAAAGTATCTTAATATGAGATGAATGCAATGTATAATGTTCTTCAAGGAGTATGAAATTGATATTTTCTATACTTTTTGATGTTGAACATCGTAAATGTCTCTATATTAAAGAAAAATTATTCAATTTTTGAGAATTTTGTGTCAAAGTAGTTGACATAGGTGTAGTTATCCTCAATATATTGACATAGGGAAGCTTATCTTTAGTAAGTGGTTATTACATTGAAAATAATGTAGTCATAAAGAGCGGTAGAACTTTGTAATATAGACAGTGAGACCCTCCATACCCATATATCTAAGGGATGTTCTCCTAATGTTTTTTCGGATGTTAGGAAGCAGGTCATTATTTTATAAGGACTCATAGTGATGTCAGTTACTTTGGGGAAGGAGGTAATGTGATATTATAATACATATCCTTTGGTGCTACATCTAGGTTTGTTAATTATGTTTTGGTACATCCGACGTTAGTTTTGGAGGCTAGGGATGTTGAGGGGAGTTGTAGAATTTGACTCTCTATGGAATACTTGACAACAAGTGAATGATGATCACCATGTTCCAATAAGTTTAACTCAAACCCTTAAGGTTCTAGAGTGTAAGGGGATTGGATATCCATGGACCATGTGACATTATTAAACCAGACATCTAGGTTACATGATTCTATCTGGGAGATCATAAGTTGACTCACCATTCAACCAACATCCTCACTATTTGAGAGAAATTTTTATTAGAGTGCATGGGATGCCTCTATGTGTAAGATATATTCGGAATCCATGGAGTACCATACAAGATCATTTTTGACAATTATTTGCTCCTCATAATTAAATGTCAGAATGGATCCCATGAAAATTTTGGGACTCAATTATTCTTGAGCATAACATTTCATCCCCAGACTAATGGCCAGACTGAGAAAATCATTCATATTTCATTTGACATGGTATGAGCTTGACTTTTGGGAATTTTTTGTAGTTAGAAGGATCATCTACCATTGGTGGAGTTTATGTACAATAACATATAACATTCGACCATTATAATTTAACAATTTTAGGCTTACTAATGGTGAAATTGTCAGTCAAAACAATTATAGACTTACCCTGAAGAGTCAACACTCCTCAGCTCAGAGTTGGAACTAGACACTACTAAGAATGTGTAGATCACCATGGATAGTATTAAGACTACATAGTTCCTAAAGAAGTATTATGTGGATAAAAAATGTAGGCTTTGGATTATGAGGTGGGAGACCATCTATTATAATGGGATTCACCTCAGTACAGATAATAGGGAGTTGAAAAAATTAACAAGCTATCTATATGATTCAATTGAAAGTTATATAAAATACATAGAGTTAGAGAGGCTGAATTTCAATTAGATCTAACACCATAGATAGAATGGGTGCACCGCAAATTACAAAAAAAAATTATATGAGGAGGTATGTTCATGAGCACTTCCACATTATTAACAAGGGCTAACTAGACATCAATAATTGAGACCCCATTATTGAGTACCTAGTAGTTATTAAAGATTTTTTAGATATGATCATTCAATGGTGAGTGATTCCATTATTATGAGTTTAGTGGAATCATAAGTGTTATCAAGAGAGAAAGTGGGAGTGGGAGGATTATATATGTTGTCAGTAAACATGTATCTTTTTAGCTTGTGTTTTGGTTGTTCCGGATGTAAAATCCCATGGGGGGATAATGTAATGACATGGATATTTACAGGTATCGTTTTTTGGATATTTTTTTGATATTATTATAGTCTAGGTTTTGAGACAACACAAAATCTCAATGAACTGTCTTCCACTAATAAATTTATTTAATACATTATATATATTTAATATATTAAATATCACATATATGAATTTTCTGAAAAAAGTGTAATTTAATCTAAACAGCGGCTTGGAATAGAAAATTTTAGTACACCATTGAGTTCAATCCATGGGATTTACCCTTAGGGTGACATAAAAACATTTTTCATATGGAATTTGTGAAAAAGTAATGGTGGGAGTAAAAATGAATAAAATAATTATATAAAATCATTTTAATACATCCATTAATGTAATGATATGATTCTTCTATAGAAATATGTGTATAATGGAATTATAGAGTCATCCACCTGACCATGGATCCATTAATTGACCCTTTGAGAGAGTTTTTGAGAATATATCTCAGTCGAACTTCATCAGAATTGATGATCTTGGATCGGTGTGTAATGGGATTCCTGTATCTAACCAAAAATGACAAAACATTCTAATTCTTGATCAGTGATTTAACCTTATCATAATAAGACATTTTTTTAAAATTATTATTTTATATTTTTGAAAATCAATGATGATAATGTATCAATAATTCAAAAAATTTGATCTGTGGATTGTGAATATAATGGAAATGATTAGTTTATTTTGGGAATTGGATGAATTTATTTGTGATTATATTTTCTCACTTTTTTTCTTTCTAACTGAAATGAATCATGTTTGACATGACAACTATAATATTTCCATTACATGTGACTAATCCTTATAGTATTCATTCCCCAATTATGAGATGATCATTCTAAATTGGTTTTCTGTAAGTTCAATGTGGTTCCAATAAATTAATTTGTTTCACCCTCTTCTTAGAAAAGAATATAGATATTAATGATCCACATTCAAATAATTGATTGAAAAAATCCATGACAAAGATAGATCGATAATATGAAAATTAAAAAATACCATTCCTCATGTTTTTTTGTGTCTGGTGATGGACGATGAATGTAGAAGATTTACAGATGAATTCAGAGCACAGAACATGATTGTTGATGATGCAATGAATCATTTCCCTTAGAGTATAATGTTTATGGACAAAAGTGAGGCTATAATGATGGTTAGAGGAGTGATTGTAATGCATGATATAGATCTAGAAATATTGAAATTACTATGATGCATGGTGTGTAACATAGATCTACATGTCATGGGGGGTTCTCTTAGTAGAGGATATGGTTATCGGATGAATATACGTATATCCAATCATGTGACATTTTTATAGTACTTGTGACCCCTCCCAAATGTATCTGCCCGTACCATGGAGTGTACATCGAAATTTTCTTGAGAAATGGGCACCGGGACACCATTTACTCCTACATGGACAAAACCAGGTACAGAATTCAAGGCCTAAGATGTGTACTAGAACACTTGAATAAGTACACATGAAACAACATATAAGGCCTTGTCTTAAAAATTACATAATTTCTAATTAAGTTAATAATTCAAATTGATGATATTTCTAGGTTTAATGTTTTTTATATTTATTCCATAACTATTACATTACATATAAAAAATTACAAATTAAACACTTCTACTCAGTTTCCATTTTTTCATAAAATAAAAAATCTGGATAAAAATATTCTTGTCTAGTTCATTAGTGTTCTAGACAACATGACTTTTCCTTGATCCCATAATTGACCCTAATCATCTTAATGTCCTGTGAAAAACATTTCAAAACATGGGATGATCATTAAAATAATAGTGAGAGTTATAAAATAATTAATGAGAGCATTAGTACATTAATACATACCAAGAATATGATCTTTAAAATCCCTCATAAAATCGTAAGATTTATTAATAACACAAAGATATCATAGATCATAATGGTAACTTGTGGAATCAATATCATTCTTACATTGTAGTTATCACAGTTACATAGGGAGTTACGTTGGGATACCCATCACAGTATGTTCCAAAAAATCTATTTGGAGAATCAGTCACATTTACCTCCATCACATTACCCAATGCATTGGAGAGGTATTTGGGGATCACCCACCCTAGGTTTATTATGGAGCAACTCGTACACGTAACCAATTCCCAAGAACCATAAAAAATTCATAACACATAAAAATCATAATAAAATAACATTTCCAAATATCAATCACAATATATCATTTAATGATATTGAAATAATCAATTATTCCACCAAACAATTTTCAATACCAAAATATGTAAAACTTGTATATGGTATTTATTTTCCTTCAAAAAATAACTATGTCTTGTTAAGGAATCCAAAGATCAAATAATACATTTGGCAGTGGAAAGGTCATTGTCACTATGTACGTTAAAATGAAACATTCATTATTGGAAGTTAGTAAAATGATTCATAGAAAAATATTCCCTTTGAATGAAATTAATGGTAAGTAGGTTTTATACACCATATAAAATAAAGTTGTGTATAAATTAAAATATGCATCAATGAAAGGGGATTGAGACGAAGACCCTTACCTCATGTCCGAATTGGCCCATTCGTTCTTTAATCTAATGTATAATAAAATAAAGCTAATTTATTCTTTCTTCATAACCTTTTTTATGCTTATTATTCCTTTTATATTACTTATTACCATGTTATAAACATTACATAATCATTTAAGTTAATTGCGGTTGTTTTGTTGATATTTGGTACTTGAGTCAAATATGAAATTCCTATAATTAGTGGTTGTCCATGTGGTCAAAATTACATTATCTCTATAATGATATTCATGATTTATATTTCATATTTTTAATATATATTCATTATATATATGTATATATAGTAGTACAAAAAATGTGGATATAAGAAATGAAATGCATCATTCATAGTGATGGTAAGTCATATGTACTCATTAACACTATTTTCATTTATATTACATATTTAATAGAATGAATACATAATGATACATATGGATATTATAAATCTAGTATAGTATAATATATAATATCAGTGACTCCATCCTTTACATGCACCACATATGGAACGAACGATTCATATCACTTTGAGGGGGCAGTAGTCCACTCTTCCTCAATTGAAATTATCTCGTTTCCAAATTATATAAACCATATAGGTATGCTATAAATGAAAAATAAATAAGTATATTGACAATATAAATATAATATATATCAGATATAAATATTTTTCAATCATAAAGGCCATAATAAGTGTCAATAGAAGATATTTGAATAATCATCATTTTGTGAGGCAGTAGTTCACCGTCCACAGAAAGAGTATGTTCGTATCCTTTAGATAGAGGTGTGTGTAAGTGTAGTTAGAATATTTATCATAACAAAAACCTAGTATATTTATTATACCGGTGTTTCTATGTAAGAAAAATCAGAAGAGAATATAGAGTAAAGAAGTAAAGAAAAAAGAAGAAAACTAGAGGGAAGATGATACCTTTAAATCAGTAACTACATTTTGCTTGAACCAAAAGGATTTCTTGAAGTTAAATCATTCTAAGGTGAGGCTTATATGAGAAATATATAGATATTTAGAGATTATTTTGGAAGATTTTGGATTAGCCAACAGGGCATGAGAGGTGTGAGTAAGGGTGTGATGTGATGGATTTTTATAAGGGGAGGATAAGATCTTTAAGAAAGTTTGTATGTATTATTTTATTATAAAATGATTCTCAGTTTCAAAAGTTCCAAGACTCATTAAATTTAAATATATCATGAATATTGTTAAAAATAAATTCATCCAATAATAATTAACTAGTTTTTGGATATTTTTTTAAAATTTTATAATCTCATTTATTTAAATCATCCATCAATAAGGTAAACACTGCATCATTATTGTGCCATAAATAATATTTTTATTTGTTGTTCTAAAATTATAAATAAAATAATATGATTTAAAAAATATTTTTAAATTCCAAATTAATGTTTATAATAGAACAGATCACTTATATTACCCCATATAAAAACGGTTTTACTAAAAGATATATGTTTTTGTTACTTTTGACTTAATTTTAAATTAATTAATATAATCTGACATCATCACTACCATGTGGCTCTTTAGGGTTTCCAAATCGACCGAAGGATGCATATGGATAGACATGTATAATCATATAGGATTATAACACATGTTAGGCTAATTTAATATATTTATAATATTATTTTTAACCTTATTTACCATATTTATATTTTAATCATTGTAAATAAAATATTTAATAAAGTAAATATTCGTAATGCATAAAAATAAAAGTAAAATTTTTAAACAATATGGAATTCATGATTCCAAATATGGAATAAATTTTTTCAAATTCAAAACATATAAGTGGACAACATTAATTTAAAACTAATTTGGGTTGTCAAAACAAAAAGTTTGTTTTTAAAAAATAATAACTTTCAAATGATTGACACTTGTTTATGTCCAATTTCAAAGTGAAATTACATCCAATGACCAGAATTGGATTAAATGGTTAAAATATAATCTAATTAAAAATTAGAACCAATTAAAATTTTAATGTATCCATTCAAATTATTTATACCAAAGGTGTTTTGAATTAAAAATCTAGATTCTTCAGTATTTATTATTAAATGAACTTTAACAGAAAATTACCCAAATTTTACCCCAAATAAATTTTTATGTCCCGATTCTAAAGAAATTTTTTTTTCAAATAAAACCTTAAATAGTGACATAATCTGGATTTAAAAATGGTTCACAAATAAAAAGCAATAAATCGGCCTTTTAATGAATATTAAAGTATTTATGCTTAAAATTGGATTCATTCGCGTTTTAAGCCACTATATTGTATTTGATGAATTAAAAAACATAAAATAAACATGTATACTCATATTTTAGTTAGTTATATTTATTCTGTCCCATACAATAGCCAGGTGTTTACTACCATTTAAAAAAATATTATATTATTTTGTTTAGTATGACTGAACATTATGTGCAACATGAGATTTTCAGAGAAACCCATTGTTGTGTATCTGGAATGACATCAAACATATCATAAATTTTAATGTAAAATTAATATTTAATTCAAAAATATTAACAAATATGAAAATTTTATATTGTTTATTTACCTGGTATGTTACACAACATTTCGTGTACTTATGCATAGACATAGACACATTCTGTTAACATGGGTAGGTCCCATGGTCTAAGGGACACAGAATGTATTCCTACTATAATTCATGCACTTATAAAATGTTTTCTGGGAGACATTGTCCTAATTTTCTTGGAAAAAATTATTTTAGATATGTTCTCCCTATCAATTCTATGGTGGTTAGTTTAGAATCTTGTCCTACAAACATGACATAGTTCCATTTATAAATACTTCTTGGATAGTGCTGTTTGAATCCTTATATGGGGCCCAGAGTGAGATCTTCTATCATATTATTTACTTAGGTAGAGTTCCTGGTTATTTCATATCTAACACTATTCATACAGTTATCCGATATATAGGATGTTAATCTGTATTGAAAAGTTAGTAAAACCTATGGCATTGTTTGTTATTATCATTGGTGTATCATGTATCTTTTTCATTCATCAGTGTTATCACTCTCATTTGAATTTTTTAACATACATGTTCATTCTAGAATCATAAAGTGAACATTATCATTTGTATTTAATGATGGTGCATTACCATGAGATTATATATATTTTTTGGATTATCATGATATTCTTGTTATATTCATTGTTTAAAAATACAGGTCTACATATGTCAGTTATTAATTTGTTGTATGATTTAATTTTTGGGGTACCGTATTTGGTATTCCATTACTCACCTCTTCATGGAAATTTTAGACACATGTCATGTCTTGTGAATGTGATCCACCTTATGACAGTGTCCATGAGGGACCAGTACATGACAAAGAATTTTGAGGCCTGATAGACCGATATGTGTTCTGGTGGTATCATGAAAGCAACCCCCAATTTATATTTATGTTAGAAATATTTTCATTCTCTTTGGGGTGGAATTTTATTTGGGTCTATTTACATTAATTTACTTTTTTCGTACTATAGTTTAGGTATTTATATGTATTAATCTATTGATGTTTATTTTTTTCCTATTCATAATTTTAATGGTTTGGATATGTTAGTTTGTGTATAAATGTACATAATATAAGGCCTCCCATGTTAGTGATATTAATACATGACACTAGTCACCAAACTCTATCATTTTGGAGGTAAGATTGTAGAGTCCTAAAAAGATCCAAAATAGGATAATTCATAATGTAAACACTATTAATGATTTTATATCATTTTAGAAGCCATTGGTTATAGAAAATAGAGCTGTACACTAACCGTATTCAATAATATTTATTGGTACATAAATAGACATTTTTTAGTATAGGATATGGTCAAGATCCCTGTGATATATTTTTTATTTGGGAAGATTAATATATTAGTTTAATGGGCTTGGTGTTTATCAACCACTTGTTTCCTAATTTACTATTAAAATATTTTGATTATAAAAAACATTTTATTGTTAAAATCTAGTATCAATTGGTTTAGTTTAATGGAATAATTATAATTATACAAAACATTAACAAAATATATCAGAAACCCTATTTACTTCCTTCATCACTATATTCTTAGTGTCATTCAAATTATATATAGTACTAGTAATCCCATATGGACCTAAATCAATGAATACAGTGAGCTAAATTCCTAGTAAGAGTAAATAAAATAAAATGAATCAATATAACATGGGTGTGCACAATCATCATCATAAAATCATCATCAATATAAAAAACATTAGAACAAGGCATGTAATGTGGAAACCCATAAAAATGAAACATCATGTTTCAATGATAAAATAACAAAAAAAATTTAAATAAATGCAAAATCATGTTCACTCATATTTCAATTTTATTCCATGAGATACATTACATTAACAAATGCATTGGAGTTCTATATAATTACTGGTGCACATATCACATCAAAACATTTACAATATTTTGTATTCCACATAGGACTTATATAAATCCATGATATAAAATAACCCATGGAATGGAATGAGTTTCATTTGAAGATGATAAAATTAAAAAATAAACGTTGGGAATTCCAAAAGAATGATGGAATAACATACCTAATATATGTACCATCAATATTTTGGGAAGAAGAAACAATCTCAATATAAATAAAAAATGTGTTTTTAAAAAGGAGAGTTATTTTGGAAAATTATTTTCTTTTTACATACAACTAGATTTGAAACATTTATATCAAAAAAAATATTTAAGGAACATTAAACTAATATCCATTCTAAAAATGGAGGTAACGAGTTAATCCCCATAGAAATTGAGTTCGGTTTGAGAACCCTATTACATAATTTGAAAATTATTTCTTCACATTAATATCATGGACAATAAAATTAAATTCATAATTAAAAAATATTTAATCTCTAATAAATGTATTTGATTAATTAAAATTTTATTAATTTTATTTTTTAACATTTATATGATTTACAATGTTTAATTTTATGAACTAAAATTTTTCATTTTCATGGTTTTCATGATCAATTTTCTTATATATGACTATGGATGTTCAGAAAATTTTGAATAATTAATCAAAATTGAAATTACATTTTATTAATTAAAATTTATAAAATTAAATGTTACTATATAACATTTGAATATATGTTATGTTGATGAACCTTTAGAGAAATAGTTCAGGAAAATTATTTAATTTATTTAGTGAATTTGACGACCATCCCATACCATTATATTTAATATCATGATTATATATTGCTTTATAATTATTATATAACCTACAATTTGTATAATAAAATATTAAATAATGATTATTATGGTTTTATTATAATCCTTTAAGGAGATATTGAAAAATGAAAACACATCATCCAAATTTTTGGTAAATCGATGCAAGATAGATGATATCTTTATTTTTAGAATAAAAGAAAATTAGAATAGATTTGAAGATGAATTTATCCATTAACATAATAAAAAACTTATATAAAAGATAATGGAGTTATATTTCATCTTGGATATTTGAAGGTAATGAGACGATAATAAAAAAAATTTAATTTTTTATAAAATAAAATAATAGGGATAAGGGTTTAGACTCTTGAATTTATCCTCCATGAGAATCTATTTTGGGAAAAGGGTTTGGTCTTTTGATGAGATCAAGGGCTCCGAGACATGGGGGAGGGTATTGGGAAGAGTAAAGTATATAATTGTGTCATGGATCAATGATTTTAATGTGTATGTAGAATATGTGGAGTGGGGTGGTATTTATAGGGCATGAGAGGGGTGTTTTTACATTAATTTATTCATTGGTTTTTTTTGAATAAGGTTTTTAATTGTTCTAGAATTGTAAAAAAAATATTAAAACATTTAAGGGGAGTTATAGATTAATCATCTTACATTAAGATTGAATCAAGTAATATTTTATATAATTTACACTGTATATATACTATAATTAACCTTATTTTACTATTCTCAAATAAATTCATATATTGTATAAAATGGCCAAAAAAATCACCATAACCATTTTTCAATGTATATAATTTTGAAATGAACTCCATTAAATGAAAATAATTTTTTCTATATGATAGATTTGATCATTAATTAAAATCACCATCTAGTAAAAATTTATAGTTATTAACTGTAAAAAATATTATATTACACATCAAAAAATTACTTAAGCTCTCATAAAATTATATTATAATCATATGGGAGAAAAAAATATTTTATGAATATGTTTTATTAAAATAAATTCTAAAATAAATTATAATGTTAATTATAAAAATTATATTAAAAATGTTTGACTTTCAAAAATAATGACACTAAATTTATCAATTATAAAACATTTGTTTACATATTCCATGAAATAAATGTATCATATTTTATTTCATAAGATATATAAATTATATTTATAGTTCAAAGGTGAGAATATCATTCTATATTATATATTACAATTTAAAAAGGTAATAATACAATTTCAATGGTCAATTTACTATTTCATTGATATAGGTTACATTTCATGTCGAAATAACTATTATTTAATTCATTCATCATCGATAATGTTTATATTGTTTCATGAATGTTATTTTATGCGGTTTATACTATAAAAAAAAATTATAAGAAGTAAAATTCAATTTATTGAATTTTAGGTTGTTACATTTTTCCCCACATGAAATTTATCTCTTGTCAATTAGTTCAATAAAACATGGTAAAAATGGTGACAATACTTCTACTTCATTGATTCCTCTGATTCCCATGTCTCCTCTTTGTACATATGGTTTGACAAATGTATACGGTCTAGGTGAGTAGTCTTATTTCATAGATCATTATATCTATGGTCCTTGAACTTCAATGGCTAGACCTAATAAGGGAAATAATTTTCTACCTTTAGCACATCTATATTTAGTACATGTGAGAGATTTAGTATGTAATTATTAAATAGGGATACAATGATTACATTTTGTACATAAGACATAGTAGGTGGATGTGGGAGTTGATTGGTTGTATCTCTAACACAATCATGAATTTCCAAGGGGCTGATTACCTATAACCCCACATTCGTGTATTCTTAGATATCATGATATTATCCATAGAGACATAAACACGAATAAAATATATCCAAATGTAAATTCTTAGACTCATCGATAGTTTTCATCTTATATATTCTATCAGCATTTTGATACCTTGATGCGCTACTGAATAGTATTCTAATTTGTCACTATTTCATTGATCATCAAATGTCCTAGAAGCTTATGTTCCCCTACTTCATCCCAACACACCATTTTTCAACATCTTTTTCACATAAAGGGAAACATATTGAGCAATTTGGATGCTCTAGTGTAAACTTGTTTTGTAAGGTAATTCAACAATAAAAATATGTTGGTTTCATCCTCCATTGAATTCAATAGAACATTCTCTCTTTATTTCTTCTAGTGTTTTAATAGTCTACTCAAATTGTACATTATTTTTAAGATGATATTATTTATTTTTGTTCAACTAAACATCTAAATAATGTTAGATAATTTCATATAACATCAAGGTTAATCTTGGATCTCGATCAGATTTAACTTATAGTGGTACTCCATGCATCCTTACCACTTCATATGATATGTATCTAGGCATGTTGACCAAATTAGAATTACTCTTGAATTGATATAATGTAATCTATCTTTGTAATATGATCTTAAATAACCCATAAAATGTAGTTTCCTTTTGATTCATTTAGAAGTAAAATGAAAAAGAACCTAGTGATGTTTTCCAATTTCCATTTTCATAGGGATAATGGTCGCATCATCCCTATATAATTTTTTCCTTTTACCCATTACATGATGATATACCTTTCACATGGATGTTTATTCAGTGATATTCTTCTTCATATTGACCAAAAATTAGTTCTCTTAGGGATATTGATATATTTTCATACCCCTAGGGATAATAGAGAAGGTTGAGATATGTGTCTCATTCATAATATCATTCCTTACCTCTGCATCAGATGGTATATATAGTCATGACCCAAATCTTAAAATTCCTTCCTCTTCAGTTTTAATCTCTATAGATTTCCCCATTCTAAAAACTTTAACATTCTTCCTAATTTCCACAGAATTTAATTTAGAATCCATTATTTTCTGTATAATGGATGGTTTACCAATCCTTTTTTGAAAGATTAGTGATGTTACTTCATTAATTATTCACATGATTATCTTTAAAATATATGAATATTGTTACCTTCTTAATTATCATCACAGATAATGTTGCATGATCCTTTATACGTAGATCACCCACCACATTATTTTCCTTAAAAGGATCGTATTTGATTGAATAGTCATATCTTTTAAGGAGATCATTCCATATACATTGGCACTTATTAATCTCGTTATAAGTGAATATATAATTTTTGATCGTATGATATATATTTATTTCACCCCTCCCCCAACCGAGATAACGTGGATAGATTTTTATGGTGAAAATAACACCTTCAGACTCTAGATGAAGTGTGGGATAGTTTATCTCATTAATTCTCAACTAACTTTATTTGTAAGCTATCAGATTATCATTTTTCATCAGCAAAAATCCTATTCCATTATTTGATTCATCTTTTTATAGAACTAATAGTTCGCTACGTGTCGATAGTATGAGTTCTGGAATCATTATAATCCTCAAATCATAAAAGTAATATTAACATTCATTGTTCGGTAAAAATAGTTTTTCCATTACATGTCATCTGGGTTAGTGGGTTTGATAGTCATGATATGTTATTAAAAAGCAACAGGTAATACCCATATTGACCAAAGAAACTATGAATATCTGTTAATGATATTGGTCATAACCACTCATCAATTGATGTTGTCTTATAGGGTAAAAAGATATTACTTGTCTTGAGGTACCATGACCTAATAAAGGTACTTCCTCCATCAAGAGATCACATTTAAGATAAATTTCAAAATATTTCTCCATTTTAAATTTCATCAGAACATTATTCAAATTATCCTCATATTTCTCCTTTCTCTTGGATTCTATTAGAATATCATCGATAAAGTCTACAATAAATTTTTCTAGGTAATATATAAAGAATGTATTCATTAAATATATAAATATATCTAGAGAATTTGTGAGTCTTAAATGAATCACTAAGGTGTTAGAGTTTCTCTACAAAATTTGAAAGTTAGTAATTGGAATATCATCCTTCCTCCCATTTAATTGGTCATATACTGACCAAAGGCCTGCCTTAGAGAATTATTTTACCCCAAGTAGTTGATCAAGAAATTCATCAGTCCATGGAAGGTTATACCTGTCCTTTATCGTTAATTTTTTGAGATCACAAAAATCAATAATGTGTTGCCCCGATCAATCCATTCACATGATGATGAGAACAAATACATCCATGGTGAACCATTTAGGAAAAAACATTTCCAAATTCTCTTGTATCTTGTACTTCAGTTCCACCAACTCAATGTGGACATTACTTATGGTGCATTTTATATTGGACGAGTTCCTAGATTATGTTCAGTTGAAAACATAACATATCGATCATGAGGAAAACCATCTAGTTCTCCAAGTAACTCATCTGTGTACTCCAATACTTTAGGAATTTCTTTGACCATGACTCTATCCTTTTTCAAAATAATTTTAACTATATCATCTTTCTCATAAGGAAATAATATCCACACATTAAACATTTACTTGGAAAGTGATTCTTCCTCTTCATAACACTAGTAATGAAATAGAGGAAGCGTCAGGATTTGAAGAGTGATCTTTCTTTCCTAATAGTTGATGTTGTATTTGTAAAATGATATAAAATAAATGGGCATAATAGATTCCAACTTCACCAAAGTAAGTACGTCTAGATTTCATTGGGAGGTTCCATCTACAAAATTTATTAATGGATTCTTTATATAATTTGGAAGCAATAATTTCTCCAATTTATGTTCCCACAAATAACTTAACCTCTATATTTTGAGGTGTTTCTTGAATATATATACTATACATACATGATATTAAAAAATGTGTACAACTAGAATCAAATAGTATGTTCACTATTATTGAATGAATAACCAGAGTACCTTTCACCAGAGAATTTTCGGGTTCTACCAAAGCAGGACTGATGGAATTAGACTTCATTTATCCATTAATTTTAGTGGGGTCTAATGTTTATTACGGTTGATAAATCAATGTTTATTTTAATGTATTTCATAGTTCCCTTGGTCCCTAAAATTTAAACATTGATCCTTGGGTGTTTCTCTGCAATCTTTTGTTACATTTTCCTACTTACTCATATATTTTGACATTCATGATATTGTTGGCCTTCTCTCCAACACTTGAAACATTTCCCCACCCCATTAATGTTGTTCCCATAATGATTCTTCCAACATTTTTGACATTGGGTAATTGAAATTTCATTCCACAATTATAATTATATAACCATGCTTGAAACGTCATCTTTTTTTCATATAACCATAGCCATGAGACCATTCCCCAAACTCTATATCTTCCTAGAGAGAACATCAAATTATGTTTTCACCACCGCCAATGTCTAACATTTGTATATCCTATCAATGGTTGGGTTTTAAACCACTATGGAATATATAATTTTTTTATCATTGTTGATAAAAAAACCCAAAGTATACTTTGAGATCCATGTGAAATTTTCATCATATTCCCTGAAAAATTAACCTTCCATTTGTTTCATCTCTAAAATTATCTCTCCATCATTTTTTGTAGTGTTATGTGGAAATAATTATTAAGAGACATTATTATAATGATTTTCCACTACATCTATTCTATTTTTTATCTTATGGCATAATGTTCATAATCAATGCCTACCATTCTTCTACCTCTCCATCTATATGATAAATTTCTAGAGTTTCCATCTCTCTTTCAGAATAGTGTTATAATGAAACAAACATCCATATTATTTTAAAAAAATTCCACAAATAATTGATCAAAATATCCTAAAAATATCACTGGTCATTACCATATAAACAACTTGATAACTAATTTCTCACTCTTAGGTGAAGGAGGACATTCAAAATAATTCATGTTATTTCTCATAACCTGAGATAGTTGGGTAGAAATCACTAGGAAATTTTGAACTCCAAATCCCAAGGCATTAGGGATGTCATTCATGAAATAGCATTACTCTACCTCACATGGGTTTTTATCCTAGACTCTCCAAATTCACAAAATTGTTAAAATATAAAAGGTTTAAACACATTAATTGTATGAAATTAATGGATAATTAATTTATTTAATTTTAAAATTGACTCTAAAGTAATCTAATTAGGGATATTTCTGTTTAATATTTTTTATAAAACATGGAATGTAGGATTATAACTTATAAATGGTCTCATTACAATGGTTCTCACAAATTTAATATAATCCTAATTTCCAAATTAACTAAACCATGATAAGATACCAACTATAAAAACCATTATTTTAAAATATAAAAAATATATAATTTTAAAAAAATAAAATAAAATATTGCAAAAAATATAAGAACATCGGGTTAAGTGTCTTTGTAAAATTCATTTTATACATAACATTTACAAAATATATCGTAAACATTATTTAATTATCTCATATCTAAATTCTCAGTGGTGATTGCATTATCCATAGAACAATTAATCACATGAGGATATAAATAATTAAAAGGGGTGAGTTAATATCCCAGTAAGAGGATAGATAATGAAAAGAATAAATATAACATGACATATCCTAATCATCATCCTAAAATCATAATCTTGATAGGAAAAATTAGAAAAATAATTGGTGTGTGGTAATTCATAAAAATGAAACATTATGTCTTATTGGTCAAATAAAAAACATTTATGTGAACAAAGATAGATTAAAGTTCATACATATTTCAGTTTTTATTATGATATATGTCACATTACCTAATTCGTTGGATTACATTATAATTCCATGTGAACCCATCATTTCATAATATTGACATTATCATGCATGAAACATAGAACATATATCTATCTTGGACCTAAAATAAGAACTGGAATGGAGTGAGTTATATTTCACAAAAAAAATCATGAATAAATTTTTTTTTTCAAAATAAAATTAGAATAGCATTCTTGATATTAGAATTAATTTTCTCGAGTAACGAAGAAATAATCACAACAGATGTAACACATCAGTTTTTAGAAGGAAGATTTGTTTTGGATAAATCATTTCATTTTCCATAAAACCATATTAGAAACATGTATATACCAAATAGAAAATAAATCAAATAATAAATATATTTAGGGTGACTTAAATGAATATCCTTAATTAATATGGTGTGAATAAGGGAAAACCAAAGGGAATTGAAGTGTGTTTTAGAATCTCATAACATTATGTTCAAATGATTTATCCATTTAATATCATCTATAATAAAATTAAAATCACTAATTTAAAAAATAGAATATATTATACATTTATTTGATTCATTAAAATTTTCTTATATTCATTTTTCAGCATTTTTATGAGATCTAGATTTAAATCTCATCATTCATGAGTGTTTTTTTCTTTGTTATCATCATCGGTTTTCTTGTATATGAGTATTGATGTTCATGTTAAATTCTTATAGTTACCCACAACTGATATTATATTTAATTAATAGTTTCTAGGAATATTTAATGATATTATATATCATTTATTAACATGATATTAGGATCATTCGATTGATAAACAGTTAATGAAATTGATTTAATTTATTAGGTGGATTTTATGACCATCCAATATCATTTTATTTATTATCATTTTTTTATATTTCATCTATGACATTACATAACATATAATATGTATAATAATATATTATTTAAAAATAAGAATTATTTTATAACCAATTATCAAGCATGTAGTGAAAAATAAAAGGTCATAATGCATGTTTTTGGTAAATCGAAAAACCGCTAGGGTTATATTATATTTTTAAATTAATTTAAAAATGGAAGAGATTTTATGTAGAATTATGCCATTTACAAAATAATGTTATATTATAGATAAATAATGGATTTATCATACCTCTTGGTTATGTGTAAGTGAGTATAGGATAATAAAAGAAATTAAATTGAAGTGAAATGAAAGAAAACAAAATATGGTTTTACCTCTTGAATTTATTCTCTTTGAGAACCTGCTTAATGAAATGGGTATTGTATTTTGTTTAGATGAAGGGATCCTGAACATGGGGGAGGGTATTGGATATTATATTGTGTAGAATTTTTTAAAGGATATAATCTTGTAAGGTTCAAGGAGAAGAGGTGGTGAAGGGTGTTATTTATAGGAGGGGAGATGGGTGTTTCCCATTATTTTAGTTAGTAGTTAATTATTCCAGCTCAAGATGATAAAGATTTTTAGAATTAACATAAATTATAAAAAATAATCTACTAGATATCATGATTATGGTTCTTACTTCAGCTATGAAGGGATGAAAATATTAAATAATTTATAATGTATATATACTATAATTTATCATATTTTACAATTCACTACATGATCATGAATTTTACAAAAATCCCAAAAAACTCATATTAATAATTTATCAGTAGGTATAACTCATAAATGAACTCTTTTTTATAAAAATAATAAACTGAATATGAGAAGATTAATTTTTCTTAAAAAATTTCATATATTCTAAAAAATATAGATTTTAAAATTATAACCTATTTCGTAACACATTGAAAAAAATACTTCAGGTCCCACAAAATTATCTTATAATCATATGTAACTAAAATATTATTTTATGAATAAGTTTTATGAAAATAAATTATTTTTTAAATTATATTATTATTTTTAAAATCGTAATTAATTATTTATTACTTAAAATAATACTAACATATAATTTATCATTCTTCAAATATATATTTACTCATGTCAAGAAATTAGTAATTCATATTTTTATTCATATGATTTCTATATTTTAAATAAAAATTCATAGATGAGTTTACTATTGAAATGTATATATTTCTATTCCTAAGGGTCATATTATTTTCCCAATGTTTAAGATACTATTTCGTTGATATATGTTTCTTAACTTCTAGAGATGCCTCTTATTTCATTAATTCTTCATTTATAAATACTATATTCTCTCCTATTTGTGTTTTTATGTGGATAATACTATGTGAAAATATTATATGACGGTAATTTACATTGATATAATTTTATGTAGTAAAATTTTGATGTGATGATATTTGGAGTTGTCAGCATCATTACATTTGGATTTTTCATTTGATAGTAGAAATATAAATGGCATGTCACATAAGCTGCTTTGATTGGACATTCTTATCAGGTTCTGGTTCTGTATGTATTAATTGTTTTCATTGGTTTGGGTATCATTATGATTTTTTATCACTATGTTATTTATTATTATTTCCACTACTGTGAGGCTACTCTAATAAATAGTGTATAGCTTCCCCAAGTTATATATTCAACCCTAACTACTAGTCGACAGCTTCTACCTTACGGGGAAGCGCACCTATGATCATATGATCAACCATCTTAGGGAACTATTTTGTATAAACCTAGTCATGGTGTTATATTTTCCATTCAAGGGTGATTAAACTTATTGATTCCTTACATTATCCGCTTTACTTAATCGTTACTTCAAATTTGAGCTCACCCTTTTTTTTGTTTCTTTCCCTATGTTTTAAAGATTAATCATTAGAACAATTTTCAAGGATGTTGATCATTTTATTTTACATTCTATTATGTTTCACTTTATATTTTTATTGAAAAATGGGTATCATTTATATAATATATATTTAAAAAATAGTTAAATTGTGCATTTTGTTAGGATTAAATTATTATATCTAGGACAATCTAATAAATTAGTTACTGGATCCAATATATTGGGGTATGATTCATTTTAGTTGGTATAAAAGAATGAATAATAGAATCAGTGGAAAATATATTTTGGAAAACCTATAATTGATAACATGACCATATGATTTAATTTGAGTATAAGTATATAACAACCTCCCACGTAAATTATTTTTATAAATATGGAATAAATATGTGTAAAATTTTCAATTTTATTTTAAAATTTCACTTGTTTTAGTATTTTATGTTATGTTTCAAAATGATATAGTCTAATATAGTTTATTTCATCATTTATAAATGTTTCCTAAAATAATTAATTTGAACATCTATATTGAAAATTATCAAAATAGTAATATTGATCATATCGTATGTCGGATTATGACAGTATTGAAAAGGGGAACAAGTGTCCCAAATATTTTAATACGGTGAGTACATAGTATCATGTACTAATGATATAGAAAATTATTTATCTAAATATTATGTCTTTAGAGGGAATCCAATAATATAGAAGATAGATATGAAACACATGTCTGATGAAAAGAAGGGGAAATTTTATTTTCAAAACATGTAATAATTGTGGAAAGAAAAACATTGGTTCTTGTGTAAAACGAGTTGAAGTTTTCCATATGTGTGGAGAACAAGGCATCAAAGATGTTTATTAAAATGGATTTAAAAAAGTTCATAATATAAAATGTTTCAAATATATATCTATATTGATCAATACACAAATAAATCACCCATGGTTCAATGGGAAATATCCTAGATGAAGTTAAGGGTTCAAGTTCATTCTTATTCTATTAATATAACTGATGATGAGTAATAAATGTTCTCATAGATTGATTCAATAGTTATGTAATTTTATTATTTTATCAATGATGTAGTAGTTATGAGAATTATATAGAATATAATGATTTACTATCATACTATTTCTATTTGTTTTATAAGACATATTTAATATAATCAATAAGCAAAAAAAGTAATTTATTGACAACTTGAACTTATTGAAAAATAAAAAATTATGGAGAAATAATGCATTTAATATTTCATGATGTTTAGATAATGATGGATAGATAATAAGATTTTTGAAATGGATAAATTGTATTTGATATTACAGACTACATTGGTTGTCATTAATTATTTGGTGGAAAAGTGATTTATACTATCATAGATGGAGTTTATAGCATTTTTATATATATGTTTCATATCCAATAACCAATGATTTACATAAGGAATGAGAAATAACATATATTTTGAAAAAGGATCTTTGGTAATTCATGTTATTTTGATATTTTTAAAGAATCTGTGGTGAAGGCATTCAATGTTTTAATAGGTGACAATTAAAAGCCACTTTGATGGGGTATATAATTTCTATTTATTAACCATGAATCTAAATTTGGGAAGACGTTTTTTAGTAAATATTTATGTTTTACTATTTATGAAATTGATTTAGTTAAATAAAAAAGGATATAGTATAATATGTTATACCCAATTGGGTTTTAGAAAATAGTTAGAAGTAGATAGAAATACATGTCTCTCTTTTATGGATCTTATGATCTGTTAAAATATAATTTTAGTTCTTTAGGGAAAAATACATTTATAATATTTATTTAATTGAATAATTCATGAATAAAAAATTGATCAATGAAAAACTAATGGTTTTAATTGGGAATATAAAATGGAATGAAATCATGTTTGTATATATTCTTAATAATGATTGTCAATATTAACAGAAATCATATTTACATAAAATGTTATCGGATGACCATTATTTCGGATGATATCAATGAACTTTTTCACAAATATTTCGTTTATGGTTTAGTTGTTTTTAACCTTATTTGGTTCAATATATTTCAGCATTTCAATGTTATATGTCACTGAAAAATTGTATTTGGGTGTAATTTCTCTCTTCTATGTCCTTGTTTTCATTTCACACATATGTCTCCTTACTCATAAACCTTCTTATGTGATTATTCAAAATAAACTATATACTACCATGCTTCTTATATTAAGACTATTTTTTATTTAACTTTTTTTGATGTTAGATTTTGAAGAATTTAATTTTCAATTTTCAAACCCTTGAATTTTGATTACAAGTTTAAATTCAAATGATTCAATTTATTTATGGTGGAGATAATATAACACCATGAAATTTATAATGAATAACATTTTATTCAATAGAATGTAAGATAAGAAAAACCATGAGTATAAGGGAATATTATAACATAGAACCATAAAATACATTTAATACTTTCATACAATTAAATCTATGATATAGCTTATATGTCATGCAACACCGAGATGGCTTGTTTTACTAGTAAAAAAGACTTTTTCGAAAGCATGCATTACACATAAGAATAAATTTTATCAAATACTTGTAATATTATTATTTCAAATAAAATATAAATCATGTTCATTAAATTAGAATTTATTAATTAGATGTAAATAGAATGGTATATGTTATTTAATTAATTTTTTATTAATTAATTTCAAATTAATATAAAATCCTGTTGAATATAAATAAATGGTTTTAAAAAACTATTCTTTTACAATGTTGTTTTATCACCATAAATTAAATTAATTACCATTATAAGATCATAATAATTGAAAATTTATATATATTCAATAAAATGTTTTGACATTCAAACAATAGATTTTATAGTCATGAGTAAAGAATATATCTAATTTGATACTTTAAAAGAATAATTTTTCAAAATTTAAATGTCATCTCCTTTTAAAATATTATTATTTTTAAAACAAAATTTTTACATTTTTTTAAAAAAAATTAAAAAAATTTAATTTAATTTTGATTGATAAAAAACCAAAATTTACTCTTAATAATGGTAATGCATACATATTAGATTCAAAGTTTCCCTGAAACATAATACCATTACCAACATGATATATTCTGAATACTTTTTAATTCTATGTGTCGAATCTCATACATTCTTATTGGTAACAACCATGACAGTTTTTAACAAACTATTTTTGTCTCATGGGACTACTGAAGGATGATAGGATTATTTACAATGGTACCCAATGAGTATAGTAGATGTTAAAATAATTCCTCATATATCAAATAATTTATTTAATTAATGAACAATGTACATCATCAAATATATGTATTCTGTAAAGAATAATGATTTATAATGATTTTCCTAGATAATAAAAAAAATATCAATGTAATTCATGTATTTACAAATGGATAATGTTTTATTAGATGAAAATATTTATGACCAATGATATGGACAATTAGGGTAAATTCAATGTCCAATGATCACTGGAAAGTGAATATTTTCAGGGGACTACAAAAATAAATCAAGGAAGAGAATGATAATAATATCCTTAATAAAAGAAATCACAAACCTACTATAAAAAGAATATTGATGGATTGAATACAAAATATACCATGTTTATTAATAAGAAATGGGTTTTTCTAGTATTATTTAAAATAATAGAAAAATATATTTTCAAAAAATTATTGAGGAAATTACCATTTCATTTTGAGAAACACATTAAAAAAATTTCATTGATAATAACTATTAGAAATAAAATATTTTAGAATGTGTAGAAATTAATTTAGGAAATCTTTTTAGAAATGTTAAATAAATAAAAACATATTTATAAATCACTATTTTGAAATAAAATGTTTCTATGACTAAAGAGTGTAATAAAGTCAGCATTTCTTAAAAAACAGTAGAAATCATTTTGATTACTAAAGAGTTGAAAATGGTAAAATTTCATGAAAAAATTAAAGAAATAAAAATTGAGAAGGTAATTAATTTTTTTAATTAAAAATGGTAATGTTTATTCAATTAATGGAATTTCAAGAATAAATAATCTCAATTAGAATGATATTGTGAAATAAACCCAGAAAATAATCAGAACATTGAATTGAGAATTAATCGATGAATTTATTAGGTGTATAAATACTATAAAAACATATAATAACTATAAATAAATAAATATATATTCAATTTAATTATAAAAATAGTCATTTAATATTTAATAATAGTAATAATTAATATAACCCAATGAAATGTATTGACTTATAAAAGTTCATTACAACTTGTTCTCATTATTTTATACTACATTTAGATGAAAAATTTCAAAATTAATCTCGAAATGCCATTAAGAATGAATTATTCATGGAATTTAATACATTAGGGAAAATATATACACCATGAAAAATATATAACTAGTGAATACGATATATGATTAATGAGTGTAAAAGTTAGAAAATATTTCCTTACATTGTGTTTCCATTTTGTAGAACATCATTTAACATCCTATATTATAGTACTAATAATATTAATAACTTATAGAAAACACATAATATCATTTATGATAAATTATATTATCTTTTAATAATATCATATTTCCCATTATTAAATAATCATTCATTATTTTCACTATTTTGCGAGTTAATTTCCTAGTTATTCATGTATATTTGAAATTTTTTCTTTTGTTCTTCATATAGAGCTCAAGATTTCATCATCTCCATTATTTAATAATTTATATAAACATAATTTATATTTTCTATATATTTATTTATATTAATCAAAATAGCATGTAGATATGAAATGAAATGCACTATTCATTGAGATAGTAGGCTATACGTACACATGAGTGATACTTCCTTTTCCATGTCATATTTATAAGAATGAAAATAAAAATGATTCATATATATAATTATTTGTATATAATAATTCCATTATCATTTTTATGTAATATATTTCACTTAATATTATTAAAACCATCAATTATACATTCTATGTATAGCGTCAATGAATCGCAACGTTGTAAAGAGGCGGTAGTCCATGCATCTACAAACAATGTTATCGTAATAAAAAAATGAAATGCATAAAGGTATCATTTATATAAAAAATTATATAATCATAAATATATTAGAAATATTATATATTTCATATATACTATATAAATCCATCATTATTATTAACATTGAAAATTGGTAAATGGATGAACCGAAAACATCAATTCCAGAGTTGGTAGTCCACCATACACATGATCAGTTGTTTCATATTCTATTTTCATGGATATGTGTGAAATTATTGGCCAAGATATCATTATATCCATATTTTAGTAAATTTATGATAATTATTTTGTTATATAATTTGAATATAAAAATAATTTATTTGGTGTATAGCTAAATGAAACAAATGTGATCCTTGAAGAACGTTACCTCCATTAGGTTTATAAAATAAATACTACATTTGATTTAATTCATCCTATTGTGAGTCTTCTAGGAAGAGGGGACATATTTTGGAAGTTTATATGGGTAGTTTCTTAAAGATCCAGTGGTTTTTAGATGTGTTAAAAAAGTGAGGGGGTAAGTGCCCCTTTATAGAGGATGCATAGTGGCATTCTTAAAAATATAAATATGTAGACAATATTGGGCTGTCCACATTACATAATGTGCCTGCATTAATGAAAAAATTAAATTACATGGAGTATATGGTCTATATATTACTAAAAGTATTTTTATAGGATTATATGCCATTTCATTCCATAAGATTAAGGAATCACTACTTCTTATGACCACTTTTATCTTAATCACTTTAATTAATTTTAACTAAATTCACTAATTTTTTTCCCAATAAACTTGATTTTAATTCTATATATTATAAATTATTATTATTTCATATTTTTAATCCAATATTCCCAATTTCTATTATAGAAGTGAAAAAAATTAAATTTAATCATTTAGACGGGACAAGGGAGTATGTTTTCATTAAAAAAATGTTCAAACGGTTTAAATATTTTTATTTCCAACTTCATTGTGAAATAAAATAAAATGAAATAAATTGGATTAATTGATTTCCATTTCATATAGTTTAACATTAAAAAAATTATAATTTAATTTAACAATATAAATTATTTATTTGAAAAGTCATCTGTCAGTTAAAATTCAGAATATTTACTATTCAACAACCTATGAATCTTTCAAAAAAAATATAAAAAATAAATCATAAGATGATTTTAAAATTACTCATTATTAAATTCATATTTTCTAATATAAAATTTATAAAATTTACAATATTTATTTTTTCAATAGGGGATTCTTTAAAATGTGACAAACTATCGTTAATAAAATATAACCTCTAAATTCATCCTATAGGGTTTGTTATTGTCTTATGGTTATAAAATCTTTTGGATACTTATAAAAAATATTTGATTGAATATGTAATTTATATATTTTATTAATATGATTCGATAACAATAGTTAATTTAATTTATTATGAAAATACACCCTTTTGAATATAAAAATAAATCATTTATAATCAATTTGTTTTTATATTAATTTCTTGTTAATTTATTACCAATGATTGAATTTTATATTTTTATAAACAAAAATATTTTAATAATGTTATTAATCCTACTATAAACCAAAAATTTAACAAATATTAAATATCTTATTATATTAAATAATAATGGTAATGGTATTTGTTGAAACTAGGTCCTGTGTGTAACATAAGGAATCAAAGAATGTATATTTTCTGTGTAACGAATGCTAACTCAGTGTCGCATGCATTGGGGGATATAAAGTATATTAAATTTTTTATTATATATTTAATATATTGTAAATTTGCATGATTTTATATTCCCCTCAACAGGTTTTCTTTTATATGATACATGCTATCTAATACAATGTTTGTACACTAGAATTTTGGGTCGTTACATTGTCCACGCATTAATTAAATTGCAGCCTCCCAATTTAAATTTGATCCTAGCAATCAAAGGAATAATATTTGAAAATTAATTTTTTTAAAAACCTACATCAAAATGGGATAATTAAACACCATCCTAAAAATATATAATAATAATTATAATGGAGAAAAATTATAACTTATAACTAGGTTTCTATACAGAAGAAAATGTGTGGAAATTGAGAAATATAGACACGGAGAAGAGTATAAATACTAATTTGGAGTGATTGTGGTCATTGATCACAATTATGTGATTTATAAATGGGAAGTTGAGGACCTCACAACCATATCTACAACATTTTATAAATGATCATTAGTTTAAGAAAAATTAATGTATTACAACATCATTTTTCATATCATTATCCAAATTTAGAGTATTTAATTAACAACATATGAATATAAGTAAATATATTTACCTGAGGTGTTTCTATTTCATAAAAAAATTTAATTATGTTTATGTTATTAGATAAATTTAAAATTCATATATTACTTCTAGAAATCGATATTCAATAATTAATTATACATCTGAATCACTGAAAAATACTTTTAATACATCTTAGGATGCATAAAACAAGACTTTATATTTTTCAGTAACTATTTTACAAAACAATTATGTTTAATACCTTAATATATAAACAAAAAATGTTACGTAAATGATTCATATTTAATATTTACTTATAAAATTGAATATCTAAAAACAGAGAAAAATTTACCCAGACATTGTATAAAACTATGGTAAACACTAATCTCATATTATTTTAATGGTATTCATAGAAATTAGAATAATTAATAGATATTATTTTATATGATAATATTAAAATTTTATCTTAGTTATATGTTCCCTAATATATGTTTCCCTAAATATTTTTTCTATTGTTGCTACTAACCATAATTTGTTACCAACAATATCTTCCTGACCATAGAAAGACAAGATTCGGTGTCTAGTACCATTAAATTTTCATTATTTCAAGTAATATCATATCAATGAACCAAATAGTTTAGTATCCTTCGTAAACCAAACACATACACAAGTAATTTTTTACAAATGAGTACATTAAATCGAATAATTATTTTCCTTTCCATTATAATAAATTTATTCCCTCATTTTATATCCTTCAGTATTTTATTAGTAAACTTCTTACATTTATATGGAACATAATGAAAATAAGGGTGATCAAAAATGATCTTTAAGGGTAACATATAGGAGAAAAAATAATGTATTTATGAGAATAATCATTATTAAAGGTAAATCAAAAAACACACATTCATATAATTATTTTACTAAGTGGGAGTGTGTAAGAAATATGGAATGTTAAATAACTAGAAAAACATTCAATTTAATCAATATACTAAGAATGAATATTCATCCACAGATAATGTCAAATAAAAAATTTCATGGATATTAATAATATCAAAATTATTTATAAATGAAATTCTTAATTATTGGATTTCATGTTTTCCATATATATTATTCCATTACCACCAAGATCTTTTCTAAAGACAGTTTAAATTTTAGGTAAAAACAAATATATTCTTGTATGAGAATGAATCGAATAATTTTTTTCAAGTTGATTTCCTCTCATTAGACTATCAATGCCTCAAGGGGATTATTTACAAATTTATCTAACCCTTGTAGTGAATTTCTATATAATTTATCATATATTGAATTATCAATTTTCTTAATGAACTACATGCCTTATAAAATATTTGTATTCAGTCAATAATAAGGATTTACCAATATTTTCTTATATTATTAAATATCTATGAATGTAATTACCATGTATAAAAATTTATTCAAAATTTAGGAAATGAATATATAGATTATAATTGATGTGTATAAATAATGGTAATTCAAGTTCCAACGATCACATGAATGTGAATATTTCAAGGGGAACACAAAAATGAATCATCGAAGTGAGTGTCCATTATATTTGTGTGTAATAAAATATAAAACCACCTAGAGGAAGATTATCATATTATCAATACTATATATCCCACATAGAGTAAAAATATGGCTTTCTTCAATTAATGAATGGAAATAATACAAAATGATCATTTAAAAACATTCTATATGAAAATAAAATTATGTTTTTGATTTTTTAAACCTTTTCATTCAAAATAACATTTAAAAGAGTAATTTTTTTTCTAGTGGGGGAATATTACATTCATAAATAATTTTATAAATGTTTAATAAAACATTTAATACTTTTAATAAAACATAATATCCCGTGAATATAGATATCTGACTAAAAAAATGAATTCTTATTGGCATAAATAATATTTTATAAATCATTTTGAGTAAAAAATATAGGAAAATATTTACTATTAAAATAAACAGTTCATACATAATCGATGGATAATAATATTAAATGTTTTAATGAATAATGGTAATATAAATTCCTCTAATTTAATTTCAATTAAAATAAATATTGATTATAATGGGAATGTGAAACAAACCATTAAATTGATCATAACATCGATGCAAGAATTTATTACTTAATATAATGTGTGTATAAACAATTAATCAAATATAATTATATTAAATACGTAAATATATATTCAATTCCAATGTATAAATTATCATAGAATATTAATGATATTGATGAATTAATATGACCCTATTAACTGAATTGAGTTATGTAATTTTATTACACATTGTTAACATTGCATTAAAATCTCCATAGTTGAAATATTTTAAATTGAAACTAAGAAAACATGATTAAAAATGTAATGATGATATTAAACACATTAGGGGTATTATATAAAATATATAAAAAAGATATAAGTGTTGAAAATGGCGTATAACTCATGAAATTAAAAGTTAGACAACAATTTATTACCTTGCATTTCCATTTGGATGAATATCTTTTATCCATGTGTATATTGGTTTTATGAATTTAAATAAGATATAACATAAACATAAACATAATAATAATATATTATCTTATCTTATTATAATATCTTATAACCTTTTTGTTAATAATCGTTCATTATTTTCACTATTTTGTGTGAAATTGCCTTGTTTTTAAGTATGTTTTGAATTGTTTTTTTCTTATGTAGATTATGATTTCATCATCACAACGATGTAAAAAATGATGTAATTACCATAAATATTAATTATCTATTTATTTAGAATAATATATATATTTTTTGATAGGAAACTAAATTCTTTGTTAATGTATACGATATGCTATATATATGCATGAATGATACCTCAACATTCATGTCATATATAGAAGAATGAAAAGTCAATGATATATATATATATATATCATAACTACAATCTATATATTTATGTCATATATTTCACAAATAATAATTACCACTGTCATTTATACATTCAATTTATAGCATAAACAAATCACATCACTTTGAAGGGCTGGTAATCTACATATCCACAGAAGGTGTTATCACATTCTAAAAAATGTAAATCATGGATGTAGCCAAAATATAAATGATTCTAGAAGCATAAAAACAATATAAATAAAATATATATCATATATAAACTATAAATCAATCATTATTTCCAATATTTCAACATGGTAAATTGAATCACGAAATACATTGGTTCACGAGGTAGCAGTCCAACGTACGCACGAACGATGATTCTGTATCCACTTTTCATGGATATGTTTAAAATTTATCAAAACTTTTATTTAAATATTTAAATATAATTATACTTTGGATACTGATTTTATTTTATAAAAATTTTATAAAAATAATTAATGTGATGGGGAAGTAAATGAAATAAAATTGATTGTTTAATAATGTTTCTACTTATTTTGGTATCACCTTTTGGTTTATACCACAATGAATTCATTGAATGAATTACCAAATTTAATACATGGATTGATTTATTCCCAATTTGAGGATTATAAGATTATCAAAGGTATTTTTTGATTTTTTTTTGAGAAAGATGAGATTGTAGGCTCTTTATTAAGATAGAAAATAGTTACATGATATTGAACGAAGGAATTTTTAATTTCTCATGAATGAAGATAGGAATCATTTCTCAATGAAGACTTCTAGAACATATGAACCTATCTATAGAAGAATATTTTTTACATGTCCATCAGTAAGGTAATTTTATTTTCAAAATGAAAGAGTGATGATGTAGTTCAAAAAATAATTATTTTCCACACAATTCATCATGTAATCTATAAGATTCCGCAAGAGATGTATAGTTCCTATCCACTTGATTTTCCCACTAGTAGTTGAGTAACACTCGAAACAAACATTGAACAATCCTCCCTGACATTCATGATCAAATTCTCTTACGAAGCCGACAATTTCCTCATCTATGGTGTTGAGATTTCCATAACGACCGTAGATGCATTCCATAAGATCACTATTTTAGTCTTTTTAAAATTATATCATATCATGATAAACCAAGATTTTTCCTAAATGAACCATCCCTTAATCTGGGGAACCACAAAGTAGTGACAATGATAAATGGTTTAGTAAGTTTTCTTAAGATATTCAAGTGTCGATGGAGATTGAATTTCATGACCTAATTTAGGAAATATTTATCATGATTTGAGTTTGCGTAATGCACTGCTGTTATAATAATCGCCAACAATTTTTTTTATTGGAAGATAGAATTAGAGTGTATGTATTGATTTCTACCGTTTCAAATAGAATAAATTATATCACCAGACACTATGTTTAGGATAATTTAAATCTATTTTTATTACCAAAGACCCAGAAATGCAAACATAAAAACATTTAAGGAGTTTGTATGTGGTATGCGTATTTAAGAAATCTATAGCACAAACATCCATAGGGATGTAGTGGTATTGTAGAACAAACATAAGTGATCAATTTAATTCAACTGTTGATTATAAAGAGAACACATGGATAATAATTAGATACTTAAATGTTTCATATTCGCATTAACTGGGTAACATTCTTATATAAACAGTTCATTATTTTGTTTCTTACATTTTTATGATATATACTATAAAATACTTATTTAGAATGGAAATATAGTTCACCCATTATGTGTTATGATGGGATTTTTTTATTCAATATTTCATTAGTATACTTATTTTCCATTTTAGTAGGATAATTTATGGAACACCTAACTGGTTATACCAACATACCTATGCATATATATTTTTCTTTTTTTGGTTCAATATAGATTGTTTTTAATTTATTTGGGAAAAATCCTTGGTGATATTGAATTGATTTTGAGGATATAAACTGGTTATGATATCATGGGTTGGTAGAGAAATAAAATAAATTAAAACATTGTATGTAATGTCAGATAAGGAGACCTGCTATAACAAAATATGTTTGATCCCCCTTTGATCTGAGATAAAGACCTAATGTTTATTAATTTTATATGTTGATGTGATGTTGAATGATGGGTAATAAAATAATTGAAGATCATACATCATGATATCCATTCCTTGTGTTTTAAGTGTTTTAATAGTGGGGGAGAGGTTTTATCAAAATTAATTAATATTATATATTCTATAGGATGGTTATAATACTCCCTAATAATTTTTAATTTTTTTGGTATTGATCCTAGTCTACAAACACATCATGTTTGTTCCGATGGTAATTAGTACAATGTTCTTGTATATTGGCTGAATTTTACTATTTAAAAATATGATTCATGGAGGAATTTCCCTCAAGGTTATTAGTTATAGAGTCATTAAAAGAATGAGTAATCCATTATGGATTAGGATTTCATGACTCATTATAGGATGTGGATATTTCCTTCGCTTTGATCAATGATTTAATGAGTTACCATATTCCATTAGCTCTCAGAATGTGGTGAGGAACGAATCAATAATGGTCATTGATTTCCTAGGGGACTGAAAGGAAACAATTATTTTATGGGATTTGTTCTATGCTTTGTTCTATACTGAGATTAATTCATTGATATTAAATATATCATATTAAAAAATAATTATTAGTCATTTCCATGCGAATCCAATTTTGTTGTAATTTTTTAATTGGATTAAATTTTTTTTCATTATTAATCTAATATTTTTCTAGATTGTAATGGCATGGAAATAAAAAATGTGGAAGATTTTTATAGTGGGATACTTATATAAGTCCCATTGACTATGAATTTTTTTCTATCTTATGCTATTAGAAAGGTAAATGGTTAGCAAGATGTTGTTTTCTTAGACCCAACCATCATGGTAGAGGAGATATTATGGCTCTATATAAATAAGATACAAGGAATGATTATCCTAAAAATAGAGATAAAATCATTTTCTAATAATTGATAGTCATCCTCAAATTATTTATTCATCTCATTTCAAAAGGAATATAAATTATAATATCCTAGAAAGAATATAAGTCATGGTTTCCATATCCTATAATGTTCATTTCCATTAGATTATAGTGTTTATAAGTATCCAAACAAGTAAGAGTGAAGAAGGTTGGATGCTATAATTTTATTCGTTTTCATAGTACCCTCTACTAAAATATATTCATGTTATTATATAACCTAATAAGTAGATATTGGATAGATCCATATGAGTAAATACATGTGATAACCATTATTCATAGGAATAGGGATTATTATGTGGCTAAAAAGTGGGAATCCATCAAGGATATAGAGGACATGGTGATATAAATTGTTAAATACATGTCTTAAATTTGTCAGTGTTTGAAGAACTCAAATCCATTTGAGGTAATATGATTTTATGTTATAATGTTTGTTTTCTATGATTTATTTTTAAGTTACATATTCCATCATTACAGCTTCCCTTATTTGTGATCAAGAAAATAATGTTGGTTGGATTCAAGTAAAATAAGAATTGACTATGAATTATCTAGTTGACATTTCATGTATAAATTTTTTGGATTGTGAGATAATATCAAGTTCACATCATTCACTAATATGTTTATATTTTTTATGAATAAACAAATTTAAAAATATTCATATCCTGGAGTGTACATATATGGAGTAGATTATTATTTATTTCTAACTTGAAATAGTAATATTATAGGATACATGAATCCAAATCATTTATTGAACTTTGTTATTTATTTATAATTATATACATACATGAATTGTAGTGGTGACTACAGTTTCAACCCCAAAATTGTAAAAATGGTATAGTAAAAAATGATACAATACTCAAAAAAATATAGATTAATTAAAAGATTAATAGTAACACTGTATTTATGTACGGAAGAAATAAACCATTAAAATGTAAAAAAAATTGAGACTGATAACAGCAAAATATGGATCCTTCGAAAAATCAATTATTGATTTTAAAATGTTACATCATTTTTAATTTTATATAATTCTATTTTTCGATCACACCATTAACTATTTTCCTATTTTCCCCTTTAATTATTAGAAATGATGAATATAATAATTCATAAATTGTATAATCTAATGAAGATATACTAAAAATGATGATCCTGACTTGATTTTCGGATTTAATTAATTTGATGTTCTTAAATTTGATTCAATGATCATTCCTTCTCTATGAATAAATATGAATAAAATTTGAAAAATGAAATAGTATTAGAATTATTTTAAAAAAAATATAGAACAATTTTTTTTTTAAATCATGATTCCCCAAAATACTAAAATTATCCAAAAATAATTTTATTCTGATAAAAAAAATAGAAATATTAAATTTCTATTACCATGTAAATAATGAAATAAAGGATGTGGATTGAACTCCTACCACAAATACTCTAGAAAACAAAGCTACCAAATGTTAGTTTTTGTTCTTCCCGGAACTCTTGATAGGCCACTACAACTTTCCCATCCATGAATTATATGTTTCTATCTATCCACAATTATTCTCCCCTGATAGTTTTTATATTTATTAATTTGAATTAATATTTATGCACATACATAATGTTTGAGACTCACTGGTATTATTTACCATCATTTTACATTCTTCAGAACTTCTCAAACCACATAGAAATGTTACACATGTTTTAATCACATGCTTTTGAATTGAGAAAAACATTTGAAATAGATTTAAATAAATGATATGAATAGTATTTTAAATGGATCTAGAATCTAAAAATGAATTAATTTAGGCTATAGAGACACCCAACTCATTCCCATTAGTGGGTCACTAGTATTTGGTAACTGAAAAAGTCTTGGAGAGATAAATTTATTTGTCTTTGATCTATCATACTCAATGTAAGAGTCAACCTCTATTCTTTAATAACACCATTTTCACATGGACGCATAGAATTTTTCTATTGTTAGATTCCTATTTTCATCATTCACATGTTGAAACTTGGTTAATTTTCAGCCTCATGGGATAGGTTTTTGGGAATTATCATGGTGGAAGAAATTTGTAGCAAGGTTATGTTTAGTTGTTGTAATACTACTATTTATGTCATATTCTAGTTAATATTATAATTGAATCTATGATACAACATTAGAAAAAGTCAACGAGTTGTTTGAAAGGACAGATTAACAATAAAAATTTAGTTATCTTATTATAGAATGATAACTTTCCTTGAATTGTAGAACAAACAGTGCTAGTAGAAACATCCTTCATAATAGTAGTGAATTAATAAAAAAAATTAAAATTATATAAATTTATACAAACATCTTGCAAAAATATAATATCATCTTCCAAAAATATATATATAAAAACAAATTAGCTCTTGATATTATCATTTCGACACAAAACAATTAATATACTTTACATGATGCAAAATTCATTTATAAAGAAATTATAATAAACACATAATTTTTTTTTCAGTTACAATTCAAAACACAATTTCAAAAAAATTCACAATTATCAACCTCTTAAAATGAAATACTAATTTATTTATATGTATTAAATGAAATTATTATAAAATATTATAATGTAATTAAATAAATTATAAATGATAATCTATATCGGTTAAAATAAATTATCAATTAATTTTCTCCAAAAACATAAAATTATTTTTTTAGAAAAATTAAAATAAATCACAACATAATAATTTTTTTAAAGAATTTCAATTTCAACTCTACTTTATCCAATATTCAATATTACTCAAAAATGTCATTTTAAAAAACATCATGAAATATTTGAATTCGATATGGAGAAACATAGTGAAATAATTTCCAAAACAATTTCCCCAACAACAGAAACCATTTATTTCCCACATGAAACAATTTATTAAAATTTAATAGAATAAAAATTTTATGATGACTAAAATACTATGTTTTAATAAAGAGGTGTATTTTACAAATGTTTTCCATAAATTACACTATCAAAAAAATATTATATTCCATAAATAAACAATTTAATTAATTGTGGGGCTTTGTTTAACAAATTAATGAAATTGATATTTAGGGTAGTTTTTAATAATTCCGTATTTTTCATTTAATTGTGTTTATTGAAAATTTATATAAATCTAAGCTATCATCCACACATTTTTAAAAGGAATAGAAAATTTCATCTCTATTTGGATGAGTAGGTTTTATAATTTAATGATGTATAAATAAACAATAAAATAACATAAAGTATAATATAATTAAACAATGACGGATAATATTCATATATGAAGGTAGTTTCACAGATTATTTAAATACATATTAATACATTTTAGAACCATTTTTGAATGTCAAGACCAATAATGATTATAAATCATAATCTAGAAATACGACCCGAAAAAATTTAAATATTACCATAATACGATTAAACAAATTAAAATATCGAGAATGAAGAAAAAGATAATATCCTAAATGTGAATATTCATATCTTGTGAATTAAAAAATGTTAATGTAGTAGATAAAAATTTTGAAGACTAAAAAAATCATGATTTTTAAAAACAAAAATACCATTTTATGATAGGTACACTTTATGTTATTAATTTACCAAACAATCAACATCTCCCACAAATAAAATACAATATTTTTATGATTGTGGACCCCTAAAATGGGTGAATAAAAAATGAATTATATTTAAATTTATTTTCATTTGAATAAAACTCTAATCAAGTACAAGGGTTAAAAGTGAGGTTAAACGATATACATTCCATAATATCTGTTTATTAAAAATAATTTGAAAAGTTACTTATATATATATAATAAATAAACAAATTATTTTTAAATACTATTCAAAAAAGTATCATGATATATATTAAATTCAATGAACACATAAATAGGAAACAAAAAAAAATTCATTCTTATTCAAAAAGTTAAAAAAAATTAAATAGAAAAAATAATAAAAATTTTAAACCAAATATAATTATAAACATACTCCCCTAGTATCATCCCCCAATGATAATTATATATATTTTTACATGTAATAATAGTTATAATAACTTTTCTATAGAAAAGTAATCATATTACACCACTAATAGAAGCATAAGTAAGAATATTTAAAATGAACATGTGAAAAAATAACTAACTTTTAATAAGTTGATTTATTTATTAATGTAAATCTCATGAAAAAGTCATCCTTTAGATAATTTTTGGTAACCCCCTATGGATTTTCAAATTTGATTGTGTATAATTTAAATATATAAAAATTAATTTGTAACCAAATTGTGTCAAAAAATTTATGGTATCAAATAGATACGGGGAACTATTATCTAGAAATGATATATCATTTTAGATCTCTATGAATTAAAAAAATTATGAATATTTCATTCTTTTTCATTAGAGTGGAAAATTTAATATGAAAAATAATGGTCACTGTGAAATAAATATAGTATGAAATAATGTGTGATAGATATAAAAAAAGAACACTAAAAAATTCATAAAAATAGTTGTAATCACATAATAATTTCCATAGGTTAAGTCCGATGTAGCATGAAAATTTTAATCATTAGTTAGAAATAAATGAGACCACAATTTACCATCACTTAAATTGAAGTTATTCCCCTATACTTCATTTTCAACTAGTGCTCAATGCTTTTATCATTAAACAAATATAATAATATATAATATCACAAATAATCAACATTCAAATATATTGGGACTCTAAGGATGGAATAAGGTCCAAATTTTTTGGATTTAGGTTTTATGGGAAGAATGTCACATTTGGAATAAAATTGATGGCCTTATGTTCAACATGAAATTTTTTATGTTGGATGATGGAATCATGAGTGTCATTTTCCATTTATTTACTAATACAATTATTAAATAGGACACTATTATAACCCCATTAATATCCCATAATAGATTTAATATTCCCTATCTATGAGTCTTCGTTTATATTATAAAATACTTATAATCCCAATAAGAATTTTTTTTGAAACTCTATATTTTAATTACAATAATTTATAAAAAAAACCTATATAAGGACATTAAAATTAGAGATTTCAAATTACATATATAGGCCAATTATGTTTTTTCCACTTTCGTGGAAAAATCATTTCCATATAATTATATTTTTTTCACTAATTTAGATACTAAATTTTTTCTATGTAATACTTTTGAATATTCATGTAAATATTTTTGGAGTGAAGAACTAAGACGACACATGATTCCAAGTCCCGATGAGCACTTAATTATAATTATATTGATATTAAATATTTTTTATATCTCACAAGAGATATTTTTCAAGAAATGTTTAATATATCCAAAACCAAGCCTTGGATTGGATGTTTGAGACCATGGCTCAATTCATAGCTTCACTTTTACCCTTGGCATGACTTAAGGCTTGTCAATGCTGGGCGTTCAGAAGGGTTAGTCATTAGTGGGAGAATTGTACCATTTTATTATATAAATTATTTCATATAGTAACCCTAACCAAAATAACTAATAAATGAGACTCATATGCAATATATAATACTACCATTATATTTGGAAAGTGGTGTTGACCCTTGGTGTGACATAAATATAAATTATTTTGGTTGTTTGGTTTGAGAAACTTCGTGAGTGAAATATATAAATAAATTTTATTATTTATTTATGTGTTTATTGAAATTCATCAGCACAACATTTTTCAACAAATATATTTTTATGGAAAATCACAAGGGTATACACATTACTCTATAAATTAATAGGTTCATTCATGCCTTATTCATTGGAGGATTCATATCAGATGATAGTTGGTGATCAGATCAATGTGAATCAACAAAAAACTAATGTAGTAGATTTGATTCATTGATAATGGATACATTTTTCACCATTGATCAATCGGAAATCGAGGTCTGGATTTTCACTTGGGTTTTTATCACTTATTATTAAAATATAAATCATGATCAGATCTGATCTCCTTAATCTATTTAAATTAAACTTCACATGATTTGTGTGACGAAATGAAATTCATTTAATTTATTTCATGTATGTTCCATGTTTCTCACCCCAGTTTCCACGATATGAAATATTTGGCCAAGAGCGCTTTAAAAAAGATGTTTATAACATTGTTTCTTATTTTATTTCTTAAACCATTAATCACATTATTCATCATTGGACCTCAAGGTCACTATTCAACATTGTTGGGGAGGTTTTGAGCGTGATTTAATCTTTTAATACCATATGGTGGAATGAACTATGCACAAATTGATGTTTTTTTTAAGGAATGATAAAAAAGAGAGATGGTTTTTTGTGAATGGTTCAGATCATTACTATGGGTGTGGGTTTATGATCAGATGTGGTTCAGGATCAAATACGGGATCCTAATATTTTTGATTTAAATGAGGATAATACATGTTTTGAGATTAGATATAATTCAAGAGGAGTCCATGTGTAGGGTATCATGGTGGTGGCTTCTCGGTATAGGCATGAAGGTGGCCGTACTCAGATCTCAAACAATGTGGTTGGATGGTGTCAACATCGTAGAAAATATTAATAATAATAAAATAATAAGAATTGTTATGAGTTAATTATATTATTGTAGGATTTTAATTAATATAATATTAAATATTAATAATAATTTTTTAAAAGAAATGGTAGCATAAAAAATTTAAATAAGAGTTAATTATAATTAAATCGATTTTTTAAAATAAAATAGAAGAAGAATGTGGGATACTCCACAAACATCATAGGGCGTGAATATAAAAATAATGGTATGAATTTATATTTATTTTTAAAATACTAATAATAATATTATGTGGTGTTGAGACCACAATGTGAGAATAGGGGTGGGCGAGCACTTACAACATTTTGGAGAATGATTTTGAGAATTCCCACATTTGATGTATTGTTAAAATATAAAATAATAAAAATAATAATAAAAATAATAAAATATTATTATTATTATTTATTTTAATTTTCCATCATTAAAATGGTTGTAACTTTTTTATATGTCAATTGATAGATGAACCATCAACAACACCAGGTCGATAACTATAAGACGGTTGTTTCATGATTTGTGATGGAAACATTTTTCTAGCTCATGTCATAGTACCAATGGTCTCCCAATAATAATAATAATATCATTATTATTATGAAATCCAATATCTTACATATCATGTTCAAATAATTTCATAATTATAAACTATTGGAGGCATTATAGCCTTGATGGTGAGGAAAATGTTTCAATACAAATATTGGATATTTAATTCAGACTCATTTCTTGGATCTATGAAGCGTCATTTGAGCAGGATGCGGAGAAATGCATTTTTTACCAAGAGAATGATTTGCGAAACTGAATATCCTATACCAAATTTTTATCCATACAAATCACTACGATATGATCCATTTTGAAATATTTTGACATTTTAGAGGAATATTAGTGGTTTTTCATTTTTTATATTTGGATTGATGATAAGACATGATTTTTCATCCAGATTTTGTCCTAGACACATCCTGAAGTACCCTAAAATGATGTGTAGTGCTACTTGTATAGAAAGACATGTGACGAAAATGAAATTACTATAAGAACTAGGTCCGTAATTGGAGGTACGAGCTTTTTTGTTCTTTTTCCTTTGTGTTTTTTTTGAAAATAGGGGAAAACAAGACATGTACTAGAATCATACTATAACATAGCCTAAAATAGGGTTACACACAACATATTCCTATGTATACATCATATAGTCTTTCTATGTATGATGGGATTTCATGGTGCGTGGGCATGTCGACAATGAAAAGAGTAAAAACCAACTACACACCATGTACTTTCTAGTACACTCCATATAGTACGGTCAGGATGTCCTAGATAGTAATTTGGTGAAATTCAACCACCAAATGAATAGTTAAATGGTATACATGTCATGTATATTGTCATAAAAACTGTTCATTTATTTCTCTTAAAATAGTATGTAGCCTCATTCTATTGTCATTTGGATAGAATATTCATTGGTTGGATGAACAAGCAACACCGATATTCTTTCCTTCCCATGTATTATCATCTGAAAGCTGATTCAAACACCATCAGATCCATTGGAATCTTATTAGTGAGTGCTCGATACCTCTTAAGTTGTTCATGGGGATCTTTTCTCTCGAATGAGTTATTTATGGTTTAGTGAATATTCTTATTTTGTAGATATACATCATTCTATCTTCAATTGGAGGTCTATTATGGAGAAGGATAGTCATACTATGATGAGGTAGCTAGTCTTGTTCCTCGCGTTAATTTTCATAATTCTTATATGTGTCATTATGCCACACACGCATGTTTAGGGTGTTACATTGAAATGAAATTCATCCTTATTATTACCAATTTTTGTTTTAGAAATTAATTCAAATAATTAATGAATGTTTGGTTTGTTTACATGATTAAGGGCCACTATGTGGGTGTGGTTCCCTCAGAGAATTATTTTTATTTTCATTTTGACATAGGATGTCTATATTAATCCCTTTTATCACTTTTAGGGTTTTTTAAAATTAATTTTGTTACTATATTTAATTGTAATTGCGATAAATTGTTTATGTTTTGATTATGGAATTAGAATTGTTTCGTCCATTTTCTCATGTAGTGGTTTTTTTAAGCAGGTTGGAACATTTAATTTAATTTTTATTGATTAAATTATAAAAATAATTGGGTGATACATTGGTTTAACATAGAATAGAATTAAAATACTACCAAGACTGTGGACAATTAGACCTTGGGTGACACATGGGTTCAGCTTAGATTGTCACAAACTGACTCGAGAGTTTTTTGATTTATATGTCATTAATGACACATAAGATCCTTAGTGGGACAACTAAGGGAGGACTAAATTGATAGGATCATATATTACACCTAAATTGACACTCGTGAATCCCTTAAAGGATCACTAAAGACAGAATTGTTGGATCTTATACCAATTTCTATAGTGAAACTCGAGGTTCCCATGTTGGACCAGTGAGTACAGACTCGCAGGATGTCTGAAGAATTTCACATGAAGTGTTACTTGAATTCTAGAATAGTAATTTTAACAATGGACATAAGATATAATTTAAATAGTGGAATGTAATGAATTCTGAATGGTCGTCTAAGCTAAAGTAGAAGATTAGATTCAGTCATCAATTATAGGTTTAGGACTTCTGAGACTTTTGTTGTTCTTACATTGGTAGGGGGAATTATGGGCATATGATGGATTCTGATACATAAATATATTATGTAATTTAACTTAAAATGGACTGAATTACCTTTCTAAATTAATTCCATCAATTTTAGGATTCCTTACTTATATGTACCTCATATATTACTGCATTTCACTAGTGTACAGTACTGCTGCATTTACTCACTGATAAATTGGCACATTACTTTGGTTGTTTCATACTAGGATTTATTTATAACACCCTATTTAGGTCATTTTTTGGGCCCAAAATACTATATTGTTGTAGTTGTTGAGAAGGGAAGTTCCCTTTTTCAGGTTCTTCATTGTTGTTTAAGAGCAAGATAGTATGAGACCAAGCCATATCTTGTGATGCTGATGTGTTTCATTTTTCGTTACCATACATCAGTATTGTATTGTACTTGATTGCATTGTATCATGTTTTCTATTTTTTCATATAACATGTGACATGATTCATTATTTTGATAAGAAATGTATTTTTTTATCTTTATTTTTTAGTTTCACAATGTTTACATCAATTACATTCAATTTAATGTTTCAACTATTATTGTTAATTTTCCCATAATGATTCACTTTACCAATGAGAGCATAGTTTCCCCACTATCACACCCTGGGCCCTCACTTCTAGTCAAAAGCCTCTATCATTTGGAGAAATATTTTTTGAGGCACTGTGGCCAACTAGGTATGGGGAACATGTTGAGTATCTTTCAGATCTGGGACATTACAATGTATTATCAAAGGTGATTCATTATTTTCCAGTTGGAAGTTATATTATTTATATATAATATGGTAATTTTCTTTTCCTGAGAGTAGCTACCCCGTGTATAGGTAAAATAAAAATTTCCTTAAATTAATTCATGCTTTTGGATTTTGTGCTATAACAGTTGAATCGAATTCACCGTTGGGTGATGCAAATGTTTTATGTTGTTATTATTGATATTATTGTTGTTGTATTTTGTGGATACCCAATGAGATTTGGTTAATCCATTTCATGCATCATATATGCACTTGCTAGAAATCACAATCCAAGCATAAATTTTATTCCATTTATGGAGAATAACTGATTGAAAACTATTGTGATAGATGTCATGCTAGAGATGCATGTTTTTGTGATAGTAAATTGATATTTATGACTACTATTTTCAAACGTATATTGGTACATAATATTTTTTTATTGGTTTGGATGCCTGATTTCATCATTGAGGTGTATGGCCCCTCTTGTATCAGAATTTGGTGGATCCTGTTTTAAAAATGTGATTTATATATGGTTGTTATATTATGTGTGTGGATGCGAAAAATTGATTCGCAGGGAGTATGGGACCCTACAATTTAAAATTTGGCATACCAGTGGTTGGTATTTTCTACTTAATAGGGGTTTTATAGGAAATATGAAGTTTCGATATTTGAAAAATCTAGTTTACATAGCATGTAGTTCAGCCTAACACATAGTGTGATATTTTATTCATTGAAGATGGTGTTCCTAGTTGTAAGATGTGTGTATTGTGTACCATATGTACATGTTGTGTGGAAGCTGAAAGTGTGTCTGGTCTTGTGATATGGATCATGGGATGGTGGGTTTGTCATGTAAACAACCATGTTCTTTAGGTACATCTTTTGTGGGATCCCTTAGGTAGAACACATGGGAATCTCGATATATAGGATTACATGTATATTAGGGAGACTTATGTAAAAGCTGTGTACATGTGTAAGACATAGTGTAACTGGGGTTAATACACACCCATGATGGCAAGACTATATGATCATGTAATGACTTACAGGTATATGCCGTGTATGATTTTTTCATTTCATTTTTTCCCTTTTGGATAAATTTTAAGGGTATTTTCCAGTTTCATATTGGAACTCCTTAATGGAAAACCATGCAAATGAACTTGAACTACGACGTGTTCTTTACCATGAATAGTCATACCACCACCATGACCTCGAGGTGTGTGCTATGAAAGTGGAGATGATCATACCCTAGAGGTTGTAGGGCGTGGTATACCCATGGATCCTATAGAAAAACCAGTCGTGGCACTAGATGTCATACCAGATATAGGTGCATATGCACCATTCTGGGAAGGCTATATGAGGGTTATACAAATCTTTCCAGGAGAAATGTAGCCTTACACATCTATGTTAGAGCTGACATGACTGTTCCAGCATCCACATCTGCATACTTTCTATGGGGATGGCAAAACAAAAGTTTCAGAATCATGGATGGAGTCCATGCTTTCTATCTTCGAGCACCTAAATATGCATCCTGAGAGGAGGTTAAATCTTGTGGCATATATTCTATATGATTATCCCAAGTGATAGTTTGATGTTATCACTTAGGGAGCTAATCATTGAGATTTTGCATAAGAAGGGTTTCAGGAATCCTTTTATGATTATTATTTTCTCAAGATTTTGAGGGCCAGCCGTGCCTATTAGTTCATGCACTTGGAGCCTGGCACATGGTTAGTTGTGGAATATTCTACCTAATTTACTGAGCATCATCATTTCACACCAATTCTGATGGGTTTTGACATATTGAAACCAATACATGTCGTGGATGGTCTCAGTTTCGACATCCGATCGTAGGTAAATGTCTTCTGGTATCCTTAGGTCTCTTCTATCATTAATCATGCAATAATCAATGAGTATAATCTGCAGGAAACTGGTGGTGTGATCCAAGATGGTTCAACACGTACCATTGATGTTGTCTCAACCAGCATGAAGAAGCATCATGTTGAGTTATTTCATGGTGATATTAAAAGTCAAAACATTTATTCTACTAATAAGGTGATGTTCTACCAGTGTGGTAGGCCAGGGAATATGAGGCCTCGATGCACAAAGGACCTAGTTGAGTGCCAAAATTTCTGATGGATGGGCCATCTACAATGCTTCTATAGGAAATTTCCTCTAGTGGCTAGCGAGAGTTTCTTTTCATTGACTCCACATTCAATAGAAGTGCATGTAACATCTAATTAGATAGGTAACTAGAGTATGTCAGGAAATTCAGGCAAAGGTGTTGGTCATTGACATGGTAGCCAGACCCTAGGATCTCTATAACATCAGGGATGGTCATCTCAGGGTATCCATGCTATATCACAGGTCCCCAGTATAGTCCAGACATATACAGTGTAATAGACCCAACATGTGTATGATATTGGACGTTCAAATGTCATAGGTACTATTCTAGTATCCTTTGTTTTATCTTCTATAATTTTTGATACATGGTATTCTTATAGTTTTATATCAGTTTCCCTTATTGAGATCCTTGAGTTTTTTTTACTTTTTATGATGTTATGACACTAGACACTCAGTTAGGAATAAGAACGTTAGATGATCATCCGTGTTAGGCGGTTCCCATTGAGTATGGTGGGTGTCCTTTATTTTGGGATCCTTATGTCTTATAGATGAAATTATTTGATGTCATACGCACAATGGATTGGTTATCCTTCTTTCAAGACATTGTTCATTACTATCACAGAAGTTTGAGGTTTATGTCACTATAAGGTAGACATTTTCTATATAAGTATGAATGGGATATCCAGAAGAGTATAGCTAGACCTGAGAATCGTTGGTTTGGAGGGATGACATCCTAGATTGTGGTTTTCTATCTAGATTACTATGGAACATGTTTGTAATATTTCCCTCCAGTGGTTGATTGTTCCATGGTTGTTTTCCCAGAAAACATCTCAGGCATACCTCCAGTAAGAGAGGGGTATTTCACTGTCGAGCTAGTGCCAGGACCTACACCGATATCCATTCCAACTTACAGGATGGCTACGATGGAGTTACAAGAGCTGAAGATGTTATTAGAAGATCTAGAAGCTAAGGGTTTTATCGGACCCAATACTTCTCCTTGGTGTTCACTAGTCCGTTTCACAAAAATTGAAGATGGTACTCATAGGTAAAGCAAGGACTATCTGAAACTATACTTATTTACGTTTGAATATTGATATCTCTTTCCACGGATATATGACGTGGTTGATCATCTTTAAAGTTATTTACTATTCTCAACAATTGTCTTATGGATAGGGTATCACTACATACATGTTCGACTGACATATATAACTAATACGACCTTTCGTAGAAGGTATTCTCTATAAGAGTACATGTTTATGCTATTTGGTCTCATGAATGCACCAGTAGTATTCATGGTGTTGATGATACAAGTGATCCATCCGTACCTAGATTCTTTTTTTGTGGTTTCTCAGGATGATATATTTGTGTATTGTCATAATCAACACGACCATGCCAAAATCCTTTAGATCATTTTGAATACACTTAGAGGGCATTTGTTATATGCTAAAATGGTGATATTAATCTTCTGAAAGGATCAGATTCACTTCCTGGGTCACTTCATCTTTGAGATTGGAGTATCAGTGGACCCAAAGAAGGTGAGAGGAGTAGTTACCTAGGAGAATCCTAATAATGTTTTTATGGGTAGTCTTTTTGGCGGTTTTCTGGTTACTACACACATTATATACAGTTCTTATTGTGCTTGGCTCTTCCACAAATGGGATTGGTAAAGAATAGTGTGAAGGTTGTGTTGGAATATTCTTGTGAGACAATATTTCGGGAGTTGAAAGGGTGTTTGACATTAGTTCTAAAATAGATATTTGCAGATCCGGAAAGAGTTACACCGTATACTGCAATGCATCATGTGCTGGGATGGGAACAGTCATTATGTAGGGATATCAAGTTGTTCTGTAAGGGTCTTTGTAGTTGATTCCACATGAGAGTAATTACCCTATACATAAACTAGATTTAGCAGTAGTTATTCATGAATTGTGTTGTTGGAGACATTATATATTGGGAGACCATTTTATGGTGTACATGGACCAGAAAATCCTCAAGTACATCATTACTCAGTGGGGTCTGAAATTGAGATTGAGATGGTGGGTAGAATACTATCAGTACTTTAATATTGAGCTTTCATATATTGCTACAAAAGGCAATGGAGTGGCTGACGTACTGAGTATAAGGAGTCAGATACCAGCAGTGCAGGAGTCTAGTGGTGAGTGGAAACTTATTTAATTGGTATCAATGACGCATTTGGAGGATCATGATAGACAAAAATCAAATTTTCCTTCATCTTTGGATGTTACCTATACCCTACTGAATATAGTGAGGATGAGGAAACTATCAGATTTTTAAGGCCTGGTACTATGGGAGAGTGTGGCAAGTGAGAACCCTTTTACTGGATAGACAGTAAAAGGGGATGAAATACAACATATTCATGGACATATTTGTGTTAAATTGGACATAAGTGAGGAGATAATATGGGTTATTCATACCTATGTATGGGAAGTATATGCTACTATATCTAGGATATGTCAGGATTTACATCATCAGTATTGGTGGCTTGGTATAAAGAGATACATAGTTGGTTTTAACTTGAGGCCCTTCACATTTTAGTAGGTGATGGTGGAACACCAAAGACCATCATGACATTTACAGCAACTACCAATTCTTGGGGGGAAATGGAATGAAATCTCATTGGATTTTGTGATAGGATTACTGAGGTACCCTTGAGGAAATGATGGGGTATGAGTTGTTGATTAAAGGCTCACAAAGGCTATAAATATCTTTATGATCAGGGAAACCATCAGTTTTGGTGAAAATTGGAGGTTTTACATTTGTGATATTGTATTACTACACATGATCCCATATTCTATTGTTTCATATAGGGAAGCCTGATTTACATCTTATTGTTGGAATGTTTTATTGAGAGATTAAGGGACATAGGTATTTCCGAGAATAGCATAACATCACATGGACATATGGTCGGTTAGAGCACACAATTTAGGTGATGGAGGACATGCTTCGGGCATGCATCTTGGAATATGGTGGTTCTTGGGGGAGACACATAGCCGTAGTTGGGTTTTCCGATAATAACAGCTTCCAAGATACTATTCAAAAGACACCATATGAGGCTTCTCATGGGAGGATAGGCTGATCAACCTTATATTGCTAGGAGGCAGGAGAGGCAGCTATATTGGGACGTCGTCTTGTCCAGGAGACAACTGACTGGGTTCAGTTGATTCTGATGTGGTTTGATACTGCGCATTCTCATAAGAAATCATATGATGATCTCTGTGACAACCTTTAGAGTTTGAGGGATGGGACATAGTTTTTTATGTATCACACCGGATGGTAGGACATAATATGATCAAGAGATAAGTTATTCATTCATCAATATACGTCGTTCCATTATAGATTATAGAGAAATTTGAGCTGGTTTACTATCAGTTATAGTTACCTTAGTTGTACCTTGAAATATATGATGTCGTCCATCTATCTCTACTACACTGATATCTATTAGACTGGTCACACATTTTTCATCCCATGGAGGATGATCTTCAGGTTGATGCATCCTTTGAGAATAATCATATATATATATTTGACATGTGCATGGATGTTCTGTGAGGCAGGTCAGTTGCTCTCATATGGGTGCTATGGATGCACGAATACCTACATGATAAGAAATTTAAGAGGGAGACTGACGTACATTCTCTGTGTCCATAGGTATTCTAAGATATTTATTTTTGGTCCTTGGATGGAAAATTCATGGATGAATTTCTTTAATGGTGGATGTTTGTATGAACCCAGTTCTTAATTGGAGGCACGAGCTTATTTTATTCTTTTCACATTGAGTTTCTTTTCAGGGGAGAGAGGAAAACTTGACAGGTTAGGGAATCATATAATTACACAACCTGAATTTGTATTACATGCTGTGTAATCATATGTACATGACAGTTAGTTTGGAAATGTATGATGGGAATACTTGGTTTGTGGGAAGGCCACCATGGAAAAGAGGTAAACAACTACACATCATGTACTTTCTAGTACATGTTGTATAGTCTTGTAGGTAGATTATAAAAATTAATTCTGTGAAATTAGGCCACCAAATGAAAAGTAAAATGATATAAAATCTATTTATATCAGATTATACGAGATGTATTTTTTGTGTTTATCTTAGTATAGGCAGTAGGCTCGTTCATATGTCATTTGGATAGAGTGGTCACTGGGTGGATGAACAAGCTGTAAGGGGGTTCATACCTTCTTCTGTTTTATCAGCTGAATGATGATTCGAACTCCATCATAGCCATTAAAATACTCTTAATGATTACTAGATTCTTCATGAGCTATTATTTTTAATTTTTAATCTTTAATGAGTTATTTAAGGTTGAGTTAATATTCCTGTTTCATAGATATACACTATTCCATCTTGAATTTGAGGTCGAGGCTAGATGAGGAGAGCCATACTATAATGAAGTAGGTGTGCTTGTGCATATCATTAATTTTCATGATGTTTACATGTGAAATTATTCTGCAGTTGAATTTTTGGGGTGGCACCTTGAACTGAAATTTTTCCACATTATTAGCTATTGTTTTTATGGTAATTAATTCATTCCATTAAAGTATATTTGGAATTTTTTCATGATCAAGAGCCAGCCTGTGGGTCTGTTTCCCTGGATTATTTATTTTTTTAGTCATTTTGGCCTAGGATGTCTATGTACACGCCTTAGTCTCTCATGATGGGTTATTTAAAATTAACATGGTTAATATATGAAAATTTAATTGTGATAAAATTCTAAGTGTTGTGATTACAGACATGGGATTTTGTTTCCCATTTTCCCATGTATTGGATTTTCTTGATTAAGTATGATGAATTGTTTTATTGAATTTTTAATTATTAAATGTTAAACAGTAGTGGGAGATAGATGGGTTCATATCAGAACACCACAAAAGGTCTCACATGTCTATTGTATGTTGTAACCTGGGTGGCACATGGGTTCAGTTTAAAATACCATAGAAGGTCTCGAGAGTCATTTGATTTAATAATCATTAGTGAAACATGGGATCTCTAGTAGGACCATTGAAAACATACTATATTCAAATGAACATATACTACACCTAGTGTGACACTTGGGGCACCATGGTAGGACCACTGATGATGGACTTGCATGAACATAAACCAACGTCTTGAGTGACACTTAGCGCTCCCATGTAGGATAACTATGATCAAACTCATAGTATTTCGGAATAATTTCACCAGAAGTGATACATGAATTACACTATAAGAATATTAAGAATGGGCTCAACTTATATTATAAATAATTCAATGGAATTAATTGCAACACTTCTACCAGGACAAAGAAAAAACTTTGATTCAGTCATCACTTACTTTTTTAGAAGGTCTTTAAAAACATTGATTGTTATTGCTTTTATGCGGGGGGTATATGGCTTATTCGGAATTCTAATATTTAAATTGTTAGTTAATTGAATTGCTAATGGACATAATGAACATTATAAAGGAATTACAGTACCTTTAGGATTGTTTACTTTTGAGTACCTCCTAGTTTACTACATTTCACAGATTGACAATACTACTGCAAATACTCGCTAATAGATTAGAATAGACCTTAGGTGGTTTCCTACTAGGATTTATTTCTCACACCCTTTTTATGTCATGTTTTTGTACCAAAACAGAATTTATTTCTAAATATGTTAAGAATAGAAAATGACCTTTTTCAAGTACTTGATTGCTTGTTATGAGAAAGAGAGCATGGGACCATGCAAAGGCTTGATATGTTGTAGAGATTCATTTTGTGTTACCATACATTGGTATTATATTGTTCTTGATTGCAGTGTATCCTCTTTTTTGACAGTTTTCTTAGAACATGTGACATGTTGCATCATTTTGATATGATATGACTTATGGTTATCTTTTTACTTTTGTATTCTGTCATTTATATTAGTTTCATGTTCTTTATTACTTCTGATATTGTTATTATTTGTTCCAATCCATTAAACTCTGTTATTGAGTGTTTAGTTTCCAAACTAGCACACCCTAGGCCCTCGCTACTAGTTCGAAGCCTCACGTTTTTTGGTTAAATGTACTTGAGACCATGTGGCTAACTGGGTATGATGCACTATTTGACAAGCTTCAGAATCTGGGATTTTATAATGACCATGTAGTAGTGTAGTGCCACATGATGTGTGGGTCCCCTAAATGTCATGTACCACTTTTCTATGGAACTTTTTACCCCAATTATCTCATTCATTTGGACTCAGATTTTGGTTGGTGAGTATCCTATCATATGTGGTTTACATTGTAGAACGAGATGGTTTTTCCATTGTGGTTTTCGGGATAAGATTTAAGATCTTCCTTGAATGGATCTTATTGAAGAGATTATTAATGAAAAATATGATTATACATCAATGTGGAACACCCCTAAAAGAATATAATGTCAGTTCTTGATGACTAGAGTCTAACACCTTGTTGTAATAAGGAATAGGTCCTCAACATCCAAGTGGAAACCCCCAACATGATATGACACAAGTCCTCATTAAAAGAGTGGACCCTCTATTTTACCATGTTGTGGTTCATCGACTTACGAGTGGATCCCCCCAATCAGATAGGGCATGGGTGCTCTATGACCAGATTGGAACCCCCTATCATACAGGGACATTGTTCCTCAAATTCTGAGTGTATTCCCCCAAATGTATTGGGCACAGGTCCTTGACCTATTGAGTGAAACCCACATAATATTGGGATTGGTTTCTATATCTACTTGGCGGAACAACCATATCATATAGAACATACGTCCCCTTGACATAAGGGTAGAACCACACCTAATTCATCATTTTGAGGGTTCTATATGGAATATTTTGATGTGAAACACCTAACACACTAGGGAGATTTTAATATAAATATATATAATGATGTCACAAATGAGTGATATAGTGGTGAGTATTATGCCTCTGCATTGTTACTTTTGGGAAGACACACGGGATATTGGACTTCACAATTGGACATCTCAAACTTTTAGGGACACTTTTCTTATGATGATATATGTGATTGAGATCCCCCTTCTCTCTCATTTAGGATTATTTTGATTATGCATATATATAAATCTATATACATTCATATGTATTTTTTAAATATCATTCCATGGGATGAAAAGATGTGCGGTGTATTCCCCATGCTTTTTGTTTTTATCTTCTCATGGTGGGATGAATTTACTCTCCTATAATGGATTAGAAAAACTCAATGTGTTTACCATCAACACACTATATTTTTTCCGTTATTATTGGGTGAGGTCACTATTTACCTTTCATGGTTTTTGATTCATTCTCATTACAATATAACATCTTTCAATTCCTATTGTATATATTACTGATCCCCATTCAACTTTTAGTGAATCCTTATCGGTATGTATATACTCACCCATGCATGGGATTTTCCTTCATGCATCTTTCTTTCTACAGATGAAAAATGTATCAATAGTGACTATAGAGGCACTTAATAATACAAGGTACATTGGATTTCATACAGTGGTCAGAGCAAGGAAATCAAGAGTTGGGCTCTCTCAGCATTTTACATTCATGTTTTGTAAGGATTGGGTGTCATTCTCCTTAGGAATGTATGTTTCACAATTACTTTTTAGTGTTCACATCCATACTCTTATAATTTCAATAGGTTTTATATTAATAGTTTTTCCCATAACAATTTATACATCTTAAAATTTAATTCATCTACACTTATACATGGATATGGCTATGAGTTCATGTACAAGTACTTATTAAAAGGCCTCCCCAGGTCAGTTATTCCATCAACATTGGTCACATACCCAAGGCCTATGGAGGCATGAATGGGGATGTTGGGGTTCAAGGATCGATTTGGGTTTAGTCATGATATAATTTTATTAGATTTGGTTTGATCATTGGGATGGTTTTTAGTGTATTCCCTTTACACGTGATCAGTTTTTTTATAAGAAAACAATTTAAATATTTATTTAGTGCATCTCACATTCCAGGGAACAAAGAGTTAGAGAAAAGACTAACATATCTATTTGTAATGACTCTGACTACCTACTAATATACTCATTATACACAGATACTGGTCATACGGGTCTTTGGTACATGCATCAAATACAATTGATTCATTGAATACCCCTATTGTGGATGTTCCACACCCACACACACATAGACATGTATATATATATATATATATTCTCTATTGACTGAGGAAAATCAAGATAATCTTTCATATTTATACACGAAAACATGCATCTTGGTTATAGATTTTGGATTGTGATAGTGATCTGATTAGTGATGAAGTATACGTCTAGGGGCCAGCAAAGGAGGACCTTCTTTTTAGTGGGAAGGTAGTAGCACCACCACCTACGGAGAAATAGATTGTACCAATATAGTAGGTTGAGGAACCATTTATGCTTAGTGAACTCTATACTATTGAGTGTTAATCGACACTATGGATCTATGATGAGCCATTTTCGTAGGCATTAGAGGATTGGATGGATTTAGTGATCTGTGTTCTCATACTTGTATAGATCTTGAATATTTGAACTATTTCCATCAAAAGAATTTCCCTTCATGTAGAAGTCGTTTTTTAGGGTCGTTCTAGTTTATGATACACCCATATTGAGTGTACATAGACAGTTTAAGAGAAAAAGACTAATCGAGTTTTAGGTTGACCAAGATTCCATTTATAAGAGGTTGAGGTTTTCCCATTCTTATGGTTTGGATATACTTCTTATATGGGCCCCTTTTCAATGGTTCTCCATGTGGAGAGACATATATTGGGTGACACATGCTGTCGATAGGGAAATATGTTGGTTTTGTATGATGTGGATTCAGAAAATAAAGAAAGAGGGACACTTTTATGACCATTAAATGTGCATACAACATAATCTAAAAATAGTTTGTCTATGTATGCACCATCCCAATGTAGATGGTATCTAGCTATGCTTGATAAGATCCTTTCACATGTTTTTTGTGGTAATTTTGGTGTGATGATGCATCTATAAAGGACAAAGAATCGACGAGTTGGCAGGAAAGGTAATGAATGAGTTTTAGAAAGAATGGGATTTTGGATTGGAGTCTTGACTGTGGTTTGGGGTATAACTTATGTCTTCAAATCTCCAGCCGCATTTCCTAGAACATAGTCAAAATCCATGTGTCCATTTTTGTTTCCCATTTTGGAGACATATAGATACCAGTAAAGTCCATTTTTAACCATTTTATAGGATTATATTACTGAGAGTATCAATGATCACACTTTTCTACCAATAATGTTTCCTTACTCTACGATGAGAGTGATCCTCACATAAAACCTTCAGATAGGGGAATTTCGACACTCTGATGTTTTCCTCTATATCAAATTTTCATCAACCAACCCTGCTCATATGATTTATAATAGTAAGTGTAGTAGGTCTTCCAGTTTTTTGGAATAATATATTCATCCATGGATGAAGAGAGATCCTCAAACAAGGTAAGATGATCTAATTCAAAAGATTTTCGGTCTACCAGGCAACATACCCTGCAAGAGCGGGGAATCAGGTTATGACAAATTAAAACAACATCCCATTTTTATCTTGTTTTATTGTTAGAAAAAACACTCTTCTATTTATCCATTGCATGGTTGAGTATGAATGAATCTTAAAGCCTACCTATGACACATCAATTTTACATGGATCACCCTCAATACAATATGTCCAAGGAGCATAAATTAGCAATCTTCCGATGTACCAAATCCACTATAAGCGTACAGTTGTTTTAATGTTTGAAGTGGACACACTTTCCCTCATGGTTTACAACCACTCAAAATTTGAAAACTCCTTGGACTCTCAACTGAAGTGATCTCATTTATTTTTCATAAGATCCCCTTACAGTTCAATGAATTTTAGGTCCTTTAATTAACTTTAATTAGAGCATCCTTTACGTTGTTTAGATGATATGATGAAGGCCAAATTTCGTCCACTAATGAATACCCCTTTTCCAATGATCACTGTTTAAGAACCATTGTAAATACCTTCACAAATCACCCTACATCGGGATGCCCCCAATTTCACGACACATGAAAAAGTCTTCACGATGTCAATGACTATTCCTAAGGAACACACCTTCACAGAGCTCACTGCATCATAGAGAAAACTGGATCATAGAGCTTAAGATTTCAAAAATATCATTCCCTTTCAAATAAAAGGTTTTCATTGATCTCAAGCCATCACAAAGTGACTTCTTTCGCAAATATCACTGAGTCAATGTGGGACACACCTCTTTCGCAGAGCTAGATTAATCACTACGAAGCTCTTTTCTGTCTCGAATCAGACTACCTCCATGAAATTTCTCTTTCGATTTAAGGGTTAAAAAATTTTCAATAGAAAACTCTCTACTTCTCTCTAGGGTGTTGAGGCTTATTTATAAGTGATTCCACCGACTCGAGAACATTCCACAGAATTCAGCACCATGTTAGATTATATCACAATGTTCTGAAGATTTCACCAACAATCTCTCTAAATCATGAAGCACCACAACAATTTTCAAATCGTGGATCTTGTTGTAATCACATATTGTTCTGTCATTTACTTTGTACTACCACTACAAAGCTTCTCTACAATTTTATTCACCTCTGATGTTCAAAAATATCATCATAGTCGCAAAAACACTATAATTGTTTTTTTCATTTTTTCACAAAATCCAATTCATGATGCCCATCATTGGGAAACTCATGACTTTTAGTTATTTTGATGATATCTTCAATGAAATCCACTTATTGTAATTCTCACAAAATCCCAAATCTTTTACCCCAAAAAATTGTGATACATTGGAAATTGATGCCACCTTTTATCTATTCTTTTGTACCACCTCCTTATATTCTATTCCTTTTTCATGGTATTTTTCAACATGGATTATCAACAACATATATGGAACTAGAAAATTCACCATTGATACATGCATTGTATACAAACACAACCAAACCAAAAAAGAAGCAATGTTACCTTGAGGGATTTTTCCCAACAATATCCCTCTTTGGGTTTGTTGAAAACCCTTCTTAAAACTATTCTCTATGTTAACATTTCATCCACAATTCTGCTCTTGCGATTCTTATAGAAATCAAGGATTCACATAACACATACTCTAATCCTACATGAGCAATGATTGGTGTGATAAATAATAGTAAATGAAAAGTTCACAAATGAATCAAATAATTTCTGACACCAATTTTTGATACCAAACTCATACCAATTGTGGATTTCTGGAAACATTATGACACTATTCCAACACCACTCTTCTTCTTTCATCATGATCCTCACCAGTTGTGATATCTATTTCATTGATCGATCTATTCAAGCATCATCATATTCAAATAATCTCCCCCAATTTCATTTCTCTTATCCTATCTCACTACCCCACCAATAAACTTCTCCTTGTGTCTTAAAGTAATTCATTTTCCCCTCCTTAGCAACAATTTTCCCCCTTGAAGAGTCAATATATCCCCCCCTTTCAGCAAACCCAAAGGTCACTCTTATGTGGTATGAGACAATATCAAGTACATATATTAGCACATTAGAGAAAAAATCATAATAACTTCGGGAGGAGGGGCACCACCACACTTGTTCAAGTGAATGGAGTCGACTGAACTCCTAGAGTCAGTCGATGCCTCTAAAAAATATTCCTTGGGTAATGCCTTTGTCATAATGTATTCAACCTATAGTTTTGTAGGAACATACTTCCACTTCACGATTCCATGATCAGTATTATCCTTTATAAAATGATACTTTATCTCAATGTTCCTTGTCCATAAACGATGGATTGTATTTTTTTTAAATTTATAGCACTTGATTTAATACACATGATTCTAATCAAAGACTTCACTTCAACTCCCATATCATCACGATGCAACTTCATTCACAATAATTGGGTGTAGTCTCGAGTGGAAGTAATATACTAAGCCTCTATGATGCTCAATGAAATGAAATATTTCCTATTTCTTAGCCAATAAATACACATACTACCAAGATAGAAAGCACGTCCTGATGTATATTTCTTGTCATCTATTGATCCGGCCGAATCTACATCTATATATCAAAAATTCTTTGACTGATATTTGTCAGTATATATCAATCTGAAATCCACAGTTCCTTTGATATATCGAAATATTCATTTCACTACAATCATATGGCCTTCTTTGGGATTGATTTGATATCATTCTACTTACAATGAGGAAAAACATTATTTGGTCTTTTTGCTCTTAGATATAGAAAACATCCAAAAATTTGCAAATATTATATAAAATTAACAACCTTTCCATCATCATCTTTTGATAATTTCATTTGGGTAGCTACCAGAGCCTGCATCTCCATGGAATTTTCTATTCCAAATCTTCTCAGAACCTCATTTGTATATTTGGACTCAGAAATGAAAGTTGCATTCCTTCATTGTGACACATGTAAACCAAGTAAAATTTCAACTCTTCAATAATTGACATTTAGAACTAACTTTTCATGATTTTGGAAAACTATCTACACTGAGCATTATCTGATCCACCAAATATTATTTCACCAATATAAACTACCACCATCATCCTTTGATTATTTTCATTGTTGAAATATAGATTTTAATAAACTCCACTATGCTAGAAATCATGCCTCATCAAATACTGATCAAGACTCGAGTACCATGATCTTGGTGCTTATTTTAGCCTATATAATGGCTTCTTTAGCTGAAAAATCTTGTTCTGACCCTCATAAATGAGAAAACCATCTGGCTACTCAATATATGCTTCTTCCACTAAAACCCCATTCCAGAATAAAGATTTGACATATATCTGTAACACATTGAATTTATTTTTCACTGCAATGTCTATAAATAAACTGATTGTCTCTATCCTTACTACCGGTGAAAATTTATCATCAACATCTATTCCCCGTATCTGGGCGTATCCATTGCACACTTGTCATGATTTGTTTTGAATCATTGTTCCATATTCATTGATCTTATTGAGATACACCACTTTAGTCCCGATGACATTCTTTTCTAATGGCCTCAAAACATTTTTCCATGTCTGGTTATTCTCAATATGATCCAGCACATCATTCATAGCCTGGACCCAGTATTCATCTTCTGCTTTATCAGAAAAGCATTTATGCTCTACCTAATATAGGAAATATGTCTGTTGTAGTGATTTCATTCTTCTTGTCCGCACTAATGTTGACTTCTCACCAACGACATTCTACCTAGCAATTTCATCTTGACTCCATTCCTTGTCTATAGAAATTGATTTAACTTCCTCATTCTCATCATCAATTACTTCTTACGAATCAGCATCAGCGACTTCTGATCTTCCTGTGTTACTTTTTTCTTCACCGCTTTTATCAAGAAATTTTTCACTATGTTGTTGAGTATTCCCTTAATTTTTCACAATGGTGACATCATTTCTATAAACTAATTTTCCCAGAATCTTGTTAAAGAATTTTTATGCTTTTCTTTTTCCAGAGTATCCAAGGAGTTTCCCCTCATATCCACAAGACTCAAATTTGCATATGTTTCTCCTTGTTGAGGATAAAGAACTTACTTTCAAATATTATAAATTATTTCACTTGTCAATTTTTTTCATACCACATATCAAATGGAGTCATACCTTCCTTTAGACACAATAGAGATCTATTAGAAATGTAGACAGATGTCATCATTACTTCCTTATAGAACATCTCTGGTAAGTCTTTTTCTCTAAGTTTTGTTTTGGCCATTTTGTTGATGATCCGATTATTCATTTCAACCACTCCATTAATTTGGGAGTTCTCACTGAGGTAACTAGAATGATTATCATGTGTTTCCTGATATAGTATTCCATCAAACTGTTGGTGAATTTCGTAACATTATCAGTAAAAAACATCATAATTTTTCATCCAAACATCCTCTCGCACTCCCAACAGTACTTCTTTATGTATCTAAAAACATCATAATTATGGTCCATAACAAATACCTATTCCATTGGGCTATATTAATCAATAAAAATAACTTATTATATCTTTTCACTAATTTCTATTAGATTCGTAGGCCCACAAACATCATATTTCACCTGTTCATGCACTCTTATTGACTTCTTTTCCATTTCCATATCTGTTTTTCTGATGAGATTCCCCTTTTGGAAAGCATCATCTGTATGAGTATGATTGCGTGATAGGTTAAAGAGGTCTCTAGATTCGTCACACATCACTAAACATTCCAGGGATTGCTGGAATAAATGACCAAGTTATTTATGCCACAACTAGGTTTCTTCATCTCTTGGTAAAAAGCACATATCTTTTACTCCACATACCAAGTAGAGATTCCACTTTCTACTTTTACCTTATAGGATAACTTTAAAATATCTTCCTTTCATGACAAATTCCTTCTTGGTAAATGAAATATAATTCCCTGAGTCATATAGTTGATTGACGCTGATCAAAGTGTGAGTTAGACCTCCTACAACCAAAACATCAACACATCTTATTTATTTCCCCCAAATCCGAACTTCACCAATCCAATTATAATCTGGCCTTCACAATTTCCAAACATGAAAATTCACTAATTTTTATATTTTATTAATGTAGCTAGATACTTGTTTCCTATCATGTTAGACATACAACCAATATTAAGGATCCACACACAGAATAGTCTGATGCTTGAATGGAAATTTTAGCAACCACTGCCTTCAATGATCTCTTCTTCTTGGTCCACATTTTTGTCTTCACACTTGGTATAGATTGATATTTCTTATCTATTTAAGATTATGATGGACTGACTTCATCTTTCAAAGCTAAATAAATTTTTTTTCATTTTCTACTCACCTATTGGTTCAATGATCTGCTGCTTGCGAACATTTTGATTCTTCATTTCTACATTCCATTATAGGCTAGATACGTAGTATCTATCCATGTGATGAAATCCTCCGCAAAAAAAATAGTGTCCACAAAAATATGGCAAAGAGTATTGTTCATTGTTTGGCGGTAACTTTAGTTATTACATCCTCTATTATCTTCTTTCTACAGAACAAAAAATTTGTGAATGTCACATCATTCCAAAGCAATAACAATTGATAAAAGGAACATTCATGCGTTTCACTTATGTAAAGCCAGAAATTCCTTGGGATCCTTTAATTTTCGTATTATGCTTTGTATCCACATCAATTTTAAATCTTCTAATGGGTGTTTTCTGTCTAACATCATCCTTGATTTCATTCTATTTTTGATCGATCCTCAAATCTACCTTAACGTCAAAGCTCGATTGCTACTTCTTTCCTAATGAAATATGTGGGAAATCCATCATTGTTTTGGATTTATGAATGATGAACATTATAGATAATATTCTTGGAATCAGACATCATTCTTGGTCAATAATTTTCATTGTGGATTGACAACATCTCCTTTATGTTTCTTGATACATGGGATTTTATCATTTATTATTTTATTCGAGTCATTGATTTCCCTTTTCTGTTTGTCAATATTCATTTTCTATTCACTAATTGATTATGATTCACCTATTGTTGATGACTTGAGTTTTTCAATTTCTTCTATCAACTCATAATTTTCTTCTTCTTGCTCCAGCATATAGAGTTTGGCGTCACCAACAACATTGTTGGCTTTCTTTGTTTTAGCTCTATGAACTTCTATATCTTCAAAAGCAGCATCTATCTCAGTTTTCATATCAACTCTTCCTTCAACTTCTTCTTCTTCATAAATGTCGGGTTATTCCTTTTGATAGTACTACCAACAAATTCCACCATATCATTTTCTCCATGATCATTGATGTTGTCTATCTTTTCAACCTCCTCAAACTCAAACTCATTTGAATTATCAAATTCTTATGAAAGGAGATTCAACTTATGAAATAAATACCTCTTGAACTATTTCATTCCTTTCCCATAGCCTACAAACTTCTTCTTGGGAATTTCAACTTCATCAACTTCCTCATCATCTAGGAAATTTTTGGGACACCTTGTTGTAGTATGAACATCCTTTCCTCATTGATAAAAAGCCAGTTGAAGTTTCCCTTTGAACATTCCTTTTCTTCTTTTAAAATTTAATGAAAGAAATGAAATCACATCATTTTTCTCTTAATACTCATGATAATATTCAATAGTTATGTTCTTATGGCCTTGAATTCCATCTACTCAGATTTTCCCTTGTCCATAGCTTCGTTATCATCGTTCGTCATTTCATATGAAATCTTGGTACTATGAAAATTTTCCAGTGTCAGATCCTTCAAATCTTTATCCTCGAGTACTAAATATTTTGGATTAAACCAAGGTGGATGTTTCTTCTAGATGCACTTTAAAATCATTATGTCTTCAATAACTTCACCAAGACCCCACATATCTTCCACAACAATATTTACCTTACCAAATAATGCATCAAAATACTCATTCAGTTTCATTTTCAGATCTTCATACTTTTTCTATAGAACTTGAAGCTTTTCCTCTATAACCTTTGTATCTCCTTTATATATATTCAATAGCTTTTCCATTATGGAATGTGATTTTTTTCATGACATAACCTTCGACTAGAAAGCATTGGATAGGGCTCCACATAAAGAATTAATTACCTTGGCATCATCATCCAATTCTCTACGCTCAGCTTCCGATAATGCACCACTATTAAAATTGCTTGTTATACCATTAATTTCTACATTAAACATACCCATTAACAAATATCAACTATAGTGTTGAATCTGATTCATCCATATTCGAAAATTATTTCCATTGAAGAACAGAATTCCCTTATGAATGGTGACCTCCATTTAAAGAGAAACACTAATATGTACCATTTTCCCTAATACCAATTGTTATATCCACTAGGAAAGATATCCTGAGGTGGGGGTGGCGGGTGAATCAAGTTATTAAAAACATAAACAACTGTATCATATGATCTAGTTTTGTTGTTAGACAAAATCTTCTTCTCACTTCTTTCCATTATAGATTAGGAATGAATCATAATACACAGACATGACACAACTCTTTTACATGGTTTAAACTCACTAGGATACATCCTAGGAGCATATACCAGCGATGTGCTAATGTACGAAATCCACTATAAGGGAACTAAGGTTTATAATATTAATGTGGGAACAATGTACTTCCTTGTTTACAACCACACACAATTTGAAAACTCTTTTCTCTCTCAACTTAAGTGAGATTGCTGATTTTTCAGTAGATCCACTCACGGTTTAAAGACTTGTATGTCCTTTAATAATCTCAATTGAGTACATCATTCACTGTATGATGATGACATATAGAGGTCCAAATTTCATCCACTGATGAATACCCCATTGCCACTGATCATTGGGAAATAACCTTTGGAAATACCTTTGTAAAGCACCCTACTTAGTGAAGCTCCCAATTCTGCAAAGCTCGAACAATACTTTGTAATGTCCTTGCCTCCTAATGAAGAACACACATTCTCAGATCCCACTACATCTTATAGAACACTACTTGCCAAAGTCATAGCCTTTTCAAAGCTTATGTCTTCACAATGATTAGGCTATTGCAGAGCTGAATCCATCACCAAGAGACTTCCTTTGAGAACCTCACCAAGCCAATGCGGGACACACCTCTTTCGCAGAGCTAGATTATCCACCACGATGCACCTATATTTCAAAAAGCACACATCCACCATGAAACTCCTTTCTATTTGAGAGCTAAAAAATTTTCATTGGGAAAATATCTTCTTCTCTCGAGGGGTTCAAGGCATATTTATATGCGATTACACCGACTCAAGAACCTTTTGTGTGAATTTTGTGCCACATCCGCTCAAATCGAAAATCTCCAACGATTCTAATGAAAATCTCTCCAAATCGCAAAGCACCATAGAAATATTCAGATCATGGTGATCGTCATAATCATGGATCATTCAATCAATAATTTCATCCCACAACCGCAAAGATTCACCATACTGATCTTAACCTCTACTATTCGCGAAACACTTCTTAATTGCGAAGTGCACCGTCAACATCCTACATGTCTTTCTGAAATCCATTTAATGAAGAACATATTTGATATAATCATACCTTCTCCATATTTTTATGAGAAATTCAAGGAAATCCACATTTCACGATGCTTACAAAATCCCAAATTTTGGACCCAAAAAATTAGGCAAACACTTGAAAATGGGGAAACCTTGTATATATCCTTTTGAACTGCCTCTATATCATCTATTCCATTTTCATGGTTCTTTGTTTACATGGATTGTCAATAAAATCTATTGAACTTGACAATTCACCATGGAAACATGCATTGTCAACAAACACAAGCAACCCAAAAAAGATGCAATGTTACCTTGAGGGTTTTTTACCATCAAAAGAGGTTACATAAAATATATCTAATGGGAAGTATTTCATTGAAAGTACTAGATTATATTATTTATCCTCTTCATCCATTTCTTTTGGGAGTTGATAACATCAATCCTATGGTGGGTTTTGGATTACCTTATCATATTGATATAAAAATCTACATAGGCATACACCAGAGAATACCAAAAAATTTCACTAGAATATCAAATGAACCCTTGTAGCTATTAGAACCAGTTCTGTGGTTTGATGGCTATGCTGAGTTGGGGATTTGTAAGGAAAATTGTTTTTTCTTAGGAATCCTTGTGTTGTTTTCATAAGATCCAAATTGGATGATGAGTTCATGTATGAATTGGTGTCACCTAGGCCAGCATAATACCTAGGAAGAGTATCCATCCCCTAGAATTGAAGACATATTTTCTCAATGGATTATAGTGATGTAGATATATCAGGATGAGTTATCACCAGCTCTATTTTTTAATGGTTGATTTACTAAGGATGTATTCCTAGAGACACTATGGTTCCTTTTAGATTATGGTTATAACATTAGGAATCTTGAATTCTATAATAGATTTTGAAAGACTTATAAACCAGATGCCTAATCATCATGGATAACTTTGTGATAGTCTTCTCAGATGGTAAATTCATTCTAATGGTGTCAATGTTAGATTATGTGAGACACATGGGGATGGTCTAGACATGACCTGATATTTATATTCATATGAAATATTTCATCGAGTCACTTCTACATTCAAAGGACCACATAATAAGATATCATCAAATGCATTAGATTGATAATGGACTCTATAATGGTTAAAGAGACATGTGCCTAAAGGAAACCTAGGGAATTTTCATTCTAGAAGATGATCACCGAAATGTTATCCATATGTTGTTTTCAAGTGAGGTGATGAACTAGATGACCACATTATAGTTGAATTATATTGGATATGATGGTCTAATATACCTCCATACGCTGATTTTTACTCCTCAGGTTCTTTTGTAAGATAGGGATGTACAATGTGAGGTTATATAATGAGATATTTTTCTTGAGTAGATATACTTAAAAGATTCACCAGATGGATTTTATGAGGAAGTTAGTGACATCATCAATTTTAATGGAATTGTGTTCCTTCTATTCATGTAACAATTGGAGATAATGGAGGGTTTCACACTTCTCTTTTAGGTGTACATCATGATATAGGGAAGACTAATGAAATATCCAGATGTGGAATTAGTGTCCCAAACATTTCATTAGTTTATGAAATTTGGTAATGAAAATATTTATATAATATAATAATTTAGAGACTCTAGTATTTTCATGTATGAAATTATTATATTTCTATGAAATATCTGGGAGCTATGAGCTAAGTGGATTCTTGATTCCAAGAATCAGTGAGCCCTGAAATAATTTTATACAAATATAAAATATAATGTAGATCATACAAGAGTAATTGATATAAAGTTTAGAAATATCAATTAACATTGTCTTAGATTGGAAATTTTATACCACATAGGAATCCAAAGCATGATGTTTACCCTAGGAACATCTAAAGGTTGGTTAGCATGGGGACATTAGATGGTGAATCTATTGGATGGTGCATTAGGTGAATTAATTGTTTTAATTAATAATTATATAATATCTCTATCCAAAATAACAACCAGAATATGACTCAAATGAGACATACGAGACATCACTGAGTTTAAAATTCTAGATTTACCATATGAAGGTCATAAAATTGATCAGGTTTTGGTGATTGTCTTGACCTCCATCATGGGAAAAAAATTGAGTTGTTTTATGAATTGTTTATTGAATATACTAATATAAATATTTTTTAATAAATATACTGATATGGTCAAATCATAGGTATATCCATATAAAAATGAAATTTGAGAGAAGCTTCCATTACTTCTTCAATGATGTATTTTTTATTGGAAGATCTTCATTGATCAGATCAAGGCGAATAAAGAAGAAGAAAATGTAGAAGATCACATTCATTTCCATCAGATTGATTCTATATAAAATATCAATCCATAAACAATATATAGATTTTCATTTCTGTATTATTCCATTTTTAATTAAATAATGAGCATGATGCAATCATATTCATTGATCTGTGTTTAAATGAACAATAACATAATATGTGGGTTCAGATAATTTATTATTTCAAAATATTTATTATTTATATGGGTTTTCTCAAAAAAATTCCCCCTCTAGAAAATATTTGGAAAAAATATCTTGGTCAATGATGTTAGTCACCTTTTTTACATGTCATTTTACCCCACCATTAATTTAGTGAATCATTGTTGGACCACATAGTAATTATTTGATATTGTCGGTGTGGGATGGAGTGTGATCGAACCTCTAGATTCATTGTAGTGGAACGATAAACATGCATATTGATGGTTTTTGTAAATAATGGTAAATAACTAGGATGGTTATCGGTGAAAAGATATGGTTTGTACTAAATGTGACTGTTTATGATCTGAGGTGTTTCGCGATCATATCAGTGATTCCTATTTTCTCAACTCATGCATTAAGATGGAATATGGTGTGATGAAGTTGATTCCAAGTGGAGGATGGGTGCATGATATCATGGTGGAGGATACTCCACATGAAAAAACTATGTTTGGACTTAGATATCTAATGAGCAGGTCAGACATGGTAGAAGTGGTATGCATTAATAATAATAATAATGATAATGATGATGATGTTTATGAGTTAATACTATTAAATGTAGTTTATTATTATTATTATATAATAAAATATTAATAATGGTGGTATAAAAAAATGTGATTGGATAATAATATTAAATGATATACAGTTTTAATTAAAGACTTCTTTTAAAAAGATATTATATGAAATTGTGGAGGCACAAACAAAATCAAGGGGAGTGGATCTACAAATAATGAAAGCATTTAATATTATTTTTTAAAAAATTAAAATAATATTAAGTGGTGTGGATATAACATTGTGAGAATGGGTGGATGAAGCGCACATACAAAAATTGGGAGGGAGAATTTGTGCTTTCCGACATTTGATGTATAGTTTAAAACCAAATAAAAATAATTGTATTATTATAATTTATTTATTTTGTTTTTTAAACCATAATATGATAATTAACTTTTCATATGAGTAATATTAATGACCATAAGTGGAATCATGAACCTAGCATTGAGAAAATATTCAAAATTCTAGTTCTTGATGCCTAATTTCATCTCATGGAGTATCCCTAAATAGATACTAAAAATAATAATAATAATAATAATAATAATAATAATAATATATAATATTGTATCCAACATATAATTTTTATATTGTGTCAAGATACTAAATTTTTTATGGTATTGAGTCCTTGATATTGACATTGACATTTCCAAACCATTATCAGGTATTTGATTCAGAATCATGGAATGCACTAGTGCTGAAAAAGTTATTTACGTGGGTTATTTTTCATTTTTTACGTCGGGTTTTAGCAGACGTTAATACGGAAGTCGTTATAAATAAAGTTTTTTATGTCGTTTATTTAAAAACCGTCGTAACATACATAACATCGCGGTATTTATCTCGTCGGTTAATTAATAACCTACATGATAAAACCCGGGGGGCGGGGTCTATAACGTTGGTTATTATATAACCGCCATGATAAGCCCGCGAGGGGGGGGGCTTTATCACTTCAGTTATACAATAACCAACGTCATAAACACGTGCGGGTGACTTTATCACATCGGTTATTGAATAACCGATGTGATTAACTCCTGGGCTATGGTTTATCACGTCGGTTATCAAATAACGGACGTTCTAAACTACTCCCGGGAGGGGTTTATCACGTCGGTTAATCAATAACCGACGTGATAAAAAGCCCGGGAAATGGTTTATCACATCAGTTATTTAATAAACGAAGAGATAAACCATTCCACATATGTTTATCACGTTGGTTATGAAAAAACCGGCGTTATAAAAGCTTCCCGATTTCTTTATCACGTCGGTTATAAAATAACGAACGTGAAAATATTTTTTTTTTAAAAAAACACACTCTAGTCCTCTGCTCTCCCTTAAAATCTACCAGAAACCAAATCAATAATTCGTACCATAAAAACAGAAGATCAAAACATGAACTAAAGAAAATTTAAGCATTTACAATGATAACAGATAAAACATACCCACTTGATAGCCCCCACCCACATTTATACCCCCTGTACAGCCCTCCCCCACCCCATTGGAGCTCCCACCACACCTCTAGACTGCCCCCCAACACACTGGACAGCCCCAAACACCCCTCGACAACCTCCACACCCTTCTTAACAGCACCCCCTCACCCCCTCACCCCACTTGACAGCCCCCACCACACCCCTGGACTTCCCCCTCGACCCCCTAGACAGCCCTAAACACCCCTCGACAACACCCCCACCCTCATGAACATCACTCCCTCACCCCCTCACCCCACTTGACAACCCCCGCCACACCCATGGACTTCCCCCCGACCCCCTGGTCTGCTCCAAACACCCCAGGACAACCCCCCCACCCACCCTCATGTATACCTCCCGTACCCTAGACAGCCCTCCACCACACCCTTGGGCTGCCCCCCACCCACCCTCTTAAACAGCACCCCCTCACCCCCTCACCCCACATGATAGCCACCACCCCATTGGAGCCCCCACCACACCACTGGACTACCCCTGACCCCCTGGATAGCCCCAAACACCCCGCTACAACCCCCACCCTCCTGAACAGCACCCCCTCACCCCACTTGACATCCCCCACCACAACCATGGACTTCCCCCCCCCCCGACCCCCTGGATAGCTCCAAACACCCCGGGACAACCCCCAACCCTCATGTATACCCCCCACACCCTAGACAGCCCTCCCCCACCCCATTGGAGCCCCCACCACACCCCTGGACTGCCCCCCAACCCCCTGGATAGCCCCAAACACCCCTCGACAACCCCCCCCACCTAACAGCCCTCTAAAACCCCTGGACACCCCCAACCCCACTGAACACCCCCACACCCTTGAAACCCCTCCCCACCAGACCAAAATCCATACCATAAAAACCATCATAAGTAGACCAAAAAAATAAGTTCAGCAAAATTAAACATTCACATATATAACATTCAAAACTTACACCGTCAACATAAAAAAATAAATCCAACCTAAACGACTACCAAATACACAATTACAAAGACAATATTCAAAATTGAATTCTACATTACAAACAACTAAAATTTAATCAAACTTGTAAAATAATTTGTCCACTCCACTTGTAGTTGTTTGATGTCTTCAGCATTATAGGGTTGAGGGTCATCAAAATGCTACAAATGAAAAGGATAGTAGTTAAAATGTATAATTAGTAAATCAAATTGAAATATTATGGTAAATTTTAAGAGGAAATATTACAAGGTCAAAATTCACAACTGTCCCAGTTGTTATTATTTCATACATAAACTTTAACATATAATATCCGCATTCGATGATGCCTTGTTGTTCATGACAATTCTGTTTGAATGAGTGTAAATTCAATATATTATTTTAATGTAATTTATCAAAAAGTAGAAATTATAAATGGATATTTACCTTCACATTTACATATTTGATCTTTAAATTCCGTTTCATTGCGTTTTTTCGAAAGTAGACCCATGCCCTAGTAGAAAATAATACTAATGGGGAAAATGTTAAAATCATTATAATATATAAAACTATTGAGAAATTTAAACTTACATTTCCAATATATTCTTAAAACTTTCCTACACATCATCATGGACAGAGCATATCCAATAAAGTGCCTTCTCCCTTGGGAAAAAAACCACTAACATCCAATGATCACTGATAAAAGTAAATTTAACGTTAGTGATTTTTTATGTTAAAAGATAATTAACTCTTTGTGAGAGATGTGTTTCATACCTCTCACAAAAATGAATCATCCAACATTGTGTGACTATATTCTTTCCAAATCATTCATTAATATAAAGCATTATTTGTTCCTCATCTAATGAACATGCTTCAGGGGAAATCAATTGCGGGTCCATGAATCCATATACATCTGTCAGCTCATTCCTCTCACAAATTTTATAAAGATACCTAATACAAAATAAACATAACTATACATTTTTATTAAATATAATGTAGGGAAAAGGTGTTATGACTTATATGGAAAAACTTTGCACCACGTTGATGCCCAACTTATCTCCAGTAATAAGCTCCATGATATCCATTTTCATAATCCTTGTTTCCCTCGGAATTCGTGGATAACCTCCTGGATGGGAGATTCAAACGTTCCGATCGGTTTCTAGCAGGTTTGTTCGTAGAACTGGAAACATCCAATGATTCCACATCCATTTGGACCTACTTTCAAAAGGTAGGCGCTCATTAGCTTGTGGACTGATGAGGCTTAGGAATTTGCATTGGTCGAGAGGATGGGAGGTCGGACTCATCACACCTTTTTGAGGAGAATTATTGTCTATTCCGGGACTCTCTTTATAGATTTAAGTTATGTTCATGAATCCTTATTACACTACCAAGTATAAAATGAGCATTGCTTCAGTTTAACAATCAATGATTAAATATGTAAGATATTTAGATAATCTTTTATATGTATTCGAGATTATTCATCAATAGAGAATCGTCTATATTTATTTAGAGATTCTTGGTCAATGGTATCCATCAAAACATTTATATAAAAGTCTCTTGGTCATTATGATGACCAGGCTGGTTTTAAAGCCACTCAGTGGGGCACTTGAAGTTTATTGTCATTCAGAAGGACATGAATTATTTCGGAGTTTGGATCGAACCCATAAATGGGATACCTATGTATCCTTTGTTTTGGAAAAGGAATCAGAACCCATGTAGTTTGAGTAAATGGAGTATGACGTTTATGATTGATGGCTCAAAGAAGGATTTCATAATTACTTTTACACTCTAAGATCACGTGATTCATGCTCGGTGTGAGAAACAAGATGTATTGGTAAAAAGTAGACAATTTTGCCGTGAAATATACAATCATAAGAAATGGTTTGGGGCTTGTGTATGTATGACTGCCCAGATAGATGAATGTTTAGGATTTAATTTAGGGAGAAAATCCAGGAACAGGGTCCATAAAGGTATATGTGCTTCATGTAGATTTGAATACTCTAACTTGGGACTTATTCCTGAAAAGGAAACCCAAATTAGGAGAGTATTGATAACTTGGATTTACTCCTGAGAAGGAATCCCAGATCAAATGTAAATTAGGACTGGTTAAAGAGAATTTAAGGGACTTGGGGCTCATTCCTGAAATGGAAGCCCAAGATTTATGATTGGGACTTACTCTTGAAAAGGAGGCCCAGTTTAAGGGATTTATGACTGGGACTTATTCCTGGAAAGGAAACCCAGGTTATGGATTAAGCTTTGGGGCATACTCCTGAGGCGGATGCCCATATTTTAGACTGGGGATTACTCCTGAAAAGGAAGCCCATATTAGAGGATATGGGGCTTATTCCTAAGAAGGATGCCCAAAAATTAAGGGACTTGGGGCTTACTCATAAAGAGGATTCCCAAGATTAGGATTGGGACTTATTCCTGAAAAGGAGACCCAGGTTAGGGGACTTGGGGCTTACTCATGAGAAGGAAGCCCAAAATTATGATTGGGACTTATTCATGAAAAGGAGACCCAGGTTAAGGATTAAGGCTTGGGGCTTACTCCCGAAAAGGATGCCCAAATTAGAGGACTTATGACTGGGGATTATTCCAGAAAAGGAGACCCAGGTTATGGATTCTCTCATCTTAAAGGATGATGATGAATGAATGAACTCTCCATAATTAGTGACATAAGGATATTTAAATCACTAGGTTTTGAGAGATATTCCACCGAATTCCTTTCAGATAAGGAAGTCAAATCAAGAAATCATGTCATAAATGTATTTGGAGAGTGTATTAAAGACTTAATCTTGAAAAGAAAAGGTGTAATGGCTTAAGAGGGGTGAAATGGGAAAGAAAGGCACCCAAAAAGGAAGGGGCACACAAGTCTTAGAAGGCGTGCAGGTACTGCGGCGGCACACAAGTATTGGTGGCACATGTATACCTGCGTGGCATGGTGGGTACTTGCGCGATATTCAACCAGCATTTGAAATACTTGATCGAATTTTCATTAGAACCTTTAGAATCCTCTTGAGTTTCTTCCAGAAAAGAGACGCGCATGTTCTATTGAAGGAATAAGGCGGCGCGCAAGTGTGACCACTTCTCTTAAGGGATGACCACTCAGGCGCGCAAGTGATGATGAGTTTCAACAGTTAGGCCTTCCTCCCTCTCTTTAGATCTTCTGTTCTAGGTAAGAAATTACCATAGAAGTGTTCTGGAAGCTTTGAGAAGAGACTTGGGCGTCGGGAGCTTCAATCTGAGTTTCTGGAAAAAGATCCTCTCGAATGGGGGGCCCACAGGGTCTATTTATAGGCAGGAGAAGACCTCAGGCGGTTACCGGGAGGTTATCAATTAGGTCGCGCAAGTCACTTGCACGACCATAAGGGCGTCGTGCAAGTGGACTTGCGCGATAGTGATATAACTTGCACGGTGTAGTTCCTTTTGATCCTTTGTTCAGGCCTTTGTCGATTTTTTTGATATTTTCTTCAATGGTTGAATCATTTTGAGCTCAGATAATCCCCTTTTCTGATTTTTAGATTCTGTGACGAAAGGAGCATCAAAAAAAGTCCCCCCTTAGAGTTGGATCCGGAGAGAAATGAGGATTTGACTCTGAGGAAATCGAATACATCCAAAGGAAAAGGGGGCGTGCAAGTCTTCAGGGCACAGAGGGAGGTGCGCAAGTGCGCATCGTGCAGCGATACGGCCCTCGGTCGTGCAGGGTCCGGCGCGCAGGGTCCCGACCGCGTCTATAAATAGAGGGCCTCACTTCCATACAAGCATCCAGATTTCCGGACTTCATACCTTCGAGCTCTCACTACCTGCTTTTAATTTACTTAAGCCAATGGGCTTAGTAAGCATACTTTGATTTTTACTAAGATTATTACAAATAACCCTACAAACTTTGAACCTTTTAATTGCTCAATATTACCTAAATCATACAGAATTTATGTTTAGTGAGCTGGAACTTGACTTTTATTCATAGTTCCTTTGTCTTTTGTGGGCAGTTTAAAGTCATGCATGCCGGACATAAAGGGGCTAATGTTTAAGGTTGAAATAGCTTTGACCAAAATGGGTTAAACTTGATTCAATTCCTTGACAATTTATCTGAAAACATATTACCATTCTCAAGAATGAGGGAAAATATGTAAGCTATGACTTAAGAATATTTGAATCTGAGGAATGATACGAAAAAGAGCTAAAAGGAATTAGAAGAAGTAGTTTCCAAGAATAAAGTTACTATTATTTGACAAAAACCTGTTAGGGGGTTGAATTATGCAGGGCCACCTAAGGGCATTGGCTGCATGGTCAAATAAATAGCATCTTTCGGCTGACAAGTCTGTTATGTGGACTATTTATGCAAGGCCACCTATGGGCATGTGCTGCATAGTCAAGAAAAAAGAACTCTCAGAAATTTACTTTCCTAGTGCTAAAAGCCAGTGAAAGTTTATGTTTATTCAAATTTTCTAAAGTATAGAGTTTGTTGTATGGAATGAGGTACTTGAATATGAAGAAGATATTTCCGAACAAGAATATCAAAGAATTGAATAAATATCACTCCTACGAAGGTCTGACCCAAATGTAGGGAAAGAGAATATGGAGAGTATAAACCATAGACTCTAATACATTCAGATCATGAAAAAGGACATGGGACAAATATGTTAAGGATGGCTATTTTTTTGCAGATCCCTACAAACCGTCATTTAAGACAAATAAGGAAAAAAGAGGCATTCTTCCCTAGAATGTAGTTACTTATTATCCAAAAAACCCGTTAGGGGGTTAAATTATGCAGGGCCACATAAGGGAATTGGCTACATAGTCAAATAAATAGTATCCTTCGGCTGACAAGTCTGTTATGTTGACTATTTATGCAATGCCACCTATGGGCACGTACTGTATAGTCAGGCAAAATAATTCTCAGAAGTTTGACATTTTTGTGACTAAAAGTCATGAAAAGGGTTATGAAGATCTGAAAATATTTAAGGTTAGGATTATAACACATAAAGATGGGTATTTTCCAAGGTATATAGAGATACATAGGTCAATGATAACCATAATCATGTTGTGGTTGGGTCCTGAATTGAAATTTTGGACTTCACTACGTATCTCATAAGAATGGGAATCAAGCCATACGTAGTTCTTGAAATGCAGTTTAACGTCGTGCAGGACGAAAGTATTAGAGATCTTAGTTTAGGGTCATAGAGTTTGGACCATAACAATGAATACACAGTGTGCGTTTTCATGAGGACTTTTCAGCCGAGGGACTGAAAGTGAAATTTGGGGTTAGGCCCAAAAGAATTAGGGCTGGATTCGAGGGATACTCGAACATTCCTACGTATCCCATAAGGATGGGAATCAATCCCACGTAGTTCTAGAACTACCCTTTGTAAAAATTTGGTTCTTACATGTGAAGGGTGAATGGGGACTTTAGTGCAATGATGGTTTAACCTGAGATAAAAAGTTTAGGTATTACCATGTATGCACATAGTCTTTTGAAATGAAACATGATTGAAAAATCAATGTCAATAATAGTTCTCTCTCAAATGAGTAAATCGAAGATTATTGTAGACGATTGTCATACCGAACAAAAGTGTTGTATAGTTTAACGTCATATAACAAGGACGAAAGTGAATCAATGTAAAGATATTGATTCTAGGGGCGGTTTCACGAATCAACATCATATGAGATGGTGGTGAACTGATGTGAAGAGATTGTTTTTGGGCTTCAACCCTGGGAGGTTGCCTACATACCGAGCATAGAGGGCAAGGATCAAAGTCCATGTAGTTAAATTAAAGAATGAATTAATGATCAAGTTGTTCTTGGGGACAGCGATCTAAATAAAAAAAATGTTGTTGGGACTTATACATGGTTAGTGGCCCAAAGATAGTGTTACAGTTGAGGTTTTCTCTAAGCTCATGTGAGTCATACTCGGTGTGAGAAACAAGAGGTAACAATAACCTTAACGATGCATAGTTTAATGTCATGTAGGACATATAAAGGGACTATGCAGTTTAAAGTATTGCAGTTAAGACTATTGGTGCTGCGCAGTTTAGTGTCATGTAGCAGGGGCAAAATACAGTTTAATGTCATGTAGGACATATCAATGACTTTCTGTATAGTTTAGCGTCATATAGTTAAGACGGTGGGGACAATACAGTTTAACGTCATGTTGGACAAAAAAGGGGGACTGCTCAGTTTAATGTCATGCAGTAAGGACAAAATAACACACCATTTACGTTATGTTGGACGCATTGGGAATTTTTTTTCCATAGTTTAACATCATGTTGTATGAAAGTGTGAATTGTTTAAGGTCATATGCATGGATCGTGGATGGTGCAGTTTAATGTCATGCTAGACGGTGGTGTAGTTTAAGGTCATACATGACCTTTGATGATTATATAGTTTAACGTATTTCTAGATGTAAGGGACTTTTATACAGTTTAGCGTCATGTAGTTAGGATGTCACAGTTTAATGTCTTGCTGGATGTAAGGGACTTGCAAATAGTTTAGGGTCATATGCATGGACCGTTGATGATGCAGATTAATGTCATACAGGACAATGGTTTAGTTTAAAGTCATACAGGACTTTTTAGTGAACTTTTTCATAGTTTAACATCGTGTGGGACGAAGTTTCAGTTTATTGTCATACAGGACCATTGCTGTATAGTTTAACGTCATATAGCAAGGACGAAATGGTGCTACACAGTTTAGTGTCATGTTGCGGGGACATATAAGGTGACACAGTTTAACGTCATGTTGGACGTATGTGCAAATAGTTTAGGGTCATATGCTTAGACCGTTGCTATATAGTATAACGTCATATAGCAAGGACGAACTGGTGTCACACAGTTTAGTGTCAGTTGCGGGGACATTAAGGTGACATAGTTTAACGTCATGTTGGATGTATGTGCAAATAGTTTAGGGTCATATGCTTAGACCGTTGCTGTATAGTTTAACATCATATATCAAGGACGAACTGGTGCCGCACAGTTTAGTGTCATGTCGTGGGGACATTGAAGGACTTTCAAATAGTTTAGGGTCATATGCATGGACCGTTGCTGTATAGTTTAATGTCATATAGCAAGGAAAAACTGGGGCCGCATAGTTTAGTGTCATGTTGCGGGGACATCTTGTGAATACATTGTATTTTATACAAAATATTTCTTCAAAAATCTTGCATTAGTTGGAGTAGTAATGAGTTCTCCATCCATCAAGATTAATGAATAAGCTCCATTGGAGTAGACCCTATGTATTGAATAAGGTCCTTCCCATTTTGGATCAAGCTTGGGAGTTTTCTTTCCTGGTATCATTGGAGTTCTGAGAACTAATACCAATTTTCCCTAAAAGAATGAACGAAGACGAACTTTTTTGTTAAAAGCTCGTGCTATTCGTATCTGATAGATTTCCAAGTAGTGAAAAGTGCACAATCTTTTCTCATCTAAATGTTCCAATTCATTCAATCGCTTTTGGGATTTCTCATCTGTAGATAACTGATCACAAATGGATACTCTGAGTGAGGGAAATTGAACTTCAATTGGAAATACTGCTTCTGTTCCATATACCAACGAATATGGAGTTGACCGTGTTGCATTGCGGGTGGTAGTCCGATAAGCCCATAAAGCATGAAAGATTTTATCAGGCTATGAACTCTTATCTTTATCCACCATCTTTTGCAGTATATTTGAAAGAGTCTTGTTAAAGACTTCTATTTGGCCATTGGCCACCACATGATACCGAGATGAATGGTTGGATTTAAAGTTGTATTCTTGATACAATTTCTTCCCCATATAAGAACAGAAGTCGGTGTCGTTGTCCATCAATATGGTATAAGGGACACCAAATCTAGCAATGATGTCAGACTTGATGAAGCTAACAATGCATTTATAACTGACTTCTTTGAGAGGTACTACCTCTGCCCATTTGGAAAAGAAATCAGTAGCAGAAAGAATGTACTTAAACTGCTTGGCCGTAGCTGAAGGGTAAGGTCCCACCACATCCATTCCCCATGTGGAAAATGTCCATGAGTATTTAGCTGTATGAAGTAACTCTGGAGGTTGATGAATGAAGTTGGCATGTACTTGACATGAATGAAAATTTTTTGTGAAATCAACACAATATTGTATCATTGAAGGCCAAAAGTATCCAAGCCTTCTAATTTGATTAGACAATCTATGTCCAGGCTGGTGGGCACCACAGACTCCTGCATGTACTTCTTTCATGATAGCCATTGTCTCTTCACCATCAATGCATCTGAAGAGAACTCCATCAAAACCACATTTGTAGAGAATTTTCTCTAGGTTGTTTGGGCCCTCATAAAGAATAAAATTGACCACACGTCGCCGGATTTGTTCTTTCTCGGCTCTATCAGGTGGAAGTGTTCCATTTTGAAGGTATTCACTGATAGGTGACATCCATCCTGTAGTATGACCATATGGTTCAGGAATGGGACTAATTTCATTAATTTCCTCTGTTCTGGCTTGAACATAAGGTGAAATTGCACGACGGTGGGAAATACTGATGGTTGTCTTGTCCCGATTTGGATCTGCTGGAGTTGTGGCTATATTATCCATTGCATCAGCTTGAGAATTTTGTGATCATGGAACATAAGAAAATGTTGGTTATGAAGGGAATTACTCCATTAACATTCTGACGTAATCATACAAAGGGATTAACTCTTCTTTTCTGATGGTATAATCCCCATTGACTTGTTTGATTACCAAGTACGAATCACCTTTCACATTTAAGTGATTCACTTGTGCTTGAAGTGCTAACTCCAAGCATGTGATAAGAGCTTGGTATTAGGCTTCATTATTGGTACCACCTTCCCACAATAAAAAGGAATAAGGTAACAATGCCTTATCTGGAGAAATGAGTACAATTCCTAAACCAACATTGTTGAATTTAGGATTTTCCATTTTCTTCCCTGTTGGACTTCTAGAAGCACCATCAAAATACATTTACCATGTTTGAGGACACTCTTGAATAGAAAAAACATCCTCATCATGGAGTTCAATATCTGAAGACGTGTCTTCCACTAAAGGATGTTCAGCCAGGAAATCAGCCAGGGCTTGGCCCTTTATTGCCTTTTGAGATACATACTGAATGTCGAACTTCTGCAAAATAACTGCCCACCTTGCTAGACGTCTTGTAAGCATTGGAAAACTACGGATGAATTTGAGTGGATTATTGCGAGATACCAATTAGACATCGTGATGTTGCAGGTAGTGTCTCAGTTTCTGAACTGCAAAGATTAATGCCAGGCAGTACTTCTCAATACTTGAATACCGGGTTTCTGCTTCAAGCATAGTTCTACTGAGATAGTAGAGGCTATTTTCATTCCCAGCATCATTCTTTTGAGCGATAAAGGCACCCAATGATTGCTCTAGAGCTGTCACATAGAGGATAAGTGGTCTACCTTCAACTAGTGGCATGATTACTGGTGGACTCAAGAGGTATTTCTTGAGAACATCAAATGCTTCTTGACATTCTTCAGTCCACTGGTAAGTGACTCCTTTTTTCAATAATTTAGTAAAGGGTAAACTTTTGCCTGCCAAATTGGCAATGAAACCCTAAATATAGGCTAAGTGTCCTTAAAGTCCTCTTAATTCTTTCAAATTCGGAGGAGGTGACATACCAAGGATTGAGTTGGTCTTCTCAGGATCGACTTCAATACCACGATGGCATACAACAAAGATAAGGAATTTTCCTGAGGTTACCCCAAAAGCACATTTTAAGGGGTTCATCTTCAAATTATGTTTTCGAAGCGTGTGGAATATGACTTCAAAATCAGCCAATTGATTAGAACGTTGTTTGGATTTAACCACCAAATTGTCTGCAGAGCATTCAACAAACTTCCCTAAGAAAGGTTTGAAGATACGATGCATGGCGCGTTGATATGTTGCACCTGCATTCTTTAAACCAAAGGGCATCGCCCGGTAACAAAACACTCCTTGAGGGGCTCTGAAGGCTGTAGATTCCTCATCTTTTGGGGCCATTCAGATCTAATTATATCCGGAATATCCATCCATGAAGGAAAGTACTTCATAGCCAGTTGTCGCATCAATTAAGAGTTCTGTAATCAGAATTGGGAAATCATCTTTAGGACCATACCGATTAAGATCTCTGAAATCAATGCAAACCCTAATTTGTCTATTCTTCTTCTTTATAGGGACAATATTATCCAACCACATGGGATACTAAACTTCATTGATAATGTTATCTTTGATCAGATTATCCACTTCAGCTTCAATTTTGGAAGGATAAGTTGGGTGTGTTCTTCTCGCGGCTTGCTTAAATCCTCAATGATCTTTTGGTAAACCCAAATTATGAGTAGCAATATCAGGATCAAGCCCAGGAATTTATGTATCATTCCAAGAAAAAATATCTTTATTTTTCATTAGAAAAGAAGTATACATTTCTTGCTCTTCAAGGGTCAAGGCCGCACTAATTAAAGTTGGGCATGGATCTTTCTCTGTACCCAGGTTTATTTCTATGATTTCATCCATAGTGGTAGAGATACCTTCTTCAAATGCTGGAGGAGCATCTCTAAGATCTTCCCCTTCCTCTTCATCATGTGCTATTTCTTCTGTTTCTACTTGCATAGAAGATGACAAAACTAAATTTTCATGATCAGAAGAGATGTAAAAATTTTCACATTTTGAAGAAGAAGCTTCCATTTCCGACCCTATTGATGATAAAGGGCCTTCATTGGGAAATAAATAAGAGATGATGGCTTGAGAAATAACATCATTATTCACCTCTGATGTTTCTATAACTTCTTCTGTCCTGATTGACGAAGTATAGACCTGTTGGATTTCAGCAGATGAAATGAAGACGTCACCACTTGTGCTTTTATCACTGTTTGGTAGGTTACCAATTTCTCCCATGTTGTCTGGCTCAATTGTCATAATTGACATTATGGATCCTTCCATAAGAGTATTTTTATTTGGGACTATTTTGTCAATTTGACTGATAGGTAACACATAATCTATACTCACATGTGTAAATGGATTTATTGGAATTTTCTCTAAACCATATGGAGCATTAACTTTGGTAATTTCCATCATTGTAGATTTTTCTCTTCCCTTCATGTGATAAAATTCTGCCTCAATGTACTGAGACTCACATGTCTTGAACGCAGTCTTATCACCACACAATGTTCCAACATGACCATTGAAACAGTATTTGGGACATTGATGGTATGATGAAGGGATAGCCGCATGCTGATGTAGCCAGGGTCTTCCAAGCAAGACGTTGAAAGATGAGTCTTGATCAACAATCATGAAATCCGAATTGGATAAAAGATCTCCAAACTAAGTTCTGTGTGTAACTTTGCCCAGTGGTTCTTGTTCATTTTTATCATATCCTTGTAACATCATGGTAGAAGGAGATAAATAAGATTCTGTGAGGCCCAACTGACAAAGCATACGAATGGGCATGAGGTTGACTCCTGAACCATTGTCAATGAAAGCTCTTCAGATATCTACACCATTGACTTTGCCAGATAAGTACAAAGGTTTTATGTGCCCATGCACAACATCATCATCATCTTTATTAGTAAAATATATCAATGCATGGCATTCGGCAGGATTATTATCTATGTGATAGACTTCAACTGCAGCAATTTCAGCTTCAAAATCCTGAGGACTTGACAAAGCTTCGATGAGTGCTTCTCGAAGATCTTTTGACAGATTCAAAGCATCCAAAATTAATAACTTGTCTGGTACTTGGGCCAAGTGTTTCAATATATCATACTTTTTATCTAGAGGTCTGCGTTTCCCAATAGGAATATGTGGTTTAGCAGGTACCTTGGAAGCATATGCTTTGGAAGCTGATACATCTTGTATTGGGATAGAAGTTGGCAACATCCTTGGTTTTGGATGATTAGACCGATTAGATCCATTTACTTGCTGAGATAAAGAAGATGGAATTTTCAATCGGTCTTCCAAAATAACTTTTCCAAGACTGAGTTAACTATTGGCAGAAGAACTTGCTTGTTCTTTTTGAGCTCGCTGAAGGGCTCTACCATGAGTTTCTGCTACATACACAGTGCTAGCAGGGGTAGAATCGGATTAGTGGCTTTGGAAAGATCCACGTCTTCCCCTGTATCCTGAACCTATGGAACTTCCTCGGATTCCCTTATTTGATACAGGGAATTCCGACTTATCAAAATTGAAATTATGACTGGAATACGGATCTGTTAATTGAATCATATTAACAGAACCGAAGATTAACACTTCATCTAATAAAGACTCTGCCTGACTAGCATGTTTAGGTTGTGCCGTTTGATGGGGTGGTGCCCGTTGTTTTGAAGTAGATGGCATAAAGTGTGCCAGAGTCAAAGACAATTTAGGCTTTGACACATACTCATATTCTTCTGATTCTTTTTTCTTCTTTGAATCAAACCGTTTCTTTGAGGATTTTCCCTCGGACGAAGAGGGTTTTACCGCAATATTCATGGAATAAGACACAATTGGTTTCTTTAATTGTGTTCGAAAAATGGCATGAGTCCGGTTGATTGTCTTTCTGACCATCCAATCATCACACTTCTGTGCATTTCTGTTTTTGACTTCTATACATTCACCTTCCTCCTCTGGAACTGTAGCAGTAACACATGCTATCTGAGTCAAAGAACCTTTCAACTTGACTTGTCCCAAGTCGACCATCTTTTGCAGGATGTCTTTAAAGACAAAACACTCCTGGATGGGATGCCCCAACATTTGATGAAAGGGACAGAAATTGGGACGATCTTCATCCCCTTACTTGTTTGGCCTCTTGGGCACTGGTAATTGAACCAAATTATTTTCCAGTGCTGAAATGAAGTAACCAGGAACTTACCCACTTCGGAAAGAGTATGTTTTACTCTTCAAATCCTAAAATTGTTTTCGTCGTTGATCTCTTTGATCATTTGGACGAAACGGCCTTTGTTGTTGGCGTTCAAGAGGTGGAGCCCTTCGAGAAGATGAATGTTTTGAAGTAGAAATAGGTATAAGTGCTTGTTTAAGCATAACTGTACCAGTTTCTGCTTTACCCATTCTCCTTCCTGGAGCTGATTGAATTACACGAGATTTAACCTTAGCCTGTCTAAGGGAATCTTCAATCTGCTGAGCGATTGAAGCAAGGTCTCGAAACCCTCCTGTGTATTTCACAGGGATCAATGGAGTGCGTAATTTGTCACACAAATATTCCACACAGATTGGCAACAGCTCTTCCTGAGGGAGTGCTAAACTCAGGGAATACGTTAATCCTTTCCAGCGAGCTATGAAATCAGAGAATCTTTCATTCTCCCTTTGCTTGCAGTTTGTAAGATCGAAAACTGTCGTTTTTGGCAAAGTTGATCTGAACTGAAGAAGGAATTTTTGACGAAGATCCTCCCATCCGATGATTGACCGGGATTGCAAGCTTGTATACCAGACAAAAGCTGGTCCGTTCATGGTTCGCACGAAGCATCTGAGTTTCACTGCTTCTTGCTGCTCTGGAGTTCCCATTATAGGATCACAACAAGACACATAATGTGTCAAATGTTGTTCAGGGTCACTTGATCCATTGAAAGTAGAAAAAATAGGGTTTCCAAAACTAGATAGAGGAGAAATTTAATCTACCCATTCAGGGTAATCGTTCTTTTCTGGTTGAACATGCGCCCGTTTCCCTTCCATAGTTTCTAACCGAGCTGTTAATGACTCAATAGTAGTTATTATCTTTTAAGAAACATCTGGTTGAATTTGGTCTTGGGTGGGTGCAATGAATGGAGCTTGGACAGACGTGGTTATTGGTGCTGCAACTGATGGTAGCACTACCAAAATTTGTTGCGTTTGAACCGTAGGATTAGACCTCTAAGGGTCTACTGATAAAGGAGGATATTCCTGATCCATCTCAGTAGTTACAACAAATTCCTTCGGCTGTCGGACTTTAGCATTCTTAAGAAGAAGACTACTCTGAAGTTGTTCTGCATTCAACCTTCTTAATTCTTTCATTTCTTCCTCTTGTTGTGCAAACCTTTTTTCTAACGGGAGTGATTGACCTTCTCCAGAGGATGGTTATGTAACCTGATTCTTTCCCCTCCCTTTGTTGGATACTTTTTGGAGAGAATGAAGTGGATTACCTAGGTTCTGAGTAATCCTTTGACTTCGTGTACGCACACCTTCTTCATTTGTATCGGCGCGTACATTTTCTTGAGCCGGACGCTCTTCATCTGAGTCCCCTGAGTGAGTCTCCTCTGGTGGATTAGCAACAACAGCATTGATGATATTAATTGATGTATAATGCATCGCATCCCTTCTATCAACATTTCTGTGATATTGTCTTCTTTCATGTCTTTGATGAGACATTTCCTTTTGTTGATTTAATCTTTTAGGAACATCTTGATGAGCTATAACGTGGAGGGTATCTCCTGATAATTTGGCTCTCCGTTCCTCTTGGGGCTTCTTCCCCAATCGAGAAAAGACCGATATTCTCTGAGAAGGGGATTGATGATTTGAAAGAGTCCCCAGTCTCGAGAACTGGGGATGTTCCTACTGCTTTTGCTCAACTCCTATAATCCCATTTGTAGACTCTGAGGGTAGGGTTAAAGGAGTCCCCAGTCTGACAAGATGTGGTGGATCTTGACATGCTATGTCTGAGACCTTCTTAAAATCTCTCTTGATCTTGCGAATCTTAGTTCAGAAATTAGATAGATGCATTAGCATGTATCCACTTTTATCACCTGGTTTAACAGACTGTTGGATGATTTCTGAATCTTCTGTCAGTTTATGATGTGTTTGCTCCATACGAGAGGCTTGTGAAATATTCTCGCCTTCTTGATGTAGGATCAATTCAACAACTTGTTCTCAATATGCTTGATTTTGAGAGGAAGTAGTTGAAGCCTGTTTTTGAGCAAGCTTTTGATTATGATCAATGCCCATTGACTGTGGCCGGCCATGGGCAATAACATTGAATGAGACCATTTTCGGCGGGCTTTGCTGACGGGAAAGCACTGTAAAATGTAGTTCTCCGTGAACACCCCATCCTCTGATATGAACACCAGATGGAGCATTGGAAATTAACTGACGCAATTTTCTTAGTTCACCAAGGCATGAACGTTGAAGGGTTCTCTGTTGCTTTTTAGCCTTCGGATACAGAGAGACTGATAGAGATGACAAATCAATCTGACATTGTAGCCCTTCTGTTATCTTAAGGTCATTTTCATATTCATCATAATATAATACCTTCTTCTTCAATTGAAAAAGAGTTTTCCATATGTTGAGACGAATATCATGGACTCCATCTTCCATCAACATCTTTGGAATATCATACTGGGAGTCAGCCAAAGGCCAAAACATGACTGGTACCTCACTTTTCGCCAATTTTTTCCTCATGTTATGCATTTCCTCTTTATCATTAAATGAAGATTCTTCTACCTATTATGACCAAAGTTTGTGTTTCCTTGTTACTTCATCAGATTCAACAAGATTGGTAGAGATATCATTGATCAAACTAGAATATGCATGACTTAGGGGTGGTTCATAGAATGACCTACACCCTGGGATATCTTCTGATTGAGAAAGTATTTCATTTGCTAGAGATAAAGCATCAGACATGACTGGTTTCACATTTACAATTGCCTCAAGATAAGAAGGCTTTCTCGACACTACATTGTCCACTGGAGTATTTTCCAGGCAATGTGAATCACTACTGCGGAGAGGACTTTCGCATCGAAATTCATCATCATGGGGAGGACCACCATAATGGGTTACAAAAAAAGATGAGATCTCTTGCTCCTTGGTCTCCTGACCCCACATAGGGTTCCTGTGGCTCTCATCTAAAGAAGAAACTTCAAGAATGACCGAATTTTCATGAAACAAGCCTTCATGAGGAAGTGTCTGTTGAAGACTTTCGGAATTAATGTACCCGTTATTGGGAACTGATGGAGTAGAATCTTGAATTCCAACAGATAAATGTCTGAGGGCTTCATGAACTCTAGCATCGAGCAAGGCCTTGTTACAGATTGGCCTTTGATCTCCTGACTGTGCTGGGCATATCATTTTCTTAGATTCCTTCTTAATCGCTTTGGAAACCACTTTTTGACGAAAGTGGTTACTCTGAGCAGGTGTATGTGCCTGATCAGGAAAGATGGTCAGGTTAGGCTGACGATCTCTACTCAAATCTGGTGTATGTGCCTGACTTGGTTGTCCGTATGATATGGGGGAGTATGCCCCATAACCCTCTTGGACTGGAACAGATGTGTGTGTCTGTTCTGGAGTGAATCGTTGATGTGTCACTCCACTGCTAGGGAAAGATTTATGTGCATGTCCTTGAGATGATGCTGAAGCTGTTATGATATCCTAGCAAGCATCCAGAATATGAGCAGGAATTTGCTTCTGCTCTTTCACCATTGACAAAATATGTTTGGTGACTTCAGCTGCCGGAACGGGGATATACATCCATTCCGGGCTTGGAATAGGTGTATGTGCCTGCTCATGTCCTCCTTTTCTTGTCAGTGAATCCTGACAGTACTCAAGTGTGGAGGTAGAGAGTTGAGTCTGCCTCCTGTTAGTTGTCAGAGCTTTCCGACTGACTTCTCCGTGCGCTACCAAGCAAGACTATTGGTAGGATTGATTAGTACTAGCAGGTGTATGTGCCTGCTGATTACACTTCGTCAAACGCGATTGACAAGATCCATCATATGTAGTCAGGAGAGCCTGTTGACTAACTGATGATGTATAAGCAGGTGTATGTTCCGGCCTATAGTACTCCGCCGGAATTGCCTGGCAGGATTGGTGTGATGCTGCCAGACGAGTCTGCTAGACATAGGAATTAAAACGGACAGGTGTGTGTGCCTGCTCGCTGTTCACCACCAGGTTAGGATGGTGGACTTCTCCAGAGATGGCAGGGATGAAAACCTACCCATTTTTAACCGGATTCCGTCTCTAGCGGTTCGACTTGCCTGCTCGGGTTCGAGGAACCTAAGTTGAATGCCTGGAGTCGGTACCCTCATCATGTTGAGGGCGCACTGCCGCACGAGTCTGGCGGCGATTGTTGATGGGAGCCCTCGGGAAGGACTGCTGTTTTTTTTGAATTAAGGCCATGAGGGACCTGCTCGTTCACTTCCTCAGAGTAAGGGAGCGAATGGAAATTGCATTTCGGGGATAAAGACCCGAAACGGTTGGAGACGGTAGTCAGCACCGCCTGCCTCTTTATCACTGGTCGTCGTTGTCCGGACAACCTGTGTGAGTTGTTCACTTGGAGGGCATGTCGGGAAGCCTCCAAATTTGGGATGGTACCATGTTGACGGTACTCCTTAACCAACACATTTGATACCCTACGTTAAAGATGCTGAGTAGGTGATGTCATCCTCAGAGAGGATGACGAACCAGTATGAATAGCCGCAGTGGTATTTGCAGCAGCAGTATTCACAAATGTGAATTTGAGAGCAGCCATTATGGAAATACAGAAGATCTTGGAAAAGAGTGCCTGTTTGATATAACAGACGTAATCAAGATAAAATTCATCCACTTCATCCTTTGGATGACCACACATGTCAATGATTGTTTTTGTTATCCCTCTTATTAAGTTTTAAATAGGGGCTTAACAAATAGGTAAAACATCATTTTAACTTGGATAAGGATTCACGTCGGGTTCACCATTTTTTGTTTCCCTCGGAATTCGGGGATGACCTCCTGGATGGGATATTCAAACGTTCCGATCGGTTTCTATAGGGTTTGTTCGTAGAACCGGAAACATCCAATGATTCCACATCCATTTGGACCTACTTTCCAAAGGTAGGCGCTCATTATCTTGTGGACTGATGAGGCTTAGGAATTTGCATTGGTCGAGAGGATGGGAGGTTGGACTCATCAAACCTTTTTGAGGGGAATTATTTTCTATTCCAGGACTCTCTTTATAGATTTTAGTTATGTTCGTGAATCCTTATTTCATTACCAAGTATAAAATGAGATTTCCTTCAGTTTAACAATCAATGATTAAATATGTAAGAAATTTAGAGAATCTATTATATGTATTAGAGTTTCTTCATTAATAGAGAATCATCTATATTTATTTAGAGATTCTTGGTCAATGGTATCCTTCAAAACATTTATATAAAAGTCTCTTGGTCATTATGATGACTAGGATGGTTTTAAAGCCACTCAGTGGGGCACTTGAATTTTATTGTCATTCAGAAGGACATGAATTATTTCAGAGTTGGGATCGAACCCATAAATGGGCTACCTACGTATCCTTTGTTTAGGAAATGGAATCAGAACCCACATAGTTCGAGTAAAGGGAGTATAAAGTTTATGATTGATGGCTCAAAGAAGGATTTTATAATTACTTTTACACTCTAAGCTCACGTGAGTCATGCTCGGTGTGAGAAACAAGAGGTATTGGTAAAAATTAGACAATTGTTCCATGAAAGATGCAATCATAAGAAATGGTTTGGGGCTTATGTATGTATGACTTCCCAGATAGATGAAGGTTTAGGATTTACTTAAGGGAGAAAATCTAGGTACATGGTCCATAAAGGTATATGTGCTTCACGGAGATTTCAATACTCCAACTTGGGACTTATTACTGAAAAGGAAACCCAAATTAGGAGAGGATTGATAACTGGGTTTTACTCCTGAGAAGGAATCCCAGATCAAACGTAAATTAGGACTGGTTAAAGATAATTTAAGGGACTTGGGGCTCATTCCGGAAAAGGAAGACCAAGATTTATGACTGGGACTTACTCTTGAAAAGGAGGCCCAGGTTAAGGGATTTATGACTGGGACTTATTCCTGGAAAGGAAGCCCAGGTTAAGGATTAAGGTTTGGGGATTACTCCTGAGGAGGATTCCCATATTTGAGACTGGGGCATACTCCTAAAAAGGAAGCCCAAATTAGAGGATATGGGGCTTATTCCTAAGAAGGATGCCCAAAAATTAAGGGACATGGGGCTTACTCTTAAAGAGGATGCCCAAGATTAGGACTGGGACTTATTCCTGAAAAGGAGACCCAGGTTAGGGGACTTGGGGCTTACTCTTGAGAAGGAAGCCCAAAATTATGACTGGGACATATTCCTGAAAAGGAGACCCAGGTTAAGGATTAAGTTTTGGGGCTTACTCCTGAAAAGGATTCCCAAATTAGAGGACTTATGAATGGGTATAATTCCAGAAAAGGAGACCCAGGTTATGGATTATGGTTTGGGGCTTACTCCTGAAAAGGATGCCCAAATTAGAGGACTTATGACTGGGGATTATTCCAGAAAAGGAGACCCAGGTTAAGGATTCTCTCATCTTAAAGTATGAGGTTTAATGAATGAACTCTCCATATTTAGTGACATAAGGATATTTAAATCACTAGGTTTTGAGAGATATTCCAACGAATTCCTTTCAGATAAGGATGTCAAATCAAGAAATCATGCCATAAATGGATTTGGAGAGTGTCTTAAAGACTGAATCTTGAAAAGAAAAGGTGTAATGGCTTAATAGGGGTGAAATGGGCAAGAAAGGCACCCAAAAAGGAATGTGCGCGCAAGAATTAGAAGGCATGCATGTACTGCGGTAGCGTGCAATTATTGGTCGCGCAGGTATACCTGCGCAACATGGTGGGTACTTGCGCGATATTCAACCAGTATTTTAAATACTCGAGCGACTCTTCATTAGAACCTTTAGAATCCTCTTGAGGTTCTTCCAGAAAAGAGACGCGCAAGTTCTATCGAAGGAATAAGGCGGCGCGCAAGTGTGACCACCTCCCTTAAGGGCTGACCACTCAGGCGCGCAAGTGTTGATGAGTTTCAACACTTATACCTTCCTTCCTATCTTTAGATCTTCCGTTCTAGGTAAGAAATTACCTTAGAAGTGTTCCAGAAGCTTTGAGAAGAGACTTGGGCGTCTGGAGCTTCAATCCGAGTTTCTCGAAAAACGATCCTCTCGAATGGGGGGCCCACAGGGTCTATTTATAGGCAGGAGAAGACCCCAGGAGGTTACAAGGAGGTTATCAATTAGGTCGTGCAAGTCACTTGCATGACCATAAGGGCATCACGCAAGTGGACTTGCGCGACAGTGATATAACTTGTGCGGTGTAACTGCTTTTGATCCTTTGTTCATGCCTTTGTTGATTTTTTTGATATTTTCTTCAATGGTTGAATCACTTTGATCTCAAATATTCCCCTTTTCTGATTTTTAGATTCTGTGACGAAAGGAGCGTCATCAATCCCCACATTTAATTCACGTCCACAAACATTAGATTCCATTGGAAACTCATAATGATCCTCCAACAAATATGAATATCTTGACAATCTATCAAGACTACATGATTCTGTATTTGATGTCATAGTGATTTGTCTTTGTTGTTTTCTATACCGTATTTATTTACCTTTGATGTATTCCTGTAATAATAAAATTAAAAATATATTATTTTTCAAATGATAAAACAACTTTAATAAATATAATAAAATAAAATAAAAGATATAACATTCATACCTCTATGTTAATGAGTCGAAGAAGTCTGGATGACCAAATTAAAATATGGCCGATACTATGTCCAACTATCACCAACTCATCTGTAGGTAATGGTACCCGAGATGATCTATCTATAATATCCTGTATTGTGTCCCTATGATTCTCTACCTCTAATTTTTGATGATGAAATGTATCTCCTATATAATATACCAACCCATATGATACTATATGCTATTGAGAATCATCAACATACAACTCGCAATAAGTAGGAAGCTGCGGCGGAGGAGTAGGATAAAAAATGGGGTCAGCAGGTTGAGGTGGGGGAATGTGAGCTACTGGAGGAGGTGGAGGATAAATAATGGAGTCTGTAGGGGGAGGTGGAGGATTGGGAGCTGTAGTCTGAAATTGTCTTTGCATGTCTGCAAACATAGATTCCACTGATGCTCTAATCATGTCCTCCATTATCACATTAATATTATGAATTTCAAACTCCAAGGAATCAATTTTTTTTCTATAAACCCCCTCAATGTTTGAAGATTAAGAACATGGCAACACTTTTCTTACCGATACACCTGTCAGATATCCTCTTACACGACCAGGATGTTCGGGCCTTCCCAATGCTACCGATAAAATATCTTCCCTCCCAGTAGCTGTAAATGTCCCTTGTGATCTCTACTCCTCAATAGAGTCTTGTATTAATTAATTGAACATTTCTCTAATGATTGAAATTATATGAACAAAATGGTTAACTTAAATAAATAAAATATATATCATACAATCCTCTCAGCTACGATTCTCGATTCATCCGAAAGATATTGACCTTTTTCGCCCTTTCGAGCTATCTTCAATTTTTCATGTCTAGATGGATGGGATGGAGGGGCCACCTATCCAGAGCTTGAATACTCAGATCTCAGTTGTTGAAATTTTTCCTCCATCATTTGTTCTTCCAATAATGCATACCCTCCCCGAGATAAACTATGAGGATATACATTTTTAGATTGGATCTCCTGATGAGCTTTCCTTGTTTACTGTAAATTAATAATAAGAAATCATTAAGAAAACATTAATAAGATCATTTATATAAGAAATATTATAAAAGTTTACACTGCCCTTAACAATAATGACTCTTTTCAATTACTTTCAAAAAACTTTCTCCATGTGTCTTCATCTATAAAGGGATATAAACGACATCGATTTTCATGACTCCTATGACCATAAATGAAATCAGATGAGAGGGTTGATTTCAAATCCCTCCATCTCTTGGAATCCAATGATAATCATTTCTTCCTCACTTATGTAGTGTCAGGAATATCAAATGTCATCTGATAAAGAAGAGGTTAAACATATTATATATACTAGAAACATTTAAAGAATATTAAAAAAATAGCAAAAGATCTTACCAAAATTATCTCCCATAACTGAGAGATTATCACTTTATCCACACTTCTCCAGTCATCATACAGAATGCTTACTTTCCTCTTAGCCTGAGTTTCTACAAAACTCTTAAAATATATTGCATTTGGACCTCTAATAATATCATTATCATAAAACTCAATGACTATCCTCTGATCCTACGTACGAGCAACTGATAATTTTGGTAAACGTGTGCACCCACATTTACCAACCTTTGAACTCTTTATTCTAATAGGAGCATGTGAATGTTCCTCCACAGAGGTATGACCAATATTCTCATCTCCAGAATCAAGTGGCTGATCAACTGAATGATCTGTCATTAACCTTCAAATCAAAAAAACAAACGTTAGTTCAAAATTTACAAATTCAAATATTTTAATTCTACTGTAATCAAGAAATCGAAAATTGTACTAAGTTACGTAATAGTAAACATTGGTAATATGGTAAGAATGATAAACAATGATGAAGAAGGTAAATATGGTAAAGATGTTCAATATGGTAAACATGGTAAACATGGTAAACCTGGTAAACATGGTAAAGTAATTGTCACTGAACAAAAATAATAGATATATAATTCATGTAATGGTAAACATGATAAAGTAAACTAAACAAACATAAAACAAACAAAAACATATACTTAATTTGTTTTAAAACATCTTTTAATTAATAAAAAACTTATAACATCTAACATTTATGAAAAAAATAAATGTAAACAATAAATAAACATATGTTACCTATAATTTTAGGAATGTACAAATGGATTGTTTTCCCAAATTCCTTCATCGTGATTGTTCCTTATGGCACAAATCATGTCTTCAAAATGTTCATCATTATATTCTGTTAATCATTCCATGGAAGTAGAGATCTCACATAAATCAGCATCTTCATCAATGTCATCCTCACCAAAATATTATTTTTTCCCTTGTAAAACATCATCCCACTACATATCTGATTGATCTACTACATTGCAAATTTTTTTTTCATGTGTTGCCATTATAAAAGAATCAGCTGTTTCTTCCAATCTATTCAGATTAACAAGTGTCATTCCAAATTCATCATGTTTGACACTATTTTTACCGATAAACCATTTACAGTTAAAAACAGGAACTTTAATTTTAAAGTAATCAACCTCCCATATGTATTCAATCACTCCATGATATGCACTTGATGCAGAAATTGGTTTTTTGTCCTTTGCACTCGAAAAATGCATTACTTCTACAAACACAAATAAACCACTATTCTAAACTGCACTTCTGTTGTCCTAAGATTTTGTATGAAATGTATAGCCATTATTGTCATAACTGGACCATGTTATCACATTTAAACATGGACCACCCACTATCCATTTTAATGTCTCTGATACATCTGATCTACTAAGAAATGTATTTTTAATCCATGAAAAAAAAGTTTTGTTGTGCTCATTCAAAATCCACATTTCTTTCTTCTTTGGATGACATTGTTTCAACTCATTAATATGCAATGTGATATACGGTTGAGCATAATCTATGTTATTCAAGATTAATGATTCTAACTTCTACATCTATTCAGCTGACATTGATTTGACTTTCAAGCCACGAATCCCCTTTCCCTCATTATTAACTAATTCATGGCGAGATGGAGGCAAACCTATGTGTTGCGTCGCAGTCAAGTAGCTCGTACAAAACTCTGATACCTCCTCAGAAATATACTTTTCAATAATGGAGGATTCAGGCCGATATGGATTTTTAACATACCCCTTTAATATTTTCATATACCTTTCAAAAGGATACATCCAACGAAGATATACAAGTCCACAATGCTTTATTTCTCGAACCAGATGAATCATCAAATGCACCATTATATCAAAAAAAAAGTTGGAGAAAAATACATTTTCAATTGACAAAGTATAAAAATTGCATCCTTTTCCAAAATGTTCAAATAATTCACATCAATCACCTTGTTACAAATTGAATTTAACAAATAACACAACTTCATCATAGTCTTTCTGACAATAATGGGAAATATTCCACGCAATGAAACATCTAGAATTTGTTGCATCATGACGTGTCAATCATGTGATTTCATACCTATCAACTTCAAGTCCTTCAATGAGACAAAATTTTTTACATTTGAAGAATAACCTTGAGGCACTTTGATATCATGAAGACACTGACAAAAGATAATTTTCTCCCTCTTAGATAATGTATGACAAGCTGGGGGAAGAAAAGTTTGTCTTCCTTTAGGAGTGGGAGCTAACTCCAAATGTATTCCCATTGATAGTAAGTCTAATCTTGCATTCAACCCATCTTTAGTATTTCCTTTAATATCTAACAATGTTCCAATCTAACAATCATATATATTCTTCTCCACATGCATGACATCAATATTATGTTTAACTTCATGATACCTCCAATATGGTAGCTCAAAAAATATTGACATTTTCTTCCAAATATGTCTATCATTACCATATTTCTGTGTCTTTCCCAATGTCACATCAAGGTTTTTCACCCTCTCAAAATACAGATCCGGTGATAAAGGTTTTGGAGCAGTATCAAATTCTTGTGAGCCATTGAATGCGTTTTTTAGTCTTCTATAAGGGTGATCCATAGGGAAAAACATTTGATGACCCATGTACACTGTTTTCCTCCCATGATGCAATTGACAATATGACGTCTGTTGTTCACAAATTGGACATGCTTTATGCCCTTTAACACTGTATCCAGACAAATTTCTATACGCTGGGAAGTCATTTATAGTGAACAGAAGCACTGCATGCAGTTGAAAATATTCCATTTTATAAGAATCATACACTCTAATACCATCAGCCCATAACAGTTTCAAATCATCAATCAACGATGAAAAGTAAACATCAATATCATTGCTAGGTTGCTCTGGACCAGAGATCAGTATACTCAACATGACATATTTTCACTTCATAAAAACTTCAGGAGAGAGGTTGTAAATTACCAATAAAACAGGCCAGGAACTATGTGTGCTACTGAGGGTTCGGTATGGATTCATTCAATCTGTACACAACCCTAATATGTGATTTCTTATTTCATTTCCAAATGTAGAGTACTACGCATCAATTTTCTTCCATTGTGGACAATCTGTTGGATGACGTATTTTTCCATCACATATCTGCTCAGCAGTATGCCATCTTAACTTTTTTGCATCATGTGAATTAGAAAATAAATGTTTGAAACGATGAATTATAGGAAGATACCAAAATACCTTTGTAGGGAGATTTGTAATCACTACATTAGCCTGTGATTTCTCTTTCACCTTATACCATGATATCCCACATTTAGTACACTCTGACTGAAATTCATATTACTTCCTATATATAATGCAGTCATTCAAACAAGCATGTATTTTCTTGTATCCCAATCCCATCAGGCATAATATTTTCTTGGCCTTGTAATGTGAATCTGGAAGACCGTTATCTTTTGGAAGTTTGTCTTTCATCAATTGTAGCAGCTCTGTAAAACTTCAGTCATGCCATCCATGTTTCACCTTCAATTTAATCAATCTTAACACTACCGACAAAACTGTAAAATCTATACAACCAGGATATAATGGTTTTTCCGAATCACCATATAGACGTGAAACTGTCAGTTTTATCTCAATTTTTTCTGCTATAATATCTCGAATCATTTCTTCAATTCCATCGGAGTTACCATCTTGTGAATCATCATCATCAGTGACATTTCGTCCAGTTTCACCATGCCAAATCCAAGGGCTGTAACTCAGATTAAAACCATGACATATCAGATGATCTTTTATCTCTCTACTTTTCAACTTCTTCATATTCAATCATTTTAGACATGGACAGAAAAAAATGTCACTACTTGGAACATTTCGTTTAGCATATTCCAAAAAGGCATCAACACCTTCCTCATATTCATTGCTCATTCGATGTGAAGCAATTCAACTTCGACTCATTATTACCTATAACACTATCGAAAATATATATATATTTAAGATAAGACAAATATAAGTTTATATGAAACAAAATCATAATTTGAATGTAAAAAAATTTTGAAATATAAAAAAAATCTATGAGTATTTTAAAAAATATGCTTGAATATTATTATTAAAAGAAAATATAATTAGATATAATAGTTTTAAATTCCATTGAATAAAAGAAAACCATGGCTCCTACATGATTTATAGAAAATTAGGGAGAATGGAGTAAACCTGAGAATCAAATCATTTTTAAAATAAAAAATCAGATGGAGAAAATCACAATGTAAATCCAAACACCCCTTGACACCCCCAACCCTCTGGATAGCCCCCCACCCCCCTCCCCCCCAGAAAACCCCCAAACCCTCTGGACAGGCCTCCACCCCCTTGGATAGCCCCCACACACACCCACCCCCAGGACACCCCCAACCCTCTAGACTGCCCCCATCCCCCTAGACAACCCCCCACCCCTCTAGACAACACCCTCACCCCTCCTGGACACCACCCCACCCCCTACCCCCTTGGACACCCCGTTGGACACCCCCCAACCCTTTGGACAGCCCCCACCCCCTGGACAGCACCCCACCCCTCCAGACAGCACCCCCCACCCCACTTAGACACCACCCCCACCCCTGACCCCCTTGGACACCCCCAACCCTCTGGATAGCCCCCTACCCCCGAAAAACCCGCCAAACCCTCTGTACATGCCTCCACCCCCTTGGACAGCTATCCACACCCACCCACCCCCTTGGAAACCCCCTGGACACCCCCCACCCACCCTCTGGACAGCCCCCCACCCCCCCCAGAAAACCCCCAAAACACTCTGGACAGGCCTCCACCCCCTTGGGTAGCCCCCCACACCCACCCACACCCATGACACCCACAACCTCTGGACTGCCCCTCATCCCCCTAGACAGCCCCCCACCCCTCTAGACAACACCCCCACCCCTACTAGACACCACCTCCACCCCCTACCCTCTTGGACACCCTGCTGGACACCCCCCAACCCTTTGGACAGCCCCCCAATCCCATGGACAGCACCCCACCCATCCAGACAGAACCCCCCACCCCTCCTAGACACCACCCCCACCCCTGACCCCCTCGGACACCCCCCTAGACACCCCCAACCCTCTGGATAGCCCCATACACCCCAAAAAATCTCCAAAACCCTCTGGACAGGCCTCCACCCCCTTGGACAGCTCCCCACACCCACCCACCCCCTTGGACACCCCCCTGGACACCCCGCAACCCTCTGGACAGCCCCCCACCCCCCGGATAACCCCAAAACAATGGTTTACATATAAAACTATGGATGGTGAACAATGAAAAACACATGAATTTAATATATACATAAGCCTGAAATAGATGGAATTAAATATTATTAAATATGGCTACTTAAATGATCATATGATAATTAAAAATAATCATTGATATTCAACTAGTCAAATGATCACATGTTTATCGATAACTAATATCATAATTTATTTTATCAAAAAAATCACACAAAATAGTCCACAAACATGTTTCGCACCAACATCACAATTTAATAAAACAATTCCTCAATTTATAAAACATTCTGAAAATATTTGACATCTTAAATCACCTCTTTACCTTTCAAAAACACTTATTAGGTGAATAACATCGCCAAAATAATGCATTTACACAATTTTATCACATTCTTTAACTCGCTAAATCATTTTCAATTTTCATAAAACAATCCCAAGAGGAACAACCATGTTTTTCACACAAAAGACATTCAAAAACCCCCATTCAAGAAAAAAATCATACCAATACAAATCCACAATATAAATTTCAGCTCAATACACATTTATTAATCCACCCCTATATTTAAATAATTTACCTCAAATAATGTCACAAACAATACACATGACAAACAAACTTTTTCATTAAACACCTTCAAGAAGTGTGACAAGGTTTTACACATAACACCCATTCAAAACCCCCCTTTTCAGGCCCACATGACAACAAATAATTAAAAAACCATAATTGGATTCCCCTTTCAAAATTAATGAATCACTTTCATAGGTTACAAAATACACCCAAATATTAACCTAAGAGTCACACATTAAAATAACCCAATTTCAAGATAAAATGAATATATAAAATTAAAGACATATCCAAATCCATCAAAAAAATTTTTGGGACCACAAAATATATACGATGTTGGCAAAATGAATGAAAAAAAGCACGCAAAAATATAGTGTTGTGAGTAGAAGGATTACATGAAATGGTGGTTTTGGAATGCCTATTGTGTTTCGAGTTGAAAGCACACAAAATGAGTTGAGATGATAGATCCGGTAAAAAAATCACACAAAAATCGAACGAGTTGAAAGAACACAAAACGAACAAAAAAAATCCCACAAAAATCACAAAACATAAATATAGTCTATCTGGGAATAAAAAAATGAAAGAAATTCTTGGAAGGCTTACTTGAGTGTTTCGAGTTGAGATGGTAGATCTGAGGAGAGTAAAGATGATAAACGTTGTAGGCAAAATGAGTTTAATGCAGCGAGATTGACGACTCGATTAGGGTTTATCGCGCGAGAGAGACGAGCCGCCAGACTGTCGAATGAAAATTCGTAAATGACAAACCGTGGGGGTTGTTAATTTTTTAAATGTTTTTATAACGTCGGTTATTTAATAAACGACGTTATAAAATGTTTTTTTACATTTATAACGTCGGTTATTATAATAACCGACGTTATAAATGTATCAGAGACAGCTTTTTTTATGTCGGTTATTTTATACCCGATATAAAAGAAGGTTTTTACATCGGTTATTCTATAACCGACGTATAAAAGACATCAAAAATCACAGTTTTTTAGGTCAGTAATAACATAACTGACTTAAAACCCACGTAGATATCTCATTTTTTATGTCGGTTATAAAATAACCGACGTAAACCCCCCCCCCCCCCCTCTATGATTTTTTACGTCGGTTATTTTATAATTGATGTAAAAAATGAGATATCTAAGTGTTTTTTACATCGGATTTAAAATAACTGAGGTAAAAAACCCCCCGAAATTTGTTTTTTTATGTTAGTTATTTTAGAACCGACGTAAAAATACCCCCGCACTTGGGTATTTTACATCGGTTATTTGATAACCGACGTAAAAACCAAACACGTGCGATTGTTAACATCGGTTATTAAAATAACTGACAATAAAAATCTACTCACCACATTTCACAGATTATCACATCGGTTATATATAACTGACGTAAAAAATGGTGACGTAAATAACGTTTTCTGCACTAGTGATGGGATCATAGAATCCCATTTCAATATGACAAAGTGAAATGACATTTCATCATTGGGTGTCTGATTTGGGAAGGTGAATACCCTATCCGGAATTTTTTTCTTGCAGGATCACAATAGTATGCTCAGTTCAACCATATGGAGAAATTTTCAAATAAAAATAAGTGGATATATGGGTTTACCTTCAAATCGATGATGATCCCCATGTGTTCTTTAGGTGTTTAGATGTGAAATGTTAAATAATAAATTTATATATGGTGTAGTACTACTTTTTCAGTGAGGCCTATATGATAATGTAATGGCTAGACAACAAAGATTGACCACAGACATTGTGGGTCCACAGCACACCATATACCTCTTTTTTTAGGAACCTTCTAACCCTCCTATATCCCCCATTTGGACTCTAATTTTCTACTACAAGTAGAATATATAGATTTTATCCTCTTAAAAATGATAATCCCCTCCCTTGTGGATTTTATGGTATGATACAATATGTTCTAGGAGTGACGCTTATTATGGTGATGCCTGATGATTGATGTGAACAAACATATGAGTGGAACCACCCTATCAGATATAGACTGGGATCATGATGACCAGAGTGGAACCCAAAACTTGTACAATGGTGTATGTCCTTTACTATTATGTGGAACCTGGTATCGGATAGGGAATGCGTCCTTGATTACTATAGTCCAAACCCCCATTTTATCTGGGGGATGATCATCAAATAATTAGTGAAAACCCTTTATAGGCTTGTGTGTGGGTCCTAATGGACCAGATTAGATCCTCCAATTATAAAAGGTAGTGGGTCCTCAACTTCTGAGTGAAACCCTACAATTAGATAGGGTGTAAGTCATCAATATCTATATTGTAACCCCCATATTATACAAAGGCAAAAGTACTTGAACTATAGTGTGAAATCTCCCATCATGTTGTGTGAGGGCCCTTTATCTATAGAGTTGAACCTGCTATCAGATTGGATGCATGTGTTGCAAACATCATAGTGGAATCCCACCAAACATATTAGGTTATATGTCCTCTATAGTTACTTTTTTAATAGAACCCCTTGGTTCACTATGGAACTATTCCTATACCTTGAGATTATGTCCCATCGACTATGCAGTATGATAGCATGATGTTGGCCTCTTCCATTTACTTTTATGCAGACACGTGAGTTAATGGTCATTATTAATGGACTTCTGGATCCGTTGTCGACTATTGTTCATAGGTTGTGATATGATATAGAGATCCCACATCCCTACCACTTTGTGTTATTTTAATTGAGAATATATATATATATATATATATATATCCATACCATTAGATTTTTTTACTCTCCTAAAATGTTTTTTGAAGATGCACAGGTTATTCCATGTGGACTCTATGTTTATCTTCTTCAGTTTAGATGATTTTACTCACATTCATTGAGAGGAATATATTGTACTTGTTATCTATCTAAACACCATAATGAACCCCCTATGCTTGGTCAATGTTAAAGTTTATCTTTATTAGGTTGAGTTTGCTAATATTTACTATAAATTGATTTTCCACTCTTATTGTATCTCTTAGAAATCCCTTTTCATCATTCGGGAAATTCTACTACTTATGTGTACACTCACCCATGCATTTGATTTTCCAATATATGTTGTGTATTATTAATATTATATATAGGTTGGTGGTAAATACATAGGATCTTATGGATAAATGGTATATTTTATTATGTATGTTTGTTGTATTAGGTAGATTAAAAGATGGGTACTCACTAAATTTTACTATCCATTTTTAGGGTGGGACATATTTCTTATTGGTCATGTATTTTTTCACTTTTTATTTAATTTTTTTCTACCACATTCATATACTATCTAGTGGTTATACATTCATTGTTTTTCTAATACATTTTTGTACATATTTTAATTTTATTTAACTATATTTCTTAATTGAGATGGCTTTGTGTTCATGTAAATGGACATTGGAAGAGGCCACCCGTGTTAGTTAAGCCCACATCAATGGTCCACTGTCACATTATTATAGAGGCGGGCATATGGTAGTTGTGGTTCAAGCTCCAGTTAGGGGTGGTCCAGGGGAAAAACATTCTATTCACTATTTAAAATTTCTATATAACAACTATTTTATGGATGGTAATATATTAATTTTCTAGGGGAAAGCCCGAACTTCTCAATCAAATATATAAATGTGATTTTTTCTTAGATGATGACAATTGATTACTATGATATTTTGAGACATTTAAAATCATAAAATATTTTCATTTTATTTAATTTAATGATAGTGTTAATTTTTTATTCAGAAATGTGACTACAAAAACCCATTTGGATATGTTGTAAAAAACTACTAAAATGTACACACTCCCTTGTAGAGAATAAATCAATGTAATAAACAACAATCCCAGAAAATCAAAATTAGCAATGTATAAAATACCATTTTACTAAATATCATGGTTTATTAAAATATATTCTCACATTTCACATATATAAAATCCCCAAAATAAAATTACAGTATACTAAAAAATTGTTATCCAATAAGAACAATCCTATTGTACTGTTTTGGCCATCCATTCATCCCCATGATGGCCTTCCCAGTGATGGTAGTGAAAACTTCCCATCAATGTAAAAGACATTTAATCATGAGATCACCTTCATGTGATTCTATAAGAATCACTTAAATAGGAAATGATCACCCCATAGATAATATATTAGTTAAAAAATTAAAATTTTCATTTTATTTTTTGATTAATCATTTTAAATAACCCTTAAATTTAAGAAATGGGAACTTATTCATATTAAAATTATATATTGAATGATATTTTTTATTTAATTAGGAATGTTATAATTTAATTATCATGGTTCTTCACACGTTGTTCCATGAAACTTATATAATTGACATGTAAAAACATTATTCAATCATTATTCATCTTTGATATCAACACCAAACAACTAAAAAATGTATCTATATATAGAGTCTTGGATTCTAATATTTCAAAGAAAAAAATACAGGATGTAATTGAGGTCTATAGAAACTATGACACTGGAACCTAAAAGGTAAAACCTATACAATTCCTAGTGAAAAAGAGAAAAAAATCATTATAAGTAGTGGAATAGTTATTCAAGAATCATCTAGTAGCCTATTAGAAAAATAAAAAACATATAAACTCTTCCCCTTCTTCTATAATAAAATAAATCAAAGAACCAAATTTATAGTCTCCCACAGTATTTTTAAATGGTAATTTTAAATCTAGTTTTGTGTTAATGATATTCATTATTTATGTAAATTAAAAAATACCATGCATTTTTCATCAATGTCATATGGTCTATATTTAACCATTAGTGAACTTATGTTTTTTTAGGTCCTCATTAAAAATCCATTATTTCATACAATTATATAACACCCATAACTTTTTTAATAGAGGGAATTTTTGAATCAATAAAAATTGTGAATTTCAAACCAAATTCCCCACATAGACAATATATGGTCAGTAAATATCACTATTGACAAAAAAATCAACTTTCCATATTTAAAACTCTGTTGGTCTCAAATAATCTCTCGATAACCAACTCAAAAAATTTCAAACACCACCCACAATTCTTCCAAAAAATAGAAATATAATCAATAAATGCATTATTATTCTTCTCCTTCGTGCCTAAATATTTATTCTGCATACACATATGAATGGTTTTCAGGGTGCCACATAATTTAATGTCCCTTAGTTTATAGCCAGATATTGTAAACGAGTATGTGATATTATATTTATCTTGGAAATCTATGGAAATATATATCTTTTTTAACATTAAAAACCAACAAGGAAAAATACTCAAACCCTAATAATCATTCAAAAAAATTATCAATTAATTACATTAGGAAATTATAATGTATACATGTGGAATTTAAATTATTTTAATTTATACAATAACTAAATTTATTATAAATACTAACTAGAATTTTTCCACACATTTAATTAAATATAAATGTTAATCTTCCCTTCATTTGGACTACATGAACATTACATACAAAAAAACTATTTGAAATGTGAGATATATTAACCATGTATAAGATCATTATTACCACTTCTACAAAAACCACTTTTTTACTTTTGATCCATTCTCTTATTACTCTAGAATCTCATGTTTTCATCTTGTTTCAATGGAATAATATTCCTTTATAAACAAGGAAAAATCCTATTTATCGTAGCTATGGATCAGCTAGTTCTATTTATGATAGGTTAAATAAAAGTCATCAATTATTATTCGTAATTTTCTATGTGTTTTGTAGAGATATTAATAGGTATTTTTCAGTTTTTTACATAGAAATGAATATTTTATGTTCGTAGGATATGATTATAAATACAATTTTGGTTCATGTTCACCAAAACATAACAGTTAGTCTAGAGAGGTCCTTATTCTTCAATACAACTCTTAGTGTTAGTTTCAAAACTTGTTACATTCTAAATTTCATAAATAGTTTTCCTTTTTTTGTTACTTTTCTATGTGGGAAGATTATTCCCTTATGTTTAAGTATAATATTAATATATATATATATCTCAATAATCTCCATCAACCTTGTAATTTTGAAACTATATTTTTTAGGGGATGGAAATATATCACCAAAATATATAAAACAATCATAATATTCAATAGTATGATACTAATTTTCATTGAAAATCTTTTCTTAGGGGTCAAATGTAGTATCAAAATCTCATAAATTTTTAAGAATAAATTTGTAAAACACTCCATAATAAATTTCAATCCCAATTTTTAGCATTTAATTATATTGTTTTAATTGATGGTTATTTAAAAAAACTCTAAAATGATCAAATGAGTTATCCCATAATAAATATTAAACCACCTCTCACATTATGAACCAATCCACTTATAGTAATAGACGTTCTTCCTAGAACGATATAAATATTTATTCACACACCATATCTAAAACAAGAAAATATGAATACAAATATAGCATGTCTACTATCATATGAAAATAATCATTTCATCATATGGGATTATTCAATGTTTGTTTAAAAATATCTAGAAAAATTTTGGTTAGAAAAAATTAACTAGATATCAACTATTTAAATGGATTGAAATAAATCATGTTTATTCTTTACAAATGAATATACAAATAATTCAATGGAAATTTATTCTCTAGGGTACATCGAATGAAGTAACCCCTAAATATTTATATTTTTATGGGGTTCTTTATAAAAATTAATCTCTATTCAGTGAGGCTATGAGATTCAAATCTGTTTATTGTTTTCTTATTTAACAAGACCATTCTACTAATTCATGATATAATGAAATACAAATAAAGGATTACATAAATGGAATAATCACAAAGATCATTTTTAAAATCACATGTAAATGAATTTGTTTTATTATTGTTTTTAAGTTACATGTTTCTATGGAAAGTGATTTGTGTGGCATAGTTCATTAAAAAAATATAATTTTCACTAATTATTTGTGACACCTAAAAAACTAATATAATATCATTTTATTTGATAGCATGTATAACAACAGATAATAACCGCATAAGGTATTACAATATCTATATAATTTAAAATGTATTTACAATTTAAAATGTATTCATTATATTAAAATGTATGAATCACAAAGTTGGATTGTAATGTAAGTGAATCCAAGTTAGCGTACATCATACACAACAACGACCTTCCTCTATACCTTGTAGTTAATGGAAAAAGAAACATTCATTGATGGATTTTTCTATATGAAATAATGAGTCTTTCCTAGAAACAATCTATAATTATAACATTATTATTTAATATAATAAGATATAAACTTGATTTTATGAATAGTAATAACTGAATTATGAATGTATATTTGAAGTTCCTAGATCAGTGTGAATCACTTAGAGGGAGAGGGGTGAATTAGGGATCACTTTCAATCTTTTTACTAATTGATTCTTTTCTAATAAACCCATATGGATTGTTAAAGCCTTGATCCAATCTTCTAATGTCTCTCATCCATACCTTAAATGATACTATAAATAGAAAGGCACTAAACATAAGGAATTATAAGGTTCAATTCAAATAAAAACTCTTTGTCGTTTGGGTTATTCTCTCCAATATAGATTATCCAATATAATTCGGTTAGTAATTACAATGGTTGATATCGAGTCCCACTGTATCTTTCCCGAGTCCCATATGAGGGACATCATACTGCTTCCCACAGTAATACCAGGGTCCCAGTAGCCTGCTTCAGAGTCCCACATAAGGATTTTTCTCCTCCCTAAATCTCACAGGGGTCTTCCATCTCATGAGTCAAATGAGCAGTTTTCTTATTTATGTTCATTGATTCACAGTATGTGATCTTCTGTTCTAAACACGCATAATTTATAAATCATATATGCCTATGTTTATCTTCAAGAATCTTCAATGGCCCCTGGTATGTTCTGTTGGCCTTTCACAATAATTCTGATCACATTATTATTCAGTTCATAGTATCAAAAATCCTCATGTTATTCTTTTTTCTAATGGTGATCTGGCCCCACTGAGATGTGTCCCAACAGTGCACAAAACTTCTTCAAGAATAATAATATGAACGAATGATCTTATACAATATCAACACTTTATTTCAAATTGGAATCTCAATTACTGAAAACTCGGATAGAAGAGGTTATTTAATTCAGTCTGGCTTCAGTCTTAGTACTAATTCACTTTATGCATGGATGGCATGGGATCGATTTCCTCTTGTATTTGGATTTCTCAGTTTCTTCTTCTTTAGTGAAATAACTGAATTCACTAAGTCTTCTCCTTGTTTTCATAGAAATAATCACATACACTTCTGTGATTATTCAAACACTGAAGATCATCTCACTTGGCATCATTTGAAATTATTGTGCTCTATACATGAATCGCATGGAATTCTTTCTTCTTGTTTACACATGTGAAAAACTATCTTTTTTCCTCTTTTAATGGTCTTAATGTGTGCATGTGCATGCATGCATGCATACAGAATCCTTTTCATTTTTATTTGAAAATGTATAAGGATAAAACACTTGGATTTCACACACAATCACTTCTCTTTCACATGTTCTCTTTCTCTTCAATTGGGTCTTAGCACACACACACTTGTTATTTTTAATTAAGGTTCCAAGGGTGTGTTTTTTTCCTTACTCTATATTCACATGCACACACACACATTTTTCTTATGTTTTCATGCATCTGAACACTACCATGCATTCAACATCCTTCTTCATTAATTAAAGAATAGACACAACCTGAATTGGTGTATTCCAGCATTTGGCTTGTTTGGGTATCTCAAATCATGCATATGAAAGAATATGAATCATAAATGCATTATCCTTTTTCATTTTTTGAACAAACCTGGATGGATAGGGAATGTGGGTGGGTTCTTATTCTTCTTCAAGGGAAGTGTATGTGTCCACTTTACTTTTCATTTTCTTATGAAAATGGTGTGTGTGGGTTCCATTTTTGAACCAGTATGGTTCGGAATCCTTCTCCATATAAACTGAAATTGGAGCACGACTTCTATAGTGAACAAATGGTTTCACTCTTCCCCTCTTTGCAAGGGATACACGGGACTCCTTCGCAAAATATATGCATGGAAATATCTTCTTCGCATTGTAAGGATGCGCATAAACCTCTTCCTTTCATGAACTATATTGTTTCATAGTGTCTCTGTTTCATTAGAGAAATAAGAGATCCTTTCATCCATAATGGCAGTAGCCTCTTCATGTCATGGGATCCTCCCTTTTTAGGTGAGGAGCACATTCAAAAAATTTGGGTTCGAATCATTGAATGGCTTAGATATACAAATGTTTGAAATATTAAAACATGGAACAAGATATGGTTGTAAATATCAGTTTCATTATGTTCAACATAAACTCTTTATTTCACTACCCAACCGTAACGTTCATGCATTTTCAAATGCATAGAAATATTCCCTTTGTACATTGAATGCCCAGAGATGCCTGGACAACTTATTTTGTCTTGGGGTACTTCAAATTTTGTTATTTCGATGAATACATGGAAATGTTAATTCATTCATTTGGTTACTTCATCCAGATGATCACAATGGTATTGAAATGGGTTAAAAGGATCCATGGAGTAATGAGATCATCGTTTGGCTTCATCACTGGATCTCCGGTGGAGCTCGGGTGTCTAAAGGTTGAAGAAAACATTGTTGGAGAGATCAGATGACCACAGTTTAAACCCCATGTGACACAAATAGATGTGCGATGATAATAATATCCAAAGATGCAGGATGCATCGTGCGACTGAGATATCCCGTGAGATCATATGTGTGGCCCCTATTTCCTCTGTCTTTTTTAAACCTATCCCACATCATAACGGAGACACGGGAATGGCTCATTTATAATAAATTTCATGGCCACCGATGTTTAAAATTATCCTCTCTCCCTCCAAGGTACTGCCACATACCCTGTTCACCATGCGGGTGCACTCTTAGATCCCACTCTTCTCCTCGGGCAGGCACTTAGCGTCCACACTACATGGGTTCCTCACTGGGAAGAACCTATGGGATTATACATGGCCCGCGCACACTACCTCATGTGTGGATGGCCTTGAGGGCTTCCCTCGAGCATGGATGACCCTCTGGTCCCGCATGTGCCTGAGGTAAATACCACATATATTCTCCATGGATGGTCCTATTTTTTTGATAAAGGTATATACTCTATAAATATTATAAAAACAAAGTATAAAACACCACCCTTCTCCATTCAAATATAATGCATGGGAAATTCACTAAGTAAACTCCATACTATTCCCTCCCTCCTCTCTTCTTCATCTTTATACACCATCCTTATTTTTCTTTTTAGAATAAAAAATCCAAGAGCATCCACATTCCATAAATCCAATCATGGATTATGCATGGATCATTTCTACATGCCTCATGGATTATAACATAATTCATGGATTCTCCTTGTTTTGAGGGTTTTTTTCTTCTTTGACACATATATTCATCATCGAGGATCAGCCCAAATAATCATCTAATTAATAAAACAACCTTAATCCAATTATAATCCATTGAATGGATCTACTTACTCCTCATGCAATTGAGTGTTCCATAGTCTTCTTTAGGTGTTTTATCAATGTATCACCTTGATACAAGTATTAGAACATATAATCAGATCCACAATCATCAAATGTTTTTTAGAGACTGTCCTAGAATGACATCAATTATCATTTCATATTGATTCTCTAAGTGACATAACCTTAAAAACAACTTCTCCCCTTCTATCTTCATTATCACTTAATAACTACCATTCAATACACTTATTGAAACATGACACTTTATTATCATATTATTGACAAAAAATGCAACACCATTTTCATCAATCTCTCCATTTTTATTTTGAGGTAAACATCACTTAAAAAACGTTAAATGATTCAATATGTGTGCCAATATTTTCATCCCCTTATTGTAAACAAAATGCATAGATGTAGAGGGGTTTGTTCAAAAACATGTCGTCTACCCTTTAAGAAATATCACCGAAAAAATTTCTAAGAGGGAAGATGTCACATGGGTCACTAATCAATGAGACATTAGTAAGTCATCTCTAAGTATACATTGGGCTAACATAGTATAGAAAAAAATAGAGATATGACTAAGGTTTTGAGTGTTTTCCATCAACAACCATACATGTGATATCATTTTCTGAATGGTTGAATTATTGAGCAAGGGATTAGAGATAATCTGAATTATCAATGAAATGAAAAATCCAGCACATACATCACCAAACATATTTAACGGTTCAAGTGCAAAGATAATGCTCCCCCTTTCATTCCACCTTGACCCCATTAAATAACTCTTCCATAATTTAAATAATAAATACAATTAAGAACATGGGATGAATGTTTGATTGGAATTATTCAGTTTATTCTTCATGAATTGATATGAATTTCATGATTATTCATGAAATAATCCTTGATATAATCTCCTTCATATTTTCTCTCCCTCAAGGGGTTCACTCCCTTTGATTTTCCTTGGTGGAAAATAATCATGAGATGGTCTTCAAGATATTCATATTTACAATATTCCACTATGGAACAAATCATGTAATTATCAAATCATGAATAATTAGTCCAAATTTAGTTCTCCACATTGTTCATTAAATTCTAATTTTGTTAATGTCCTTCATATTCAATTCCCTGCAATGTATGCAAAAATATACAAAAAAAATTTAAGGGAATTAGATGTAATACCTGTGATATTCTTAATAGAAGCATGAGGGATTAGAATTTTCCCTCAACATAAGAAAACATTTCCTTGTAGATCTATGGTGTCTTGTACTCTTCATTATGGTGTGTCCTCTCCATTTTTCATTTTGATCTTTCACTGTGAGCAAGAAACCTTTACATTAATTTACCTTTAACTTGTTGGGATTGATTCCCCTTTCTTCTTCAAGTAGTAAAGTTTCTTTGGTTGGGGCATGCTTTTCAATTTTCAACATCTCCATTTGTCTAGGTAAAATGGTTATACATTTTTTTCATTATTTCCACCCTTATTTCACCTTCCACATAGTAGTGGTGAGACACATGAGTTATCATGTGTGAAAACCTCTCATGAAATATGAATTTTCCATTATGTAGAATGACATGTTTCCCTTTTTTCATTTTCATTAGCTGGTACATCATCTTCAACTCTTTCTACTCCTCTTGCAATTTTTTATTTATTAAAATAGATAACAAAATAGTCCTTTACATTTTCTAGTTTGGAGAATCCACGTGGCTTCTACAGTGTTTTATATATTCCATTCTTAGGTATCTTTTTATATTCATGAATGTCTTTAGTCAATCCCATATTCTTATTGATTGATTCTCCTTTTAGTTTGAACTTATTTCCATTCATTTCCACTTATTTTTTTGTAGTGATCCATGGTATTATCATTCTTTCCACATTAGATTCTTGTTTTCCTAGTTGAGATGAAATTATTGGAATATGTATTGAGTTTCGTATTGGGAATATTTTTCCCCTATTTTCATGACGTCAATGTTTTTCATATTCCCAATGGAAGTCTTTTAAACTCCCTTTTCATTCCCATTTTTTGTTGTGGTCTATGCTTTCTATCATTATATTCTTGAGGCATGGTTGTAGTAAACCAGAACTCATTATAATTCTAACCACCTCTATTGCAATTATAACATAAGTCTTCGTGATATTCAAATCTATTCATAATAGGTAGATTCTTCTTCATCTATGATTTATTCTTTTTTCTTTGCAGTTTTCTTCATTTCTTTACATCTACTTTCCCTGAATGTAAGCCTTCCCTAATTATTATATGCTGAAATATTATTCTAGAAACCATTGCCATGATGACCAAACTTCCATCAAAACCAACAATATCTAACAAATCAAAATATTTTACATGTAGCATCAGTCAAGCATGATTTATTTCATTTTCACTTCTGGAATTGTCTTTCTTTTTTTGGAGCACCCATTTTGGAGTTTCTATTTTTAATCATCACATAATACTTCCTTAAAATATTGATGGATGTATCTACATTTTTCTCAATGTACATCATTCCAGATTTTATCTTTGAACATGTGATTGTAGATGAAATTGCATTAGTATAAATATAAATAACTTGGTTATAGGATACATTCTTCTTGGTGGATGTTTCCATTGTATTAAAGGATGATTTGATATTCTTCTTGGAATCATATTCCTCATTAAAAACATGAGTGTTAACATCTATTATTTCAGATGTTTGGTATGATCAATCATTGAGTGATTTCAATTTCTTCACGTTCCCCTCTTGTTCTAAAAAATTCATGTTGATAGAGTTCTCCTCATCCTAAACTTATATCAACTTACTTTCACAATTCTCCTTCAGCATTTTTATTTATTCTTCATGCACATTTATTAATTGTTGAAAAGGGATGTCGAGATCTTTTAGCATGTTGGATTTGTCATCTAGTTGATTAGTTTTTACAACTATAGATACTATTTGAATTTTTTATATACATGGAATTCTTCTACAAATACAATATCAAAGAATAATTTCTCAGAAATACATCCCTTCAATTCTTTAGTAACATTAGTATGCCATTCATTTCAATGAGAAATTATTTCTTCCTTCTCCTTTACTTGTTTTGTGAGAGTGTTGGATATGCCAACCCGTTTATTCAATGATTCTTCCTTGGTATTAGATTATTCTTTTAGCTGTAATTTTTCAACTTCAAGAGAACTAATGCTTGTAGAAATGTGTCTTACCACTTCTCTAGATAAATCCATTAGAGGATGTTTGAGTGTAGTCTAGATATCACTAATTGATTTATCATCATCATAGCTTGAAAAGTCTTCATCAGAATAATAAAATGTATTATCACATGTTTTACATCTCAGATTACCTTCAGTAGAAGGTGCCTCCACATTAGTAGTAAGATTCTTCTTCACCTTCCTTTCCTATTTCATCTTTCTATTTTTTGAGTCTTGGAAAAAATCAATGTTTGAGGTTTCTCATTAATCTCCTCAAATATAAATTCTATAAATACTTCCTTGGTTATTTTAGCAGTAACCTCCATGTGATACCAATTGAAGTTCCCCGATCAGTGTGAATCACTAAGAGGGGGAGGGGGTGAATCAGTGATCCCTTTCCATATGTTTTCTAATTTATTATTTTCAATTAATCATCAAAGGCTGGTTAGTTCCCTGATCCACTTTTCTCGTGTCTCTCAGCCTTACCTCGAATGATGATGTATTTGTAATGGCACTAAATACAAGGATTTACAAGGATCTATTCATAGACACACTTTTTATTGTGTTGGTTGTTTTCCCATACATCGATTCTTCACAATAATTCTCTTACTAATTACAATGGTTGATGTAGAGTCCCTCTATATCTATCTTGAGTCCCATAGGAGGTTATTTATAATGCTTCCCACACTGTTTCTAGAGTCCCACTGGCCTAATTTAGAGTCCCACTATATTCTTCTTCTCCTCCATGAATCTCATATGGGTCTTCTAGCTCTTGATTCACACAAGCATTTTTTTCATTAAGTTCTTATTTGATTTAATGTATATGATCTTCTGATCATCAAAAAATGGCTTTCTGAATCACACATTCTTATCTATCTCTTCAAAAATCATCAACCGCCATTGGTACGGTCTATTGGCCTTGGTCAATATTTCTAATCACATTCTTGATCACTTCTTAATGTCAATAATGCTTAGGCTATTCATTGCTTTCATGTAGACCTGGAATAATTGTGATGAGTGCCAGTGGTGCACACATATTGATGCAAAATATTAATATGGAAGAATGATCTTGCACAATATCAGAATTTTCTCTCTTCTTGTATTCTCAATTTCTAAAAAATCAGATAGAAGATATTCTTTAATTCAATTTGGCTTCAGTCTCATTTCTCATTCACGTCATGTATGGATTTCATGGGATCCAATACCTCATGTATTTGGATATCTCAGTTTCTTCTTCTTTAGTGCAATAACTCAATACACAATGAATTCTCCTTGTTTTCTTGGCAATAATCACATATAATAATGTAATTAATAAAACAATAATGATCATCCCACATGGCATCTTTTGAATTGATTATTCTCTATGCATGAGTTTCATGTCATTTATTCTTCTTGTTTACACACATGCACTGAAAATCATTTTTTTTCATTTAAGTGTCTTCACATTTTCATGTACATGAATAAATGAATGCATAATCCTTTTCTTCATTGACTAAAGACCTCTTAGGATAAAAAACATTGAGAACAAACAGAATGTCTTTTGCTTTACCTTTTCTATTTCTCTTTATTTGTGTTTTAGAACACACACACTTGTTCTTTTTAATTGGGGTTCAAATGGTGTGTTTTGTTTTTATTCATTTCACCTTCTTCATATTGGCACTCACACCTTGTTCTAATGTTTTCATTCACAAGAAATCCAACAAGAATTCATCCTTCGAATTCTTTAAGTAAAGAACACACAAAACCCGAATGGGTGTGATCCACCATTTTGAATATTCAGGTATCTCAAATAATGAATATACTTGAATGTGCTTCATGAATGCATTATCCTTCTTATTTTTGTAAAAAAAATGAATGGATAGGGAATGTGTGTGGCATTATCTTCTTCTCCAAAGGAATTTTATGTGTACAATATCCTTTTATGGTTCTCACACAAGTGGTGTGCATGGGTTCCCTCCACGAAGTAGGCCGGTTCCCCATCCATCTATTTGTGAACCAAAAATGATGCATGGCTTCTTTCATGAACCAAGGGGTTATCTCTTCCCCTACACACAAGGGATTTTGAAGATTCCTTCGCACAAGATATGAGCAGAAAAAAATTATTCATGTATAAAGGTTGTGTGTAAACCTGTACATTTCGCAAACCATAGGGGTTCGTAGTTTCTCTATTTCATTGGAGAAATAGGATCTCCATTCTTTGAGAATGAAAATATCCTCTTCAAGGCATGGGATCCTCCTTTTTTTAGGCAAGGTGTGTGTCCAAAAATATGCAGTTAAAATCATAGAACACCTAATATATATGGAAATTTGAAATCTTCAAACGCAGATGGAGATATGGCTATATGTCATGGTTTCTTTCTGTTCAATGTAAACTACTTATTTCTCGATGCAATCCTCACGTGCAAGAATTTCTGAACGAATCGAAATCTTCTCTTTGTACATAAAACTACCAATGCAGCCTCAATAACTTTGTTTTCCTTTGGATTCATCTAATTTCATTATTTTGATCCATGTATGCATCTTTTAATTCATGCATCTGTTCATTTCATTCAAAAGATTTTTGTGGGCTTGAAATGGGCTCAAATGATTCACGGAGTAATGGGATCGTCGTTCGGCTTCATCGTGGGTTCATAGGGGGGATAAGGTGTCCTGAGTTCAAAGAAAACCATAGTAGAGTGATCAGATGGCCACGTTTTAAACACCACATGTCACATATATATGTGTGGTGCTAATTAGATCCCGAGAAGCGAGATGCGTCGTGATGCCGAGATATCATGCGAGATCAGATGAGTGGTCGAGATTTCCTCTACATTTTTTAAACCCATCCGACATCAAAACATGTGCACTGGCTCATCTCATTTATAATATATGCTACAGAATTCGATTCTCAGAATTATATTCTCTCCCTCCACTGTATCTCCAGGTACCTTATTCACCCTCCTGACGCCCTCTTAGCACCCGCTCTGCTCCTCGAGGGTGCTCCAAGCAACAATATTGCATTTGTTCATCACTGTACAGCACCTGCGGGCTTGTACACAACCCACACACACTTCCCCATGTGGATTTGTACTTGAGGGATTCCCTAGAGAATTGTTTACATTCAGGTCTCGCATGTGCTTGAGGTGAGGACCTCAGCTAGTCTCAATGGAAAGCCCTAATTTTTTCAGAAAGTGATATACTATGTACTGAGTATAAAAAAATGTATGTAAAACCACCCATTATAATTAATATCTCATGCATGGGAAATTTACATAGTAAATTACATACTAAGACCTTCCTCATATCTTCTTTATCTTCAAACATCATCATTATTTTTCTTTTTGGAGTAACAACTCCAAGAGCATAAGAATTCCTTAAATCCAACCATGGATGGTGCTTGGATCATTTCTTGATGCCTCAAGCATTAAAACATAATTCATTGCTTCTACTTATTGTGAGGGTTGTGTTATACATTAAAACATATCTTCTTTATTGAGGATCAACACAAACAGACTTCTGATATAGTAAACAACATTAATCCAATTTGAATCCATTGAATGGATCATCTTACTACTCATATAATTTAGTATTACATGGTCTTCTGTAGGTGTTTTAACAATTTATCACCTTGATACAAGTTTAGGAACAATATATCAGTTCTATAATCATCATATTTCTTCTGGAAAATATCTATGCATGGTATTAAATGTCATTTCATATTGCTTCTCAATGTGACATAAGCTTCAGAACAACTTCTTCTCTTCAATCATCATCATCAATTCATCACTACCTTTCCATACACATATTGACACATCACCCCTTATTGGATACTTTTGGATAAAAAATGAAACACCATGAAAAAAATATTATTTAGATAAAAAATTCATTGGTTACAAATTAATTATAAAAAATCATAAGAACCCGTGGAATATTAGAAATACATTTTTATAAAAAAATTATTTGTATGCCAACAGTGCGTTGAACCGTAATAGTTTAAAATAATTATAGTCAGTGAGTGATTTTAATTGAATTAATATTTTACATATTCAATAAATTATTTTTTATATTCATCAAATATATTTTTTAAGCATTTGATAAGGTAAAACAAAATATTTCTCATAAAAACCAAATTTTTATTAAGGCATTTTAACAACATTTAAATGGAGACCCTATTTTAAATCATAGTTTTAAAACATTTATGAATTGAATTTTTAAAACATAATTTTTCAATTAATAATGAAAAAATTATATTAGGATAAATTTTTAGTATTTTTCTGAGAAACATCGTTTTTTAGGGAATAATGTAAAATATTCTGTTTCATTTTAAGACTAAATATTTGATTAAATAAAAATTATTGAAAAATGATATTAAAAATATTTTTTTAATTCCGAATTGGTTCAAATATTCAACTAATAATATAATTAATTTTCTATAATAAATATAACTTTTAAATTTATTATTAAAACATAATAATCTTTGGAACATTTTTCTTCTGAAACCAATTAATCCGTCTGTGTTTGAGATTAGTATTAATCATAATTTTGATGCTTCTATGATTTGAATTTTGAAAATACAACATAAAAATTATAATCAAGGTAATATCTTTCGTATTATTATAAAAAATCACATTTTGAAAAAAAAGATTACTAAATGTGATTAAAATTATTTATAGTCATTAAGGAGTAATTAGGATTAAAATGGACAAAAACCTTATGTTTATGGGCCCAAATGACCATGAAACTTCTCCAAATAGAATTCTATGGACTTATTTCGGATATTAATCTTAAATTTATGAGATATATAAATTTATTATGAATATTAATATGTAATAACTTATGTACACAAAACTTCTTTTCATGAATACCATGTGTGTCTTTTTTTCCTTCCCTATAAAAGGCCTCCTCCATTACCCATTCCTCTAATATGTCCAACCACTTATGTTTGGATAAGAAATTACCAAATAGTCCCCCAACATTTTTTCTGAGACATTGATTCATTAATTTGGTTATAAAACCTTCCAACAAAGCATTTTGGTTCAATCCAAAAGAAGTTACCTGATTAAAAGGTAACATTTTTTCTCAATCTCTCTAGTTTCATTTCCATTTTCCAACACTAAATATATTTTTATTATGTTCTTGTATAAAAAAGTACTCTAAATATACAAGGATTTATTTATGCTAATAGTTTAACATACACTTACATAGACAAACATTTAATGGGTAGCGAACAAAATTTTCCTATGAATGGAGAACTACTGCCTCCAGAAACGATGATTGTTTAATCTTCCATAATCTCCTCTCATGATGGACATTATGGTGTACAATATATTTATATATGTTATATATGAAATTTATAATTTATTTATACTTCATTAAAACTTTTATAATAAATACATATAATAATTTCCATTTTACGTTAATACAATTACATCATTTGAGGAAATTTGGACAACCTCCCCTCAATGTGATGTTATTCAATCACACGATACATGGAATGTATAAATTATTATTAAAATTTAAAAAAAGTGTACTAAAAATATATATAATATTAAGGAAATAATATTCTTTATGGATATATATATATATATATATAATTTGCTCTATTATCCCTACACAAACTTGAAGAGAGAAAACGTCGTTCGTGGACATGTGGACAACGACATCCTCAACAAGATGTGATTCCATTTACCCCACATAATTATATATATATGATTATATAAATAAATAATATTATATTTATTATATAATTTTAATCCATGAGTGATTTGAGTTATTAACCTTCTTTCCACAACGATCATTAAAAAATTGGAATGTTACTCCTGTGTACATACAGCCTACCATATCCATGATTATACCATATTATCCTTTCATAACCATATTTAATGATTGATTTTAAAAGTATAATTGATGTTAAAATATTATAATTATTTCAGTGTTATCATTATAACGATGTTTTATAATGACCCCTTTTCACCATAGTTGACCCACAATAATTGTTTTGACACATAAACATAATTTTGTCAAAAACACCTAACATTAACATAATTGATTAATTAGTTGTACAAAACATGCTAATATGTGAAATAAATTTAATTATAAATGTGAAAAAGGTTCCCAATCAACTATAAAATTAACATACGTATAATATAAATGATTTTAATAGATGTTCACCCAAAATAAAACTCAAGGAATGGGATTATCATCTCACTTTTTACATCCGTGAGATAAATGTAATGTTTCCCACTAACCTATTTAGTGTGTTGTATCTACTAACACATTTGATAAATCATATCTTTAATATTTTACTGTTAATGGTATATTAAACATTCCTTTAATATTATTCCTTCGTGTGGTTATAAATTAAAATCATTCAAATTAGTATGGGACACATTGGAATGTTTAATGATTATTTTCCTCAATATTGATCTTAATTATTTTAAAATGGAATTTCCTTTCGACAAAATTACATAACCATTATTAAATAAAAAAATTCATTATATTCTTGTTATTGCTGACCATATTCATGTATTCTTACCATTTTACACTCATTGGTACTCAATTGGTTTTAATTATTTTTAATAAAAAACACATTCACCTCTCTATTTAGTCGAAGAACATGTTGTCTTATAGAAAGCATGATTTTTTAAAATATTTTACAAAGATGTTTTAAAATGATTTGGTAAAAAAAATTATCCTTTTCTTCTTTTTTTCTTTTTCTAAAATGAATCATCTTGTCATTTTCTAAATAAGGGATCTTTAAAACACTTAATAATGAAAAAGCATTGTTCTTTTAACTCGTACGATTTGTACGGATTTTCTCATCGTCATTCCATCAAATAATAAATTTCATGTTTAAAAGTAAACTTTTTAATGAAAATATTTTCAATGTTTTTTTTCAAATATTTTTATTTTTAAAAGGTTTATCAAAAGAAAATGATTTTTTCCTCATGAATGTTTTTTAAAGATATTACTTTACTTCATCAGTGACAATAACATATTATTTTACCCCACCATGGATTTGTTGCATTGATACAATAATTATTCTTTTATTGATGTTTTGTTATTAATATTTCTAGGTATAGTATGCACATTCAATTCCTTTATTTATTTGTCAATTTCCTAAAATATTCAATCTGGTATGATCTTTACATTTGAATTTTCTAAAACTATCCATATCCATTTTCATGGATATTACATTTTCCTAAACCATTTACCATTATACATACGTTGTCAACTTTAATGGTTATTTGACTCTCTGGGAAAATATTTGTAAATTTTCATTTCTTAATCAATACAAATATCTTATAAGACGCACATTATAATAAATTATTTTATAGATGATGAATTTTTTTGTCCAGTATGACACATGAATGACCCCGTAAAAGATAGCCCCTTGATACATCCGTAGTCTCATAGGATGAATTATTTGGCTAACCATCTTAGGTGGGTTTTTAACCTACATTGTTTACACTGTCTTATGAAAGGTTTTGATGGTAAAGGTAATATGTACCTATGAATAATGGCATCTTATAATTAAGCATTTCTATCATTATATTATTATATTTTTTATCCATGGTATTTTGCATTGACATATCAATGGATGTGTTTCATTTTCAAGATTCAATTTTTATTCATCCATGAGATAATGCATAGACATATATATTGATACAATTTACTTCATTTCATTTACTAATTACATGTGTTTTATTTTCATACCTTACCATTGTAAAGACCTGAAAATTTCAAGGAAATTTTTTTCTTACTCTTCTTTGGAATTTTACAAGAGCGCAGCTTCAGACGGCACCTGATTCCGAGGCCCGGTGTGCCCGGAATCAATTTCCGAAGTTTGGCTCGGGTACGTTCAGTGAACGGACGAGCGAGTTTTTCTATCTTTTGAACCGGTGCCCGAAATCGAATTCTGAGGGCACCGATGAAATCGCAGCGCCGGTATTTGCTTAGAAACGCCTCTTCCGGAATTGCGTTTGCTCAGACGTGGTTTTTAAATTTTGCGGCTTTAAGTCAGAAATAAAATAAAGTTTGTGCGACAACTTTATTTTATTTCACTTAAGCTGCTTGGAAGTCACTTGGAAGCCACTTGAACTGAGTTAAAGCGGATAGGGTGCTATCCGGAAATATCCTACCCCTTGTTAGGATATTTGTGCGGTGGGGCCCGCACGAGCCCCGCCGTTTCTTTCGCTAAGTAACGCACCCGCGAAAACCCGTCAAAGTAACTGAAAAGTCAACCGACGCGTTTTATTTAATTCTTAACAGACCATTTAATTGGGCGGTTTATTTCGTGAATTAAATGGGCTGTTTCATTCGTTGAATTAATTCAACGAATTTAATGGGTCGTTACTTACGCATTTGCGTTCGTTGGCAAAATAATAAAATAAGACCAACTCTTTCCTTTGGAGGATTACTCGTTGTGCGAGATTCTCTGGGCCTCCACCCTCCCCGCGAAAAACGCGAAGAACGCGAAGAACGCGAAGAACGCGAAGAACGCCGGCGACCGAAATTCGACGACGCACACCGAGATCTGCGACGTCGACGAGCTTTACCCGCGACGTTCTTCGGCGACGCCTCTTCTTCCGCGGCCGATCCTCGTTCGGCAACTAAGGTGAGAATCAGATCGTTTAAATTCTCCTTTTTTTTAAAAATTCATGGCAACGGATTTAATTAATTAAATCCATTTGTTCTTGATCCGGAGATTGGCGACGCGACGCCGGATACCGCGACGACGCGACGATCTCCTTCTTCCGCGACGAGCGATCCCGCGACGACCTCTCGTCCGACGACGACGACAAGGTAGGGGTTTATTTTCTTGATGATTCATTCCCGTGTTCTTATTTCTTTTGAATAAAGAACCGGCATGAATGATTTCAATTAATTAAAAAATTGAAATGCCGTTAAAATAAAAGGAGTGAACAATTTTTATCTTTGATTAAAAATTGTTGTAGCCTTTCCCCCCGTTGATTATGACTAACGCGGAGGGTGCGGGTCTAACGAACAAGACCCGACAACCCTCCGCCGATCTCTTTTGTTGTGCGGATATGGCGGACGACGACGAACCGCGCGGCAGGGGCGATCTGTTGATCCCGCAGTGAAGATCGGCCCCCGGGAGGAGCATCGGCGCAGACGGGAGGCAAAACGGGCCACCGGAGCAACTCCGGCGGCCCGCGGAAGGCGGTGGCGGCGCGGGCGCCGGCGCGGCGGCGCCGGCGACCGGAGGCGGCGGCGCCCGGCGCGCCGCCGGAGGAGTCCGCCGCGGCCGAGCCGCGGCGGCGGCGTACCGCCGGACCGCGTCCGCGGTCCGGCCACCCAGGACGCGGCCCGCGCGGGCCGCGTTTCTCCAAAGCCGCGGGTCAAACCCGCGGCGGCTCACTCGGCCGCTCGGCCGAAGCCGAGCCGGCCGGTCCGGTCGGCCGGGCCACGCCCAGGCCGGACCGGACCCGGACTAGCCGGGTCGGGCCGGGTCGGGCCGACCCGGTTCGGCCGACCCAGGGGGGGGGGTTCGGGCCGGGTCGCCCCGGGCCCAGAACCCCCGTTTCGGGCCCTCTTCGGTCTTTCGCCCATATCATGGGCCTGGGACCTCCGATTGACGAACCGTCAGCGGCTACGCGATCCTTGGATCGAGACGGTCGTTTTGGTATATTATACTCAAGGTTTCGGAAGACTTTGGGTTCGGTCGGGTTGGTTCGTACACGAAACCAACGGGGCCCTCGGAGCGGAAACGCTCATAACTTGAGCTACGGACGTCCGAACGACGTACCGTCAGCTGTGGTAGTTTCCTCTAAGTGAGACGGAACTTTTGGCATACTCCGCCCGAGGATCGGATACAGGCGGAGTACGGTCGGGTTGGTTTCTCCCTAAAAACCAACCGGGCCTCTGGGACGAAAATGCCAATAACTCTCAGACCGGGCGTCCGATTGACGCGCCGTCTGTTGCGTTGAGATCCTGTTGTCGATACGGAACTTTTGGATACATCAACTTCGGACTACGTGTCAGTTGATGTATCAGCCTCTCGGCTCGTGGAGCAGACCCTCCTAAACGAGCTCGCTATGTGCGGGAACCCTAGCGCTGGTTGTGACTTCGACGGCAGAGCAGAGATCCTCCGTGGACTGCGACGATGGCAGAGCAGAGATCCTCCGTGGACTGCGACGACGGCAGAGCAGAGATCCTTCGTGGACTACGGCGACGACTGTGCAGAGATCCTCAGTGGACTGCGTCGACTACTGCACTCAGCGATCCTACGTGGATCAGTGCTACAGGTTCTGTGTGAGCCCGATCCTATGTGGGTCCTTACTACCGGTTCTGTGTGAGCCACTGCCTACAGGTTCTGTGTGAGCCCGATCCTATGTGGGTCTTTTGCGGGGGTTAGTACCTATCGATCCTTCGTGGGTCCCACGACTTAGATGGAACAGTGATCATCTTTGACGTCATCCGAAAAAGTATACCTGGTTGAGCTGAATCTTATGTTACTCTCCTTTATGAATTGTGTTGAACTATCCTATGTGGATTTTACGGTTTACTCTCCTTGTGGATTTGAGTCTTGCTTTCCTTTGTGGATTGAGTTGTTCTTGAGCTCGTGAGCAGAGCTGGAATTGGGGACTTAGGTATATGTATGGGCATATACCTAAGTCGAGTCAGATGTTACTTCGTGATTGCATATTTCTTTTGTGCTATATCCTTTGTGGATTTCGGGAGACCTTCGGGGGTCTCGGGGTCCTTACTAAGTAGCTTGTACTCACCCCTGCACGGGCTATGCCCGCACCTTGTTGTGTTGGTTGCAGACGACGGACAGCGCTGATCACGGTTGGGGCGTGGGGCAGGACGGTACCTGGAGGTGGACCACTGGGTGGGACGTGCTCGGAGTGGACGTGGGACCCGAGGAGCCTGGAGGCTATCTGTACCCACCCTTCAGGTGGGATTGCCAGTGGACGACACGAGGCCGCCGACTTTTCTTCAGTTGCTGTACTTTACTTTTCAGTTTTTCTTTACAGTTGGGCTTGTATTTCCGGCCCCCTTTACTTTTCTGCACTTTACTTTCCGCTTGCTGACTCTGTGTGGTTGTTACTTATAAAGGCAATGTCTTCCCTGTTTACTGGGATTTTACGCCTTGGTGCTAGTCGCCAGCCCCTGGCCTATGGAAGGCGGGCTTGGGGTAGTCACGGCACGGGCCCCGAGGACGGGTCGTTACAAATTGGTATCAAAGGCGGTCGGTTCTACCGCAGACTCTGATCGTCCTTTCTTTCTATATGAAGCAATAGTGTTTAGTGTATTGAGTGTGGTTATCAGTTCAGGGAGCCCAGTGTTGGTGCGGCGGCTGACGTATCCGTACACCAGGACCCTGACTCCTGATTTCCGACTTAATGCATGAAAACATTTATTGCGTGTGTGTTTCAAGTTTCTTTGTGATTGCTTGTGTCAGCTCACCGGGTATACTGATCTGCTTTATGAAAGTCTCAAGTTTTCCTTGAGATTACTTGTGCCAGCTCACCAGGTATACTGTTCTGACTGTGGTGCTCTTGTTCTTCTTTTCAGGATGGCCCCGCGACGACAGCCAGCTAGGGTTCCGAGTGTAGGGCGCGACGGCAGCCCACCGAGCGACGAGGCCTTGGTGCAGGGCCCTTTGCCAGCAGTGGCACCGGCGGTAGCTTTACCCTCCGAGCCACCGATGATGCCAGTACCAGACGTTGACGATGCACGTCGCCTCAGGGCACTGCATGAGTTTCAGAGCCAGCGACCGCCCAGGTTTCGCGGTGAGGCGGACCCCCAGGCTGCCGAGGACTGGCTAGAGGCGGTGGTACGGATCTTTAGGCTAGTGAGGACACCAGCGGATCTCATGGTGATTCTCGCAGCGAGCCTCCTGCAGGCGGCGGCAGGACGATGGTGGAGCCTGATGCTCCAGGTTCACGATGAGACATCCTTGCTCTGGGCGGACTTCGAGAGCCTCTTCCGCTCTGAGTTCGTCCCGGCCACCCTCCGAGCGGTGCGCATCCAGGAGCTTCTCCAGCTGCGCCAGGGCAGCATGACGGTCGCTCAGTACGCGGCGAGGTTCACTGACCTATCTCGCTACTCGACCGACATGGTACGGGACCCCTTCTTCCGGGCCCGGACCTTCGAGCAGGGCTTGCGACAGGAGATTCGGGCGTCGCTGATCTCCCTCAGCATTCCGACCCAGGAGGGAGTGCTGGAGCGAGCCCTCCTGATCGAGAGCTTCCTGGCAGAGCCTTCTTCAGCGGCGAGACCTAGCGCAGGGCGGCAGGTAGCTGAGTCATCGGCAGCAGGTAGCCGACGGATGACTCTCGGGTCCAGGTAGACCAGACCCCCACGCAGACGGCCTCAGGACACCGGCTCAGCAGTGCGAGGCACACAGCGGAGTGCCAGCCTTCCGAGAGGCAGGCTGTGCTACTCCTGCGACGGGCCGGGTCACATGGCTCGTGACTGCCCGACTCGCCGACCAGAGGAGCAGCAGACGGTGGAAGGGCCACCCAAGCAGAGGCAGAGGGTCGACCGTGGCGGTCCGCAGGGAGGAGGCGGACGAGGCAGAGGAGCTGGCCGAGCAGCGGGTGGTGGGCGACGCTTCCAGGCTCTACCCCCACCACCACCAGGAGGGCCACCTCGACCACATGGAGCTGGCGGGCAGGGACAGGCCCAGCTCCAGGCAGTGGAGGCCTATGACCCCGACTTGCTAGAGATGATTCGAGGTACGATCTGTGTCTATTCCACCCTTGCTGCAGTACTTATAGACACAGGAGCGAGTCACTCTTTCATAGCCTCTGCCCTTGTTCGGAGCTCGGAGATTCCGACTGAGCCGTTGGCTCGATCCTTACGGCTAGAGACTCCTACGGGAGCAGACTCGACGATTGCGCACTGGTGCCGGCAGTGTGAGCTTACTCTAGGAGGCGAGAGCTTCGGCTGGGATCTCCTTGTAGCGGCGTCGAGGCCTTACGACGTCATCTTGGGCATGGATTGGCTATCCCCGGTTCATGCCCAGATCGACTGTTTTAGGCGCAAGGTGCGATGTGTTCGCACCGACGGAAGCAGGTTTACCTTCACCGGTGAGAAGGGAACCTTTGCAGCACAGGATGGACTTCCGCGGAGGAGAGTGCAGCCCATCTCTCATCAGTTGGCTAGCCTCATCCTAGGAGCAGTGGACGTGCGGAGTCCAGCTTTTCCTGCAGTGGTGGACCAGTACGTGGACGTCTTTCCCGATGACGTTCCAGGGCTACCTCCTCGTAGAGAGGTAGACTTTTACATCGACTTGTACCCTGGGACAGCTCCGATATCTACTCCAGCATATCGGATGGCCCCCGCCGAGCTTCGGGAGCTGCGGGTACAGTTGGAGGACTTGCAGAGCAAGGGATTTATCCGACCCAGTGTTTCACCCTGGGCTTCCCCGATTTTGTTCGCCAAGAAGGCGGACGGGAGCTTGCGACTATGTGTCGACTATCGTTGCCTGAACTAGGTGACAGTGAGGAACAAGTATCCGCTGCCACGGATTGATGACCTCTTCGATCAGCTCAAGGGAGCGTGGTGGTTCTCGAAGATAGACCTCCGGTCAGGCTATCATCAGCTCAGAGTTCGAGACGAGGACGTGCAGAAGACGGCCTTCAGGTGTCGGTATGGCCATTATGAGTTCTTAGTTATGCCGTTCGGCGTAACCAATGCTCCAGCAGTGTTCATGAGCCTCATGAACAGGATCTTCCCGCCATACCTCGACCGATTTTTCGTGGTCTTCATTGACGACATTTTGGTATACTCGACGACTGAGGAGGAGCATGCCTACCACCTGCGAGTAGTGCTGACACACTCCGAGAGCACCAGCTTTATGACAAGCTCTCAAAATGCCAGTTCTGGTTACGTGAGGTCCATTTCTTGGGGCACGTCATCTCTGAGGCGGGAGTTGCAGTGGATCCCGCGAAGATCGAGGCAGTGCTAGCTTGGGAGCCACCCAGGAGCGTGAAGGAGGTGCGGAGCTTCTTGGGCCTAGCCGGATACTATCGGAGATTCGTGCCAGACTTCTCCAGAGTTGCGGCACCACTCTCAGCGTTGACGAAGAAGGGGAAACCCTTCGTGTGGTCAGACAGATGTCAGCAGAGCTTCCAGGAGCTGAGGAAGAGGTTGACCAGCGCACCTATCTTGAGGTTGCCTGAGGAGGGAGTTGGTTACGTAGTTTACTGCGATGCATCAGGGACTGGACTCGGGTGCGTCCTGATGCAGGAGCGGGCCGTGATCGCTTACGGATCACGTCAGTTGAGGCCGCATGAGCAGAACTACGCCACTCATGACCTGGAGTTAGCAGCAGTGGTCTTCGCTCTGAAGACTTGGAGGCACTATCTGATGGGCGAGCGCTTCACAGTCTTTTCTGACCACCAGAGTCTCAGGTATATCTTCTCTCAGAAGGACCTGAACCTGAGACAGCGGAGATGGCTTGAGTTCCTCCAGGACTATGACTTTGAGATAGTCTATACTCCTGGGAAGGGGAACGTGGTAGCCGATGCCCTCAGCAGGAGGACGGGAATTCAGCTACTTGAGGAGGCGACGGAGCAGCTAGCCTCCTTACAAATATCCTTTGTGGATAGAGACGGAGCAGCCTTTCTTCAGTCTCTCACAGTCTCTCCTCCACTTCTACAGCGGGTCAGAGAGGCTCAGCGTGAGGACGCTGACTGTGAGACCCGGCGTGCACTGATATCCTCAGGTCAGGCGCCTGATGGCTTCTCCCTTGGAGCAGAGCACGACATCCTTTTCAGAGGACGTACCTTCGTTCCAGTCGCTTTGCGAGAGGAGGTGCTGAGAGAGTTTCACACTTCTCCCTTGGCGGTACATCCTGGAGTGGCGAAGATGTACCAGGATCTCAGGCGACAGCACTGGTGGCCGGGCATGAAGAAAGCTGTGGCAGAGTTCGTTTCACGATGCCTCACCTGCCAGCAGGTGAAGGCAGAGCATCAGGTACCAGCAGGCTTGGTACAGCCCTTAGAGTTCCCTGAGTGGAAGTGGGATGGCATATCTATGGACTTCGTGACTGGACTTCCACGCACTTCCAGAGGTCACGACTCCATTTGGGTGATTGTCGACCGACACACCAAGTCGGCACACTTCTTACCCATCAGAGAGCAGGGATCAGTGGAGAGCTTGGGACGTCTTTACGTCCAGGAGATCGTACGGCTTCACGGTGTGCCATCGTCTATCGTCTCCGATCGAGATGCTCGTTTCACTTCCCGGCTTTGGAAGGGGTTGCAGGAGGCGTTCGGGACGCGGCTCCATCTGAGCACAGCCTTCCACCCTCAGATGGATGGTCAGACGGAGAGGACCATACAGACACTCGAGGACATGCTCCGTGCATGTGTTCTCGACTTTGGTCGCAGCTGGGAGGACCACCTACCCTTGGTGGAGTTCGCGTACAACAACAGCTACCACTCCACCATCGGGATGGCACCATACGAGGCGTTGTACGGCAGACCCTGCAGATCACCGTTGTGCTGGACAGACCCTGGGGAGTCAGCACTCGTGGGACCAGAGATGGTCCGAGCCACGAAAGAAAAGGTCCAGATCATCCAGGAGAGGATGAGGACAGCTCAGAGCCGGCAGAAGTCAAATGCTGACAAGAGGCGGAGGCCACTAGAGCTCGAGGATGGCGACCACGTCTTTTTGCGTGTCTCACCTCGACGTGGTTTACGGAGATTTGGCCGAGGCGGCAAGTTGTCTCCACGCTTCATCGGGCCTTTCCAGGTCCTCAGAAGGATAGGAGAGGTGGCTTATCGCCTGGCTCTACCACCTCAGTTGCACCGGGTGCACGACGTCTTCCACGTGTCTCAGCTGAGGAGATACGTGCACGACCCGACGCACATCATCGACTTTGGGGAGCTGGACGTGGACGATGGGGCGACTTTTGCGGAGGTCCCAGTGGAGATCGAGGATCGACAGGAGCAGGTCCTACGTGGGCGGTCGATTCCTCTTGTGCGCGTCAGATGGCAGCACGGGAACCTTCAGGAGAGCACTTGGGAGCGGGAGTCTCAGATGCGTGCTCAGTACCCCCATTTGTTCCCCTAGTTTTTGATGTATCTTTACGGGGACGTAAATCCCTGAGGTGGGAGTAATGTAAAGACCCGCAAATTTCAAGGAAATTTTTTTCTTAATATTCTTTGAATTTTACAAGAGCGCAACTTCAGACGGCACCTGATTCCGAGGCCCAGTGTGCCCGGAATCAATTTCCGAAGTTTGGCTCGGGTACGTTCAGTGAACGGACGAGCGAGTTTTTATATCTTTTGAACCGGTGCCCGGAATCGAATTCTGAGGGCACCGATGAAATCGCAGCGCCGGTATTTGCTTAGAAACGCCTCTTCCGGAATTGCGTTTGCTCAGACGTGGTTTTTAAATTTTACGGCTTTAAGTCAGAAATAAAATAAAGTTTGTGCGACAACTTTATTTTATTTCACTTAAGCTGCTTGGAAGTCACTTGGAAGCCACTTGAACTGAGTTAAAGCGGATAGGGTGCTATCCGGAAATATCCTACCCCTTGTTAGGATATTTGTGCGGTGGGGCCCGCACGAGCCCCGCCGTTTCTTTCGCTAAGTAACGCACCCGCGAAAACCCGTCAAAGTAACTGAAAAGTCAACCGACACGTTTTCTTTAATTCTTAACAGACCATTTAATTGGGCGGTTTATTTCGTGAATTAAATGGGCTGTTTCATTCGTTGAATTAATTCAACGAATTTAATGGGTCGTTACTTACGCGTTTGCGTTCATTGGCAAAATAATAAAATAAGACCAACTCTTTCCTTTGGAGGATTACTCGTTGTGCGAGATTCTCTGGGCCTCCACCCTCCCCGCGAAGAACGCGAAGAACGCGAAGAACGCGAAGAACGCCGGCAACCGAAATTCGACGACGCACACCGAGATCTGCGACGTCGACGAGCTTTACCCGCGACGTTCTTCGGCGACGCCTCTTCTTCCGCGGCCGATCCTCGTTCGGCAACTAAGGTGAGAATCGGATCGTTTAAATTCTCCTTTTTTTTAAAATTCATGGCAACGGATTTAATTAATTAAATCCGTTTGTTCTTGATCCGGAGATTGGCGACGCGACGCCGGATACCGCGACGACGCGACGATCTCCTTCTTCCGCGACGAGCGATCCCGCGACGACCTCTCGTCCGACGACGACGACAAGGTAGGGGTTTATTTTCTTGATGATTCATTCCCGTGTTCTTATTTCTTTTGAATAAAGAACCGGCTTGAATGATTTCAATTAATTAAAAAATTGAAATGCCGTTAAAAGAAAAGGAGTGAACAATTTTTATCTTTGATTAAAAATTGTTGTAGCCTTTCCTCCCGTTGATTATGACTAACGCGGAGGGTGCGGGTCTAACGAACAAGACCCGACAACCCTCCGCCGATCTCTTTTGTTGTGCGGATATGGCGGACGACGACGAAACGCGCGGCAGGGGAGATCTGTTGATCCCGCAGTGAAGATCGGCCCCCGGGAGGAGCATCGGCGCAGACGGGAGGCAAAACGGGCCACCGGAGCAACTCCGGCGGCCCGCGGAAGGGGGCGGCGGCGCGGGTCGCCGGCGGCGCCCGGCGCGCCGCCGGAGGAGTCCGCCGCGGCCGAGCCGCGGCGGCGGCGAACCGCCGGACCGCGTCCGCGGTCCGGCCACCCAGCACGCGGCCCGCGCGGGCCGCGTTTCTCCAAAGCCGCGGGTCAAACCCGCGGCGGCTCACTCGGCCGCGCGACCGAAGCCGAGCCGGGTCGGGCCGGGTCGGGCCGACCCGGTTCGGGCCGACCCGGGCCGGCCGACCCAGGGGGGGGGGTGTTCGGGCCGGGTCGCCCCGGGCCCAGAACCCCCGTTTCGGGCCCTCTTCGGTCTTTCGCCCATATCTTGGGCCTGGGACCTCCGATTGACGAACCGTCAGCGGCTACACGATCCTTGGATCGAGACGGTCGTTTCGGTATATTATACTCAAGGTTTCGGAAGACTTTGGGTTCGGTCGGGTTGGTTCGTACACGAAACCAACCGGGCCCTCGGAGCGGAAACGCTCATAACTTGAGCTACGGACGTCCGAACGACGTACCGTCAGCTGTGGTAGTTTCCTCTAAGTGAGACGGAACTTTTGGCATACTCCGCCCGAGGATCGGATACAGGCGGAGTACGGTCGGGTTGGTTACGCCCTAAAAACCAACCGGGCCCCTGGGACGAAAATGCCAATAACTCTCAGACCGGGCGTCCGATTGACGCGCCGTCTGTTGCGTTGAGATCCTGTTGTCGATAAGGAACTTTTGGATACATCAACTTCGGACTACGTGTCAGTTGATGTATCAGCCTCTCGGCTCGTGGAGCGGACCCTCCTAAACGAGCTCGCTATGTGCGGGAACCCTAGCGCTGGCTGTGACTTCGACGGCAGAGCAGAGATCCTCCGTGGACTGCGACGATGGCAGAGCAGAGATCCTCCGTGGACTGCGACGACGGCAGAGCAGAGATCCTTCGTGGACTGCGGCGACGACTGTGCAGAGATCCTCAGTGGACTGCGTCGACTACTGCACTCAGCGATCCTACGTGGATCAGTGCTACAGGTTTTGTGTGAGCCCGATCCTATGTGGGTCCTTACTACCGGTTCTGTGTGAGCCACTGCCTACAGGTTCTGTGTGAGCCCGATCCTACGTGGGTCTTTTGCGGGGGTTAGTACCTATCGATCCTTCGTGGGTCCGACGACTTAGATGGAACAGTGATCATCTTTGACGTCATCTGAAAAATTATACCTGGTTGAGCTGAATCTTATGTTACTCTCCTTTGTGGATTGTGTTGAACTATCCTATGTGGATTTTACTGTTTACTCTTTTTGTGGATTTGAGTCTTTCTTTCCTTTGTGGATTGAGTTGTTCGTGAGCTCGTGAGCAGAGCTGGAATTGGGGACTTAGGTATATGTATGGGCATATACCTAAGTCGAGTCAGATGTTACTTCGTGATTGCATCTTTCTTTTGTGCTATATCCTTTGTGGATTTCGGGAGACCTTCGGGGGTCTCGGGGTCCTTACTGAGTAGCTTGTACTCACCCCTGCACGGGCTATGCCCGCACCTTGTTGTGTTGGTTGCAGACGACGGACAGCGCTGATCACGGTTGGGGCGTGGAGCAGGACGGTACCTGGAGGTGGACCACTGGGCGGGACGTGCTCGGAGCGGACGTGGGACCCGAGGAGCCTGGAGGCTATCTGTACCCACCCTTCAGGTGGGATTGCCAGTGGACGACACGAGGCCGCCGACTTTTCTTCAGTTGCTGTACTTTACTTTTCAGTTGTTCTTTACAGTTGGGCTTGTATTTCCGGCCCCCTTTACTTTTCTGCACTTTACTTTCCGCTTGCTGACTCTGTGTGGTTGTTACTTATAAAGGCAATGCCTTCCCTGTTTACTGGGATTTTACGCCTTGGTGCTAGTCGCCAGCCCCTGGACTATGGAAGGCGGGCTTGGGGTAGTCACGGCACGGGCCCCGAGGACGGGTCGTGACAACCATAATCACTTTTTCTTATTTTTTTATTTGAAAGGAATGTGTTTACAGTTATTAACATTCCATATTGCATATGCAATTTCATTCAGTTTATTGATTACATGGCTAGTGTGTTCAGTTATCTACTTTTATATAATGACTATTCTCATATATTAATTATTCCTTCGGCTATATTTTTTCCATACAGAGCATTTGATTTCACCCTTATTATGTTTTTGTCCCCAAGAATCCAAGAACATACTTCAAAAGAAACGCAGAGATATACTCAAGGATGAGAGTTATCATGAAGCAATTTATTTGTTTAGAAGAAAAAAACATGGTATTTAGTGTATCAATTTTTAAGGAAATACTCATTTATCTATTTGGTTTACCAATACTAAAAAACTGATCAATCCTTCGGGGATTGATTACTTTTTATAATGCCAATGTATTTAGTTGCAAACACCGACTCTAGGATATCTCGGTGTGGGTCTCTATAGTTGGTATCAGAGGAAGATTAGTAGCAACTATGAGAAATATACATAATATAACCTATATTAGAGAACATAACCCTAAGGTATAATGTGAGAAAAATAATTATGAAAAACCTATAATATCGCTAATATATATATTATGTGGGGCTTTCTAGAAATACATACCCGTCTTGATACTACAAGTGGATGTGGTTTTGGTAAAAATTTATATAGGAGTAACAACTCTGAAAAGGCATTCTGGACTTGACTTAGGGTAACCAATTATATGACATCAGGCATTACTATTCACCAGGTTTGACAGTCCAAGGGGATAAGAATAGGATAATCCACTTTTTATTTATAAACAATTATGAAGGTTTTGAATTCATTACAAGTAAACTAGGTTAAACTAGGGGAGTTTTAGATTAATATATGGTGTCATTATTCAAAAATCCAACAAATGTTTTTATAGATAAACCCTATTCCATGTAAGGAGACATGCGGAAATTAAATGGATGATATATTTATATATTGAGGTTGTATTGAAACCCTTAGTTAAAATGTTATTTAGAGATTAACCAAAATTTCATGATGCTCATCATATTTATATTTGGATATTATATTTATAGTGTTTTGGAAAAAAACCTATAAGCATTGTGACAACTATAAAAATACGAAAAGGCTGCGGGACATGAACCCATGAAAAAAAGGTGATAATAGTTTTATGCCAACAATTGTCCAACGCAATGGACTTGTCAATTTTCATTGTTTTTATTTAATCATTTTAATGAATAAATGTTATGGATGAACCACTGATATCAATTTTTAGAATTAGGGATTAATTTATCATCCAAATTGTTTTGTAAGATATTATAGGAAAAATAGTTAAATTGTTCACTCTTATGAACATTTAAATGTTTCTTTTAGTGCTTCAGGAATAAACAATTCATTATTTGTAATTAATTACTAGTAGTAAATGAATTAATTAGAATTTTATCTAATCATAATAAAAATTTTGGAATGTTCATATGAAATTTAATCCTAAAAAATAATATTATTTTATTAAAAGCTTGGTCAGTAAATAAATTACACAGCATTTGGAAAATTACTTCCAAATAATTTTTTTTTTCATAATACATATATTTCTATTGAACTGTCGGGTTTCTATATCATAAATGATTAAAGGATTTGAGATCCTCAACATTCCATTGATCACTTAAATTTTTTTGATTGATGACCTCGTTAACTTCCTATGAATATTTATTCTTTTCATCCAAGTATATATCTCTAATTTAAACAAAATGTTCTCATACTTAGAAAACATATTACATTGTAGTCTACGTGACCTCAGTAAATTCCATTCTCTCTTTTCTAGAGGATGTTTCACGAAGCCTTCTCATGGTTTGGAATTTCAATGTAGGAAATATCAAACAATATATTACCAATATTGTGTTTAAATTGGGAGGATATAATTTTAATATGGTGGGATGAATGTGATTCCCTAAAAAACTAAACTAAGAACCCTATATTCAAAATTATAAATGGAACAAGACAGCATGTAGGTAAGGTAAAATAATATTTGTATACTTTACAATATATTTAAAATTTAAAATTTATTATATATAATTTAATGTAGGAAATGATGAGTTATCTTGTAATTCACGCAATCCTGAGTTAGCATATATCATGTGAAACAACTAACTCCACTATATCATGTATTACACGAAAAAATCATCATTCTCAGATGGATTTCTCTAAACATAATATTGATTCTTACAGGGAAACAATATATAATTAAAACATTATTATTTAATATAATAAGATATAAAATAGCTATTATGAATTGTATTAATTAACATATGAAAATATATGGTTTAGAAAACAATATCGTTTGTTTCCAAAAAATTATAAATGAATATATGAACCAATTGAATATTAAAAGAATATTTTTATGTAAGACAATTTTTATGTTCAAAAAGCTATTTTACCCTAATAGATTAAAAAAATTAAAATTAATTAGTGTTTTTAATTTAAAAAATTTGTTACATATTAAATCAATTGTTTTTTATATTTGACCAACAGATCTGGTAAGCATGGGATAATATCAAACCTATTATTTTATATAAAAACTATATTTTTATTCAGGAATTATTAAACACCTTTTAATGGAGTACCTATTTTAAATCAAAATTTTGAAACATTTAAGAATTTAATTCAATAAAATTAACATCAATTTTTAAATGATAATGAAAAAATATCTTAGGTGGATATTTTCTTATTTTACTGAGAAACATCATTCATTGTGTGAATAGTGAATAATACAGAGTTTTATTTGAAAACTACATATTGATTTAGATAATTATTAATGTAAAATTAAATTATAAATCTCTTTTTATTTATCTTTGGATCATTTATAAATAATTTAGTATAATTTAGTTCATTATATTCATAATAAAATTCAAATTTAATATAAAAACATTACATTTTTTGAAAATTTGTTTTCCTAAAACCGATTAATCTGTATGTCCGTGAGATTAGCATTAATCTAAATTTTTCTTATTATATGATATGAATTTTGAAAATCAAACATATACCATTATAATTATTATAATATTATTTTTCTAATAATATGAACATAATTTTTTTAAATGTGTTCTAAATGTTATTAAAATTAATAACTACAATTAAGGTGTAATTATGTGTAAAAATGGACTAAAAGTACCCGTTTTAAGGACAACATAACCTAGACACTTTACCATAACACATTTTATGGATATATATTTTCCATTTTTCTTTAATTCATGAGTATTATTGGTTTTTTATGACTTTTATTATGTAAAAACTTATCTACACCAAACATCTTCTCAAGAATACCATGTGAGTCCTTTTCCTTCCATATAAAAGTCTACCACCTCTACAAATTTATCACACCTCTCCATCCACATATGTTTGGCCAAGACCTACCAAAATATTCCCCCATAATTTCTATCCTCTAACTAGAAGTATTCCATTTGGCATAAACCCTTACAATGAATACTTTTGGTTCAATCCAAATGATGTTACACGATTATAACGTAATGTTTGTTTTCAATCTCTCTAGTTTCATTTCATTTCTCCAACACCTAAAATATCATTATTCAGTTCCTGTAGAACAAAATAAATATCATAAATATACTAGGATTTTATTATTAGGATATTTTGGCCAATACAAACATACACATACATCTAACAGGTAATGAACATAACGATTCTCTAGATGGTAAATTAATGCCTCACGAAATAATGATTGTACATTCTTCCATTACTGCCTATCATGATGGAATTTATGATGTAATTTTTTATATATTTTATATAGGTTATTTATGATTTATTTATAATTATTTTTAACTTTTATAATACAAACATTTAGTTCTATGCATTTTACGTAAATCAGATTACATGGTTTGAGGAAGTGTAGACTACCACCCCTCAAGGCGATGTGACTCTTTCACACAATACATGGAATTTATAAGGGATGGTCATAATTAAAAATTTGATACATAAAAAACATATATATTATATTCATGAAATGATGAAAATTCTGTAAATATATAAATATATATTTCAGTTTCTTTATTACGCATTCACACACATTAAAAGATATAACATAGTTCATTGATGTTTGGACTACAACCTCCTTTACATGATGTGAATCCATTTAAACCACATAATTCTACATATAATAAAATTTTATTATATAATATAATATTTTTTTATAATGATGAATCTGGAATAATTTGACTTACATACTTTCTTTCCGCAAATATCATTTAAAAATTGGAATTTTACACATGCGTAAATACGGCCTACCATCTCTATAATTGTAAAATATTTTAATTAATATAATCATATTAATGATTTATTTTATAAGTATAATTTATTTAAAAATATGATTATGATTTCGACTTTATCGTTATGGATATGTTATATAATGACCCCTTTGACCATAGTTGACCAACAATATTAGTTTTGACACATAAACCGAATTTTTTCAAAAACAACCAATGTAATATTAATTTATTAAGTAGTTGTATAAAACATGATAATAACTGAAATAAAAGAAGTTTTAATTATAAAAAAAATTATTATAAAAGTATAAATTTAACATAATTTTATTACACAAGAATTTAAAGACCCTTCACCCAAAAGAAAACTCTAGGTAAGGGATTCTCCTATCACTTTTTAAATATGTGAGATAAATGTCTTGTTAACCACTAAATTATTCAGTGTAGTGTGTATACAAGACAATTTTTTAAATTATATAATTAATCCTATAATCATAATGGTATTTTAAACTTGCATTTAATATTATTCTTTCAAGAGGGTATGACATCAAAATTTTCAATGTGGTATGGGATACTTGGGAATATTTATTGATTATTTTCCTCAAGACTAATACTAATGATATTTAAATGGAATTTCTATTGGAGGAAATTATTTAAATTTAATTCAATTAAACTTTTTATTCTCGTATAGTTATTCATGATCATTTTCACGTATTCATACAATTTTTTCACTATTTTGCTCTAAATTTGTTTTAAAAATATTTTAATGAGATTAAGAATTCACTTATTCATTTAATTAGAGACCAATTTATCTTCCAAAAACCATATTTTAATAAAATGTTTTCAAAAAATATATATAAATATTTTGTAAAAAATTCTTATTTTTTATTTTTCCAATTTTTTTAAAGGAATCTTCTAATTGTTTTTCGATTAAGGAATCTTTATAGTTTTCAACCAAGACAAATTAAGGTTCTTTTACCTCGTATTACTTGTATGGATTTACTGAACATTATTCTATCAAAGAAACATTTACAAGTAGAAAGTAATACATTTTAATGAAATTATTTTCAATTTTTTAAAGAAGTTGGTTTTCCAATGTTTTTTCAAAATAAAATGTTATTTTCCTCAATATTTTTTTTAAAAATTACTCCTTTATTTCATCAATGATAGGACCCCTATATTTTAACCTACTTGGGATGTGTTATTTGATACTATCATCATTCGTAATATGTTTTGGTTTTTCATTTTTTCCAAGGATTGTATTGAAATTCGCTTACATGATTTATTTAATAGTTTATTCAAATACATAATCTGGTATGATCATCTAACATTGAATTTACCCAATTATCCAATTCATTTTTCATTGATATTACAAATTCATAAAACGTATATAATTTATATTCAGTTTCTTATTATACAATTAGATGACTATCTCTGTAAAAATTGTTAAATCCATTCCTCTTATTCCATACCGATATTTGATAAGGCTCATTGTTAAATTAATTATTTGATATATGAGGAATGTTTCGCACTGGATCTACAGAGGTGGGGAACATTTATAGATATCCCTCCAAAGCATGCATATTCTAATGGGGATAGTTATTTGGATATCCACATTAGAAAGGTTTTTAACCTACATGTTTTAAACTATATTTTGAATGATCATGATGGTAACACTACCATGTTTCTAGGAAACATGTAATCAAATAAATACTCATTTCCTTCATATGTTTTCAGATATTATTCATCCCTGATAATATTCTTTGACATATATATAGATGTGCTTCATTTTAAGAATTTAGTTATAAAGCATCCATGGGATAATTCATGGACATATCTATGGATAAATTTCATTTTAGTTTATTGATTAATTCTAGGAGTTTTATTTTCATTCCATTCGATATTTATTTAACGTGATCAAGTTATTTGAATGTCATGTGTTTCTAGTTATTACGTTTTCATATTTATTATGTACTATCATTTAGTTTTTTGATTACAAAGAATGTGTGTTAATTTATTTACCTTTACAAAATGACAATTCCATTGATTCATTATTTCTTTCGATATATTTTTACCTTACTTATTATTTGAACTTACGATTATTATGTTTCTCTCCCCAAGAATCCATGAAGAATACTATGAATGAAATTTAAGAATATACAAGATAGATTAGATTTATCCTCATGCTATTTTTTTCATAGAATTTAAAAAATGTTCTAATTAGTGTATCCATTTAAAATTTAGTACTCATTAATGTAGCTGTTTTACCAAACCGACTAAACTGATCAGTCATTCAGTTATTTATTCATAGTAATCATGACAAATTATATAATTGTAGACATCATCTCTGAGTTATCTAGGTCTAGGTCACTACATTACACGAAAGTAATCTCCTCCTATTTTATTATATTGTTAAATAATTTCTTTAGTTTGTTTTTCAAATGAATAGTGAATATTTATTATTTTCAAGGAAAATTATTTCATTTATTGACATTGTGCTACATTGATTCTATCATCTAGTATAATTCATAATTTCAGTCTAGTATCTACTATGTCCATAATAATCTTTTTTTATAGTTTATAAACCAATACACATCACTATATATGTGAACATGTCTATACGGTTGATTTCATTGGTATTAAAAAACAATACATTCTAACTCGAATTCTGATTCCATGCTAGTTGAACAATTTAAAAACCCATATTTTGAATTTTTGAATTTCTCTAAACATTTTCAGAATCATGTTGTGCCATTCTGTAACAAAATTTACCTCAATGGAATAAAATTTAACCAATAACTTTTCTAACATTCAAGTATCATATTCATCATAATATGAGGTATCTACAATATTATTGTTTTTTAATTTCTCCCTCGATTGATTATGATAAATATATTCCCATGGATACATATACACACCATGTTATTTCAAGGATTGGATTTGATGGTTACTATATATTTGATTATAATTATTTAAATAACAACCATTGATAGGTAACATTATAAGGATGTTACCCATAGAATTGTAATCTTCTTGTGTTTTTGCAGGCATATTTATGTTCGGGAATAAATTTATATTATTCTTAAACATATCATATTGATCACACATCTCTCTAATATATTACTTTCTATTCTGATATGACTCTTAGTTTGAACCTTGTTTTTAATTCTAGTTGCAAAATTTTTTCTTTTTTCCATTGTATTATTGTAATGAAAATTAATTCCCATATTGGATTCATTTTTATTTCAAACACTATTCATTTTCCCCTCCTATAAAACTTTCATAATCAATTAAATGAATGATTATTGAAAATCTTGCTCAACTACTCATTTTTTCTATCTATAAAATTTACACCATGATATTCGTTTACAAAAATTATATCCTGAGGTGGATAATCCATCATTGAAGGTATTATTGAGGAAATAATATTGAAGAACGTGATAAGAAATGTACCTTAATCTATACTAATCATCATGAATGTATTATCTTTAAAAATTATAAAATCTTGTTATTTTATTAATTAGATCTCCCCTATGTCATTTATTGTGAAATTGTATTAAATATATATAATAAATGTTCTCTTTAATTGGAAATATTTTTTCATATGGACTAAAAAATGGAATTCATGGAATTTTATTCAAAATAAAAGTAAAAAAATCATCTGAAGTTCATATTTACTTAGACCTTATAGTGGTAACATATAAAAAATGTTATAACAGTTTTTAATGTATGTATTTTATAATTCATTAGATAAAAAAATAAACAAAGTAAATGCTTAAAAAATATATTTTTAATCTTATATATTTTGCTCAATGATATTAATATAATAGAAGATATATTTATATACAGATGAGGTAGTTGAACCTCAATATTTGTATTCATTTATATGTTGTCATGGATGATTTTTAATCAATGAACAATTTTTTTTAATCATGATTTATTTTTCTTAAATATTCATTTTTTATTTATTATTATTTTCATTGTTATTATTAGGTAAATACTGATATCTTGTCTTAATAGATAAATGTTTTCATTTTTCACCTACTTTTATTTATTAAAAGTTTTAATAATTTTTCATAGTATATATATTGAGAAATATATTTCATGTACAACAACATATAATATTTTAATTTATTTTTAAACATTTAATTTTGAAAAATAAATAAATTAATATTTTATATTTTCACTATATAATCGAACATGTATGCATGATTACCTTATAGAAATATGGTTCTATAAATCAGGATAACTCATTTGTGAAGTATCATGTTGTTTTATCACTACATAATACAACTGGAATGGTGATTAGATAGGTGAACCCAAATGAAATTGTAGTAATGATTTTTGATATTATGAATCAAAACATAAACTCATCTTAAAATAGGATATTATATAGAACTTAACATGGACTTATTATTTTTGTGTGGAAGAAAAAACTTATGATATAGGTAAAAAATGTAGAAATAAAACTAGAAAATTTTTATCCTTTTGAATGCAATGATTTATTTGTTAAAGATGGTCACCATTAGTTTTAATGAATTAATTTTCACCAACACTCCAATAAAATGTTTATTTATATCTCTTTCATGCCCTAGTGTAGATGAATCTATGTGTAGAACCGCTGATTTCTGTTTAATAACCTATTATTTTTGGATTTTATGTCTCTAAACTATATGGGTGACGCTTGAGAGAGTTTGGAGATATTTTGGAGTGTTTTTTTTGGATTTTATAAAAGTGAAAATTTGGTTTATGTTTAGTAGATACCGTGCACAGTGGGACATGGGCTATGTAGAAGGTGCATGGTTATGGGTCACAATTTTCCAAATAGTGCAGACTCGCCTAGATAACCATGACAGTCGAGATAGTTTTAATTTTCATGGTTGGTGCCTGGTATGGTTATAGTGGGATCCATCCATGTGAGGTCCACCCTTAAATATATGACTAACCGATGGTTATCTCATAATTTTCCTAACCATGTGACTAACCATGAATGAGTGAAAAGTGAGATCCTAAAATTGTACATCTCACTAATTTTACCCTTTAACTACATTTTTAATACCTATGTGTTCCTAAATTAATATTATTTCATTCCATAGGTCAAGGATGTTTCTCCAATTGATCTAGAGGTGGTCTAATGGATTCTATTTGTGATTTAATGCAGGATTATAATGGCATGTGATCATTCTTGATCATTCATGGTATATTTCTTTTGAAATAAATCTCTATCCCTATCAATTTATTATATCTATACCCACTATAGGAATATCTATGTTTTTGGAATCCATATATTATTATAATTGGTCATATTTATTATAGGAGAATATATCTAAGCTGTGTTTTTGGACATTCAACCTGGTTTCGTGATCATTTTTCATGTCATTTATCATTTACTAAGAAACATTTGTAGTACATGACTTTACTCTCAACTCCTCTATTTAGAATAAGAAATCATAGTTTAATGTGGTTTTATTTTGTGATTTGTATTTTGAAATTGGGGTTCTAATAATGTCATAAATATTCATTAGTGAGAATTTATTTTTTTCATGAATATGTGGAATCATGGTAATTTGTTGTGCAATGTGCTTTGGTTTCATTTTTTTAATTATAATTTTAAAATATTCTATTACTATATTTGTGTAATGGATTTCTGGAATATTTTTTAGTAAATGTATGGTTTATGTAAATGGGTTGTAGTGGTTTATTTGAAATAGTTTTGGAATAAACTGTTTTTTCTTTGAGTTCTTGTTTCCCTTGCACCTTAATACGTTACGTGTACTGGTGGGGTACAAAAGATGTTACCCTTTATCATGAGATTGAGTAATGTGGGAAAGAGGTATATTTTATGAGATACCACTCATTAGATTGTAATAATCAGATAATCATACTTGTGTGGGTGAGTGGTGAACTCTGGTATGGTATTCCAAAATTGAATTTTAAATGATTTTAAAAAAAAATTTATATGCATTACATAAAAAACTATTTTTTTGTGAACTTCTTGGATATGATATAACTTTTAAACCTGTTTTAAATTTTTTTATATAAATTGTTTTAAATTAAATTTCTAACAAGTTCTATACTAGTTGTATGAATAGGGATTTCATTGGGGAAAATCTACTATGTTTTAATACACACCCATTCATTATAACATTGGTGATTTGTAGATAATATCTATTATGATATGGGAAATAATAAAATATCAAAAATCATTATCACTACTTCTTGATACATGGGATGTTTGGTAGAGTTGGATCATGGATCAGGAGTGGATTTGGTGTCACGTGGTTTTCTTTGATGTTTTAATAGTTTGTTCTCACTTTTTACAATGATATTAGTTTTTCTTCCACTATGGTACACTTTGGTTGGTTTGATATATATGAAATGTTTGAGCTTCATTTGTTTTATTAGGCTTTATGAAATATTTTATTTGGTTATGGTTTATCCATTTTTTGTTTATAATCAATGAGAAAATCATCCCAAAAATTATAAATGAATCTCTCTACATTTATTTCCATCTAGTGGAATCTTTGGGATTTTTCTTATGGATGAGTAACATTTCTTCCTCGACTAAATCCAATGATTGGGGGAAGGATGTTTTAGTGTTGTGAACTTGGTCCTTCCAATTTTTGGGATGAATTTGTCTTTTAATTGGTATTGGTTGTCAATCTTGGAGATATATTAATTCTACTGTTTTTTTGTTAGGATCACATAAAGAAGTAGGGTTTTTATGAATATAAATGTACTTAAAAAAATTTAGCTAACCTTTCTTTTATGAACATCATGTTACTAGGGAGTTGGGTACATATGTATTTTGGAAGCACTAATATGTTTTTAAAAATCATGGACATTGGTTTATCCATTCATAGGTGCATGACATGCCTTAAAAAAGGATTTAACCCTAGGAGAGCATGTTTAATTTTGACAAATGATTTGGTGCAATGTTATTCGGTTTTTTGAAAAAATATAAAATTGGCATCAAATAAAATATTTTGAAAGAGATCACAGTGGTGGTATTTTAAAAATTGTTCTTTTTTTTTCGAAAATCATGTTCAAATTTTTCAATAATGGTTGAACATTTAAAATTGTGATTTTAAAAATATTATTTGTTATTGTATGATATTTTAGAATTATAAATGACACGCCTCAAATTGATTTAATTTGATTCTTATGAAATTTGTTTCTTGTTTAGAAAAAGGATCTTTTGGGCATTGTAGAAACCAACAGAAATATATTGGGCAGAATTTGGTTGCAACATGGCTATAGGCGAACCAAAAGTTGTCTTAAAGTTTCATCCATGTGTTTCAATATATATACATAGGGAACTAGAGTTTTGAAACAAGGAAATTGAATCATTTTTTCTGTTTATATAAGTACAATCCACCCATCATTCATGGTGATTCAGAACAATAAATGATAGGGATGTTGAAGAATAGGATGAATTGTGTCTTAGATTTCCTTAGTACACCAAAGAAGCTGAATTTCATGAAATCAAGGTATATTCTAATGAATCATTTGTTTCTATGGTGTTACCGAGTAATGAAGGAAAAAATGGATCATGTCCTTTGTTGGGAGGATTTTACATCATTGTTCAATAAATAATTATATCCTCACACATTCATGATTTAATGAACAACATTATTCATCATCTTGGAGTAGGAAAATATATATTCCACTTAGTATGTGTTTGTATTCATGAATTTATACTAATATACACCTAAATGTTATACTAATGGGTCATTGAAGGAATAAATCATTGATTTGGGGATGAGATAGTTGATTATCCTGGAGAGAGTTGTTCTATATTTTACGAATTATATCGAGATAGTGAATAAAAGTATTTTTTATGAACGATGCATTTAAAGAGCTTTGGGTGGAGGAAGTATGTTGATACCCTTGAGAAATAGTGGATACACTAGTGAAAGGGTAAAGTGGAAGAGTTACACCGAATTCCAAGGTGGGATCATGACTCAAAAATCAAATGTTTTGATCGGGGACCCTTTCACCATGACCCAAGTGCATGGAATGTGGCTTCCAATGTTGTTTACAAGATAACATAAAGGGAGCGTATTTGATACAATAAAGTGAATTAGATAACTACTACCAGATGATGAATCATTAGCACTATTTTCGTAGTACTGTTATGTCAGGTTCAAAGGACACTTCTAAGGTGTTGGGTGCATCATATTCTTCGATGTGGAAAGGGTAGTAGATTCAATCTCAACAGGAAAACATATCTCGATATGGTGATTCCCTGAATGATATGACCCATCAGGAGAGAAAACTAAAATAGTTAACAAGGAACATAGTGTTGTGAGTAAGAAATTATACATAGATGAGTTGGTCATGGTGTATGAAAAATATGGACCGTCTATAGTCAGTGGTATGATTATTTTAAATAGTACACATATTTAAGTATTGTAGGATATTGGTGCATCACATTCCTTTATTTCCTGTAATGCTGTTGATTTCATATGTATGAAACATGAGAATATTCCTTCCATGATAATACTTCAAACCCCTCTTGGGAATTATAATTTCGAGCTTTTTTGTGTAGAAAATGTTTTATAACGGTTGATTGTTATGAACTAAAATGGACTTCTCAATTCTAGAAATAATTTTATATGATGTAATCCAATGTATGGATTGGTTGAAAATGTTCAAGGGAAACATTAACTATTATATAAGAACTATTATTTTTCGAATTGACGATGGAGTCAAGAATCTCTTTAGAGGATACAAGAATTCAATGAAATTTGAAATGGGATTTTTAGAACCAACAATTTTAACTATCTATTACAAGTAGGTAGAATTTAATTTAGCGCTAATGGGAGAGATAACAAGTAGTAGATTTCAAGAATTTATCCATTATTTTCTAGATGTGTTTCACAATACATTATCTGGTTTTCCACCTATAAGGGTAGTAGAGTTTTTTTTGACCTTCTCCAAGGGAAGAATTCTATTTCACATTCATCTTAAAAGATGGACCCAAAAGATTTAATGGAAATAAAATTATAGTTGGAAGATATGGAAATCAAAGTGTTCATTAGTATAATCAATTCGCCTTGGGAAGTAATAGGATTTTTTGTGAAAACGGCAGATGTAACTCTATGGATGTCTAAATACTTGATATTTTGAGAATTATTATTTTTGGAATTAATTTAACTTTTCATTGTTTTTCATTTCACATGAAACTTTATATAGTTATTTATATATATATATATAAACACTATTTCAAACATTCATTCACACGTAATACCAACTTCGATTTGTCTACATGCAACACTAACTTGGTTTGCGCTAGAAGCAACACTGACATGGTGTACGATGTACCCAACACTGAGTTTCTATGGAACATCTCATATTATAGTATTAATTTTTTAAATAATATAATTGTAACCTATAAATTAATCATAGTAATATCTAATTTTCAAATATTTTTTTTATATAAATAAAATATATTGATATGAAAGATATTATTTTTAGTAAAGGCCTTTTATGATAAAAATGTGGTTTTCTTGAATGAATCACATTTAATAATAAAATTAATTATAGAAAAATTTAAAAATTTAGTTGGATAAATTAAAAATCATTTTATAATTCATATTTTCTAAATTATCTAATGATTATATTTTTTTATTTTTTCTACGAAACATTATTTTTTATTGAATTATGAAAAATACTGCTTTTTAGTTAAAAACCTCATCTTGGTATAATTAATTATCAATGATAAATTATATATTAAATATTTGATAATGTCACATTAGATTAATATTAAATCTATTAATACAATTCCATTCATTAAAATAAATTTACATTGAAACACAATGTAAAACCATAACGAACTTATGAACATTTTCATACCTTCTAACCCTATTATTTTGTCATGTCTTAGGGATTAAAATAATTCTTAAATTTTACACTTCAATGATTGGAAATTCAAAAATATGACATGAAACAATGTATCCAAACTAATTTTTAGATTATAGTAATACCAAGTAAATTTTTGGACAAAATGATGGGTAACAGTTATTAAAATTAATCACAACAGTTAAGGCTAAATTAAGCTTAATTATTCACTAAACCTGAGTATTATTGGCCCAAATGATCTATAAACATTCCCAAAACCCATTGGATATCCATAGAAAGGAAAATAAATTCCATTATAGAGTTTTTTTGTTTTTTGAATCCTTTTTTAGGTATAAATATTTGCACAAATAATATGTTTCTATAAATTCCATGTGAGTCATTTTCGTTCTCTATAAACGGCCAATACCTATACCCATTTTTAAATCCTCAAATAAAAATTATATTCATCCATTATCTGAACTAGTTTCCTCTAAACAATCTTCCCTTTTTACTTCAAGACTTTTTTGGGAAAAATAACTTTCAAAGATGTGGTTCGGTACAAAATTTAAGGAGTAACCTGATTAAGAGGTAACATCTTCTCTCAATCTCCCTTCCATTATTTTAATTCCCCACCCCCTAAAATCTCCTTATTCCATTATTATGTGACAAAAACAGTATCTTAAACACACTAGGATTTTTTATGAAAAATTTCAGACCTACACTTACACATACCTGTATCTAATGGATGTTAAAAATACTATTTTTGTCATGGACGAAATATTACTTCACAAAACGATGATATTTAATATATCTTTTACCACCAATCATTGTGACCATTGTGATGGAAAATATATTTTTATATATAATATATTATATTTATTATATCTATAATATTATGTATTTCTTTTACAATGCTCATATTTTTACTTTCCATGAAGCGCTAATATGATAATATCGTTTGAGGAAATGTGGACTACTGCCCCCTTAAGAAGATATGATTCATTCACACACCACATAGTGTGTATTAAGAATGTGTTTAAAGATATTATATGATATATATTATATATTCATCCCTATTTATTATTTATTTATATATATTTAGACATATATATACATATTTCATTAGACACATTCTTTTAATATGATAATAAAAATGGAAAACAATGTTCATTGTACGTACAGATTAAAATCTCCATGAACTGTGTATTCCATTACGTAATTCATTCAACTATAGATTATTATAATATTATTATATTGTACATAAATGATATTTTTATTATGTTATAAATTATAGAATCATGATATATGTATAGGGATCAGTGATATAACAAATTAAGACACATGCGAAGAAGAAAGTGAATGTTACCCGAAGTGAAACCTTAACATAGGATCGTTAACAATCAAGTAATATAGGGTTATAATAAAAACATATATTGAAATAGATATAAGAATATAATTGTGCAAAATATATATAACAAACTAATATTTATCATACTGGAAGCCTGTATGAGTACAGAGAGAGTAAAGGCACACAGAAAGGGGTTTTCATCTAATTTTCAATTTTCATGAGATAAAGGTTATGATTTCCACTTTTACTTTTGAGTGGTGTATATACTTCCCCTAATTTTATAATGTGTATCATGTAAAATAATATAGGTTTATTAAAATTATATTTTTATTATCTTTATTTCATGAATCATATGTTTCAAAAGATACCAAATCGGTAAAAAAATTGTCTCATTTTTCCGCCCTTGAGACTTATGTTACATTATTCACCAAAACTCTTTTTCAAGGTGTACATAATCCAATTTTATATGTCATATAATGAATCTAAATATTTTCATGATATTATATACTTCCCATAAATTCATTTCCTTACATGGATAGCATGATCCCATGATACCAAGTGGTACGAGTTTATTAGGGCAGTCTAATAACATTCAAGATTTGTCATGTATATGCTTCCTATGAAGAAATATTATGATTAATATCTCAAGTAAATTCATTATTTAGCTTATATTCTATTATATATTAATATAATAATTTATTGGTACTATTTTATTCATTATTTTAAAAAAAATTGTTAGAACCTTTTTAGGAAAGCATGACATTACTCCCTCTTTGGTCAGAAATCTATTTTTTCTATATAGGGTATTTAGGAATATTATAAAATTCTCCCACAGGAGCTAAAAAAATTTGAAACGCTTTTATCTTTAACCAATCTATTTTAGGGAATATTCTTGTTTTATTACCCACATGGAACATCTAAACCATTTTTACCATTAAATGGAAATGATCTTTTGACCACCTGCAACATGTACAAATATACCCGCCATCATTTCCTTGAAGCTTACTTTTCCATTATTAAAATTTCAATCAATAATAAATTGTTTTTAAAATTTACATACCATGAAAATATGTTTTGAAAAGGGTTTGAAAATAATTTTATATTTTTTCAGCGAATGATTTTTTCAAAATTTATATTTTCAATCCTAATTATATGTTTTTAATGCACTTTTAAAGAAATGGTTTACAAAATATTTTCAAGATTCATATATATGTTCTCAGGAAAAATGATTTTCAAAATGTTTTTATGATTTCATTATATATTTCCAAATTATTTCTAAAGAAATTATTTTCAAATCATTTTCAATGTGTATTTAAATTCATTCAAGTTTATTCCAGGAATATGGTTTTCGAAAGGTTTTAAGGCATAATTTAAAATAATTCATCAAATAAGGTTTTCTAAAATATTTCATGTATTCTTTATAAGTTTTAAATATATTTTATAATAAAATTAATTTCAAATTTTTTTTGTATTAAAATTCCTTTTTCAATGATAACAGGTTATTATCCTCATGAAACGTTTTTAGAGTATATTTTAAAATTATTTTCTCCCAAAGATGAAATTTAATGATATTAGTTATACATTTCTACGAATTGATATAATGGATGCCTTAAAATAAATTATTTGAATGACTTACTCTTAATTTTATTGCCTTCATTAAACACATTTCTCCTCTATGGGTAAAATGATTATGAAACCCATTTCTCTTTCTTGGGTTATATAATTTTGATACCTGATTCTTTTCCCAGGTTATGTTTATGATGAAATGGTTAGGAAACCTGCCTCTTTCTATATGTTATGACATGTTTCGATGTTTATGATAACCATTTCATTTCATGGGTTATGATATGTTTTTGTTGAACTTTTAGAACATGTATGTATCATTTCAATATGTGATTGATGAGACCTATATTTCCTAGAAATGCATTTGGTAAATATTTATATCTCATGATATAATTATGGGAATCAACTCAGCAGGCTTGATCTAGTATTGGATGATGGGGAAACATGATCCCTTACAAATAAAGGACTTATGCTCGTGATGGAGGATTGTCACACCAAGTAGGTATAGTCACCATGACTATGGATGATGGGGAAACACGATCAAGTACATGAATATGGGGAATCCTGATCCCTAATAATGAATGAATTATGTCTAGGGATGGTGGTGTGTCCCGCCCAGTGGGAGCTGTTCCCATGAACTACTATGATATGTTATAGAAAAATGTCTTTAATTATAGGTAATGATATCAAATGTTTATGTGTACCAAAATTCAATGTATTGTTAATATATTATGATTTTATGGCCTATGAACATCATTTAATTATGATTCATATTTTATGAACTAAAAATCATTTTGAAATGATCTCTGTTGTGATTGTTGATATGAATGTTATGATATTATATCTTCATAACCACATTTGCATACCCCTTATGATCATGTTTATGCATACTTGTCTCCTTTATTAACTTTTACTGAGAATTTGAGTTCACCCATTTATATGTTTCATTTATCCATGGTATAAGGAATGGTTTCATGGAGATGTACTAAATGTGGAGATCATTATGGGAGATTTTGATGATCTTTCACCATGATAGAATATATTGTTTCTGAGTTTCTAAAGACACTAAAATATTACCGGACTCTAGAATTTATTTTATTAATGTACCTAGCATTCATATAAAATTATCTTATACCCATGAATTTCAATCCTGGGTTTCTATAGTTTCAATAAAAGGAATGTTTTGTCAACATTTGTAAACATGGATTAGAAAACCCTAGTGAGATCCCTAACTTTATTTTTAATGATTTTTATGGGAATTATCTAAGGATAATTATGACAATGAGTTAACATTCCGTAAAATTATCTACAATTTTGGTAAAGGATAGAGTGAGTAGTTTCCCTGAATTAGATTCATATTTAGAAACTAAAATTGGACGTGGCTCTGGAATAAATGTACCTATGTGTAACAACTCTGAAAATTGGTTTTGACCTGGACATAGGGTAATTTGGTTTACGACAAAGGGCTTTTTGCACACCTGGTCTGACACTCCCTCAGGATAGGCTTTTGGAAATCTTAAATTAATCATGTACCATCAGGAATATTTATATATAAGTTAGTTATGAATAACCTAGGATATACATCAGGTGTTATTGATTATAGAAGGATTCCTGATTTAGACACCCTATAAGTAATTCATTTAATAACATTGTGATTTTTTAATTTGATATGTATAGATAACACTATTCTTCTAGTTTTCGAAAATTTATATAAGCATAAAAATCATGATTAATGTTCAAAGAGTTGGAATATTTTATAAGGAGTTGTCAAAAGGGATGATCAGTGTAGAAAAACATAATGCGATTATGTCAAATCATCTATCAGAGTATAAGATTTAAAATTTTATCTTTAGAGATGTTTTTAATAGGTTGAATAAGAGAACGATGTATTTTATGGTATCTCATAGTGGAATAAATATTTCTGTTCCAACATGTCATGAATAAAGGGAGAATATACTTGAAAAATTACACTAATGGAGGGGAAAAGATATATGTTCTAGAAAAAGGGTCATAAGCTGACGAGTTTTCATAGACTACAATGTCAAATATGCAGAGATCATGGGAATTACCCGACACAATGCACTAAGCTAAGGATTTACTTCTAAAACAAGTAAAGAACTATTAAATTACAATCATTAAAGTACAAGGATTTAAGAATTTATATATTTGGTTTCTAGAATAATGAATGGTGATGTATCGTCTGAGTTTCGGAAGCCACCCACAGGCGCCCCATACCCGATTGGTCACATGGCCTCAAGTGAATTTCCCCGAATTCCAAAGGCTATGACTAGAAGTGAGGGATAGTGTAAAGACCCATAAATTCCAAGGAAATTTGTTTCTTAATTTTCTTTGGAATTTTACAAGAACACGGTTTCTGACGGCACCTGATTCCGAGGCCCGGTGTGCCCAGAATTATTTTCTGAAGTTTGGCTCAGGTACGTTCAGTGAACGGACGAGCGGGTTTTTATAACTTTTAAACCGGTGCTCGGAATCGAATTCCGAGGGAACCGATGGAATCGCAGCGCCAGTAATTTCTTAGAAACGCCTCTTCCGAAGATTCGTTTTCTCGGGTGTGTTTTTTTAATTTTTGGGATTAAAGTTAAGAAATAAAATAAATTGTACGACAAACATTATTTTATTTCACTTAAGCCGATTGGAAGCCATTTGAAGCCACATAAAGTAGCTAAAGCTGAGTTGATGCGGATAGGGTTCTATCCATAAAAATCCTACCCTCTTGGTAGGATATTTGTGGGGTGGGGCCCGCATGAGCCCAACCGTTTCTTTCCGCTAGGTAACGCACCCGTGAAAACCCATCATTATGAAAGTCAACTGACACATTTTCTTAATTTCTTAATGCACCAATTAATTGGGCGGTTTTATTTGTTGAACTAATTGGGCGGTTTTATTCGTTGAATTAATTCGATAAATTAATTTAATCTTTTCTTAACCTGTTTTCAATCCGTTGGCGTAATAATAAAATGAGACCAACGCACGACTTCTGAAAAAATGCTCGTTGAGAGGTTTTGACAACTTTGTGCCTTCATCCTCCTTCGTGAAGAATGCGAAGAACGTGAAGAACACTGTCACCCTCGGAGATTGATGACGCTTCTTCCGAGATGTTCTTCCCCGAAATGATCTCCGATCACCAACTGCTTGAGGTAGGAGATTTCTGGTTTCTTTTAAATCTTTTTTTTTGTTTATAACAACACATGGATTTAATAGATATAATTAAATCTTCATGTTCTTGAACCTCAGAGTTCATCGACGAGTCACCTTTCCGCGACGCGACGATCGCCTCTTTCCGCGACGACGCGACGCCCTTCCGCGACGACGCGACGCCCTTCCGCGACGACGCGACGCCCTTCCGCAACGACGCGACGCCTTTCCATGACGCGACGATCGCCTCCTTCCGTGGCGATCAAATCCGTGAAGAACGCGCGTGCGACGACTTGACGAGGTAGGGATTTTATTTATACCTTTATATTCCCGTGAATGTTTCTTTAAAATTAAAGAACCGGTTTCGTATGAACAATTTTATTTTATTAAAATTGTTGTTTCATGTGTTGAATAATTCTCCTGTTGTTTTTATCTAACACAGAGGGTGCGGGCCAAACGAACACAACCCGACAACCCTGCGTCGTTCTTCGTGGTTGTGCAGATTTGGTGGGTGACGACAAATCGTGACGCACGGGCAGTTTGATGATCCCACAGTGAAGAACGGAACCCAGGAGGGACAACGGCGTAGAAGGGAAGGAAAACAGACCACCGGAGAAACTCCAGTGGCCCGCAGAAGGCGGCGGCGGCGCCGGCGTCTGGCAGCGGCGGCGCGCCGCTGGAGGGTTTGCGGCCGGCGGATCCGCCGCCGGCGTCAATTAGCGGCGGGCAGGGGACACCTCGCTCTGCGATTTGGCTCGGCCACGCTGGCTGAGCCGCGGCCGGCCGGTTGGGCCAGACCGAGCCGGACGAAGCCGGGATGGGCCCAGCCGGGTCGACCCGGTTCGGCCAACCCAGGTGGGGCGGGCCGGGTCGCCCCGGGCCCAGACCCCCCTTTTTCAGACCACTTTCGGTCAAAAGCCTGTAACTTGAGCTACGGGCCTCCAAATGACTTGCCGTCAGTGGAAACACGATCTTTCGATCGAGATGGTCGTTTCACTATATCACACTCAAGGTTTCGGATTACATTGGGTCCGTCCGGGTTGGTTCGTACACGAGACCAACCGAGGTCTCGGAGCGGAAACACTCATATCTTGAGCTCTGGACGTCTGATTGACGTGATGTAGACTTTGATGGATTCCTCTAAGGGAGACAGATCTTTTTTATCACTCCGCCCGAGGTTTGGATGCAATTGGAGTACAGTCGGGTTGGTTTTAACTTAAAAACCAACCGGGCCCCGGGACAAAAAAGCTAATAACTTTCAGACCAGGCGTCCGATTGACGCGCCGTCTATTGTGTTGCATTCCAGTTGATGATACAGAACTTTTGGCATCCCCTTTCCAAGTTTTGGATGCAGTTGGGTTATAGCCGGGTTGGATTGTACCCGAAATCCAACCGGGCCCCTAGAACGGAGAAAAGATGATATCATTCAGACCAGACGTCCGTTTGACAAACCGTCAGCGACATTGGTGATCATGATGAGAAACAGTACCTATGAGTATACTCTATGAGTGTTCATGGTATAGTTGAGTTACGGCCGGACTGGTTCGCACACGAAACCAACCGATCCCCAAGGACGAAAAGGCTAATAACTCACAGATCGGGCGTCCGATTGACGCGCCGTCTGTTGCGTTGAGACCCCTATGACGAGGCGGTCCTTTGAGATACTTATTTGTGGGAAATTGTGATACATGGATTATTGACCAGTAGCTCTTTGAGCAGACCCTCCTGGAGATGAGCGTGCGGAGTACAGAGACCTTGTAGCTGGATGAGACTTGACGACTGCTTGACCGACTCGACTTGGAGTGAGTTGACTAGCCCAGTGGACGGATCGCCCGGTATTTGGCGATAGACCCATGGAAGACGGAGCACCCGGTAGTTGGCCGCAGACCTGCGGTACTCGACAGGAGGAGTACCTCTGTAGGCTATTAGGGGGAGCGCCCGGTAGTTGGCCACAAACCCACAGCGGAGGGAGCGCCCGGTAGTTGGCCGCAGACCCGCGGTACTCGACAGGAGGAGTACCTCAGTAGTCTTAGGTTAGTGAGCAGTACCACGGAGTCGTGATAGGACCATTGTACACTCCATAGATGGAGCTCTTCAGTAGTTACGGTTTCGATAATGCAAATCCTGGTTTGAGCTAAATCTTTTAACCTTTGTGTTTACCTCATGATTGAGATGGGTCACTTGATAACATAGGTATATGTATGGGAATATACCTAGGTAGTGGTTATCCGTTGATTTCATAATCCTTGTGTTTCCTCATGATTGAGATGGGTTACTTGATAACTTAGGCATATGTATGGGTATATACCTAAGTAGAGGTTATCTGTTGAGATCTTCTTTGTGGTTATCCTTTTTGGATTAGTGATACCTTTAGGGTCTCGGGGTCCCTACTGTGTATCGTTATACTCACCCCTGCATGGGCTATGCCCACACCTCGTTGTGTTGGTTGCAGACGACAGGTAGTGCTGACGGAGGCCGAGTGTTCGATGTCTGGACGGTACCCGGAGGTGGACTACATGACGAGTCAGTACCTGGAGGTGGACTACACGACGAGTCAGTAACCGGAGGTGGAATACACGACGAGACAACACACGGAGGTGGTTGACGGACGAGAGCGTGGAGGAGGCTATATGTACCTACCCTTCAGGTAGGATCCGTGGTGGATGACCAGGAGCTGCTCCATCTGCACCTACCCTTCAGGTAGGATCCGAGGAGAACGACCCAGGAGCCGCTTCCGTCCATCCAGCTGTTATCTTTTCCGTTGTACTTGTTCAGTTGTAGTTGTACTTTATTTTAGGTTTCTATTCTGGCCCATTTACTTTTTAGCACTTCTCTTGTACTTAGTGTTTACTTTTTCTGCTTGCTTACTCTGTGGTGCTTGTTTTCTTTTATAAAGGCAATGCCTTCCCAGTTATCGGGATTTACGCCTTTGGTGATAGTCTCCAGCCCATGGCCTATGGAAGGCGGGCTTGGGGTATTCACGGCATGGGCCCCGAGGACGGGTCATTACAAATTGGTATCCGAGGAGTCGGTTCTACCGTAGAACATATAACTCTGATATTTTCTTCCTATGAAGAAATAGTATTAAGAGTACCGAGTGTGGTTTTCAGTTCAGGGAGTCCAGTGTTGGTGCGGGTGGCCAAAGTATCCATACACTAGGACCATGACAACTGATTTCCGACTTTGTGCATGAAAACACTGATTGCGTGTGTTTTTCCAGAAGTTTTTAAATGTCAGCCTAAACTAGGTCAGCTCACCAGGTATAAACGTTTGACTGTGTCACGATATTTCTTCAAGGATGCCTTTTCACGGACAACCAGCTAGATCCCGGACGGATGTGCGTGCTGACAGTCTGTCGAGCGACGAGGCTTCGGTATAGGTCCCTCTTGCAGTTGAGGCACCAGCGGAGGTACCAATGGTACTACCATACGTTGGGCCACCGATGCCACCCGCCCCAAAAGTAGGCGATTCACGGTACTTGAGTGTGCTGCACGAGTTCCAGCACCAGAGGCCACCCAGGTTCCAGGGAGAGACGGACCCACAGGCGGCTGAGGATTGGCTGGAGGCTGTGGTGAGAGTCTTCAGGCTAGTGGGGACGCCGGCAGACTTCATGGTGATCCTTACTGCCAGCCTTCTTCAGGCAGCAGTAGGCAGGTGGTGGAGCCACTTGTTCTAGTTTTGCGATGGGATGACCTTCGCATGGAAAGACTTAGAGACCTTCTTCAGGGTGGAGTTTGTTCCAGTAGCTCTACACCGCGAGCGTGTACAGGAGCTTCTGCCTTTTCCGCATGGATTTTGATCAGTTTTCGAGTCATCTGTGGGCAGTAGACAGATGATGCAGTGGTCCAGGAGGACCCGGCCAGCAGTTGGACGATCTCAGGTTCTAGGATCAGTGGTGCGGGGCACCCGGGGCGGGGTTAGAGCCAGGCGTTCTAGAAATGGATAGTGTTTCTCCTGTGGTAGGAAGGGTCACCTGGCACGTGATTGTACGACCCCATGCACGGTTAATCAGCGGGTGTTGGAGGATCCACTGAGACAGAAGCAGCGGCTGGTTCTTGAGCAACCGCCGAGCAGTGGACAAGGCATTAGAGCTCTGAGAGCAGGTTGACAGGAGAGGAACTAGTGGATACACCCTTTGTACTTTTAGTTCCATGTTTCTTTTGTATTAGTGTCTTTGTACTATAAGCTCCAATAATAAAAAGACACTTATCTTGTGATGTTTTCATTCCTGTCCTTTTTGTTTGGTTGATACTGAGTGGTCCTGATTAAGACTGTTGACTTGACCCTCACATTCGATATTTCTATTGGAGGAGACCCAGTGACCTCACACAGATGCTGACAGTGTGACTCGACCCTTGGAGGTGAGAGTGACAGTTGGATCTCTTGGTAGTTACGTCGAGGCCTTACTACGTCATCCATGGAATGAATGCATCATTCATGTTGGTATTGACTGTATTAGGCAACGAATGTGGTTCATCTAGGGGATGAGACCAGATTTCTCTTATCGGCAAAGAAGAAATCATAGCATCTCTTATGAGACTAAAGAAGGTCCAGGTCATCCAAGAGCGGATGAAGACTGCACAGTGCAGTATGAAACAGTAAACCAGTGCTAGTCTTAGAGACTCGGGTGTGTTAAATGTTTCATGAAGTGGAAGCTTTAAGGATAGATGAGTCTGTGAAGCATCAGGCGTGGAGGCAGAGCTAGGAGAGCATTATGAGGTGGTGTACATCTTAACATGCTACAACCACCCTCCTTAGTTATCCCCGCCAGGATCAGGGAGCTGGAAGGCGGTGGAAGAGTGCGGCTGCGAGCGGTCAAAGAATGTGACCCAATGGCTTTAGAAATGATTCAAGGGACAGTATGTGTCCACTACTAGCTGTTGTAGTAACGGACGTCGATATGAATCATTCCTTACTTTCACAAATCTTGTTCCAGAACTAGAGTTTCCAGTAAGCCGTGTACTTGACCTTCACGTCTGGAGATACCTTGGGAGGAGACTCGATGATCACACTTACGCTGACGGTGTGGTCAGACCCTCGAGGTGAGAATTTCGGTTGGAATCTCTTGGTGGTAGCATCGAGGCCTTACATCATTAGTCTAAGTATGGAACGGGCAATAACTGTTCATACTCAAATTGACGGTTTTAGGAAAACGTCGGGATGGGTTTTCCTTGGTCGGTGAAAAGGAAACCCCAGGCAGCATGGGATAATCTCTTTCACAGGAGGGTGTGACTGGTCACTCTTGAGTCAGTCAACGATAACCTCATGGCAGCAGTCTTTCGAGTTTCAGTTCTAACAGAAAATGGAGACCTCTGGAGTTCGAGGATGACGACCACGTCTTCTTACGGGTCACACCCCGACGAGGTTTATGGAGATGTGGCCAGGGAGGGAAGTTATCTCCGAGGATCAACGGACCTTTCTAGGTCCCCAGCTGGGTAGGCGAGGTGGTTTACCGCTTGACCCATCCACCTTAGTTGCACTAGGTGCAGGATGTTTTCCAGGTATCTCAACTGAGGAGAAACATGCTCGACCCTTCGCATATCATCGACCATGAGGAGTAGGACAATGGCGATGGGGTTATATCCACGGAGGTTCTAGTGAGGATCAAGGATTGATAGGAGCGGATCCTACGGGGACGATCTATTCCTCAAGAGCACTTTCTTTGGCAGCACGGGAACCTCCAGTTGAGCACATGGGAGTAGAAGGCTCAGATGCATGCTCAGTACCGCCTTTGTATCCCTAAGTTTGTGGTGAAGCTTTACGGGGACGTAAAGCCCTGTGGTGGGAGTAATGTAAAGACCTGCAAATTCCAAGGAATTTTTTTTCTTAATTTTCTTTGGAATTTTACAAGAAAACAGTTTCTGACGGAACCTGATTCCGAGGCCCGGTGTGCCCGAAATAATTTTCTAAAGTTTGGCTTGGGTACGTTCAGTGAAAAGACGAGCGGGTTTATCTAACTTTTGAACTAGTTCTCGGAATCAAATTCTGAGGGAACTTATAGAATCACAGCGCTGGTAATTGCTTAGAAACGCCTCTTCTGGAGTTTCTTTTTCTCAGGTGTGTTTTTTTTAATTTTTGGGCTTAAAGTTAAGAAATAAAATAAATTGTAAGACAAACATTAATTTATTTCACTTTAGCCGCTTGGAAGCCACTTGAATCCACTTAAAGCTGCTTAAGCTGAGTCGATGCGGATAGGGTGCTATCCAGAAATATCCTACCCTATTGGTAGAATATTTGTGGGGTGGGGCCCACACGAGCCCAACCGTTTCTTTCCGGTAAGTAACGCACCTGCGAAAACCCGTCATTATGAAAGTCAACTGACGCGTTTTCTTAATTTCTTAACTCACCAATTAATTGGGTGGTTTTATTCATTGAATTAATTGGGCGGTTTTATTCGTTGAATTAATTCGATGAATTAATTTAATCGTTTCTTAACCTGTTTTCAATCCGTTGGCGTAATAATAAAATAAGACCAACGCACGACTTCTGGAAAAATGCTCGTTGAGGGATTTTGACAACTTTGTTCCTTCATCCTCCTTCACGAAGAATGCGAAGAACACGAAAAACGCCGTCACCCTCGGAGATTGACGACGCTTCTTCCGAGACGTTCTTCCCCGCAACGATCTCTGATCACCAACTGCTTGAGGTAGGAGATTTCAGGTTTCTTTTAAATCTTCTTTATGGTTTATAACAACACATGGATTTAATCGATATAATTAAATCTTCTTGTTCTTGAACCTCAGAGTTTGTCGACGCGTCACCTTTCCGCGACACGACGATCACCTCTTTCCGCGATGACACGACGCCCTTCCGCGACGACGCGATGCCCTTCTGTGATGACGCGACGCCTTTCCGCGACGTGACGATCGCCTCCTTCCACGGCGATCAAATCCGCGAAGAACGCGCATGCGACAACTTGATGAGGTAGGGATTTTTTTATACCTTTATATTCCCGTGAACGTTTCTTTAAAATTAAAGAACCGGTTTCGTATGAACAATTTTAATTTATTAAAATTGTTGTTTCATGTGTTGAATAATTCTCCCGTTGTTTTTATCTAACGCGGAGGGTGCGAGCCAAAAGAACACGGCCCGACAACCCTCCGTAATTCTTCGTGGTTGTGTGGATTTGGCGGGTGACGACAAAACATGACGCACGGGCAGTTTGATGATCCCGCAGTGAAGAACGGAACCTGGGAGGGACAACGGCGCAGACGGGAAGGGAAACGGACTACCATAGCAACTCCTGTAGCCCGCGGAAGGCGGCGGCAGTGCGCCGGGCCGGCGCGGCGGTGCGAGCGACTGGCGCGGCGGTGCGAGCGACCGGCGGCGGCGGCGCGCCGCCAGAGGGTTGGCGGCCGGTGGATCTGCCGTCGGCGTCAATTAGCGGCGGGCAGGGGACACCCCGCTCCGCGATTCGACTCGGCCACGCTGGCCGACCCGCGGCAGGCCGGTCGGGCCAGACCGAGCCGGACCGAGCCGAACCGAGCTGGGCCGGACCCAGCTGGGTCGGACCCGGGTCGGTTCAACCCGGTTCGGCCGACCCAGGGGGGGCGGGCCGGGTCGCCCCGGGCCCAGACCCCCCATTTTCGGACCAATTTTGGTCGAATGACCGTAACTTGAGCTACGGACCTCCAAATGACTCTCCGTCATCGGCAACACGATCCTTGGATCGAGGCAGTCGTTTCGGTATATCGCACTCAAGGTTTCGTATTACTTTGGGTTCAGCCGGGTTGGTTCGTACACTAGACCAACCGGGCCCTCGGAGCGGAAACACTCATATCTTGAGCTCCGGACGTCTGATTGACGTGCCGTCGACTTTGATTGATTCATCTAAGGGAGACGGATCTTTTGGATCACTCTGCCCGAGGTTTGGACGCAGTTGGAGTACGGTCGGGTTGGTTTTAACTTAAAAACCAACCGGGCCCCCGGGACGAAAAGGCCAATAACTTCCAGACCGGGCGTCCGATTGACGCGCCGTCTGTTGCGTTGCGTTCCTGTTGATGATACGGAACTTTTGGCATCCTCTGCCCGAGTTTTGGATGCAGTTGGGTTATAGCTGGGTTGGATTGTGCCCGAAATCCAACCGGGCCCGAAGAACGGAGAAAAGATGATATCTTTCAGACCAGACGTCTGTTTGACGAACCGTCAGTGGTGTTGGTGATCACGCTGAGAAACGGTCCCTATGAGTATATCCTATGAGTGTTCGGGGTATAGTTGTGTTTCGGCCGGACTGGTTCGCACAAAAACCAACCGGGCCCCGAGGATGAAAAGTTTAATAACTCACCGACCGGGCGTCCGATTGACGCACCGTCTGTTGCGTTGAGACCCCTATGACGAGGCGGTCCTTTGAGATACTTCTTTGTGGGACTTTGTGATACATGAGGTATTGACCAGTAGCTCGTTGAGCGGACCCTCTCGGAGACGAGCGTGCGGAGTACGAAGACCGTGTACCTGGCTGAGACCTGACGACTGCTTGACAGACTCGACATGGAGTGAGTCGACTAGCCCATTGGATGGAGCGGCCGGTATTTGGAGACAGACCCACGACGGACGGAGCGCCCGGTAGTTGGACGCAGACCCGCGGTACTCGATAGGAGAAGTACCTCTGTAGGCTATTAGGGGGAGAGCCCGGTACTTGGCGATAGAACCACAGCGGACGGAGCGCCCGGTAGTTGGCCGCAGACCCGCAGTACTCGACAGGAGGAGTACCTCAGCAGTCTTAGGTTAGTGAGCAGTACCTCAGAGTCGTGACAGGACCACTGTACACTCCATAGACGGAGTTCTTCAGCAGTTACGGTTTCGATAATGAAAATCCTGGTTTGAGCTGAATCTTTTGACCTTTGTGTTTACCTCATGATTGAGATGGGTCAATTGATAACTCAGGTATATGTATGGGAAAATATAACTGGGTAGTGGTTATCCGTTGATTTCATAATCCTTGTGTTTCCTCATGATTGAGATGGGTTACTTGATAACATAGGAATATGTATAGGCATATACCTAAGTAGAGGTTATCTGTTGAGATATTCTTTGTGGTTATCCTTGTTGGTTTAGTGAGACCTTGAGGGTCTCGGGGTACCTACTGAGTATCGTTATACTCACCCCTGCACGGGCTATGCCCGCACCTCGTTGTGTTGGTTGCAGACGACAGGTAGTGCTGACGGAGGCCAAGTGTTCGAGGTCTGGACGGTACCTGGAGGTGGACTACACGACGAGTCAGTACACGGAGGTGGACTACATGATGAGTCAGTACCCGGAGGTGGACTACCCGACGAGAAGACACACGGGGGAGGTTGACCGACGAGAGTGTGGAGGAGGCTATCTGTACCTACCCTTCAGGTAGGATCCGTGGTGGATGACCAGGAGCTGCGCTATCTGCACCTACCCTTCAGGTAGGTTCCGAGGAGGACGACCCAGGAGCCGCTTCCGTCCTTCCACCTGTTATATTTTATGTTGTACTTGTTCAGTTGTTGTTGTACTTTCTTTTGGGTTTGTATTCTGGCCCATTTACTTTTCAGCAGTTCTCTTGTACTTAGTGTTTACGTTTTCCACTTGTTTACTCTGTGGTGCTTGTTTTCTTTTATAAAGGCAATGCCTTCCCAGTTATCATGATTTACGCCTTGGATGCTAGTCGCCAGCCCCTGGCCTATGGAAGGCGGTCTTGGGGTAGTCACGACATGGGCCCCGAGGATGGGTCATGACAAATTTGTATCAGAGGAGTCGGTTATACCGTAGAACTTTTAACTCTGATATTTTCTTCCTGTGAAGCAATAGTGTTAAGAGTACCGAGTGTGGTTTTCAGTTCAGGGAGTCCAGTGTTGGTGCGGGCGGTCGACGTATCCATACACCAGGACCCTGAAAACTGATTTCTGACTTTGTGCACAAAAACACCGATTGAGTGTGTGTTTCCAAAAGTTTTTAAATGTCAGCTCAAACCAGGTCAGCTCACCAGGTATAAACGTTTGACCGTGTCACCATGTTTCTTCAAGGATGCCTTTTCACGGACAACTAGCTAGAGCCCGAATGGATGTGCGTTCTGACAGCCTGTCAAGCGACGAGGCTTCGGTATAGGTCCCTCTTGCAGTTAAGGCACCCGCAGAGGCACCAGCGGTACTACCATACGTTGGGCCACCGATGCCACTAGCCCCAGCAGTAGGCGATGCACGCTACTTGAGTGCGCTGCACGAGTTCCAGCGCCAGAGGCCACCCAGGTTCTGGGGAGAGACAGACCCGCAGGCGGCTGAGGATTGGCTGGAGGTTGTGGTGAGAGTCTTCAGGCTACTGGGGACGCTGACAGACTTTATGGTGATCCTTACTGCCAGCCTCCTTTAGGAAGCAGCAGGAAGGTGGTGGAGCCACTTGTTCCAGTTTTGTGACGGGATGACCTTCGCATGGGAAGACTTCGGGACCTTCTTCAGGGTGGAGTTTATGACAGTAGCTCTACACCCCGAGCGTGCACAGAAGATTCTTCCTTTGCCGCAGGGTTTTCGATCAGTTTCCGAGTAATCTGTGGGCAGTAGACAGATGATGCAGAGGTCCAGGAGGACCATACCAGCAATTGGACGATCTCGTGTTTTAGGATCAGTGGTGCGGGGCACCCGGGGTGGGGTCCGAGCCAGGAGTTCCAGAAACGGATAGTGTTTCTCCTGCGGTAGGAAGGGTCACCTGGCATGTGACTGTACGACCCCCTGCACGGTTGATCAGTGGGTGTTGGAGGAGCCACCGAGACAGAAGCAGTGGCTGGTGCTTGAGCAACCGCCGAGCAGTGGACAAGGTAGTAGAGCTCCGAGAGCAGGTTGACAGGAGAGGAACTAGTGGATACGTCTTTTGTACTTCTAGTTCCATGTTGCTTTTGTATTCGTGTCTTTGTACTATACGCTGCAATAATAAAAAGACACTTATCTCGTGATGTTTGCTTTCCTGTCCTTTTTGATTGGTTGATACTGAGTGGTTCTGGTTAAGACTGTTGACTTGACCTTCACTTTAGAGTTTTCTACTGTAGGAGAAGCAGTTACCTCACACTGATGCCGACAGTGTGACTCGACCCTTGGAAGCGAGAGTGACAGTTGGATCTCTTGGTAGTTACGTCGAGGCCTTACGACGCCATCAATGGCATGAATGCATCATTCTTGTTGGGATTGACTGTATTAAGAAACGAATGTGGTTCATCTAGGGGATGAGACTGGATTTCTATTATCGGCAAAGAAGAAATCATAGCATCTCTTGTGAGACTAAAGATGGTCCAGGTCATCCAAGAGCGGATAAAGACTGCACAGTGCAGTAAGAAACAGGAAACAGGTGCCATTCTTAGAGACTCGGGCGTGTTAAATGTTTCAAGAAGTGGAAGCTTTAATGATAGATGAGTCTGTGAAGTATCAGACATGGAGGCAGAGCTAGGAGAGCATTATAAGGTGGTGTACATCTTAACATGCTACAACCACCCGCCTTAGTTATCTCCGCCAGACTTAGGGAGCTAGAAGGCGGTGGAAGAGTGAGGCTGCGTGCGGTCAAGGAATGTGACCCAATGGCTCTAGAAATGATTCAAGGGACAGTCTATGTCCACTACTAGCAGCTGTAGTAACGGACGTTGATATGAATCATTCCTTACTTTCACAAATCTTGTTCCAGACCTAGAGTTTCCGGTAAGCCGTGGACTTGACCCTCACGTCTGGAGATACCTTGGGAGGAGACTCGATGATCACACTTATGCCAACGGTGTGGTCGGACCCTCGAGGCGAGAGTTTCGGTTGGAATCTCTTGGTGGTAGCATCGAGGCCTTACGGTGTTAGTTTAAGTATAGAATGGGCAATAACTATTCAAACTCAAATTGACGGTTTTAGGCAAACATTGGGATGGGATTTCCTTGGTCGGTGAAAAGGAAACCCCAGGCAGCACGGGATATACTCTTTCACAGGAGGGTGCGACTGATCACTCTTGAGTCAGTCAACCATACCCTCATGGAAGCAGTCTTTTGAGTTTCAGTTCTAATAGAAAATGGAGACCTCTGGAGTTCGAGGATGATGACCACGTCTTCTTACGGGTCACACCTCGATGAGGTTTACGGAGATGTGGCCAGGGACTCAATTTATCTCCGAGGTCCAACAGACCTTTCTAGGTCCTCTGCTGGGTAGGTGAGGTGGTTTAACTCTGGAACCATTCACCTCAGTTAAACTAGGTGCAGGACGTTTTCCAGGTATCTCAACTGAGGAGATACATGCTCTACCCTTCGCATATCATCGACCATGAGGAGCAGTACAATGGCGATGGGGTTACTTCCATGGAGGTTCTAGTGAGGATCAAGGATCGACAGGAGCGGATCCTACGGGGACGATCGATTTTTCTGGTGCACTTTCTTTGGCAGCACGGGAACCTCCAGGTGAGCACATGGGAGCAGAAGGCTCAGATGCGTGCTCAATACCACCTTTATATCCCTAAGTATGTGGTGAATCTTTACGGGGACGTAAAGACCTGTGGTGGGAGTAATGTAAAAACCCGTAAATTCCAAGGAATGTTTTTTTTATTTTCGTTGAAATTTTACAAGAACGCAGTTTCTGACGGCACCTGATTCTGAGGCCCGTTGTGCCCGGAATCATTTTCCGAAGTTTGGCTCGGGTACGTTCAGTGAACGGACGAGCGGGTTTTTCTAACTTTTGAATCGGTTATCGGAATCGAATTCTGAGGGCACCGATGGAATCGCAGCGCCAGTAATTTCTTAGAAACGCCTTTTCCGGAGTTTCGTTTGCTCGGGTGTGTGTTTTTTTTAATTTTTGGGCTTAAAGATAAGAAATAAAATAAATTGTACGACAAACATTATTTTATTTCACTTAATCCACTTGGAAGCCACTTGAAGCCACTTAAAGCAGCTTAAGCTGAGTCGATGTGGATAGGGTGCTATCCAGAAATATCCTACCCTCTTGGTAGGATATTTGTGGGGTGGGGCCTGCACGATCCTAACCGTTTCATTCCGCTAAGTAACGCACCCGAGAAAACTCGTCATTAAGAAAGTCAACTGACATGTTTTCTTAATTTCTTAACGCACAAATTAATTGGGCAGTTTTATTCGTTGAATTAATTGGGAGGTTTTATTCGTTGAATTTATTTGATGAATTAATTTAATCGTTTCTTAACCTATTTTCAATCCGTTGGCGTAATAGTAAAATAAGACCAACGCACGACTTCTGAAAAAATGCTCATTGAGAGGTTTTGACAACTTTGTGCCCTCATCCTCCTTCGCGAAGAACGCGAAGAACCCGAAGAATGCCGTCACCCTCGGAGATTGACGGCGCTTCTTCCGAGACGTTCTTCCCCGCAACGACCTCCGATCACCAACTGCTTGAGGTAGGAGATTTCTTGTTTCTTTTAAATCTTCTTTATTGGTTATAACAACACATGGATTTAATCGATATAATTAAATCTTCATGTTCTTGAACCTCGGAGTTCATCGACGCGTCACCTTTCCGCGACGCGACGATCGCCTCTTTCCGTGATGACGCGACTCCCTTCTGTGACGACGCGACACCCCTCTACGACGACGGGATGCCTTTCCGTGACGCGACGATCGCCTCCTCCCGTGGCCATCAAATCTGTGAAGAACGCGCGTGCGATGGCTTGACGAGGTAGGGATTTTTTTATACCTTTATATTCCCATGAACGTTTCTTTAAAATTAAAGAACCGATTTAGTATGAACAATTATAATTTATTAAAATTGTTGTTTCATGTGTTGAATAATTCTCCCGTTGTTTTTATCTAACGCGGAGGGTGTGTGCCAAATAAACATGGCCCAACAACCCTCCGTCGTTCTTCGTGGTTGTGTCGATTTGGCGGGCGACGACAAAACGTAACGCGCGGGCAGTTTGATGATCCCGGAGTGAAGAACGGAACCCAGGAGGGACAATGACGCAGACGGGAAGGAAAATGGACCACCGGAGCAACTCCGGTGGCCCGAGGAAGGCGGCGGCGGCGCGCCGCGCTGGCGCGGTGGTGCGGGCGACCGGCGGCGGTGGCACGCCGCCGGAGGGTTGGCGGCCGGCGGATTCACCACCGGCGTCAATTATTAGCGGGCGGGGGACACCCCGCTCCGCGATTCGGCTCATCCATGCTGGCCGAGCCGCGGCCGGCCGGTCGGGCCCAGCTGGGTCGTACCCGGGTCGGTTCGACCCGGTTCGGCAGACCCAGGGGGGGCGGGCCGGGTCGCCCCGGGCCCAGACCCCCCATTTTCAGACCAATTTTGGTCAAATGCCTGTAAAATAAGGTACGGGCCTCCAAACGACTCGTCGTCAGCGGAAACGCGATCCTTGGATCGAGGCGGTCGTTTCGGTATATCGCACTCAAGGTTTCAGATTACTTTGGGTTCGGCCGGGTTGGTTCGTACACTAGACCAACCGGGCCCTCGGAGCGGAAATGCTCATATCGTGAGCTCCAGACGTCCGATTGACGTGCCGTCGACTTTGATGGATTCCTATAAGGGAGACAGATCTGTTGACTCACTCCGCCCGAGGTTTGAACGCATTTGGAGTACGGTCGGGTTGGTTTTAACTGAAAAACCAACCGGGTCCCCGGGACGAAAAAACCAATAACTTCCAGACCGGGCGTCCGATTGACGCGTCGTCTATTGCGTTGCATTCCTGTTGATGCTACGGAACTTTTGGCATCCTCTTCCTGAGTTTTGGATGCATTTGGGTTATAGCCGGGTTGGATTGTGCCCGAAATCCAACCGGGCCCCTAGAACGGAGAAAAGATGATATCATTCAGACCAGACGTCCGTTTGACGAACCGTCAGTGGCGTTGGTGATCACGTTGAGAAACGGTCTCTATGAGTATAACCTATGAGTGTTCGGGGTAGAGTTGAGTTACGGCCAGACTGGTTAGCACACGAAACCAACCGGGCCCCGAGGACAAAAAGGTTAATAACTCACAGATCGGGCATCCGATTGACGCACCATCTGTTGCGTTGAGACCCCTATGATGAGGCGGTCCTTTGAGATACTTCTTTATGGGACTTTGTGATACATGGAGTATCGACCAGTAGATCGTTGAGCGGTCCCTCCTAGAGACGAGCGTGCGGAGTACGGAGACCGTGTAGCCGGCTGAGACCTGACGACTGCTTGACCGACTCGATTTGGAGTGAGTCGACTAGCCCAGTGGACAGAGCGCCCGGTATTTGGCGACAGACCCACGGTGGACGGAGTGCCCGGTAGTTGGCCGCAGACCCGCAGTACTCGACAGGAGAAGTACCTCTGTAGGCTATTAGGGGGAGTGCCCGGTACTTGGCGAGAGACCCACAGCGGAAGGAGCGCCCAGTAGTTGGCCGCAGACCCGCGGTACTCGACAGGAGGAGTACCTCAGCAGTCTTAGGTTAGTGAGTAGTACCTCGGAGTCGTGACAGGACCACTGTACACTCCATAGACGGAGCTATTCAGCAGTTACTGTTTTGATAATGAAAATCCTGGTTTGAGCTGAATCTTTTGACCTTTGTGTTTACCTCATGATTGAGATGGGTCACTTGATAAGTTAGGTATATGTATGGGAATATAACTGGGTAGTGGTTATCTGTTGATTTCATAATCCTTGTGTTTCCTCATGATTGAGATGGGTTACTTGATAACTTAGGCATATGTATGGGCATACACCTAAGTAGAGGTTATCTGTTGAGATCTTCTTTGTGGTTATCCTTGTTGGTTTAGTGAGACCTTGAGGGTCTCGGGGTCCCTACTGAGTATCGTTATACTCACCCCTTCACGGGCTATGCCCGCACCTCGTTGTGTTGGTTGCAGACGACAGGTAGTGTTGACGGAGGTCGAGTGTTCGAGGTCTGGACGGTACCCGGATGTGGACTACACGACGAGTCAGTACACAGAGGTGGACTACACGGCGAGTAAGTACCCGGAGGTGGACTACACGACGACAAGACACACGGAGGAGGTTGAATGACGAGAGTGTGGAGGAGGCTATCTGTACCTACCCTTCAGGTAGGATCCGTGGTGGACGACCAGGAGCTGCACCATCTGCACCTACCCTTCAGGTAGGTTCCGAGGAGGACGACCCAGGAGCCGCTTCCATCCTTCCAGCTGTTATCTTTTCTGTTGTACTTGTTCAGTTGTAGTTGTACTTTCTTTTGGGTTTGTATTCTGGCCCATTTACTTTTCAGCACTTCTCTTGTACTTAGTGTTTACTTTTTCCACTTTCTTACTCTATGGTGCTTGTTTTCTTTTATAAAGGCAATGCCTTCCCAGTTATCGGGATTTATGCCTTTGGTGCTAGTCCCCAACCCCTGGCCTATGGAAGGCGGGCTTGGGGTAGTCACGGCATTGGCCACGATGACGGGTCGTGACAAATTGGTATCAGAGGAGTCGGTTCTACCGTAGAACTTATAACTCTGATATTTTCTTCCTGTGAAGCAATAGTGTTAAGAGTACCGAGTGTGGTTTTCAGTTCATGGAGTCCAGTGTTGGTGTGGGCAGCTGACATATCTATACACCAGGACCCTGACAACTGATTTCTGACTTTGTGCACAAAAACACTGATTGCGTGTGTGTTTCCAGAAGTTTTTAAATGTCAGCGCAAACCAGGTCAGCTCACCAGGTATAAACGTTTGATCATGTCACGATGTTTCTTCAAGGATGCCTTTTCACGGAAAACCAGCTAGAGCCCGGAGGTATGTGCATTCTGACATCCTGTCAAGCGACGAGGCTTCGGTACAGGGCCCTCTTGTAGTTGAGGCACCAGCAGAGGCACCAGCGGTAGTACCATATATTGAGCCACCGATGCCACCAGCCCCAGCAGTAGGCGATGCACGCTACATGAGTGCACTGCATGAGTTCCAGCGCCAGAGGCCACCCAGGTTCTGGGGAGAGACGGACCCGCAGGCGGCTGAGGATTGGATGGAGGCTGTGGTGAGAGTCTTCAGGCTAGTGGGGACACCGACAGACATCATGGTGATCCTTACTGCCATCCTCCTTCAGGCAGCAGCAGGCAGGTGGTGGAGCCACTTGTTCCAGTTTTGTGACGGGATGACCATCACATGGGAAGACTTCGAGACCTTCATCAGGGTGGAGTTTATGCCAGTAGCTCTACACCCCGAGTGTGTATAGGAGCTTCTGCCTTTGACACAGGGTTTTCGATCAGTTTCTGAGTCATCTGTGGGCAGTAGACAGATGACGCAGAGGTCCATGAGGACCAGACCAGCAGTTGGACGATATTAGGTTTTAGGATCAGTGGTGCGGGGCACCCAGGGTGGGGTCAGAGCCAGGTGTTCCAGAAACGGACAATGTTTCTCCTGCGGCAGGAAGGGTCACCTGGCACGTGACTGTACGACCCCCTGCACGGTTGATCATCAGGTGTTGGAGGAGCCACCGAGACATAAGTAGCAGCTGGTGCTTGAGCAACCGCCGAGCAGTGGACAAGGAAGTAGAGCTCTGAGAGCAGGTGGACAGGAGAGGAACTAGTGGATACGTCCTTTGTACTTCTAGTTCCATGTTGCTTTTGTATTTGTGTCTTTGTACTATAAGATGCAATAATAAAAAGACACTTATCTTGTGATGTTTGCTTTCCTGTCCTTTTTGTTTGGTTGATACTAAGTGGTCCTAGTTAAGACTGTTGACTTGACCCTCACTTTTGAGATTTCTACTGGAGGAGACCCAGTGACCTCACACTGATGCTGAAAGTGTGACTCGACCCTTGGAGGCGAGAGTGACAGTTGGATCTCTTGGTAGTTACGTCGAGGCCTTACGACGTCATCAATGGAATGAATGCATCATTCATATTGGGATTGACTGTATTAGGCAACGAATGTGGTTCATCCAGGGGATGAGACCAGATTTCTCTTATCAGCAAAGAAGAAATCATAGCAGCTCTTGTGAGACTAAATAAGGTCCAGGTCATCCAAGAGCGGATGAAGACTGCACAATGAAGTAAGAAACATGAAACCGGTTCTAGTCTTAGAGACTCGGGCATGTTAAATGTTTCAAGAAGTGGAAGCTTTAAGGATATATGAGTCTACGAAGCATCAGACGTGGAGGCAGAGCTACGAGAGCATTATGAGGTGGTGTACATCTTAACATGCTACAACCACCCGCCTTAGTTATCCCCGCCAGGCTCAGGGAGCTGGAAGGCGGTGGAAGAGTGCGGCTGCGTGCGGTCAAGGATTATGACCAAATGGCTCTAGAAATGATTCAAGGGACAATTTGTGTCCACTACTATCTGCAGTAGTAACGGACATAGATATGAGCCATTCCTTGCTTTCACAAATATTGTTCCAGACATATAGTTTCCGGTAAGCCGTGTACTTCACCCTCACGTCTGGAGATACCTTGGGAGGAGACTCGATGATCACACATACGCCGATGGTGTGGTAGGACCCTCGAGGAGAGAGTTTCGGTTGGAATATCTTGGTGGTATCATCAAGGCCTTACGACGTTAGTCTAAGAATGGAACGGGAAATAACTGATCATACTCAAATTGACAGTTTTAGGAAAACATCAGGATGGGTTTTCCTTGGTCGGCAAAAAATAAACCCCAGGCAGCATGAGATAAACTCTTTCAGAGGAGGGTGCGACTGATCACTCTTGAGTCAGTCAACCATACCCTCATGGCAGCAGTCTTTTGAGTTTCAGTTCTAACAGAAAATGGTGACCTCTGGAGTTTGAGGATGACAACCACGTCTTCTTACGGGTAACACCTCGACGAGAATTACAGAGATGTGGCCAGGGAGGCAAGTTATCTCTAAGGTTCAACTGACCTTTCTAGGTCCTCATCTGGGTAGGATATGCGGTTTACCGCTTGACCCATCCACCTCAGTTGCACTAGGTGCAGGATGTTTTCCATGTATCTCAACTGAGGAGATACATGCTCGACCCTTCGCATATCATCGACCATGAAGAGCAGGACAATGGCGACGGGGTTACTTCCATGGAGGTTCTAGTGAGGATCACGGATCGATAGGAGAAGATCCTATGGGGACGATCGATTCCTCTGGTGCACTTTATTTGGAAGCATGGGAACCTCCAGGTGAGCACATGGGAGCGGAAGGCTCAGATGTGTGTTCAGTACCGCCTTTGTATCCCTAAGTTTGTGGTGAAGCTTTACGGGGACGTAAAGCCCAGTGGTGGGAGTAATTTAAACACCCGTAAATTCCAAGGAAATTTTTTTCTTAATTTTCTTTGGAATTTTACAAGAACACAGTTTCTGACGGCACCTGATTCCGAGGCCCGGGGTTCCCGGAATCATTTTCAGAAGTTTGGCTCGGGTACGTTCAGTGAACGGACGAGCAGGTTTTTCTAACTTTTGAACCGGTTCTCAGAATCGAATTATGAGGGCACCGATGGAATCGCAGTGCCAGTAATTGCTTAGAAACGCCTCTTCCTGAGTTGAGTTTGCTCGGGTGTATTTTTTTTAATTTTTGGGCATAAAGATAAAAAAATAAAATAAATTGTACGACAAACTTTATTTTATTTCACTTAAGCCGCTTAGAAGCCACTTGAATCCACTTAAATAATCTTAAGCTGAGTCGATGCAGATAGGGTGCTATCTAGAAATATCCTACCCTCTTGGTAAGATATTTGTGGGGTGGGGCCCGTACGATCCCAACCGTATCTTTCCGCTAAGTAACGCACCCGCGAAAACCGGTCATTATGAAAGTCAACTAACGCATTTTCTTAATTTCTTAACGCACCAATTAATTGGGCGGTTTTTTTGTTGAATTAATTGGGCGGTTTTATTCGTTGAATTAATTCGATGAATTAATTCAATAGTTTATTAAACTGTTTTCAATCCATTGGCGTAATAATAAAATAAGACCAACGCACGACTTCTGGAATAATGCTAGTTGAGAGGTTTTGACAACTTTGTGTCTACATCCTCCTTCGCAGAGAACGTGAAGAACACGAAGAACGCCGTCACCCTCGGATGTTGACGACGCTTCTTCTGATACGTTCTTCCCCGCAAAGATCTCCGATCACCAACTGCTTGAGGTAGGAGATTTTGGGTTTCTTTTAAATCTTCTTTATGGTTTATAACAACACATGTATTTAATCGATATAATTAAATCTTCATGTTCTTGAACCTCGGAGTTCGTCGACGCGTCACCTTTCCGTGACGCGACGATCGCCTCTTTCCGCGACGACGTGATGCCCTTCCGCGACGACGCGACACCCTTCTGCGACGACGCGACGCCTTTCCGCGACGCGATGATCGCCTCCTTCCACAGTGATCAAATCCGCGAAGAACGCGCGTGCGACGACTTGACAAGGTAGGAATTTTTTTATACCTTTATATTCCCGTGAATGTTTCTTTAAATTTAAAGAACTGGTTTTTTATGAAACATTTTAATTTATTAAAATTTTTGTTTAATGTGTTGAATAATTCTCCCATTGTTTTTATCTAACGCAGAGGGTGCGGGCCAAATGAACACGGCCCGACAACCCTCCGTCATTCTTCGTGGTTGTGCGGATTTGGTGGGCAATGTCAAAACTTGACGCAAGGGCAGTTTGATGATCCCGTAGTGATGAACGGAACTCGGTAGGGACAACGGTGCAGACAGGAAGGAAAACGAACCTCCGGAGCAACTCTGGTGGCCCACGGAAGGCGGCGGCGGCGTGCCACGCTGGCGCGGCGGCGCCAGCGCCGGAGGGTTGGCGGCCGGCGGATCCCCTGCCGGCGTCAATTAGCGGCGGGCGGGGGACACCCCACTCCGTGATTCAGCTCGGCCACGCTGGTCGAGTCACGGCCGGCCGGTCGGGCTGGACCGAGCCGGACCGAGCCTGACCGAGCCAGGCCGGGCCCAGCCATGTCGGACCCGGGTCGCCCCGGGCCCTGACCCCCCATTTTCGGACCACCTTTGGTCAAATGCCCGTAACATGAGCTATGGGCCTCCAAACAACTCGCCGTCAGCGGAAAAATGATCATTGGATCGAGATGGTCATTTCGGTATATCGCACTCAAGGTTTTGGATTAGTTTTGGTTTGGCCTGGTTGGTTTGTACACGAGACCAACCGGGCCCTTGGAGCGGAAACGCTCATATTTTGAGCTCCGGACGTCTGATTGACGTGCCGTCGACTTTGATGGATTCTTCTAAGGGAGATAGATCTTTTGGCTCACTCCGACCGAGGTTTGGATGCAGTTGGAGTACAGTCGGGTTGGTTTTAACTTAAAAACAAACAGGGGCCCTGGGACGAAAAAGCCAATAACATCCAGACCGGGCATCCGATTGACGCGCCGTCTGTTGCGTTGTGTTCCTGTTGACGATACAGAACTTTTGGCATCCTCTTCCCAAGTTTTGGATGTAGTTGGGTTATAGACGGGTTGGATTGTGCCCGAAATCCAACCGGGCCCCTAGAACGGAGAAAAGATGATATCTTTCAGACCAGACGTCCGTTTGACGAACCGTCAGCGGCGTTGGTGATCACGTTGAGAAACGGTTCCTATGAGTATACCCTATGAGTGTTCAGGGTATAGTTGAGTTACGGCCGGACTGGTTCGCACACGAAACCAACTGGGCCCCGGGGACGAAAAGGCTAATAACTCACAGACCGGGCATCCAATTGACGCGCCGTCTGTTGCGTTGAGACCCCAATGATGAGGCAGTCCTTTGAGATACTTCTTTGTGGGACTTTTTCATACTTGGAGTATCGACCAGTAGCTCGTGGAGGGGACCCTCCCGGAGACGAGCGTGCGGAGTATGGAGACCGTTTAGCCAGCTGAGACCTGACGACTGCTTGACCGACTCGACTTGGAGTGAGTCGAATATCCCAGTGGACGGAGCGCCCGGTATTTTGCGACAGACCCACGGCGGAAGGAGCGTCTGGTAGTTGGCCGCAGACCCACAGTACTCGACAGGAGGAGTACCTATGTAGGCTATTAGGGGGAGTGCCCGGTACTTTGTGACAGCCCCACAACAGAAGGAGTGCCCGATAATTCGCTGCAGACCCGCGATACTCGACAGGAGGATTACCTCAGCAGTCTTAGGTTAGTGAGCAGTACCTTGGAGTCGTGACAGGACCACTGTACACTCCAGAGATGGAGATCTTTAGAAGTTATGGTTTCGATAATGAAAATCTAGGTTTGAGCGGAATCTTTTGACCTTTTTGTTTAGCTCATGACTGAGATGGGTCACTTGATAACTAAGGTATATGTATGGGAATATACCTGGTTAGTGGTTATCCGTTGAGTTCATAATCCTTGTGTTTACTAATTATTGATATGGGTTACTTGATAACTTAGGCATATGTATGGGAATATACCTAAGTAGAGGTTATATGTTGAGATCTTCTTTGTGGTTATCCTTGTTTGTTTTGTGAGACCTTGAGGGTCTCGGGGTCCCTACTGAGTATCGTTTTACTCACCCCTACATGGGATATGCCAGCATCTAATTGTGTTGGATGGAGATGACAGGCAGTGCTGACGGAGGCCGAGTGTTCAAAGTCTGGACGGTACCCAGAGGTGGACTACACGACGAGTCTATACCCGGAGGTGGACTATACGACTAGTCAGTACCCGTAGGTGGACTACACGACGAGATGACACACGGAGGAGGTTGATGGACGAGAGAATGGAGGAGGCTATCTGTACCTACCCTTCAGGTAGGATCTGTGGTGGATGACTAGGAGTTGCGCCATCTACACCTACCCTTTAAGTAGGATCCAAGGAGGACGACCCAGGAGCCGCTTTCGTCCTTCCAGCTGTTATCTTTTCTGTTGTACTTCTTCAGTTATAGTTTTAATTTCTTTTGGGTTTGTATTCTAGCCCATTTACTTTTCAGCACTTCTCTTGTACTTAGTGTTTACTTTTTCTGCTTTCTTACTCTATGGTGCTTGATTTCTTTTATAAAGGCAATGCCTTCCCAGTTATCGGGATTTACGCCTTTGGTGCTAGTTGCCAGCCCCTGGCCTATGGAAGGTGGGCTTGGGGTAGTCACAACATGGGCCCCGAGGACAGGTCCTGACAGATAGGGGTGTGATAGTGGGGAAACTATGCCATCATTGGTAGTTTACATAGCGGAATAGAGAAACAAATAACAATAATAGTGGAAATAGTATACATCCATACAATAGTAAATTGTGTAAAACTAAAAAATAAACAACTAGAGATGAAATATATGTAAATTATGAATGACACATATATGTCTAGGAAAAAATCCAAACAATTCATAATTCTGAATACAGTACTAAGCCAATGTACAAAAGAAAAACAGAGGGGCAACTCCTCTGCATCGTAAGCCTCGGCTTGGTCCCGTGCACTCCAACTCTAAAGCAAGTCGTGTACCTGAAGTAGAAGGGCTCTTGCCCTTATCTATACCTGCAACAATATAATTTGTTTGGGCACAAAAGCATGATCCAAACCGGGTGTGAGACAAAGTCCCAATAAGAAACCACCCAAAGATCTGTGCCTAACAGTCAATGAATATATGGCAGGTAAAGTACAACATGTAGTAAGTAGGATAATATGCAGCAGTAACAGTCCACATTTTCTAGAATATAATCTAAAAACAAGAAACAACCACTCAATCAAGTAGAACAAAAAGGTAACCTTTGGGCATCTCTCACATCCTAACCCCTAAGGTTCAACCTACATGTACTAGAAACCCTCTGGGAGCCACACATACTCTCACCCCTATGGTACAGCTAAAAAATGAATAGACTCTCTGAGGAAGCACTCACCATCATTTCCCCCTATAGTCTCGTATCGTACTAAAGGCTCTTTGGGGAAGTACTCAACGTCTCATTCCCCCTGTGTCCCGCATCGAGGAACTACATACTCTTTGAGGAATAACTCAACGTCGATTCCCCATGTTGTCTCACATCATAAATTAAAGACACTCTGGATAATCCCTTACGTCCATTCTCCGTATGGTCCACTACACTAGGTTCTCAATGCCATGTGTAAAACAAACATGCATAGAGCGTGAAACGGCCCAAGTAAACTTCATGAACTGCTTGGCTATCATTCTAAGGCATAACAGCATAATAGTAAAATTATTCCACTATCCTATAACATTGCAAGGCAACTGGAAAAATGCCGAACTAGAAAAAAAAGAATGAAAAACCATCCAGTGTATAGTATAATTTACCCTATTCACAAGAAATTACCTCTAATCAAGCAATCAAGCAATAAAGGAAAATCACATGGGAAAAACAGGAAACACACAGTACCCCATTCAAGGGTATTGGAGGTATTTGCACAAAATATTCACAGACTTCCTATGGAAAGGCACAAACCACCTACCTCGATGCGAGGAGAACGATATACCTGAACCAAAATTATTGATTCTCTATATAACTTCGATGATCTAAGAAAACGTAAAAACAATTAACCAATGATATCTTTATAAAGTGAAGAAATTGGAAAACAAGGCTCTTGGAGAAGGAAGAACTCACCGTTGTGGTTCCAACACAGTCGATGGTAGTAATTTAGATATCAAAAGGAGGCATGGAGGCTTGGAGAAGAAACGTAATCGTACGAGTTTCTCTCAGATGAAGAACAAGGAGAAGGAGTGTGTTCTGTCCGTCAAGCACGACCCTGGTCCATTTAATGAAAAAATGAAAATACATGTTGTGTACTTCTGGGGTACACAGCGTGTACTCTGGTTTTTCGTATTCCGAATTAAGCGGCCGCTGCATCACCTCTACGCACTGTGTGTGTAGCCCTAACCCGGCCAGCACATGGATTCGAGCGGGAAGAGAGTACACATCCTGTACTCAGAAACTAAACGGCATGTACTTCAAATTTTTCTAGAAACCCCTCTTTTCTAAAAAACACATGGAAAAGAAAGTCATACCTGAAAACGAAGATCTTGGTTCTTAAAAAATTCCCCCCTTAAAGAAATTCATACCCAAATTTCCCTAATGAGTTGGAGAAGAAGAAACCCCGAACAGCTCTGGCCACTGTGTTCATACATCTGCTTCCCTTTCCGAGGTCTCATCTTTTACTCGCCCATGCTGCTATAGCACCCGTACTAGAGGAAAAAACTACCCATAGAGAACCTTCATATTGCGATCAACAATGAGGATAGGATGCTCCACAAATGATGCTCCTCAATGGATGCATCTGCTTCAAGCTCAACCTCATCAGGTTGAAAGACATGAGACAGGTCTGAAAAGTAACGTCGGAGTTGAGAGACATGGAAGACGTCGTGCATGGCCCAATACCTCTGAGGTAACTGCAACTGATATGCAACCGTCCCAAATCATTCTAATACCTCAAATGGATTGACGTATCGTGGTGAAAGCTTACCCTGTCTCCAAATCCTCTTGTGTCCCAACCTTAGTGCGACATGCAGGAAAACCTAATCCCCGACCTTGAACTCTAGAGGTCGTCCCTGCTGATTAGCATAATACTTCTGTAGAGACGGAGCTATATCCATCTTCTTCCATATCAACTCTATCTACTCTGTGGTCTCCAGAACAAGACGAGGTCCCAGCGAATATGCCTCTCCTGCCTCCATCCAGCATAAAGGTGATTGTCATAGCCTACCGTACAAAGCCTCGTAAGGTGCCATCAGAATAGTCTCCTAAAAACTATTGTTGTAGGTGAACTCCACCAGAGGGATATTCTTCTGCCAATAACCACCAAAGTCTAGAATTCAGGCTTGGAGCATATCCTCAAGCACCTGGCTCATATGCTCAGACTGGACATCTGTCTGGGGATGGTATGCTATACTCAAAAGTACCTGTGTACCCAAGCCCTTCTAAAGCCCCTTCCAGAACCGAGAAGTAAAGCGCGCATCCCTGTCTAAGATAATGGAGTGTGTAACTCCATGTAGACGTACAATATCTCAAATTTACAGTAGTTCGAGATCATCAACACTGAAGGTCTCCTTGATCAGTAAGAAGAGAGAAACCATTGTAAGCCTATAGACGACCACCCAAAAAACATCATTCCCTCGAGGAGACCTCGGTAATCCGGTCACGAAGTCCATCGCGACATCGTTCCACTTCCACTCTGGAATGGGTAACTACTGTAAAAGGCATGCTAGTCACTGATGCTCCACCTTCACCTGCTGACAAGTAGAACACCGAAATATGAAACCAACAACATTCTTCTTCATACATGGCCACCAGTACTGGAGATGAAGATCCTAATACATCTTGGTGACGCCAGGATGAACTGCCCAAACTGAGGAATGGAAATTCCGCAACAGCTCCTCGCGTATGTCTGCTGGCACCCATACACGTCCCTGGAAACACAAGATCTCATCCTCTCCCATTGTCCATCCAGGAAGAGGGTCCGCTCCTGACACACTCCCCCGAATGACTAAGCCTTCTGAGTCTGATAGCTGCCTCATCTGTACCAGATCATGAAGTGTAGAGGTAATTGCTATAGAAGATTGGTAAGTCTATCCCTGTCTATTGTGCACCTCCAAATGAATTTTAGAGAGGAGATCCATAAGCTGCCACACACTGCTGGCCTCCTGAACTTCCTGAATCTATGTTCTCCTACTCAACGCATCTGTCACTGCGCTGCCCATTCCCAGTGTATAGGAGAGTTCGAAATCAAATTACTGTAGATACTTGACCCACCTGTGTAGTCTCAGATTCATATCACACTTAGTGAAGATGTACTTGAGACTCTTGTGGCCGATGAAAACCAAAAAGTGATCTCCCATAAGGTAGTGTCTCCAATAGTGTATGGTGTGAAAAATAGCTACAAACTCCAGATCGTGCGTCAGGTAGTTTCTCTCATGTGGCCTCAACTTCCGAGACCCGTACGCAATGACTCCATGTCCCGGCATAATCACAACACCTAGTCCGATACTTGAAGCATCACAATAAATAGTATAGATCTTGTCTGGATCTAGAATGACTAGTATCGGGGCTGACGTCAACCTTCCCTTCAGTTCTCGAATGGATGACTCACAAGAATCTGACCATAAGAACTTCGCATGCTTCTTAGTTAGACCTGTCAACGGTGCTACTAGGCGTGAAATGTCCTGAATGAAGTGTATATAGTACCCCACCAGCCCTAGGAAACTCCATACCTCAAAAATGTTCTTCGACTGCTCCCAGGAAACTATAGCTCTCTCATTCTCTGGGTCAACAGATACTCCTGGATCTGAGATGACATGACCCAAGAAGTGAATCCGATACATCCAAAATTGGCACTTCGAGAGTTTATCATAAAGCTGATGCTCTACCAGTATACTCAGAACAATCTCAATATGAGTAGCCTGGTCGTGTCGAGTATGGGAGTACACCAAGATATCATCCACGAAGACCACGATGAAGGAAACCAAGTAAGGATGGAACACTCGATTCATCAGTTCCATGAAGACTGTTGGTGCTTTCATGAGACCGAATGACATAACCGTATACTTGTAGAGACCATACCTACTTCTGAAGACTTTCAGAGGGATATCTGATGGTATGACGCAGAACTGATGATAACCGGACATCAAATCGATCTTCAAGAACACTCGAGCTCCTCTAAGCTGATCGAAGAGATCATCAATCCTAGGCAAGGGATATCGGTTCTTGACCGTCAACTGGTTCATCTTCCGATAATCCACACAGAGCCTAAGGGTATCATCTGCCTTCTTCGCAAACAGAGCAGGAGAACCCCCATGGTATGTACTGGGTTAGATAAAACCCTTTGCATGTACCTCCTCCAACTGCCTCTTAAGCTCCTGCAACTCAGATGTATCCATCATATAGGGAGGAATGGACACCGATGCCACTCCTAGAACGTCCTCAATAGAGAAGTCCACCTCACACTCCGGAGGCAAAAATGAGAAGTCCTCTGGAAAGATATTCTGGAAAAAATCCACCACTAGAGAGAATTACAACTGTGAAGTCCCCTGGTCATCTAGATAACGACTAGAAATCTGGGCTGTCACCCTTCCTAGACAATGATGCTCGAGTCCTGCTCGACTTGCCTGAACATCCCATTCACCTAGATGAAGAAAAGATTCACCCACGGGTGATACGAAACTCATCCTATGGAGATAATAGTCAACGACTACCTGGAAGGGATCCAACCAATCCATCCCAAGAATGACATCATAGCATTTCATCTCTAGGACATAGAGATCCCATAAGAAACGATACCCTGCAACCTTGAGAGGGAACTCTCTGTACTGACGTACAAACAATTTCTCATCCCCAAAGGTGTGTCTAGTATCAAAAAGTCTTCCGATAAAAGGACACAGATCCCAAGGCTCTCCAAAATATCAACAGGGATAAAACAATGCATATCACCAGTATCGAAAAGAGTTGATGATAAAACTAAGGCTAATATGATCGTACCTCGAACTGTAAAAGGTTTGTGAACCTGCTCCTGATAGGCCTGCTCCACCGCAAAAGTTTGTGTTGCCCCGTGGCCCTGTGACCTAGTCTGACCACTCTAAGCTGATCTTCCCTACTGATGCTAAGGTACCGGCGACTAACTGCCACGACATCGACCTCCACCTCAGCCTGAATGGACGGAAGAACTCCAATTCTCTGACTGGTGAGAAACTGGTGCTGCTGCTCCTGAACGAGGAGTAATGGAAGAGCCCCCTTCACTAGCTACTGGTGAGAAAACTGGGTAGAAATTCTTACAGTGAGACATCTTTTACACAAGATTGGCACTCCATTGGGACTCTCTAGCACTGTGGCATCGTGTGCCCTGCCCTTCCACACTGGTAGCAGACTACCTGGCAACCTGAAGATGTATCTCGCCTCCTCGGATCACCATGCGTAGACTCCATATAGTTCTTCCTGCTATCAACTGGAGGAACACTAGCTCTGGAAGCAGATCCTCCCAGGATCACTGCTCCAGAGTCTCTCAGATTGTGCTCTGCAATCAGTGCCCGGTTGACGATGGAAGTGATGGAAGTCAACTGAAAGATATTCACCTATGGGCAGATCTACTGCCTGAGAGCATCCACAAACTTTCGTGCTAAGAACACACCACATCCATATCGGAGGGGTGTGAAATTATACATATTGGTGAAAAGAGAGGAATACTCCATGACAAAAAGAGTACCATGCTCTAGACTCATTATTTCAAAGGCTCGATCGGCCCTCAGGGTCTCCAGGTAGAAGTAGCCGTAAAGCACACACTGGAACTCCTCCGAAGCCATAACCTACTGATGACCTTCCTGTGAGAACATGTCCCAACACCTCTTGGCAGAGTCTCATAGAACATAGGTGGAGTGCTTGACCTGCCTCTCTAGAGGTGTTTTTAGATGCTCGATGATAGTCAGCATGGTTTCCCGACATGACTCTGTGGCCTGTGGTCCTCCTTCCCCCGAGAAAGTAGGAGGATGTTGCTGCTGGAAAACCCGCTTCTAGTCTACCATAGTCATAGTAGGATAGGTTTATCCCTAAAAGGTATGCGTAATCCTCATAATGCCTTCCCTGAACTACACATGCGTGCCTACAATTGGTATGACAGTCGGTGCCAAGGCTTGCCCAACTGGAGGATCGGAAGGAAGTCCCTGCTCAGTCATATCTGGCATCTGATCACTGCCTGACGACTAACGTACAATTAAGGGACATCTCGGAGGCATAGTTTTGAAATATCAAAATCATACCTTATATCAGGAAAACTTGGTCAGAGAAAAAAGGAGTAAAAAATGGAAACAAGAAAATAAAACACTAAATATTTACCAAACATGACTACACAGAGTGTATAAATACTACACGATGTGTTCTCTTAAGCCATTCACATGGGCGTGTATTCCCGCCACACAGGTCGTGTAACAACCCAAACTACACGGCGTGTTGTCCCCACACACGATGTGTTCTAAAGAATGTTTCGGCAACCCGTGTTGTTAGTTAAATGGCCGGCTACATGGATGAGACTACATGGCGTGTTCCGAAGAAACATGGTGTGTACATGAAGACTTCCCCGACCCATGTTATTGGCGACACGACCAGGTACATGGCTGAACCTTACATGGAGTGTTCCAAGAAAAAATAACGTCTATAGGAGGAGAGAACTCTGTCCCGTGTTTTTTGTAAGATGACCGAGTACTGAGGAAAAGAATACAGGACATGTTAATAAAAAACACGGCATGTATGACACGAGATCCATGGACCCGTGTTGTTAGTTACATGGTCGGGTACACGCTCACTACTACACGGCGTGTACCTAACATACACGACGTGTTCCTAGATATTTTTTTCACAACCCGTGTTTCTGCTCACAAGTTCAGTGACACGGTTTAAAAACTACACAACGCGTATATATATAGTACATATCGTGTATTCTGGGTTTTTCCAGGAAGCAGCTTTGAAACTGCACTGAAGCCCAGAAAACACTGAAAAAAGAGCAAGGGGAGCCAAATTCCGGTCTGCGAGGGCCCATACTCCCCACAAATCAAATATTGGCATCCATTATAGTCATATATAATGAAAAACAGGTCACGATTCACCAATTTCGGATTCAGTAGGGCCCATAACACCTCAAGAACCAAAAATTGGCGTTCATTTAAGCATGGTAAAAAACAACCAATCTTTCTATCAAACTGTAAGGATTTTATTAAAGCATCAATCACAACAACATGCATAGTCTACACGAAGTCTATAAAAACAACATGCAATCACTAATGCACCCTAGATAGCATGGAAAGAATCCATGGCATGTGATTTCAAACAGATTCCAATATGATGCATGAGATGGCATACCCTCATCTCATAGGGTTGCGACAGATATAGAACCATAATAGAAACAACGATAACAACACATGGCATGTGAATCACTCTAGATGAAATCATATCATATGTAACATCACAAATATTGAAAACTGCAATTAGTGAGGTAGAGTGGCTTTTCACTATACACGGGTTAGCTTCTCCCGAGGACAGCTTAACACCAAGTACTGAATCTGTCCTATACCTGGATAAGGATCCAAATAGTAAGTGAAGAGAAAAGAACTCCGTTGATACCACTTTTTAACATCTCGGTTCTGGAAGACACCCAGAGGCACCCCATACCCGGCTGGTCACATAGAATAAAGCCCATTTCACAGAACGGCAGAGGCTACCGACTAGAAGCGAGGGCCTTGGATGTGATAGTGGGAAAACTATGCCCTCATTGGCAGAGTACACAGTGGATGAGATTAAAAAATAACAAAAATATCTGAAATAGTAGACATCCATACAAGAGTAAATAGCGGAAAACTGATAAATAAACAATTGGAGCTGAAATATATGTAAATGATGCATGGCACATATATGTCAAGGAAAACATCCAAACAAGTCACAATGATGAATACAGTACTAAGAAAAAGTACAAAAGAAAAATAGGGTAACAACTCATCAGCATCGCAAGCCTCAGCTCAGTCCCGTGCTCTCCAGCTCCACAACAAGTCAAGTACTTAAAGTAGAAGGGCGCTTACACTTATCTATACATGCAACAATATAATCTGTTTGGGCCCAAAAGCATGACCCAAACAAGGTGTGAAACAATGTCCCAATAGGAAACCACCCAAAGATCTGTTCTTAATAGTCAGTGAATATATGGCATGTAAAGTACAGTAAGTAGTAAGCAGGATAATACACAGCAGTAAAAATCCACAGTTTCTAGCATATAATCTAAAAACAAGAAACATCCACTCATGAAAGTAGAACAAAAAGGTAACCTCTGGGTAGTTCTCTTTTCCTAACCCCTAAGGTTTATCCTATAAGTACTAGCAACCCTCTGGGAGGAACACACAGTCTCACAACTCTGGTTTAGCTAAAAAATGAAGAGACTCTGTGAGAAAGCACTCACCATCAATTCCTCTTATAGTCTCATTTTGTACTAAAGGCTCTTTGGGGAATCACTCAACGTCTCATTCCCCCTGTGACCCACATCGAGGAACTATAGACTCTATGTGTAAGCACTCAACATCAATTCCCCCATGTGGTCTCGCATCATAAATTAAAGATACTCTAGAGAAGCCCTTACGCCCATTCTCCCTATAGTCCACTACATTAGGTTCTCACATCCCTGTGTTAAACAAACATGAATAGCGTGCAGAATGGCCCATGTAAACCTCATGAACTACTTGGCTATCATTCTAAGGCATAACAACATAACAATAAAATAGTTCCACTATCCTACAACTCGGCATGATAGCTGGAAAAATTATGAACAAGTAAACAAGCATGGAAAACCATCCAAAGTATAGTACAATTTACCTTATTCACAAGCAATTACCTCATCTCAAGCAATCAAGTAAATCATTCAAACAACAAGGGAAAAATAAGAAACACACAATTCCCCATTTAAGGGTATTGGTGGAATTTGCAAAAAAAATTAACAAAATTCCTATGTAAAGGAAGAAACCACCTACCTCGATGCGAGGAGAATGATATACGTGAACCACAATGACTGATTCTCTTTAGAACATCACAGATCTGAGAAAACGTCAAAAATTCTCAACCAACGATATCTTGAGAAAGAGGAGAAATTGGAAAACAAGGATATAGGAGAAGGAAGAACACACCACTTCAGTTCCAAAGCAATCAACGATGGTCAATTCAGTGATGAGAGGGAGGAAAAAGGGATCAAATAAGAAACATAGTCATACAGGTCGCTCTCGGATGAAGAACCAGGAGAAGGAGCGTGTTCTGTCCGTTAGGCGCAACCCTAGTCTGTTTAATGAAAAAAAGAAAATACATGGTGTGTACTCTGTTTTTTCATACTCTGCTTTAAGTGGAGGCCACATCTCCTCTACACACCGTGTGTGTAGCCTGAATACAGCCAGCACATAGCTTCATGTGGGAAGGGAGTACATGGCGTGTACTCAGAAAGTACACGGCGTGTACTTCAATTTTTTCTAGAAACCCCACTTTTCTCAAAAACACCATGAAAAGAAAGACATACCTTAAAACAAAGACCCAGGTTCTTATAGGTGAATTATGTATGGATTTTTTAGTTTATGTTTTTTATAAGGATTTACATGAATATGTTAAATTTTCATGATGGGATATAAAAATTACTACATGGAAAGGTGATATTTGGATCAAGGGAAGGTAATAATTAATTAAATCCTATCTCTATGATAATGATTTTTAGATAAAAAAATAATAAAAATGAAATGTAAATTGGACACTGCGGATTTCCATGGAACTCATTATTAACAAAACGTTCTTTGTCCTCAAGGATGATGCTTATAAAATATTGGATTTAAGAGATATATACAATATTAATTCTAATATGTAAGCACAGTTTCCCAAATGGAATTATGGTATTTGGTGTCATTAACATATTTGAAGTTAATATATGATGAGTTTATCCACATTTTTGGAATTTGACAACCAAGATCTACTTTGTGATATATAAGGGAGTCAATGTTAAGATGATCTCATAACCTTCGCTCTAAAGACATTAATTTTAATCTTTCAGAGGGGTTTTGAGGTTAACCATTTATGTAAATTTTATGATAAACTTTAGATTAAGTTAGTAAGTGTAATGTGTTATCTTACATATAAAGAGTTATTTATATTGGAAAACATGTTCAATATTGTATTTGTGGATGGTATATAATGAAAAATGTGCTGTAATTTCATTAAAATCGTGATCTTTTAGTTTATAAAGAAAGAAAATTTAAAATTTTTTATAGAACAAGGTGAAGTGGATCAACAAATAATAAAGGGTGGAATTTTCTAAAAAAAATAAAATTATATCTTTTAATTAAATCTATTTATCTTTTCTTGAAACCTAATATTTTTTCATAACATATGTTTTCAGTGAATCAAAAGGTTCCTTAGGTCATGATAAATTTATGAATTTATATTTATTAATTTTCTGCTAACTTTTCTCTACATCAAACTCAATTAGAACAAGATGGTATTATTTTTCTTCTATATTCTTTTTTTCACTTGGATCCTATGTTCTCCCATGTGGAAATGTATTTATCTTTTACATTGGCTAACTCATATGTTTCCAAATTTCCCTTTTTATCGGAATTTTTTATATCAATTTCTATGATATGGTTTTCTATAAATGAGACATTCAATTATTAGACCATTGATAACCCAAACAAAATTCAGGGGAAAATTCATTTTAATTGGGGGGTGGGGTAGAATGTAACACCACGAGATTTTGAGAATTATTTTTTTTCAAATTAATTTCAATTTTCAATTTTTTCTCATTTCACATGATAGACGATATATTTTATTATATGTATATCAATTAAAAAAATTATTCAAAAATTCTTTTCACACACAATTCCAGCTTGTCTTGTGCTACAGACCATACCAACATGGAATGCTCTATAAGAAACACCGACTTGGCGTACGATGCACACTACACTGAGTTTCTAACAAAATCACTTTCTACTATTTTAATTATTTAAATAAGAAAATTATGAACTAGCTATTAAACTTAGTAATAAATATTTTTTATGTTGTTTTTGGTTATATAAATAAAACATATTGATAATGAAAGTTAATTGTTTGGTAATGTCATTTTATGTTAAAAATACTATTTTCTTTAATGGATCTATTTATATAATAAAAGAAATTGTAGAGAAATATAGAAACTTAATTGGGTAAAATAAACCTCATTTTTTAATTCATAATTTCTAAATTATCCTTGGGTGAATTTTTGGGATTTTTCTGTGAAACATTCTTCTTTGATGAAGAGTGAAAATAGTTCATTTTAGTTAGACACAGCATTTTTTGTCTAATTAATTATTAATGATAAATGAATTTATAAATTTTTTTTAAGATAAAATTAGATAAAAATTACTTATATTAATAAAATCTCATACAATAGATTCTATTTCACATTGCAACTGATTGTAAAAATTTAATAAAATTTTGAACTTTTTCCTACATTAAAACCCCGTAATTTCATCTCTTCTCTAGGATTAGTACTAATCATTATTTTTAAAATTCTATGATTGGAATTACAAAAATCCTAAACACACCATTTTATTGAGTCTAATGTTTAAATTATAATATGAACATGATAATTTTAGACCAAAATGAATAGTAAATTTTATTAAAATTAATCATAGTGGTTAAAGTAAAATTAAGCTTTATTGGGGACCTAAACATACAATTAAAGGACCAAATTACATAGAAACTTGTCCAAAACCCATTTCATGTCCATATTTTGTCCAAAATACTTCCATTAGTGAGTTTGGTAAATTTTTATACATTTTTAGTTAATAACATTTTCACACCTTATTTGTTTCTAAAAATTCCATATGAGTCATTTTTTCCATCCCTATAAAAGGCCACCACCTGTACCCATTCCTCATGCCTGTCCAAAAATTTATGTTCATCCAATAATTTCCCTTATATCCTCCCAAAAATCCTTCATTAAACATTGATTCCACCCTTTGGGAAGAAACCATCTCATGGAAGCCTTTCTTCACAAACCAATGGAGCTACCCGATTGAGAGGTAATATCATTATCAAGGTCATTTCCTTTTTTCTTTCTTCAGCCCATCCACTAACATTATTCTACTATTGGGTGAGAATGAAGTTTCATAGATATACTAGAATATTTTTATGCAATGGTTCTAACCTAGAATTACACGTACCCATATCAAATGGATGTTGAACATTTTTTTTCATTCTATGAAGAACTACTAACTCACAAAACAATAAATGTTTATTAGTCCACTATCACCAATCATGGTGGCCATTATGATGGAAAATATACTTATATAATTAATATATTATATTTATTATTTGCATAATATTCTATATTAAATTTATAAAAAAAAATTTTTTACCTCCCATTTGGTATTAATATGATAATCTAATTTGAGGATGTCTGGACTACCGCCCCCTCAAAGCGATGTGATTCATTCACACACCACATAGAATGTATTAAGGATGATTTTAAATAAATTATACGATATATATGATATATTAGTTCTAATTTTAAATATATATATATACATATAAATATATACATATGTCATTTACATACTTTCTTTCTATATGATAATAAAAACAGACAACAACATTCAGGCCTACACACAACTTACCATCTCTAGGAATAGTGTATTCCATTAAGTACATCAATATTCTATATATTATTATAATAAAATTATATTGGATATAAATTATATTTATATTAGGTTATAAATTATTGAATCAAGATATAAGTATTGGGATCAACGATGTAAGAAATTTAGACACATGCGAAGAACAACATAAATATTACCCAAAGTGAAACATTAACAATGGATCATTAACAATATGGTAATATAAGGATTTAATAAAAAAATATGGTAATAAATATAATAATATTAATATTAAACAGACGTATAATAATATTATATTTATTATACAAGAAGCCTCTATGAGTACAGAGAGAGTCATGAAAGAAGGTAAGGGGTTTTCACATCACTTTTAATTTTTGTGAGATAAATGTTATGTTATCCAAAATTTAATATTGTGTGGTGTTTGTAACAAAAATGAATATATTCTATTTTTCATGTAATTAAATTTATGTATATTCACAAGAACTTTTTATGATCATTATTTCTTGATGCTTGCATTTCCAATGTTACCAAATCATTAAAAATTGTTTATCTCGCCTTTCATTCTTTGAGACTTATGTTTATTTATGAAGATAAAACATTTTTGATGTGTAAATAATTCAATTTTACACATAATATAATGAATCTAATACTTTTAATAACATTCTATAATTCATTTAATTTACATTCCTTTCATGTAGAGGATAATCCAACGATAATAAATTATCAAAGTTTATAGATACTCCCACATTGCTTTTAAATATTGTTTATGTTTATGCTTCTTTTCATGAAATATTGTGATCCCTATCTCAATAAAATAAATGATTTTACTTATCCTCTATTAAATCATGATATATTCATGTATTTTTACAATTATCTACTATATGGACCATAATATAGTTAAATTGTGTTTCAAGGAATTCCCGACATTATCCTCTTTTCAGAAAGAAATTGATGTTTTTTAAAAAGGGATTACAAGGTTATTATACCATTATCCTATAATATCAAAAAGACATATGTAACATTTTTTTATTTGAAGGTTTTATTTATTGTAATATTGTTATCTTATTTCTAACAAGACACTTTTCAATCCTTTTTACAACGAAAAAATAATGTTCATTTGTCCCCGTATGACATGTACAAATTTACCCACTATCATTTCTTCGAAGCCCACTTTTTCATTATTAAAATATTCTATCATTATGAAAATGTTGTTTAAATTAATTTTCTTGGAAAATTTATTTTAAAAATGGTTTAAAACATCATTTATATGTTTTCATAGAAAATGGTTTTCAATTTGTTTTTCAACACATAATTATAGGTTTTCATAGTGCATTCAAAGAAATTATTTTCAAAACTATTCCAGGATTAGTTTATAAAATTTCATGAAAAAATATTATCAAAACATTTTCATGATTTAATAATATTTTACCAAAATATTGTAATATAAATTACATTCAAAACATTTTTAATCTTTCATTAAAATATTTTATGTGTTTATAATGAAAAGTTTTTCCATGCTTATTTTAAAAAGTTTTCAAGGAAAACGGGTTTCAAAATATTTTCTTATGTTATTTATATATTTTCAATATATTTTAAATTAAAATTAATTTTATATGGTTTTATGTATTAAAGAGAATTTTTTAAAACAAGAAAAGGTATTGGTTTTATGAAATGTCTTTATATTATTTTTCAAAATTATTTTCCATCTTATATGACATCCATAGATGTTACTCATGCTTGTGTTAAATTCATATCCTTTCTATGATTGGGTTATTATTAATTAAATGGAATTTTTGAAAATAGTTTCTACATCATGGGTAATATATTTATAAAACTTGTTTCTTTATCAAGGGTTATGTGATTTTGAAACCATCTTCTTTTCACGGCTTATGTTTATGGTGAAATGATTATGAAGCGTGCCCCTTTGAATAGTTATGATATGTTTAAATGTTTATGATACCTATATCATTTGATGGGTTATGATATGTTTATTTATGATATTATGTCAAATGTATTTATGATTTAATCATATTATTGGATGGATATATATCTCCCTCCATTGCATTGGGAAATGATTTATATTTCATGAGATAATGATGGGAATCATGTCAATGGGCTTTATCCCCTACGGGAAGATGGGGGAACCCGATACTTTACAATGAAATGACTTCCTCTTCTGATGTTTGTTTGTCCTTAACATTAGGTTTAGTAACCATTATGATGAAATATAGGGAAACCCAATCCATTATGGGAAGATGGGGACACCAGATCACCTACAAGAAAAGAACTGTGACTAGGGTTGGTGGTGTGTCCCATCCAGTTGGTCTAGTTTCCATGAAGTGTCCTGATAATTTCTATCCATGCATCCCTAATTATAGGGAATGATATCACATGTTTAGGTGTTCCATAAATTCCATGTCTTATTACTATGTTATGATTTTAGGTCCAATGATCTTTATTTCATTAAGACTCATGTCTTATGAAAATCCAAAATTTATTTCATGATCTCTACTTTGATCGTTGATATGAAGGGTATGATCTTATATCCTCATGTTCGTTTCATCATACCCCTTATGATCATATTAATGTATACATGTATCCCTTGATTACCTTCCACGAGCACTTGATCTCACCCCATTATATGTTTCCTTTCTCTATTTTATAATGAAATTCTTTAGGTAGAAGTACAAAAGATACAGATCACTATGGGAGATGTTGAAGATATTTCACCAGGATAGAATATTTTTCTTCCGAGATTCCATGGACAGCAGACTATTTCCATCCACTAGAATTTATTTTTTAATGTACTTAATATTCATAAAAAACTATTGAATATCTATGTTTGTTAAGGCTAGAGAACTATATGTTGTCTGTGGATTATCATAATCATAACATTGTCACTAAAAAGAAAAAGTATATACTTATATGAATTGATGATATATTTGATCAATGGAGGAGAGCTTAGTGGATCTACAAAATTGACTTCCAATCAAGATATCACTAATTAGGGGTATCGAAGAAGGATTTCCAGAAAACAACTTTTATAAGTAGATATGTCCATTATAAATATGTGGTAATTCCTTCTAGTATTAAAAATACACCAGCAATCATTATGGAATTTCTAAATCATATATTTCAATGATATTTTGATTCTTTTGCGGTGGTGTTTGTGGAAAACATAATGGTGCATTAAAGGATAAGGGCTGAACATGATCAACATTTGGCGACAGTGTTCAGATTGTTAAGGGATCATTGATTATATTCCAAACTATCAATGTGTAATTTTTTGATACATTATATAAACATTATTGGCAATGTAAATTCTATAATAAGTGATTCAGGGGATCCGGGGAAGATATAAGTAGTTATCCCTTTGAATCAACCAAAGAATTTTAGTAATGTATGGAGCTTTTGTGGTCTGGCTAGTTATTTCAAATTCATCATACATGATTTTTCAAATCAACCTTTTCATATGAAATCATATAAAAATAAGAATGTTCAATTGTAGTGTAATAAATAATGCCAGTAATATTTTTAAGAGAATACTTTTCTCCATACACATGTAACGATCATGATTTTTCCAAAAATATGATTAAGTGACATGGAGTATTGTAATGCTTTGGGATCAGGGTTGGGGTGTGTTATCATGAAGGGATTCCATGTTGTTAAATATGGATCAAGTAAATTACGGATTCATGATAATAACTAAAAAATAATAATTTACAATTAGATGACATTGTCTATTCTTTGAAGACATGGGATCATTTTTTCATTGATGACAAATTCCTTATGTCCACATATCATAAGAGATTGAAACATAATATTTCAAAATAGGAATTGAATATAAGACAAAGAATATGGATGTAGTATATCCAAAAAATTTATTTTATTTGATGTGTACACCAGGTATAAGAAATTCGGTGGATGATACATTGAGTAGAATTTTGTATGCTCAATTGGAAAAATAATATTTAGATGAGTGGTAGTTGATGTCGTTCCAAGACTATATGCATTTGGAATGGGAGGATTACGGTGATTTTGTTGTTGTTTCTCCAATTTTAGTGCTTTTTGTTTAGGAAAATATGTTAAAAGAGGCATAACCATCTGATGTTGATTTTGTGTCTATGAGTTCAAAACTCAGTGGTGGGGTGAAAATTTAGGGTTCAACACTGGATGGGAGATTGGCATTATGGTTTAAAAATTGGATTTTTGTACCTATGTCTTGTTAGGAACAACTTATCTATGCTTTCCAGCATTTTAGATGTGTTTTCCACCCTGTAATATACATGATGTAGAGACCCGAAGCTTAACGTATATGGTCATTACATTACTTTTGCGGAATACTTAGTAAATTACAGAAACACACACACAAGGACCATAATAGTTTAGTGTCTTTGGAAACTCGGAATATAATTTTCTATTCGTGGTGAATGATCTTCAACATCTCCCATAAATATCTTCCCTTTTTTTTACCTAAAACCTTTCTTTATATCCTGGGGAAAAGAAAACATAAAAGGGTGAGATCAAATGCTCAGTAAGGGTAAACAAAATAAATATCAATCACATCATATTCATAAGAACAAATCTTTTGGAAATCTTAACCTGCAAAAGAGATCATAATTTCATAACATGGGATAAATCACAGTAGTGAAATGTAATCCCAATAATCATAACATAAAACATGAATCTTTGTGTCATACACACATAATCATAGAGAATCACTTCTTGTTAGTCAAAACTCATTGCCAAGACTATCTTAGTGAACAAAGTCCATTTCTGAACCGAGTTCGTCCCTCGATTCAGTCCTGCGTCACTGAACCGGAATAACCTTCCGTTCCAGCCATGTCTATATCATGAGATATAAAATATTTACCCAATTCATTGGAGGGAGATATATGTCCCACCCATCTCATAATGATACCATTCTTATGTGTGTCACAAAATCATAAACCATACATCATAGCATAAACCATGTAATAAAAATGGGATTCTTAATCAACATGACATTATAAAAAAATTCATATAAGATAAAGGAATTCATAAAAATAATTCCATCACAAAATAATAAAATCAATGTAATAATATGGATAGAAATAGAACCCTATATTATCTTAGATGGAAAATAATTTTGATAAAACACTTGAACTCCATTCTTGAGGAGAATATCCTTTCTACTTCAAAATTTTTTTTCCTTTCTTAACATGTCATACAATTTTTAATTAAAAGAATTTGATTAAAAATGAACTTGAATACTTGTAAAGGATGCTTCTTGGAAATAATTTTTTAAAAATCCATTCATGCCGTATAAGTTAAAAAAACATTCTTCTCGTACTTTTTTCGGAAAAGTCAAAAAGTACATCGTATGAAAAAAGACAAAAGATTTCATTCATATCTTTTACTAAAAACTCTCCAAAGGGTAAAATTAGATTTAAAAAATTGTAGGTGGATGTAAATAACAATAAATATTGTGGAAAAATGGATTTGGATGATAAAATACACCCCAGTAAATACCAAAGTATAACCAATCTCAGATAAAAATAAGATTGTGATATTTCCCTTACCTTAGGTACGATTTGCTTCATAAGTGTCCGAAACTCCTGTATAATGATTTAAATAATGAAATTTACTTATTCCAGAATCATACTCATTGTTATGATATCATATATGGTTCACTTATGACTTTATTTTACCCGTTCGTTTGTAAATTCCATGTTAAAGAGCGTTTTGGGTAAAATTGTTTCATTTGTCGTCCGTGTTTTGACTTGTAATTATTCATATGATTACATAGATCATGATTAATTAATTCCAGAATATAAAACATGATTTATATATAATATATATTCAGAATATACATATATATAATAAATCAGTAAATGGAAAGAAATACACCGTTCATGGAGACGGTAGTTCGTACGTACGCATGAACGCAGTTTTTGTTTCCTTATTTAGTTGAATGGAATTAAGTAGATGACATATATATATATACCCATAAATCCATTATCATTATTATGTCATATATTTCATGATTACTTATTATATATACTTTATAATCATTCATGAATGGTTAAAGTGGAGAATGAATCTCATCGCGTCGTGGAGACGGTAGTCCGTACGTACGCACGAGCGATGATATCATTCTCATGATCGTGGGACTGTATTGGAGTGTATGTATACTATTTCAGAATCAATATCACTTTAAATTATTCATATATAGTTATTATTTACACCATTATACCCATCCATGTAAAGTGGTGGTGGAAAATAGATTTCACCATGGCGTGGAGACGGTATTCCGTACGTACGCACGCGCGGTGATTTCTTTTTCCATAGGATGGATAGATGGTTAAATAGGGTTGTTTAATACTTATAATAAAATATCAGTATATGATTGATACTGATGTTATTACTTCATAATGAAAGAACCTAAGAAGAAGAAGTGGAAGAAGAAATAAAGGTGAAAGAATCGGTAACAGAAATTACCTCTTCTTTGAAGCGCCTCTTTGAGACGTCCTATTAGGGCACTAAAATTGGACTTTGAGGAAGACCAAAACCTCTAAGATGTTTCTAGGGAAGTGGAGAAGTGAATTTGGCAGAGTTTGTCCGATATTTAAGGCTCAATGTGGTGTGAGGAAGAGAGGGAGGGTTTTCCCTTTTATAAGGGAGGAGAGGGGCACCTTGGGAATAACAAAAAATTTTTTTTTATTATAAAGACAAATTCGGTTTTAAATAGCTCCAAATTTATTTATTTCTAAGCTAAGGTGGGGATGGGTCGAAATAATCTCATTCAATAGAATTTAGACAAGTTTAGGTTCCTATTTTAACCTTATCATATATATTTAATTTTAAGTTAGATAATTTTTCTTTTACCGTGTCTTCTTGTTTTCTTACACTATAAGGTTAATAAACTTACTATATCAAGCCAAACGAACCCAAAGTTGTTTATTATTAATATATATAACCTTATCTAAGTCATTTGGCCGATACTTATATTTTTAGGAATAAAATAACAACTAATAATATAATATTTGTTTTAAAAACTATTTTATGTCAATTTTTACACTATTTATTAATTGATTTTTGTGAAAATTATAACAGAATGATTAGTTTGAAAAAAGTTAATTAAATAAATACTAATATGTCATATTAACCTATAAAATTAGTAGAATTCATAAAAAGTCTCAAGTTATATTTATTTGGGTATTTATAATATCAATTATTCTAATTTGTCACTATTAGGGTAATTACTGTAATATCATTGTGTCATAAATAAATTAATTTATTTAATGTCTAAAAATTATAAATAAAATATCATTACGTAGGAAATATTATTATATTTCTAATGAATATTTATAATCGAATTTATCTTATTCATAACTCTATATTAAAAATGGTTTACTTATTAAACATTGATTTTAACTATTTTAACCCTTCTTTAAATAAATTAATAATAAATGTCCTAATCTAATACAAGTGGGCCTAAATGATCATATTTTATTCCTAAGGTTGTTTTTGGTCGAATTAAACTTATCCATTAGAATTAGGACATGTGTTAGGGTAATAATAATAACATTTTTACCCATAATTACCCTATTTACTTTTAACACTAGTAGAAAAAAGTAAAAAGTTACTATTCACCAAAAATTATTTTCATCTCATTGAACCACATTTTACTTAATAAAATCAACCGTGTCTCTCAGATTTTTTAAATTCCACTCACAGAAGCGGTGAAATTATGTTTTATGAAAAATTCATTTTTTTTAACTACCACTTAGTGGTTTCACTATTCATCAAAAAATGAAAGTTTCCAGAAAAATACCAAAAATTAGACCTAAGCTATATTTGATATTATGAACTCAAAAATGATGTCTATTTTAACAAATTCAAAACATATCAGTTGCATTACTTAATTTAAAAATTAATTCTCGTCGACAAAACAAATAGTTTATTCTTAAGAGATAATAACTATCAAAAGATTGACAGTTGTTTATGTCTCGTTTAAATATAGAATTACATCCAATGACCAAAGTTGTATTAAATTGTAAAAAAATATTCTAAATATACTTTAAAACCACTCAAATTAATAATTTATCACTATTAATTATTTCTATTAAAAAATTTGTTTTTAATTAAAATTTAGTAATTTTCACTATTCATCAGAATAAGAATGTTATCCGAAAAGTACCAAAATATCACCTTAGCCTAAATTCGATACTCCGAATCCAAAAATGAAGTCCATTTTTAGAGATAAAATTTCTAAAATTTTAAAAGATGGTTATTACGATTCATAACGGCTAGTTTTAATAATATTTTAATTACATATCGTTGTTCAGTGAAACTCGGTATTGCTTACTACAGATGCTATCGAGGAAGATCACGATTGAGTGTAATGAAAAGAAACTCAAGGATGCGTGTTGAGAATGATCCTTTTGGTATAGCGTACATCACATGACATTAATGAAATTAAAAAGAATATTTTTCATAAAATCTCGGGGTGTTACATTCTACCCCCCTTAAAATGAATTTCTCCCTCAAAATCCGTCGGGGTTATAAATGGTTTACTATTAATAAGTTTATTTAATATAATCCCACATCGTAAAATGGAATACTAAAAACAATCATTAAAAAAAAGTATGAAACGTAATGGTTACCCAAATAAACTAATCAATGGGTTTCCACATAGGTGAATATATCGATATGGAAGAGAAATCTAACCATCATGTTCTGATGGAGAGTGATATAGAACATGGCTATAGAAAAGATAGCAATCACAAAGCCATAAATTTGTGACGATATAAGGTACCATCTAATTCATCAGATATAAGAGCACTAGGATAACATTTTTGGTTTTCAAGATCGTTTCCTTAAAGTTGATGAAATTGAAATTAGAAGAAATACTTTCATGATTTCGGTATAGTCTCTCCGTTGGACAATTTCCACTTCATCTCTTAAAGAAATGAAGTTGAATTTGTCATTCATGATGTGTTAGAAGATCATGTGATAGAATGATGGGTCATTCCATCTATCTGAAACAAAAAGGTTAGAAAAGTTATCAAAACTTACATAAGTCCATCTATAGTGAGATTAATCATATATGGTTCCTAAAATGGGCTTATACTTCATATATAATACTACTTAATATAATGAAATTAGTTTCCTACTAACATGGACTTCTTGTAGGCCAGTGGTAGGCGCTAAAGGCTAGTCGCACTTCGGTTGTGGGTTCGATTCCCATAGCCTTGTCCGATGCGATGGGATATTGCCCATCCTGCAGGTTGTCCTTTTTCTAAAACTATATTAATATAACATCCCATCAATAATATCGAAAAAAATTCTATCCTTAAACAATACTAACTTATGTCCAACATAATCCATTCAAGTCTTTAGGCTTATCCATAATACTGCAGTTCACTCTCATAATATAGTGAAAATGATTACCAGATATTTAATACCATTTTTGATCCCCATATATCATATCATATGTCTTGTTGGTCAAATTACAAACATATGAATATCATAATCATGTATTCTCTTGAAGAATGAATACACTTTGAACCTTAGTGAAAACATGAATTCAGTCACAAGTTAACTCTTTCTGTATACCAAAATCTAAAAATTCTATATACTCAAACCATGATATAACCTTCTCCTTATTTCAGTCATGAGCTCATGAATACGGTCAAACATTTCATTTTCTTGTTTTCTTTTCATTATGCGCATATCATATTTTTTCCAAAAATGTCTCAATCACATCCCATGGTTACCAGTACCATTGAAAACCACAATATACCAATACATAAATATTCCAATATTCCATGATACTATATACAACATTATTTTGGAATCCCATTAAATAAACACTTAATCATTCCACCACATTGTTTTCATATTCAACATCGCCAATAGTGATCGCCTGTGACTTACCTTTGGCCTTTTCCTTAAGTGGTTGCTCATGTCGATCATCACTAACCCTTGGATTAGGGCATTTATTGGCATAATTCCCCATTTCCTTTCACATGAAGCATTGAAGTGTATTAGGTTCATTATGTGTATCCCTTCCTTTGTTTTCATCATTAGGCATCTTCTTCCCATCAGTGCGGCATTCAAATGCCCGATGAACTTCCATTCCACACTTAAAACATTTTCTAGTCCCTTTAAGACAATCTCCACCATGATTCTTTCCAAAATTTGAGCATAAGGAAACATTCTATTTTCTTTTCACCATTATTCTGAGATTTCTTCTTGAACTCCATCTTTTGTTTCTTGTCAAAACTATGAGATGGATAAGTAACACCAACTTCCATTTCTACCTTGATAGCACAACGCACAATTTCTTCATAGCTACTGAAGTCTCTTATAGCTAATGCACTTCGAAGATTGGGATTTAAGCCATTGAAGAATCGATCAACATTACTTTCAGGTTGGATGATAAATTCAGATGCATACCTTGCAATCCTTGTAAAATTCGCTTCGTATATACCAATAGATTCATCATCCTTTTTCTTTAGTTCATGAAACTCATTCTCCATCTTTGTTCGAAGAATACGAGGGAAGTACTTATTGAAAAATAAGTTCATGAACTCGTCCCATTCCATGGACACAATTTCAACTATTTTCCTCGTATTCTTGATAAGAGTCCACCATTGATCAGCTTCACCTTCCAAACGATATACTGCTAAGATGACTTTATCATGTTCAGAACATTGAAGAACTGAAAATATCTTTTCAGTAGTACTGATCCATTGTTCAGCAACCAGTGGATCAGAAGACCCACTGAATGAAGCTGGACGTTGCCTCATGAAGCACTTAATAGAATGTTGTTCCCTTCTCTGCTCATTTGGACGTCTAGAATGATTCATAGCTTGTGTAAGTATAACAATAAAATTTTGCACTCCATCTCCCATAACATTTGTTTGTTTAGGAGGAAAATCATTTCATTATCCATTGCATTGATCTACACAGTTCCTTCGGGTTCCAGCCATTGTCTAAAACCCAAAAAGAATAGTGTGAGAGGCAAAAATCATGCTATGGAAAAAACATAATAAAGGGGGAGTATCCTCAATATCTAACATCTTAGGTTAAATTCTATGATCATTACCATAGTTCTAGGACTGTATCCTATACATATACTTATCCTTAGGGACATCCCTAGACATACCTTAGAAATATCTCTAGGGATCTTACTAACATTTTCGCATCCTAGTTTCCAAAGGTTGACTAAACCTTTCCTCTGATACCAACTGTAGAGACCTGAAGCTTAACGTACATGGAAATTACATTACATTTGCAGAATACTTAGTACATTACAAAAACACACACATAAGGACTGTAATAGTTTAGTGTCTTTGGAAACTCAGAATATAATCTTCTAATCGTGGTGAAAGATCTTCAACATCTCCCATAAAGATCTTCCCTTTATTTTCTTACCTAAAACCTTTCTTTATATCCTGGGTAAAAGAAAACATAAAAGGGTGAGCTGAAATTCTCATTAAGGGTAAACAAAATAAATATCAATCACATCATATTCATAAGAACATATCTTTTGTAAATCTTAATCTTTAAAAGAGATCATAATTTCATAACATGGAATAAATCATAGTAGTGAAATGTAATCCCAATAATCATAACATAAAACATGAAACTTTTTGGCATACACACATAATCATAGAGAATCATTTCTTGTTAGTCAAGACTCATTGCCATGACTATCTTAGTGGACAAAGTCCATTTCTGAACCGAGTCCATTCCTCGTTTTAGTCCTGTTTCACTGAACCGGTATAACCTACCATTCCAGCCATGTCTATCTCATGGGATATATAATCTTTACCCAATGCATTGGAGGGAGATATAGGTCCCACCCATCTCATAATAATACCATTCTTATGTGTTCCACAAAATCTTAAACCATACATCATAGCATAACCCATGAAATAAAAATGGGATTCTTAAACAACATGACATTATAAAACAATTAATATAAGATAAAGGAATTCACAAAAATAATTCCATCACAACATAATCAAATCAATTTAATAATAGTGATAGAAACAGAACCCTATATTATCCTAGATGGAAAATAATTTTGATAAAACACTTGATCTCCATTCTTGAGGAAAATATCATTTCTACTGAAAAAACATTTTTCCTTTCTTAACATGTCATACAATTTTAAATTAAAAGAAGTTGATTAAAAATGAACATGAAAACTTGTAAAGGAAGATTCTTGGAAATAAGGTTTTAAAAATCCATTCATGCCGTATAAGTTAAAAAAACATTCTTCTCGTACTATTGTCAGAAAAGTCAAAAAGTACCTCGTACGAAAAATGACAAAAGATTTCTTTCATATCTATTACTAAAAACTCACCGAAGGGTAAAATTGGATTTAAAAAATTGTAGGTGGATAGAAATAACATTAAATATTGAGGAAACATGGATTTGGATGATAAAATACACCCCAGTAAATACCAATGTATAAACAATCTCGGATAAAAATGAGACTGTGATATTTCCCTTACCTTAGGTCCGATTTTCTTCGTAAGTGTCCGAAACTCCTGTATAATGATTTAAATAATGTAATTGACATATTCTAGAATAATACTCATTGTTATGATATCATATATGGTTCACCTGTTATGATATCATATATGGTTCACCTATGACTTTATTTTACCGATTTTTTTAAATTCCATGTTAAAGAGCGTTTTGGGTAAAATTGATTCATTTGTCGTCTGTGTTTTGACATGTAATTATTAATATGATTAATTAGATCATTATTACTTAATTCTAGAATATAAAACATGATTTATATATAATATATATTCAGAATATACATATATATAAAAAATCAGTAAATAGAAAGAAATACACCGTTCATGGAGACGGTAGGCCGTACGTACGCATGAACGCAGTTTTCGTTTCCTTATTGAGTTGAATTGAATTAACTAGATGACATACATATATATACACTTAAATAACGTATCATTATTATGTCATATATTTCATTATTACTTATTATATATACATTATAATCATTCATGTATGGTTAAAGTGGAGAATGAATCTCATCGCGTTGAGGAGACGGTAGTCCGTACGTACGCACGGGCGATGATATCGTTCTCATGATCATGGGACTGTATTGGAGTGTATGTATAATATTTCAGAATCAATATAACTTTAAAGTATTCATATATAGTTATTATTTACACCATTATACCCATCCAATTAAGGTGGTGGTGGAAAATAGATTTCACCACTACGTGGAGACGGTATTTCGTACGTACGTACACGCGGTGATTTCGTTTTCCGTAGGATGGATAGATGGTGAAATAGGGTTGTTTCATAATTACAATAACATATAAGTATATTATTGATACTGATGTTATTACTTCATAATGAAACAACCTAAGAAGAATAAGTGGAAGAAGAAATAAAGGTGAATGAATCGGTAACAGAAATTAACTCTTCTTTGAAGCGCCTATTTGAGACCTCATCTTAGGGCACTAAAATTGGTCTTTGAGGAAGACCAGAACCTCCAAGATGTTTCTAGGGAAGTGGAGAAGAGAATTTGGAAGAGGTTTGCCGAGATTGAAGGCTCAAAGTGGTGTGAGGAATAGAGGGAGGGGGTGCCCTTTTATAAGGGAGGAGAGGGGCACCTTTGGAATAAATAAAAATATTATTTTAATATAAAGCCAAATTCGGTTTTAAATAGCTCCAAATTGATTTATTTCGAAGCTAAGGTGGGTATGGGTCGCAATCCTCTCATAAAATAGAATTTAGACATGTTTAGGTTCCTATTGTAACCTTATCATATATATTTAACATTAAGTTAGATAATTTTACTTTTACTGTGTCTTCTTGTTTTCTTACACTCTAAGGTTTCCAAACTTACTATATCAAGACAAAAGAACCACAAGTTTTTTATTATCAATATATATAACCTTATATAAGTCATTTGGCCGAACATTAGATTTTTAGGAATAAAATAACAATTAATAATATAATATTTGTTTTAAAAAATATTTTATGTCAATTTTGACACTATTTTGTAATTGATTTTTGTGAAAATCATAACAGAATTATTAGTTCGAAATAAGTTAATTAAATAAATACTAACATGTCATATTAACCTATAAAATTAGTGGAATTCATAAAATGTCTAAAATTATATTTATTTGGGTATTTATAATATCAATTATTCTAATTTTTCACTATTATGGTAATTACTGCATCATCATTGTGTCATAAATAAATTAATTTTTATAATTTATAAAAATTATAAATAAAATATCATTATGTATGAAATCTTATTAGCTTTCTAATTAATATTTACAATCTAATTTATATTATGTATAACCCTATATTAAAAATGATTTACTTATTAAACATTGATTTTAATTATTTTAACCCTTCTTTAAATAAATTAATAATAAGTGTCCTAATCTAATCCATGTGGGCCTAAATGATCATATATTATTCATAAGGTTGTTTTTGGTCCAATTAAACTTATCTAATAGAATTAGGACATGTGTTAGGGTAATAATAATAACATTTTACCCTTAAGTTCCCTATTTACTTTTAACTGTGGTAAAAAAAGTAAAAAGTTATTATTCACCACAAATTATTTTCATCTCACAGAACCACATTTTACTTACTAACATCAACCGTGTCTCTCGGATTTTTGAAATTCCACTCACAGAAGCAGTAAAATTATGTTTTATGAAAAATTCATTTTTTTAACTACCACTTAGTGGTTTCACTATTCATCAAAAAATGAATGTTTCCAAAAAAATACAAAAAATTAGACCTAAGATATATTTGATATTATGAACCCAAAAACGATGTATCTTTTACCAAATTCAAAAAATATCAGTTGCATTAATTAATTTAAAAATTAATTCCCGTCGTCAAAACAAATATCGTGTTCTTAAGAGATAATAACTATCAAAAGATTGACACTTGTTTATGTCTGGTTTAAATGTAGAATTACATCCAATGACAAGAATTGTATTAAATTGTATAAATATATTCTAAATATACTTTTAAACCACTCAAATTAATAATTTATCACTTTTAATTATTTTGATTAAAAAGTTGTTTTTAATTAAAATTTAGTAATTTTCACTATTAATCAGAATATGAAAGTCATCTGAAAAGTACCAAAATTTCACCTTAGGTTAAATTTGATACTCCGAATCCAAAAATGAAGTCCATTTTGAGAGATAAGATTTCTAAAATTTTAAAATATTGTTATTACTATTCATAACAGCTAGTTTTAATAATATTTTAATTGTATATCGTTGTTTAGTGAAACTCGGTATTGCGTACTACACACGCTATCGAGGAAGGTCGCGATTGTGTGTAATGGAAATCAAGTCAAGGATGCATTTTGAGAAAGCTCCTCTTGGTGTAGAGTACAACACAAGACATTAATGAAATTAAAAAGAATATTTTTCATAAAATCTCGGGGTGTTATAGATGATGTATAAGATAATGAATGTGTAGTTTTGGTTTCTAATAATGAAAAGGGAGGTCACTGAATCTATTTCAAAATGATTAACATGTCATAAAATTAATAAATAACATGAGTGACTAAAATTTATGTTACAATCATTACCTAATATAGTTTGGAAATGGTTGCATATAATTATAGATTTTTTAACAAGTCTCTGAATAACCATTATGAAAGACGATAGCATATGTCTGATAGTAGATCATCTTACCATGTTTTCTCACTTCTTCCATATTCATGAATATCTCAATTAATATATCTATCCAAAATCCCCATCCACGAACTGGAAAATTGGCATGTAATACTAGTTTAAATCATATTTTATAGAGATCTAAGTTTTATATCTCTTGTCAATAAACCCTTATAGAAAGTCCTTGGGAATTAACTGTCCATGAGCAAGAAAAACTATCTTAAGACTATTAAAAAATTCAAAAGGATGATACAAACATTGGAAGACATTTTTCGAGCATTTATAATTGATGTTGTTGGATCATTGGAAGGGGAATTTCAAATAGTTGATTTTTCATATAAAAACAGCTATTAGTACCCGATACATATGGATCCTTTTGGATAACTGTATGGGAATCCTTGTCATTATCTGCCTTATCGGGCTAAAAACATTGATAATTCACCAGTTAGGAAGTGGATTATCTGAAAAATAATATATAATATTACATTAATCAATAAATACATGGAGATATATCATGGTTATCGGAAATATTTTGCAAATCATAATTGATGAATTTTTTCATTTTCAATGAATCATCATGAGTTCTTGATGATCTCTCCAACGATTATACAATTTTTTTGGGAAGATTTTAGTTTTATATCCTTGATACATAGTAAATTTTATTATATTTAAATGGTTTGAAGATTTGGAATATTTTTTCCATTTCCAATGCGGATCACTGTGGTAAAAAATGTGATTCACATATCTTATTTGAAAAAGTATTTGCCTGATCATCACCATCTGAACATATGGGATCATATAGAACTAAAGTGAGATAATTTAATGATGCACATGCCAGTATAAATTATAGGAAGACCAGAGAAATTATTTTTAAGAAAAGACATTGGTCTAGTGATCATTATGTTGAAACATAGTCAAATGCATGAAGAGTTATGGGAAAGCGACTAGGAAATCGAAGAAAAACTGCTGGAACTCTTTCATGGAACTGATGGTTTATTAATTTTAATGGATGGAAATGCTAATAGTTTGGAAAATATGGCACCCATATGTCTTGGTATATAAAAAAATATTTTGGATTTTTATGTATGTAATGTTTCTATCAAATTTCTTGGAGATTTTTGAGAACTTTTGGAGTATTTTTGTGGTTTTATTAGGGTCTAGATGTGGTGAACAATTAGTGAGAACTGTTCAAAACATAAAGGTAATCATGGACCATGAGGCATGGGCCATTGAGAAGGATCGTGGTTTTTAATACCATATAGACTCCCCAGGCTAACCGTTCCACTTGAGATATTGATATTTGGAATGGTTTAGGGATTCTTGTTTACTTTGAAATCCAACCATTAGATGTATATCCTTGAGGATGTTTCTAATGTATGGTTAACACATTGTTTGTGTAACCATGTAACTAACAGTTCAACGGTAGATAGGGATATCCTAAAATTTTAGATTTAGCTCGTTTTACACTCCATATAACTTATTTTTCTACAATGTATCTATAAATAAATATTTTATCTTTTTAATGGTCAATGAAGGTATATCACTGATATCAAGGTGATTAAAAGACTTCCCTTTGGGATTTGATGCTGAATTTTTATAGTATGTGATATTTCTTGATCACTCTTGGTATTTTCATAGATATACTCATTTTTCTCTCATATTCATATATCAATACCCAATGTGGGTATATTTATGTTTTTGAAAAGAAAATATGATGATATTTTGTCTTATTCATGTAGGTTAAAAGATCTATTGTATTAACTTTGAGATCTAACCTTGTTTCGTTATCATTTTTCGTGTTTTTTTAATTTTTCCAAAGACCCTCGAGGTAGGCAGAATCACTATAGTTTCTTCTACCTAGAAAATGAAAGAATAGAATCAATTTTTTTTTATTTCTTGATTTTAATTATGATTGTTTTTAAAATCATGTTATAAATCCTCTTTAGTGTTGATTTATGGTTTTTAGTGAAATTGGAGAATAGTGGTAATTGTTTGGGAAAATGGATTTGGTTTCATTATTTTATAATCCAAATTTTAAAATATGGCCTTGATATATTTTTTAAATGACTTACTAGGTAGGTTTTTAAAAAATATATATTTAAATGGATTATAACCAGTGATTGAAAAGGTTTCAACATACATGGTTTTTAATTGAGTTCATGATCAACATTCCCCTACATAGGTTAATTGTAGCAGTGGGGTATAATGGATGTTCCCTAGTATCATGGGTGTGTGTCGTTGAGAAATAATGGGATTTGATTACAGGCCTCTCATTTTTATGGAACTATCAAACATACATGCCTGTCTATGTGTGTTTTAACCATGAAATGGTATGCCAAAATTGAATGTTAAATGATTTAAGGAATTTTTTATTTTATTTCCATGAAACACTATTTTGGTGTGGAAATATTGGCTTTTATATAAATTATGAAATTTTGAATATATATATATATATATATAATTCTTTATAGGAATATGATATTATGTTCTATCTTGGAAGAATGAGTAGGTAAGTCATTAGGGGAAAATGAAATGTGTTTTAATACTTACTCTTTCATTGGAACTTTATGATTTTGAATATATTTTCTACCAAGGAATGGAGAAACATAAATTTTCACACATCTATATAACTACATCATGAAAATTGGGTTTCTTGGTAGAGTGTATTTTAGAGAATGATGATATTTGGATTTCTATGATTAACTTTGGTGTTCTCATTGATTATCTTAGAGTATTTACATTGATGTTTGATTTTCCTCTGATGTATTACAGTTGGGATTATTTGAAATAAATGAAATTTTATATTTTTCTATACCATTATTATAAATCATGTAGTGTTTTATTTGTTTTTAATTTTTTGTTTGGTTTTTTTCTTGAAATGGAAAATTTTACCACAAAATTTAAATTAATCCCTCGAAATTTATTACCAATATTTTGTATCTTTGCTATATCACTTAGGGTCTAGAATCATTTCCACCTTGAATAAATCTTATTAGGAGGGGTGGGATGTTATACTAACAATTCATTGTTTTTTCAATTCACCATAAAAATGATATGAATGATGATCTAAAAATAATTTTTATGTTAACATGGTATGATCTTCTACATTTTTTTTCAAGGATCATTCATTCATAGTGAATTTAATTGAAATAAAATGGGAACACTAAACTTGTTTTTAAATTAATTTTAAATTAATATAGGAAACTACTTCAAAAAAAATCATGATTTTAAAAACCACTAAATATTTAATAGACCAATTTTTTATGAAATAATAAAAGATATTTAGTTTTTGTTAAAATATAAACGAGTAATAGAATGAGGGAAATATAAGTCCACCATTTGATATTATAAAAAAAGAAAATCAAAATATCTCTATTTGTTAATTTTGAAACTCCTAAAGTGTCACAAAATATATCTTTACTAAAAAACAATTTATACTTCTTGTCTATAATTATTCATCCACTCCAACAATCTACGTATCTTTATTTTTTAAAACTAGTGTACACTAACATAAATTTTGTGACTTACGTAATTTTTCCATCTAGATAACCCATTTATTTTTTCATATCCAACCACATGGAACTATAACATTTAATTTTATAAAATTATATAGTGTTGAAATATTCCATTTCCACTAAATGAAAAAAAACCAAATCTCTATTTTCTAAAAGATTCTGCATACTAACTATATCCTAGATCCTTATAAATCATACCAAAACTTAATCTCATTGGGGGGTTATCAAAAATCACAACCTCAAGTAGTTGGGAAAATATTGGTTATTGAATCAATTTGACACAATAAATAAAAAAACCTTTCCACATAATGATTTATTTTAACATCACTTGGTGTTTTATGGTTTTTCAAGTGTCAGATTAGCAGATATGGCCTTCAGTTGGTGAATCATGTTTATGTTTGACCACTCGAGAAACATTTTTAAACATTCCTATAGTGCAAGGAGATAATAGAAAGGAAAGGTATGGTCGTAATGTTTACTCTAGTGGTAGAGAGAACAAGGGATATTATAGAAGGGTTTCATGGTTATATCATTATTAAATGTTCAACAGTTTTGAGAAAGAATAGTTTAATAGTAATGGTTTCATTATCAAATTATAGTTGAGCTACCTATGGTGGTATCATATGTTACCCTATACTATACCACACAATATTATGTATAACTAATCCTTGATGGTATTTGTATAAACTTGTTAAAATAAAAAATCATATAAATTCATTAAGAAATTTTGAAAATTAAAATTAGAAATTAAAAAAATCACTCAAAACATCATTAATCTATATATTATATTTTCATACAATAATATTTTAATCATTCTTAAAATATAGGGAAAATTATTTTTGAAAATGTTTATATAGTCCATCTTATCAATGAATTTTTTTAATTAAAATTCAAAACACAATTTAATAAGGAATAAAAATTTCAAATATTAATATTTAAAACCAAATTTTCAAATATTTTTTTTAATTTTATAAAATTGAGTTAATTCCATAAAATAAAAATAGGAGTCAATTATATGTCCTAGAAAAATAATTTTAAATTCAATTCCACTAAATAAATAAAATGGTATTTCATGAAATATAATTAAATAATAAATGAAAATTCAGAACATCACAAATTTTGTTTATTAATTTGACAATCAAAAGAAATATTTGAAATTAAATATTACAATACAAAATGAAAATTCTAAAATAAAAACTACATTAAATAATAAAAGTAAATATACAATGAAACTAAAATTAGGGACACATCAATGAAAATGGTCAGTAGGTTGGACTAATGGGTATAAAGAAGCATAAAATTGGTTATATATGTGTTAATTAACTTTATTATTTAATGTACCAGAAAACACTAACATCAATTGGGGATTCGAATTTTTTAATTCCATGGTTTTTGGAATATTATATCGATTACAAACCTCATGATGTTGTAACACTCCCCGTTTGAAATGAGAAATGATTGGGATATTTTTTTTATTCACATTTCTCACAAATATATATTTCTATGTATAATATAGAGACATATATGATTTTTTGGATCCTTATTCAAATTGTTGATTCTTTTTAATATAGTTTTATTTATCATAGTGCTTCTACTTGGGGTTATTTGGACTTTTTTATAGAGAATGACAATATAAGTATTTGGTTTTGCATCAATTAAAATTTCTTATATTATGTGAAAATGTAGAAATTGTACCAAATATTGTAGATTTAAAATATATTATATATTCTATAGCGATAATGATTTTACCTAATGATATATTTGTTGTTATGATATCATTAGAAGTGGGAAAATTATGGAGATATTTTATTGGAATATTGATAATATTGTAATAGTTAATATATGTTTCTATTAATTTATATTACTTTAATAATAACAACAACCATGTCCTTGGGACATTGAGATTTCTTATAATATTGTTTGGTTATCATCATTGATAAAATAATTCGGTATTTAGAGTCTGAGGGAGATCTTATTGATCATTTATAGGTTTTCATGGATGATCTAAAACTACAGTAATTGTTTGTGAAATAATGGAAGTACATGTTATGATCCAATGGGGTTCCTTTCATGAGACATGATGTATCTCAATGATATTTAGTCATGGTAAAATAAAAAATTTAGATATTTTGTTCTGTTGTGGTACAAATATTTTTTCATAGGTATAAGGTTTTATTTTATATTAAATCTATTACATCTGACTCTTGATTGACTTATTATAGATTGATAGAATATTAAATACAATCCTATAATAATTAAGAGTTTATGTTTACAAAATTGAACTATTTATTTCTATTATTTATTGGAATATATTTTTTATACTCAGAATCTTCTTTTTCATTAGGGATATATAATGATTTAAATTTATTGTGAGACATTATATGTTGTCTTGGGATGAATTTTGAAGTAATATATAGTAGTTATTATAAGGCCCCAGCCATAAACCTTACTTAATATTGAATTAAATGAATAATTCACATTGAGGATCTTTTCAGGTTTAGAGTTTTAGAGAATTAGAACATAACTATTACATCTTAAAAGATTACAAAGTTGACACTTCTACTAAGTCTCCATAAAATAAAAACTCCTAAAAAGAAAGATGTCTAGATTCCATGTTTTAGATAACATGAAATTCCCTTGATCCCATAATTGACCTTATTCCACTTTAAGTCCTGTGAAAAACATTTCGAAAAACTTGGGGTGAGCATAAAAAGCTCAGTAAGGGATACAAAAATAATGAAAACTGTTAGTTTTTCGAACATCAAGTAAATCATGTATACTATATCAAAGTAATACCTTCACCATCATGAAGTTGTAAAAACTCTTCACTGAATAAAGTATCATTACTTACCTTTTTGTAACCAAAGTATTACCATAAAATCCATAAAAAGAACACATAACATTTATAAAGGTAACTTGGGACATAAACATACTTAAGCGGAATAACCATACGGTCGACTTCCACACATATCACTTAATGGAATAGCCATACAGCCAATTTCCATACATACTTAATGGAATATCCATACGGACGACTTCCATACCCAATGCATTGGAGGTTATAACGTAACCACCCGTCCTGGTATTCATGGCACCACCCGTCATATGGTTTATAACGTAACGACCCGTTAAAATGTCCATGTACCAGTATAAAATCATAAATCATAAAACCAATATAAAGGAAAGATAACATTTCCCCATTTCAATCACAATATATCATAAATATATTAACATAATAGAATCCTTTTTCAAAACCATTTTTAATACCAAAATACATAATAGAGTATATGGTATTTATTTTATTTTAAAAACATTACGGCTTGTTAAGGAAGCCAAAGACCAAATAATACTCGCGGCGGTGGAAAAGGTCATTGTCACCACGTACGTTAAAAAACATTCCTTTATGTCGTTTAGTAAAACGCTTCGTAGAAAAAGATTCCTTTTGTATAAAAGTCAAAGTCAAATTAGTTTATACACCGTATAAAATAAAGTTGTGTATAAAATGAAATATGCCTCAATGAAAGGAGATTGAGACGAAGTCCCTTACCTTGGGTCCGACTTGACTCGATCGTTCTTTAACGTCCTGAATAATAAACTTGAGTTAATTTATACTTGATTAAGAACCTTTTTAAAGTTCATTATTCTTTTTATATCACTTATTTCCATGTTATAAACATTATGTAACCATTTATGTTAATAATGTTTGTTTTGTCAATATTTGGTTCTTAAGTCGAAAGATGACTTCTTACAATTACATGTTGTTCGTGTGGTCAAAAGTTCTTTATATCCAGAATGAAATTCCTGATTTTGATATCATATATATCATATATATCCAGCATATACATGTATTTATAATATTACATAATCATTTAGAGGTAAGAAATGAAATGCACCGTTCATGGAGTCGGTAAGTCGTACGTACGCATGAACGCTACTTTCATTTCATTGTCATATTAGTGGAATTAAAACTAAATGAGAGGTATGTATATTTTAATTCCAGAATTATATTCATCATTTAGATATATCATTAATTATATATATACATTATATACATGTAATTTTAATAGTACATTACATTTGGGGATAAGAAATGAAATGCACCGTTCATGGAGACGGTAAGCCGTACGTACGCATGAACGCTACTTTCATTTCTATCTCATACTTTAATGGAAAGAAATAATAATTATATAGAGGTATATTATAATTCCAGTATAAAATCATATATAATAACTTTAAATCCATCCTTTACACTTCCCACATATGGCATTAACGAATCATATCACATTGAGGGGCGGTAGTCCGCACTTCCTTAAATGAAGATATCGTGTTTACCCATAATGGAAACCATAAAGCCATGCAAAAAATTAAAAATACAGAAGCTTAAAGAAAACATAAACATATCATATATCATATATAAAAATAGTGACATCATAATGGCCACCTTTGAAGGTGTTAAATGAGTATTGAACAATCATCGTTTCGGGAGGCATAATTTCGCCATCCACGGAAACCGTATGTTCTTTAACCATTTGATGTAGTTGTGTGAGAGTGTAGCTCAAATAAATCTTATAACAACATCCTAGTATATTGAAGATTCTGGTGTTGTTACAAAAGAAGTAAATAAAAAGAGTTTATAGGGTTGGAGAAGCAAAATAAAACAAATGAACAAGAGAGAATGAATTACCTTTAAAAGTGTAACTCCTTTTGATTTGAGCCTAAAGGCTTCCTTTGAAAGGATTCTGCCCAAAGAGAATCCTCTAGGATGAGGAGAGGGATGTGGAGAGAGTAATTGGGCAGGGTTTGGCCGAGCCAATGGCTTGAGAAGTGTGTGAAATGGGGTAGAGGTGGGGGCCTTTTATAAGAGGAGAGGAGGGGAACTTTTAGAAAGTAAAGAAATATTACTTTATTTGAAAATGTTTTTCGGTTTTAAAAGGTCCCACATTGATATAATTCGTGGATAAGGTGATAAGGGTTCGAAATCCACTCATCCAATTGGTTTTGTACATGTGTAGTTCATAGATTTTACATTATCTTTCCATTTTATTTAAATCGTCAAATAATAATGTCATCGCTGCATCATTATTATGTCATATATAATTTAATTTATTTAATGTCTAAAAATTATAAAACAAATACTATGATGTAGGAAATAGTTTTGGCTTTCCAATGAAAGTTTATAATCAAAATTTGGACTTGTATAACCCCACTCAAAAATTATTTTAGTAAAACAATTTATGTTAGTGTCATTTTCACTTTAACATTAAATAAAAATATATTAATGTCATTTTCCAACTAAAGTGGCTCCATGGGGTCCCCAAGTTGTCTCATGGCATGTCTTGGTCGGCCATGACTCACCCAATAGGTGTAGGACAAGTGTCACGGTGTTTTCACATTCTTATAATACCATTTTTACCATAAAATACACTAATTACCTCTAATCGCGATTAAAAACTTAATAAGTTACTATTCACCAAAAAATTATTTTAATCTCATTGAACCACATTTTACTTCTTAATGACAACCATGTATGTCGGATTTTGAAAATTCAAATCACAATGATGGAAAAATTTCATTTAAACAGAAAATCAGTCTTTATAAGTACCACTTAGTGGTTTCACTATTCATCAAAAATTGAAGTTTTTCAGAAAATTACCAAAAATTCACCCTAAGCTATATTTGATATTACGAATTCAAAAATGATGTCTATTTTAAAAAATTCAAAAAATATAAGTCACATTAATTAATTTAATAATTAATTCCCACTGTCATGATAAATAGCGTGTTTTTGTGAAAAAATAAGTATCAAAAGATTGACCCCAGTTTAAGTCCAATTTCAAAGTGAAATTGATTCCAATGAACACCATTGGATTAACTGGTAAAAATATTTTCTAATTTCACTTTAAAACCAATTAAAATAATAATCTAATAATATAAATAATTTAGATTAAAAAGTGGTTTTGAATTAAAATACAACATTTTACACTATTCATAAAAAAATGAACTTTATCAGAAAGGTACCAAAAATTTACACAAAGTGAATTTTGATGTCCCGATTCTAAAGAAGAGTTATATTTGGGCCAAAATAATGTATAAGAGTTATCAAAACTATATTTAATGACGGTTCACCATTAAAAGGTGATAAGTGAACCTTTAGTGAAAATTAGAGTATATATGCCCTAAAATTGAACTCTTTCTGTATTTTAAGCCTTTATCTTTTATTGGGTAAATGAATAAACATTTAAAAACATATCTAATCATATTTTAGTTATTTCTATCCATTCCCGCTAGTACAACGACTACTTGTTAACTAACATTTAAAATAATATTATTTTATTACTAGTGTGCTACGTAAGTTTCAAAGAAACTCATCGTTGCGTATCGGGTACGCTATCGAACATAGCAACCCCTTTAAAGTAAAATTAATATTTAATTCGTAAATATTAATAAATATGAAAATTCTTTATTCTTTATTTACCTGGGATGTTACATCCTTCCCCCCTTTTTTGAATTGCGTCCTCGCAATTTTATTCACTTATCAAAATAAGTGGGGGTAGTTATCCCTCATAGCATTTTCAGATTCCCACGTTGCCTCTTAAATCACATGGGTTTTCCACAAAACCTTTACCTGATGAATCACCTTATTCCGTAACACTTGCTCCATGTGGTCAAGAATCTGGACCGGTTGTTCCTCATAAGATAGGTTCTCTTCCAGCTAAACTACCTCTGGACTCAAAACATGATATGGATCTGGCATATACTTTCTCAACATTGAAACATGACAAACATTGGGTACCTAATATAAACTCGGAGGTAAATCCACTCGGTAAGCAACTGATCCAACTTTTTCCAGAATTTCATATGGTCCAATAAACCTTGGACTCAACATTCCTTTCTTACCAAATCTCATCACACTTTTCCAAGGAGAAACCTTGAGAAAAACATGATCAACTACCTCGAAAGATAGATCCTTCCTTCGGTTATCCGCATAACTCTTCTGCCTGCTCTGAGCTGTTCTCATGTGCTTCTGAATCAGCTGAACTTTTTCTGCCAACTCTTCTACCAATTCTCGTCCCATCAACTTCCTTTCACCAACTTTATCCCAGAAATCTGGAGTTCGACACCACTTCCCATATAATGCCTAAAATGGTGCCATCTGTATACTGGAATGAAAACTGTTATTATAAGAAAACTCAACCAAAGAAAGATGTTGGTCCCAACTTCCCTGATAATCCATAGAACAAGCTCGTAGCATATCCTCCAATGTCTAAATTGTTCGTTCTGTCTGCCCATCTGATTGAGGATGAAAAGCTGTACTAAAATTTAATTCAGTACCCAACGACTTCTGAAGGCCTTTCCAAAATTTAAAAGTAAACCTGGGATCACGATCCGATACAATGGAGAGAGGAACTCCATGTAACCTGACTATCTCTTTAAGATACAGACGGGAAAGTTGATCAAGAGAGAAAGTATCTCGTATGGAAAGGAAATGATCAGATTTGGTCAAGCGATCAACAATAACCCAGATTGCATTATTACCTCGAAATGTCCTCGGTAATCCCACAACAAAGTCCATGGATATGTTTTCCCATTTCCACTCTGGCACTGGTAAAGGCTGAAGCATCCCTGCCGCTCTGATTTAACCTATTGACATGTCAAACACTTCACAGTAAAATCAGCAATGTATCTTTTCATTCCATCCCACCAGTAATACTCCCGCAGACCTCTATACATCTTAGAACTGCCAGGATGAAAAAACAACTCATTCTTCAACTATGAATCACAAGGCACACATAACCTCTTCACAAACCTCAAAACACAAACACAAACATATCCAAGAACTCAGGGAAAATTTTATTCATAAGGTCCATGAATACAGCAGGTGCATTGGTTAACCCAAAAGGCATAACTAAAAATTCATAATGGCCATATCTAGTACGGAACGCAGTCTTCGTAACGTCTGCTTCTTTTACTTTCACCTGATGGTACCCCGACCTCAAGCCAATCTTCGAAAAATACTGTGCTCCCTGGAGCTGATACCACTTCATTCGATGGCCCAACATCTGCTGAAGTTGTTGCAAATGATTTTACCACCCCTTTCTGCTTGTAGTCTAGCTGAATTCCCCCAGTTGAGTTCTTCATTGGACACTCGTTTGCATAATGACCCATTTCATTAAACTTAAAACATCTTACCGTTGGCTTTTCATTTCTTGCTTGATCATCTTCCTTACAGTTACGAGCAATATGACCAGACATACCACACCGAAAGCACTTACCAGACTTGGATAAACATTCTCCAGGATGCCTTTTACCACACTTCTCACAGGATGGATATTTGGTTTTCTTACCTCCTTGCTTCTTTGATGAATTCTTCCCCTTTGCCTGCCAACTAGACCTCTTATTCTGTTGTTTGTCATAGAACACCTGATCATCGGAAAACTCCATTTCCACCTTCCCCGCACATCGAACGAGTTTTTCATAACTTTTGAACTCACGAGAAGCTAAAGCCCTTTGATAATTTGGCTTTAACCCTGAGTAAAAACGGTTTATTTTACTATCAAGATCTCGTATGAAGTTTGGAGCATACCTTGCCAATCGAGTGAACACTTCTTCATAAGCAGCCACTGAATCATCCTCTTGCCTCAATTCTAGGAACTGCTTTTCCATCCTAAGACGAACCACCTTAGGAAAATATTTCTCAAGAAACATACCTTTGAATTCGTCCCAGTGAAGATCCTCAATCTCATCACTATCCCTTATATTTTTCACCATCGACCACCATTGATCAGCTTCACCTTCAAAACGGTAAACAGCAAGACTAACCTTTTGATGTTCTGAACACCCCATGACATCAAAAATCTTCTCCAGTGCTTTAATCCACCCTTCAGCTTGCACAGGGTTAGATGATCCTCTGAATGATGGGGGATGTTGCCTCATGAAATGTTCCACCACTGACATGTTCCTCTGCGGTTGATCTGGCTGATCTCGTGCATGGATACCACCACCATTTATAGCCTGAGTCAACTGTGCCATCACTACAACAAACTGTTCAGTTCCGATTCCGACCATCTCAGGTTGCTGATTTGGAAGGTTATATTCCTCCTGATGTCATCCCAACATAGCTGCTTTGTTTACTCTGCGGAAAACCATTCTGAACACAGAAATATCTTAGGCGAAGTAACATGGTAATCCGTAAATTCTATATCATTTCAATCATATTATAATTTAACAGTTTTCTAACTCCTAAAGTTGTCTAAACCTCCCTCTGATACCAACTATAAGGCCCCAGCCTTAAACCTTACTTGATATTGAATTAAATGAATAATTCACATTGAGGATCTTTTCAGGTTTAGAGTTTTAGAGAATTAGAACATAACTATTACATCATAAAAGATTACAAAGTATACACTTCTACTAAGTCTTCATAAAATAAAAACTCTTAAAAAGAAAGATGTCTAGATTCCATGTTTTAGATAGCATGAAATTCCCTTGATCCCATCCTTGACCTTATTCCACTTTATGTCCTGTGAAAAACATTTCTAAAAACTTGGGGTGAGCATAAAAAGCTCAGTAAGGGATAAAAAAATAATGAAAACTGTTAGTTTTTCAAACATCAAGTAAATCATGTATACTATATCAAAGTAATACCTTCACCTTCATGAAGTTGTAAAAACTCTTCACTGAATAAAGTATCATTACTTACCTTTTTGTAACCAAAGGATTACCATAAAATCCCTAAAAAGAACACATAACATTTATAATGGTAACTTGGGACATAAACATACTTAAGCAGAATAACCATACGGTCGACTTCCACACATATCACTTAATGGAATAGCCATACGACCAATTTCCATACATACTTAATGGAATAGCCATACGACCGACATCCATACCCAATGCATTGGAGGTTATAACGTAACCACCCGTCCTGGTATTCACGGCACCACCCGTCATATGGTTTATAACGTAACCACCTGTTAAAATGTCCAAGTACCAGTATAAAATCATAAAACATAAATCCAATATAAAGGAAAGATAACATTTCCACATTCCAATCACAATATATCACAAATATATTAACATAATAGAATCCTTTATCAAAACCATTTTTAATACCAAAATACATAATAGAGTATATGGTATTTATTTTATTTTAAAAACATTATGGATTGTTGAGGAAGCCAAAGACCAAATAATACTCGCGGCGGCGGAAAAGGTCATTGTCACCACGTACGTTAAAAAACATTCCTTTTTGTCATTTAGTAAAACGCTTCGTAGAAAAAGATTCCTTTTGTATAAAAGTCAAATTCAAAGTAGTTTATACACCGTATAAAATAAATTTGTTTATAAAATGAAATATGCCTCAATGAAAGGAGATTGAGACGAAGTCCCTTACCTTGGGTCCGACTTGACTCGATCGTTCTTTAACGTCCTGAATAATAAACTTGAGTTAATTTATACTTGATTAAGAACATTTTTAAAGTTCATTATTTTTTTTATATCACTTATTTCCATGTTATAAACATTATGTATCCATTTAAGTTAATAATGTTTGTTTTGTCAATATTTGGTTCTTAAGTCGAAAGTTGACTTCTTACAATTACATGTTGTTCGTGTGGTCAAAAGTTCTTTATATCCAGAATGAAATTCCTGATTTGGATATCATATATATCATATATATCCAGCATATACACGTATTTATAATATTACATAATCATTTAGAGGTAATAAATGAAATGCACCGTTCATGGAGACGGTAAGCCGTACGTACGCATGAACGCTACTTTCATTTCATTGTCATATTAGTGGAATTAAAACTAAATGAGAGGTATGTATATTTTAATTCCAGAATTATATTCATCATTTAGATATATCATTAATTATATATATACATTATATACATGTAATTTTAATAGTACATTACATTTGGGGATAAGAAATGAAATGCACCGTTCATGGAGACGGTAAGCCGTACGTACGCATGAACGCTACTTTCATTTCTATCTCATACTTTAATGGAAAGAAATAATAATTATATATAGGTATATTATAATTCCATTATAACATCATATATAATAACTTTAAATCCATCCTTTACACTTCCCACATATGGCATTAACGAATCACATCACTTTGAGGGGGCGGTAGTCCGCACTTCCTTAAATGAAGATATCGTGTTTACCCATAATGGAAACCATAAAGGCATGCCAAAAATGAAAAATACAGAAGCTTAAAGAAAACATAAACATATTATATATCATATATAAAAATAGTGACATCATAATGGCCACCTTTGAAGGTGTTAAATGAGTATTGAACAATCATCGTTTCGGGAGGCATAATTTCGCCATCCACGAAAACCGTATGTTCTTTAACCATTTGATGTAGTTGTGTGAGAGTGTAGCTCAAATAAATCTTATAACAACATCCTAGTATATTTAAGATACTGTTTTTGTTACAAAATAAGTAAATAAAATGAGTTTATAGGGTTGGAGAAGCAAAATAAAACAAATGAACAAGAGAGAATGAATTACCTTTAAAAGTGTAACTCCTTTTGATTTGAGCCTAAAGGATTCCTTTGAAAGGATTATACCCAAAGGGAATCCTCTAGGATGAGGAGAGGGATTTGGAGAGATTAATTGGGCAGGGTTTGGCCGAGCCAAAGGCTTGAGAAGTGTGTGAAATGAGGTAGAGGTGGGGGCCTTTTATAATAGGAGAGGAGGGGCACTTTTGGAATGTAAAGAAATATTACTTTATTTAAAATGTGTTTCGGTTTTAAAAGGTCCCAAATTGATATATCTTGGATAAGGTGATAAGGGTTCGAAATAAACTCATCCAATTGGTTTTGGACATGTGTAGTTCATATATTTTACATTATCTTTCCATTTTATTTAAATCGTCAAATAATGATGTCATCGCTGCATCATTATTATGTCATATATAATTTAATTTCTTTAATGTCTAAAAATTATAAAAAAAATACTATGATGTAGGAAATATTTTTAGATTTACAATGACTATTTATAATCAAAATTTGGACTTGTATAACCCCACTCAAAAATTATTTTAGTAAAACAATTTATGTTAGTGTCATTTTCACTTTAACATTAAATAAAAATATATTAATGTCATTTTCCAACTAAAGTGGCTCCATGGGGTCCCCAAGTTGGCCCATGGCTTGTCTTGGTCGTAAATGACTCACCCAATAGGTGTAGGACAAGTGTCATGGTGTTTTCACATTCTTAAAATACCATTTTTACCATAAAATACACTAATTACCTCTAATCGCGATTAAAAACTTAATAAGTTACTATTCACCAAAAAATTATTTTAATCTCATTGAACCACATTTTACTTCTTAATGACAACCATGTATGTCGGATTTTCAAAATTCAAAGCACAATGATGGCAAAATTTCATTTAAACGAAAAATCAGTCTTTATAAGTACCACTTAGTGGTTTCACTATTCATCAAAAATTGAATTTTTTCAGAAAATTACCAAAAATTCACCCTAAGCTATATTTGATATTACGAATTCAAAAATGATGTCTATTTTAAAAAATTCAAAAAATATAAGTCACATTAATTAATTTAATAATTAATTCCCGCTGTCATGACAAATAGCGTGTTTTTGTGAAACAATAAGTATCAAAAGATTGACACCAGTTTAAGTCCAATTTCAAAGTGAAATTGATTCCAATGACCACCATTGGATTAACTGGTAAAAATATTTTCTAATTTCACTTTAAAACCAATTAAAATAATAATCTAATCATATAAATAATTTAGATTAAAAAGAGGTTTTGAATTAAAATACAACATTTTACACTATTCATAAAAAAATGAACTTTATCAGAAAGGTACCAAAAATTTACACAAAGTAAATTTTGATGTCCCGATTCTAAGGAAGAGTTATATTTGGTCCAAAATAATGTATAAGTGTGATCAAAACTATATTTAATGACGGTTCACCATTAAAAGTTGATAAGTGAACCTTTAGTGAAAATTAGAGTATATATGCCCTAAAATTGAACTCTTTCCGTATTTTAAGCCTTTATCTTTTATTGGGTAAATGTATAAACATTTAAAAACATATCTAATAATATTTTAGTTATTTCTATCCATTCCCGCCAGTACAACGGCTACTTGTTAACTAACATTTAAAATAATATTATTTTATTACTAGTGTGCTACGTAAGTTTCAAAGAAACTCATCGTTGCGTATCAGGTACGCTATCGAACATAGCAACCCCTTTAAAATAAAATTAATATTTAATTCGTAAATATTAATAAATATGAAAATTCATTATTCTTTATTTACCTGGGATGTTACAGTTATCTTTTTAGAGTCATAAATATTATGATATCAGGAGAATTAATACATCAATCATATTCATAAACAATGCCCAAGACCAAAATATAATCTTAAAATATTATAGCTTAAATTACAATCATTAAAAATTTAAAAATATTTCATCAAACCGAAATAAAAATAATTGTAGAGAATAAAATTCACATTCCATTTTAAAATCTTGTCAAAAAATTTAATAAAAAAGGTAATTAGTGATTATTGTTGATTAAAACATCAAATATTTTAATGGTATATAAATATAAAAGAAAAATAATATCAGCAATATAAAAATACTAATTGCATATATGTTATTATTGAATATTAATATTTCATTTTATAATGAAATTCAATACATTTGGTAAAAGATATGTAAACTGATACCCATTGAAAATTTCATTCATATATAAAATAGAGTAAAAAAATCTCTTTTATAATTCATTTATTTCATAAATTGTAAATAAATAATCATTTAAAAAATATATCAATTGAAGCAAAATTTTATGAAAAAATATATATAACAATATAATATTTTTATGATTATAGAGTTCCTAACCATGAATACTAATCTTTGTTTATTTTATTTATATTATAAAATTTTGAACATACAAATATTATTTACTTTACTAAGATTCATTTTTGATTTTATGATTTAATTTGTTTTTTATTGCAATGTAAAATTGAAATACATAATCAATTAAGTTCGTGTTAGGTGTTTTCAAAAAAATCACCTAAAATGTATAGTGTATCATTAGTAAGACGGATATGATAAAAGTGAATATTCTTATATAATCAACAAAATAATAGAAAATAAAAAATTCATATTTTTCAAATTTATTAAAATTATATAAATAACCATGATAAATGGTTATAAAGAATGGATTCCATTACAACATAATGATTGTATTCTGTATGTATACATGACTAATATTTCAATTTATTAGTGGATGAAAGGAAAAACATTATCTGATATCATTTCTATAAAAACTTAAATATATTTCATGAATAACATTTATTTATGTGAAATAATAATTATAATTAGTTTTCAGTGGTAGTGATGGAAAATAAATTATATTGGTTCTTGTGGTGGTTACATTCCATGAACATCAATGATTGTATTATTTAACATATGATAGAAGAATGATTTGGTTATAAGTTAAGGAACTAAAATAAAAAAACATTACTATATGAATGATAATGGTTTTCTCATTTCTCTAATTTTGAATAATTTTTGAATGAGGTAGAAGATGAAATAAATGGGAAATTAAAATTTAATAAATATAAATCTTCTTTTGATATCCTCTTTCAGTTTATACCTAAATCATTTTTTGGATGGAATTATAACCAAATAATGGCTAATATGACATGTGAATTTATGTATGAAATGGATTTTATATGGTCTTAGATAAACTGGGGTTCAAAAAATGTATGAGTAATAGATGATATGATGGGACAGTTTATAATTGAGGGGAGGGGAACACCATAAATTAAATAAATTATTAAAATAATGTTAATTAATTTTAAGTGAAATAGTATTACTATTTGATACATTTATAATATAAGATGTGAATAATCCTAAACACTGGTATCCAATAAAAGTTGTATAAGTCTAGGTTATATTTTTTAATTTAGCTCATAGTTGTAACCTTGTGTTGAATTTTTTTGATGATTACTATGGTATCATTTTTATTTTCTATATATGAGGCATGAAATTATCTATAAAAGGTTAATTTAAAATTAAATTGTGGGTTTTTTATATTCAAAATCAAATACCATTCACATGAACATTAACATGTTGTTCCGAAAGATAATTTTTTTAATAAAATATTATTTAATTATAAATACCAATTATTTCATATTAGAAAGTATTTATTTACATTGATTAAATAGACATCATGATAAAATTTTAATTTATTTTAAATCATATATAACATTAAAAATAAGTATTTATCAGTACATTTCAAGGGAGACTATAACTCACCAAATTAAATTATCTTTTTTGTTTATTAATATCATTTAAATTTTCTATACTAATTTCACAAGAACTAATTTAGAATTATATTGGAATTTAAGTAAATTAAATCATCACTAAGAATTATCATTAATGAAATTCCATATAAAATAATTCATTCAATATTTTTATTTATTCACATATATGTCCTTAAAACATATTAAATATGTCACTTTACTTTTCTGGACACATGGAAGAATTACATAAGAATTTGGAAAATTCACATGTTATATAACTCTAGATTATTTATAAATCCATATAAACTAAAAAATTATTCATATTTTATTAAAAATGACAATTAATGACTTCTTCATTCTCAAATATTATCATTTTGATTCAAATTTTACATTTCTATGGATTTGGAAGCACTACATCAGTAGTGGATACATATCATTTCGAAGAGATATTAGTATCTCAAGAATGAACAACCATTATCATGAATATACTGATCTCCCGCCCATTTATGTGGGTTCTACCATGTATATTAGTAGGTGTTCATAGTATAAAGGACCTCCCATCAAAAAATTATTGAATCCAATTTCACACCAATGCCTTTGGGAAAGGCTTCCAAAAGGAGGCCATGTGAGGAGTTATACCAAGGGGAAAGAAAATATATCTATAAATTCAATCAGCAGTGTGGTAATCATTATTATAATTACAGAAAATAGTCTCATACTCATGAATTTAATGATAATATATATTTACACATAGAATATACATCTTCAAATATAATTTTTGTAATTCCGAAAATATACAGAAAGAAAGTAAAGAGGAAATAAACAAAAAATTTACTAAAAATAAAAGAAGGAACATTATCAAACTATAGGATATAAAATCAATAATAATTTAGGATAATTTATTATAACTAAAAATATATTTATAATACTCTCATGACCAAGGTCATTATAAAATTTATTATTTATAATAGGACATTGTTTTTTGAATTACTAAACACAAAATAAAATTTTATAATTTGATGGAAATCAATTAGGCCTCCCTTGGGCACTATTTTTGTCTCTCAATATGATTAATAAGGCTTGGAAACTTGATGTGTGAAAATCATGATGATATTCATGTTCATTTTGGTGATAATAAACCACAACTTATTTATCTATCAAGTTATATGTGTGGAACATGAATTAAAATAATTTTTGTTTATTTTTCAACTTTTTATACTTGGTTAATGGAATATATGAAGGCTATGACATGTATGAGTGACAAGATAGATCAAAAATAGTTTATTATAGGAGAATTTATCACTTTTTTATACATGAGGGTAATATTATCTAAACACCCTATTGAATTGATTTTGATGAATTATCATTATACATTGGGAAATTATATATAGTATTTAGTTCCCCATTGTTGGAGATCAAATTAAATAGGGGTGATTATGTATTAATGTATAGAAGTGTGAGAAGTCAATATATTCTTCTATTTAGTAACATAATAATGTTATCCCGATAAATTATCATGTTTCATCATTACCCAATCAAATTCTGGTTATAACGCCTTAAATATTATGTTATTAGTGGGTACTATAAGGATAAAACCCTTTAACTTTCTTGGTCATTAATCAATGTCTAATGATTATCGAATATAGATAAGTAGTTATACAAAATAAAGAATAATTTATAAAATGGAAGACCTATTCTAGTTGTGTCTAAAAAATTAAAACATTTATATCCCTATTAAGGGAATATATAAAATACGCATTTTCAAGGTTGACATAGAAAATTAAGTATTCATTGAGTTATCATGATTATTTTTAAAAAACATTCTGGAATGAAACCTTCCTACCTAATTGGAGCATCAAATCCTCAATAAGACAAATTATCTTCCTTATCTCAAGTAAAATTTTACCTAGAATCAATTTTTTGTAAAATTTATTCAATATATAGATATGGAATCTATGTGTTATCCCCAATTTCATAGTGGGGAAATGCAAAGGAATAAAAAATTACAAATTGATCAATTATTTTTCCTTAATTACTTTTGTGAAATACTAAATGTTGTGATGGAATACATTGAATACATTACAATAAATTTGGAATTATTGGAACTAAATAAATTATAGATACCATTTTTCATAATTTTGAATTGAAACATAATTAAGAACTAACTAAATCCCATATTTGTGATGATATTAAATCCTCAATATTAATAATGAAAATAGAATATTTACCTTGACATGAACGATATAAAAATAAATTCATAATATTTTGTTACCAAGTTATTCAAATTGGGGTAAAAAATAGAACATTATAATGATTTCCATAAAATTTAGTGCCTTATTGTATCAACTCGAATATCATAATGTTGATTAAAATCAGGGAATTAAAAAAAGGATATAAGTGTCCTTTTAGATATTTTTATTTTTCATAGTATCAGGAATATTTTTAGGAAAATTCCATAATGTGGATGGTACGGTTTATTGAGATTATTATGATACCCACCTAATTTGTTTTTTACATGTAGGTAGTTTTAGAAATTATCTATACAGAACCTTGGAAGGAATCGATATAAAAAAAATAATGTGCATGATGGGAAATCTACTCTTCATATTAATATCTCAAATACATTGATTCAATAATGATAACTATTATTATCAATTTCCTTTACATTTATATGTTATATATTGACTTTATTGGGGTGATGACCCCAAAAAATAAATGTTCAAGGATGTATATTTATTACAAATAGATCAAAAATGGGTTCATTATGTTTTTTTAAGGTTTCAGTCATGGATTACCTCTCTCAACCATCTTATATTTCATTCATGATGATTATCTGTGTCATTTCATTAAAGATCTCATCAATTATGGATTTTAAATGTTGAATATAGTGGTGAAATAGTTGAATGTTCCTTTAAAACATTTGTTTACAGATGACATCCAAATTATTGGTTAATCCGTTTAAAGGAATCTAATCACAATTTAAATGATATCCAAACAATATAAAAATGTAATTCGGTAATCAATTTTTTAGACTATGTCTTCATTCTGTATTTCTAATGTAACATTATTTTCATATGAAAATAGTATTTTGACAACTCTTCACATGTTGAGTGGATCCATACACTTTTTTAGCTTAGTATCCAACAGTTTTTGTGGAATGTATTGAGTTGTCACTTAAATATTATATCATCCAATATCAAAAATCAAAAGTCCATATGGAATAGGAAAATTATGGTTTAGGAGTGGAGTTTATTCAGGGAAATTCTGGAGATCAAATCATTATTTCCATGACTTCTCAATTTATTGATGGTCTTGAAGACTCATTAAAATATCAAATGTATGATGTGGAATTTTCCTTGAATAGTTACATCATTGTAGGGATCCTGGATTCCATGGATACAAAAATATTTATTAAACATATTGAAATGGGTATATTTAGTTTCAAATATCTAAATAAATTAAATAAATATCACCTAATAAAATTTAAAGGGAATATTCTTAAGAAAATGATATGGACCTGCAATTTCATTAATGGTAGATTTATCCCCTTATTTGGATATATATATCCCTAATATTTTGAATATTTTATTGGATATCTATTAAATTAATATTTCATGATATCATTTCATACAAAAAATGGTTTTCCAGTTGAAATTATAGTATGATCCTTTTAAATTTCCCTAAATTAAATAATCAGTTTATAGTGGTTTTTGGGGTTCATCATAATATTAAAAACCCATTAAATATCTAAATCACAATCTTGAGTGTGTGTAAATTTTCTTCAACCTAGAACCTTTGTTTTGATATATTGGGGTTCTATTATTTTAAATTATACCCTCAGTTGGGACCCATATATGATTAGATTTATCAACATAATATACTGTATTAGACATAAATGTGTTAATGAAATGACTGTTCCACCATGATTTTCATGATTTAGGAGGCCCTTCATCACTTCCACAAAAGGACGTCTTCTTTGTAATATTTGGAATATATGGATTCCCCTTTACGATATACTATAGAAACCTATAATGTATCTATATTATTTTTTATATTTTTTTGAATGATGTTGAATGTATTTAGTCCCTATTTTTCAAATATTAATTTACGTGCTAACATTAGAAATTTATCCCTTATAAAATTGGCCATATGTTGTAGATTGATCTCATCATTGATGACCTTATAATGCATATATCTAACCATAATGTATGAAAATTGGTTCATAAGTTCATTATCACAAAAGGAGAAATGGTCACTATAATTTCTATAAAATCCAAAAATTATGCTATATTAGATAACCAAACTATCTCCTTTATCACATGTATTATTTCTATCCACCATAATGTTCATGTGACCTCTTGAATTATTATAGTTTTTTTAAAAAAAAATAGGGTGATTAAATTTTTTTTAATCCTTATGTTCTGGTATAGCGTAAAACCACCCATGTGATTAAATATATTTTATGGATCCCCCAATCCCATTATTGATTAAATTCAATGATGGTGGAATGACATTAAGTGCCTTAGTCACCATTGTGTGTGACGATGATTTCTTCTCACCAATGAATTTGGATGGAGTGAATATAACATTTTATCAGAAATAGATGTTTTTATGAGAAAAAACAATAGAAAATAATATATAAAATCAAATTTCTTATTCAATATAGATGGAAGCACTTATGGATCGTCATATACCCTCCCCAATCTAAGTAGACATTGAAGAGTAAATTAATAATTTTTCCTTGTACATTGTATCTTTTGTGGAATGAAATCCTAAATTCTTATAAATATATTCTTTTAAATGCAACATAAACATATATGGAGGATGAAAATTTAGTGGATGGGGTTTGAAAAAATATATTGGGGAAATGAGCTCAATGTGTTCATTTCTGAACCCAAATTTTTAATCACCACAAGTAGACTTAGATATGAGGGATGAAATCCAAAGACACCATGAAAAAAATCCCTTTTAGTTAACTAATTAATATTTTAAAATATATATAGAGTATTGGGCATGATATATCCTAAACCATTTTTTTATATGTCACTATTTATTGAAAATAGTAATTATCATACAAAACAAAAAATTGCCCTTAGTTAATGTTAATATGATGGTTTCAAAATGAGTTTCATTTTATGTCAATAAAACTATGAAATTGATAACTTATTCGTTTAAATACAAAATACAATGAATTGTAATTAATTTCATACAAATTAAAAAAAATCATTTCAATTGGATAATTACTTTATATTATTATAATGAATATAATTATAAAATCAAATAATTTAATATTAATAATACATGATGTATATTTAATATTAACATTAAATAGGTTAGTATATTATTTCCCATTTAGAAAATCTAATAATTGTACAATTATTGATTATCTAATCAAGTAGAGATTTGTTTCCATCATATCATAATCAAATTCACATATTTCATATTTACCAACATAATCATTCAAAAAACCATAGCAAGATAAATTATCTTATCTAAAATAAAATATCTCGATGGTATATATTGTTTAATATTTCTTACTCAGATCAATGTTTTTCTTCCTACTAAACTATATCAAGGATAAAAATATGATGTTCATCTGGAAACAAATTCAATGTAAAATAATGATGAATACATTTTGTACCTGATACAAAATCATATGAAATTTAACTGAATAAAATAATAATAGAATTTTACAAGTAATTTATGTAGTACAATGAACCAGACACTCATATTTAATTTTCTACCAAAAAACCTAATACCATTTCATCATGATAATTTTTTAAAAATATTATTGCCTACCTCATGTGAAAGGACTTTCTCCTAACATTCCACAAAAATATTTTCCCTACTATAAGATGTACTCAGAATTTTTTTAATCATCTTCAACTTATGAACCATTTAACATACCACTTATGGTACTAAAAACTGTGTTCTAGCTATATTATCTTAAATGTGGATTTAGAAATTGATTTCCCTCTAATTTATCAAAATTTTCCATCAATATATTGGAATGAAAACAATTAATATATGATAAACTAAACAAAGACATATGTTCTTCACAATATCCATTATAATCTATAATATAATGAAAAATAATATCATTTAATGTCGGAATCATTTTCTCAATATTTTCATCAGATTGAGGATTATTAGTTGTGATGAAATTTAATTAATTAACAAATAAATTATGAAAAACCTTGGAAATATTAAAGTTGAATCTAAGATCATGATCAGATATAACTGAAATAGGGACACCATGCAATCTATTTATCTCTTTAATGTAATTTCACTAATTATTATATAATTATTTACTATCTCGACTTATAATTAAATAAATAAATTTATATAATATATTTATATTTATCCAAATCACATTTTTATGTAGTTTTTTAATTCAAATATCACCATGAAATTGATAGATATAATAACACATTTACATTATGAAATTATTAAGGGATTAATCCTCCCCTTCGATAATTGTTGTTCAAAATTATCATGTTTTCATGTCAATCATTTTAAATAACAATTTGTAGTATCATTCAATATTCTTAACAACTAATATCATTCATGTTTTTCAATATAAATTTTATTACTATAATGATGAATAGAAAATAGTGATCTATAGGCCATAATCAATAGTTATTTCATCAACTCCAGGTAACATGAGACACATAAGCATTTTCAAAATATCAAAAGTTCATTATTAATATAATATTTTGGGAACATTCTTTTCAGAAAATATTTTAACATTTACTACAACATGATATCATCCTATTTATCATGCTTATTTTAATATAATAAATATAATTATAAATTTAGATAAAAATATAGTTTGTTTATACAAGTCATAATTTTATGAAAATAGATTTCAAATTATCTTGTTCCATAGGTAGTATGATTAATGTTTTATTATCATTATAATATTTTGAATCAAATTCTCCATTTCATTACCTATATGGGGTGCAATTTTATATTTTTAATATTTTATCTGTTCAAATTTTTTTAAAATGGTATGTTCAACTATTTTTCTATTATTGTAAAAATTAAAATATAGTGATCAGTACATAATTGAAAAATTATTATATATTAAACGTGTCTTAACACATATAATGAAAAAAATATAAATTCCAATTTAATTTCTTATGTGTTATAATTTTTAATGGGTATTTCATTTATTTGAATCATAAGTGACCACCCGATAAGATAATTGTAAAAGACATCAAAACCCTATTAATAAAGTGTCATTATAGATATTTATGCCACCAAAATATGATGATATGGAAAAAATAAGAAAATTCACTAATCATATTTTCAATTACTAAAAAAATTATTATCATTCTATTGTCAAAATAGTCCTCAATCATTTACATGTTAACATGTTTACTAAAATTGATATTCCTGAAATGTTTACAAAAAACCACATATAAAATCCTGATAATAGAAAAAACTATGAATCATAAAATAATTTAAAAGCCTTGGACATTCAATAACCACATTAGTTTTATATGAATAAATAATAGTGAAATAAATATTTTAAATAAGTTTTTGGAATGAAATTAGTTTTAATCAGAAGTATTATATGCTAATCTAGGTATATAAATTTTTTTCATTCACGAAATGTAAAATAATTTAATTAATTTTTTATGATCCTTATAATATTTAGAAATAACTAAAATATTATCAATTGAAAAATCATCATACAAATATTCAAAAAAAAACTATATTTATGATATCCATGAATGATGATTGAAAATTTATTTACCCTTAGGATAATAACAAAATATCATAATTCTAATACATAGAATTGATATTGTGTTTGGAATGTAATTTTCCATCTACTTCAACAGTTGGTACTATGATTTTAGATCAATCATTGAAAAATGAAAACCTTCATTGATCATATAAAAAATAATTTGATGTACCAAAATCTATTGATGTAGATGAAATTAATTTCACTAGGCCCTTCTACTTATAGTCTTGTCATTTCACATAATTTGTTAACTTATTCAAAAACACAACTTTATAATTACTTGTAATAGTTCTTTTAAAACACCCTAATATTTAGTGATCAAAATTCGTATTAGCTCTCAAAGTATATTTTTCATTGTCAAAATTATTGATATGATTAAACAAACAATGTCATATGAAATTTCAAAATTTTATATCATGTAGAACGAGTTTACATTTACCAAAACAATGATAAGTAGAAAAATTAATATTTTTACCTTTCAGTTTATTTTTTTAAAATTTTCATTATTTCCCCATATTGAAACATTTTTTTTAATTACATCCAAGGAATCATGGATAATTATTATACTCCATTTAATACTTAATGGAATATAAATTCAATTATTATAAATTATGAATTCATAGGATTCCAGTTATGTTCAATATATTGTCATCAATCCTAGGTACAACTAATATGTTCATATATAATGATCTCAAATAATTTTTGGTTTATACAATTACAATATGGTAAAGTTTTGTTCCTTAAAAGCTATTTAATATTCATATTAATACCCCAAATCCATGATTTTGTTTTCAATTACTATAGGAAAATATAAGTGAAGGAAAATATTTATAAATTTATACCATTCCACGATGTCTATTTCATTCCATTGTATATTTTTAATAACCATTGATCATCATTAATTAGGTTCACCATAATAATTTTAAATAGGAAGATTCACCAATAATTATTATGAAACCCCATCACATCCAATATAATTTATTATTATTTAATCTATCCAGAAGAAAAAATTGAGTAATAATATCATCAAAATTATAGAAGGGGTTGTCTCATATATTTCTACAATGTTTAAATGTTCCCCTATGGTATATTTGGTCACACTTAATCATGGATTCCACAAATATTTAAATATTTTATCAATTAATCCATCCTTGAGAGACTACTAAGTTGTAATTCCCACCATTCCAGTTGATAAATTTATTATAATATGGTTCCATTTTCTTCTTCCTCCATCATATTCATTGATTTTTATATGGAAGACCATTTTGAATGGACAATGTTTAGATGAATAGTCCCGAGACTCTTTAGATGATCTTTCACAACAATAATAAATTTGAATCACATAAGGATACTTAACGAATTTTCCATAACCACCAAAATTATCTAAACCATTAATTTGATAAAGAGTATAAGGAATGTTCATTAAATATTTATAGTACCCATTCAGAGTAATATATCAATGAGAGGGGGAGTGGTGAATTAATTATACACCTTTTATTTTATGTTTCTTTTCAATTGGAACAACCTTAGCCTCCTTTTAGAGGTATCAATTCACTATATAAAACAAACTCAACACACATAAAAAGGAAAAAAATAGATTTTCATGGTTTAATAATGATGTTATTAATATATTCATGACTTATTATATACTCCCTTTACAGATTTTATATAAAATGGTCAGAATTTTTTTGAAATATTAATGTTTTAATACTAACTATAATTTTTTAGCATTTTTAGCAGTCCAATTGTGTATATTTACTATTTTGTTTATATTTATAACCCTAAAGATCCAAATTTGGTGGTTCTTGTTTTTTAGGATTCCTATTTCAATATCCAACATTTCATTAGATGGGCTCATGGGCCAATTCATCCAATTGGAGGCTCATATGGACCACACAAGTGTGCCTATATAATCTATAAAGAAACTGTATCCTCTATGAATATTTAATTACAGGGCTCAATACCGAAGTTAAAATTCATTCATTCTCCTCAAAAATTTGTTTAAAAATTCAAGTATTCAAAGATCATACATTCATAGCCAATATCCAAAATCACTGGGCCCAAATGATGTTTTTGTCCAACCCATCATTTTGTTCGGGAATTAAAATCTGGACACAATTCATGACATACTTCATGAAGAAATCATAAAATCATGCTGAGATTTTTTAGTAGGAAATATGATATATTTTCAACTGAATTTTTGAATAAATCATTCCGATTTTAAGTCACCTTCTTATTTAAAAACCCATTCACATTTTAGACATCAAGAATCTTGGATTGAAATGGATATATTAACTTTTTTTTAACCACCCGACCATAACATTTGATCCTTAATTCCAATGGCTTCAAATGTTTCAAAGTAGACAGAGGAGATGTTTATCTAAAACATTTAAGAAGGTAATATATCAAGATTTGGATGTCTAATATATCAATGTGGAGATTCATGTGGAGGGTTGCTTTGGAATGCAAACAGCCCACAACATTGGGATATAAATACATCCCCATCCTCTCCTTGTAAGGGGTTGAAATTTGAGAAGAGTGGATCATCAATTGGAATGACCAAATCTTATTCAAATTCTTGGGATGATCTTCCATTATCATGTTGTTAATTTAGATACCTATCCTTTTCTCTTTGACTTCATTTACTTTTGTTCTTTCCTTAATTTTTAATCTCGTAAGTGTTGTTTTTGTAATTCTATTTTAGTGAAAGCTTGTTTTTTATATTTTGTTTTAATCATCTTCCTTCTATTCTTAAATATTAATTATCTTAAAATATTTTAAATAAAATTTAATCCCATTCCCTTCTTTTTCATCCTCATTCAATCAAAATTCTTTTGTTAATTCTCATCATAGTTTGAGTGTCTGTGTTCGATGCACAAATCCTTTATTATCCATTTCTTTTTCTTCCTTTGTTAATTAATCATCTTAAATATATAAACCATATTACTATTCATATCAATGACTGAGTAAATCTATTAATGGGGTGAGTCAGAATTTAGGGATGTTAAGTGATTGACAGTATTTTCTGGATGAATATTCATAAATTTCACATTGTGTATGTTGGACTAAACAGGTCAGGGATTAATGAATTGTTTTGTTTAACGTGTGGTTCCCATGGATTATTGGAACCATAAATACACTACCATAAACAATGTATTATTGATATTAGAACCCTATTATATGTTAAGGATTGTATTAAAGCCTTAACACTTAGTAATTCCAATAAAAATTATCTTTCAAAGTGGGTGTTAAATTAATTGCAATATAAAGAAAAGATCAGGGATATCACATGCTTAAATCCCTAAAAATGAACTCACCCCAATCATTATAAATTTTTTAAATCAAACATAATCCATAAATTATTTCACAAGATCTGAAAAGAACCCCCCAATCTGAACACAATAAAATAAAACAACCCACTATAAAAAAGTATCATCAGTGAGGATTGGACCCGAGTGCTAGTATATGCATTAGCAGAGCATCTGAATTTTGACTGGTCGATAGGCCCCAATCGACCATGAATTTCATATGGAACCATTTCCAAGGATGATACAATAAATTCATTAGTTTCTAGTTATTTTAATGAAAACAAAGAAAAAGAAAATTTTAAAAAAAGAAAAAAACACAAAGAAAAACCTACCTTCTCATAACAATAATAAACTGAAAAAAATACAATGTAAATATGCCTTCCTTTTCCTTCCAACATCAATCTGATTACCCCTTAGCCTCCCAAACAATCCCTTAGAATTTTTTGACCCTGAAATTGAGTGAAGACTTTGTCAAATTATGTGGAACATAAGAGATAATCAAATAATTCATGAACCAGTCCTTCTCCAACCAGTTGAATTAGAAATGGTCAATCCTAGGGAATGAACCCGTAAAGAAATCGTTTCCCCTGATATGAATTAAAAACCCCTTCATATTCAATATCCTAAAGTAGAGGATGACTTTGATCTCAAATGAAGTTTGAATAATCTTCTCCCTCATTTCCAATGGTTAGCCGGTGAGGATCCACATCTCTACAGTAAATAGTTCCAAGTGGTGTGCTCTTCCATGAAGCCTCAAGTGGTTTCTGAGGAACAAATAAAACTTTGAGCATTCCCTTTATCCCTAGATGACACTGCAAAGTCATGACTCTACTACCTTCCCCCTTGTTCCATAACGACATGGAATGACGTTAAGTGACTCTTCTTAGAGAATTTCTTTCCTACATCTCGTACTTCTTCTAGTCAAGGGAAAATAAGTGGAATTCATCAATTCCAAAGTGAATCACTCCATGAGTACTGGGAGAGGTTCAAAAAGATAGTTGCAACCTTCTCACACCACAGAATAATTTATCAACTCTTGATCCGATACTTCTATGAGGGGTTATTGGAGATTGAGAGAACTCTTATTGAAGCCTCAAGTGGTGGTCCTCTTGTTGATAGAACTCTTGCAGCTGCAAGAGATCTCATAAGTAACATGGATGAACACAAACAACAATTCCATACTCGGGCACATGATCAAGTCAAAAAATCCCACAATAATCAATCAATAGAGTCAAACAAGATGATCGAGTGGATGAGTGAACTTACAATTGACACATGTCCACAACTTCAAGAGGATCAATCTGATTCATCTAGACCAATGGAGCTCAATGTAGCATATTCTCAGTGGAACACCAACCCTCAACTATCAGGTCATTTTCATAGGAACATAAACCAACCTCACTCTGAGACCTTCCCTTATAACTATAACCAGGGGCTGAGGTATGGTAATCCCATCTCTCTTCCCCCTCAATTTTATCCTCAAAACCCAAACTAGTTTCAATTTGGTCAAGGTTTTGGTAACTTCCAACAAACTTATCCTTTTATTCATAAACCTCAAAGGGACAATCCTCATCATGGGTTCGGTTATACTTGTGAGACTTTCCAAATACCAAACCAATACAATTGCTTTTCCAAGAACCAAAATCAAGAAAATCATAATCCAGGACAAGCCTCTTCTTCCAAGAATCCATTGGAATGTGCAATGGAAGATCTTTCCTTCTTCACCCGTTATAGCATAAAAAATATTCAAACCCAAATTGGTCAACATGCATCCCACCTTAGTCAGCAGAAACCATCCAATTCTTCCCAACTCCCAGCTCAACCATTACACAACCCTAAGGGTAATGTTAGTGAAATTGCACTTAGATCAAGAAAATAAATTTTTATTCTTCAATTTGAGTCCTACAACCCTCCATTGAATGTTAACCTAGAAAATGAAAAGAAAATGAAATATGAAAAGGAACCTAAAGCCATTCCTTCACCTCCTTAAATTCTACTTAAGAATCCAATTCCTTTTCCTAAAGCTGTTTTTATGCCAAAGAAACCCATTGAACCTGATCCTGAAATGATCAACATGTTTAGTCGTGTTGAAGTGAATATTCCCCTATTATATGTCATTAAAAAAATCCATTAGTATGTAATGTTTCATAAGGAATTGCGCACCCACAAGAGGAAACATAGGACCTTCGAAAATGTTTCCACCCAATAGTCTATAACCATTATGTGAAAATATCCTGGAACCTTTACAATTCCATGCCAAATTGGATGTTCCAACATTGATGATGAACTCAAAGACCATGGAGCCTCAATTAATGTCATTCCCAAATCCATCTTCTCTAAAGTTAGTCTAGGTCCCTTACATCCAATGGGTGTTGTTATTCAATTGGCCAATCAAAGCACTAATAGTCCTGGGGGTTTAATTGAAGATTTCATTATCTGAGTAAATGATCTTATCTTCCCTGCTGACTTCTATGTCCTTGACATGGAAGGTGAGACAACTTCTAGCCAATCTCCAATGATTTTAGGAAGACCTTTCCTCATGGAAACTAATACCAATTTGATGTCCATGCTAGCATCTTATCCATGCAATTTAGTTCCCAACTGGTCAAGTTCAATATTTTTCAATCCATGTGATACCCATCAGAGAATGAATGTACATTCTATATCAATTCTTTTGAAACTTTCTCTAAGAGTGTGTTGAATCCCAATCCATATTGTCCTTCTTGTTCTACTGATAGAAGAGTTTTTGAATTTTTCATCCTCATTAACCAATTCATAAATGGATAAGTTGATGTCGACATTACAAATGAAAACTCAATTGATCTAAAATATCGTGAAAATTCATTAGAATATCATCGTGCCTATCACCAACACTTCTCCAGCTTGAATGATAATGAGAAAAATTAACTAAAATGCCCATTTTTTGATTCAGATTAGTTTATCCAACATTCATCATTTTCTATCTGTGATTCTGAAAATTCTGTTCTATGTGAGTTTAATCCTAAACAAATGTGTTTTGCTTGTCCCAATGAGATTGAAGGTTGTGCGATGTGTTCACTAATTAATTAAGTTATCACTAGTGATATTGAAATTGACCATTATTTGGTGAACAAGATTGAAATAAAGGATATTGAAAATTTTATTCAGTCTTATGACTCCACTGATCCTCATTACTCTACGTCGGTAAGTGATGAAATAAATGAATCAAATACAATTGGGATCTCATATTGTGGGTTTGTTTTATATTATCCTTACATTAATAAACCATCAAAATTATGACATCTTCCTGAATTTCCAGACATAAAAAACCATCACTTTGTGGATAAATTCATTCCTCACGTTGATGACCAAAGGGAGGATAGTCATATTCTCTTTCCAACCCCATTAAATTGCATGAGATACAAAAAGGAAGGGATGAAATTATACAATGAATCATCGATCCTCCCAAAGGAATAATTTTTTTGGAAGCCAACTAGAGTTGAGAAAATACTATAGCCACCATCAGACTATGGGTAGTACACTGCAACTGTCTAGATATAGACAAATAAATGCAACACTTCTTAGGAGGAAACCCATGTTTTTATTTACTTTTATGAAATTTTAATTTCTTTTTAGTATTTATTTAGATGAATAATGATTATTATTTTGCAGGTAACATCCCAAAATCCTAGAACAACATCGACTTCTATAAGATCCCTAACTTCTGCAGTCAACCCACCACTAGATGGAGATGGAAACCCACCAAATCCAAACAAGGGGGAACCTCTTTCAATTTAACTTATCTTCTATATCTCTACCAATTCCTTATTCATCTTCTATTTTTCATTTTTTCCCACTTTCTTCATCAACCCATTTATTTTTATCTTTCTCTATTTGGGTGGCTGTGTATTATAAAAACACAAAAAAACCAAAAAAAATAAAAAAAAAGACATACTTAATTACCATATAGTTTTTAAATTTTGTCCAACCATTTTGGGCAGTCAAAAGACATGTTTTCATCTCAAAAATTTTGTATTTTAATCCTGAATATGGATAATGAATCGTATTTCAAAACCTACAAATTGTGAATGCTCAATTTTTGATTTGGATAATTATTTTAACCAACCATGAGAACCAATATTAGCATTAATGCCAAGGCTACCTATGGCCATCTTTTAAAAATGAGTTTTTTTATCACCCCCATTTGGGAATCTTGTGTTTTTGGACCTTCGATCTGAAATTCCGAATTTAGTGTACTTTGATATGAAAGATTCATTTTCTAAGACAGATGAGAATTGCAGTAGTCAAATAGACTCCCATTTCTGTTAAATTAATCCTCCTTTTGAATGCCCCTTAGATCCTATGAAAACCTTTTCTTTGATAGCCACATTACAAGCCCAATACCTTACCCCACCCAATATCAACTTGTATTTTCATTGAATAATTTGTTTTTTAAATTTAATTGTGTAGGGGATATGTTTCATTATGGGCCCCCTTTGTTGATTTCCTTACGTTATCATATTCTTGAGGGAAAGCATCCATTTTAGTGTGGGGGAGAGGTTTTCATTTAGTGTGGTTTGAGAATTTATATATGCTTATGACATATTGTTCAAATTATATTGAAAATTGTTAAAAAAACAAATTAAAAAAATGCTAATAAAAGAAAAAAATGGGTTCTGTCTTGGGTAGGTTAGAAATCACTACTTTTAAGCCTTTCATCTTGTTAGAAATGGAACATTTATTGTCATGAGGATATAAATCATGGGTTGGGATATCAGTGTCAAATCTGTTTCAAGTTAAACATTTGAAAAAAAGATAAAGAAGAAAAAAATAACACTTGAATTATATTCTTATATCATTGGGAGACGTTTTGTGTTTTGCAAATATTTCCTATTCTCATTAACTCTAAATTTATTTCCACTTTTTTCTATTATTTCACATATTCATTCCCTCGTAAATATGTTTTTCCATTTTGTTCATGTCTCATTTTTAAAAAATGTTCATTCATGTTTCTATGTTAGAATTTACCCCCTTCCTTATCTCTTGGATAATATATTCCTACCATCCCTAGACGCAAAAAATCCCTTTCAAAAGAACTCTTTACTCTTGGGCACTTTGGATAGGGAGTAGAAGCAGAGAGATCTTAAAAACTAAATGATTTTCACTTTTTCTTGGTGAATGAGTGAAGCTCCATAAATTAATTTCATCATATTGAGAGGAGTAAGTTATGTGTGCCAGTATTTTCCATTTCTAAAATTAAGCTTGAAAAAATGAATTGATTTTTGAACATTGTGTTTTTAAAAATTTGTGGTAGAATCCAATATTTATTAGTGATATTGTATAAACCACCCTTGATTGGGAAAACAAAATTTTAATATTTTTTGGTGAGTAAAAATTATTTTTTCATGTTTTTTTATTTTTTTCACAAGAGTAGATGCACATGAATATGTTTGTGGGAGTTGATGTTATTAATATTTTCATGACTTAATATAAACTCCCTTGACTGGGTTTATATGAAACGTGCATAATTTGTGTAAAATATTAATGTTTTAATACTAAGTATAATTTTTGTGAATTCTTAAAATTATTAAAATTGATTTATTTTACTATTTTTTATAACTATCACCCTAATAATCAAAATTATGTGGTTCTTGTTTTTTAGGAATCCTAATTCTATATGGAACATTTCATTAGAAGGGATCATAGGCCAAATCTTCCATTTGAAGGCTCATATGTACCATACAAGAAGGACCAAAGAATATTTAATGAAAGAAGATCATCCCAGAAGATTGAATTAATGGGATCAATACACATGTTAAAATTCATTAATTCCCCTCATACATTAGGATAACTATGAAAGGACTCTGGGATAAAAATTTTAGTTCCCAAATCCAAAAACAAGGTGCTCAAATGATGTCTTGAAGTCCAGCCCATCATTCTATCCAAGAATTAATATTGAGACACCATTCATGTCATATCTCATGATGTTTTCATCAAATAAAGCTAATATTTTGCAGTGTTAATGATGTGTTATTTATGACCGACATTTTTATTAAATCTTTCATATTTGAAGTCATATTTAAATTAAAAAAACATTCACATTTTAGACTTTAAAAAGAATGTATTGAAATGGACAGATTACCTTAGTTTTATCAACTGGACATAACGTTGTCTTTTTAAGTCCAATGGAGGCCAAATTTTCAGATTAGTCATAGGGCATATTTGTTTACATCTTGTAAGAAGATCACATCTCGAGATTCAGCCATCTAATTTAGGAAAGTGGCATTGAAATTGGAGGGGAATCTTTGGAATGAAAACATCCCACAACATTATGCTATAAATACATCCCCATCTTCTCCTTGCAAGGGGTTGGAATTTCAGAAGAGAGAAAAATCAATTGGAACGACCAAATAATTTCCGAAGTCTTGGGAGGACCTACCATACTCATTGTTTTACTTGACAGACCTTTAATCCTCTCTTTGATTTCATTTACTTTTGGGATTTTCTTTATTTGTAATATCGTAAGTGTTGTTTTTTGAATTCTACTTTTGTGCATGTTTCTTATTCATATTCAATTTTAATCATCCTCCCTATATTATTAAATAATAATTATCTTAAAATACTTGAAATATAGTTTAATCCCATTTGCTTTTTTTCTTCACCATATAATCAAAATTCTATTTTTAATTCTCATCATAGTATGTCTGTGTCTGTTCGATGCACAACTACTTTCTTATCCCTTTCATTTCCTTCTCTTGTTAATTCATTATTAAAAATATATAAACCAGATTACTATTATTATCAATGGTTGATTAAATCTATTATTGGGGTGAGTCAAAATTTAGGTATATTAAGTGATTGAAAGTATTTTCTCAATGAGTATTCTGTAATTTAACATTGTCTATATTGAACATAACATGTCAAGGATTGATGACATGTTTTCTTTAACATGTGGTTTCCATGGATTATTGGTACCATAAATACACTGTCATCAACAAGATATGATTTAGTTTAGAACTCAAAGTTATGTTTAGTCTTGTATTAAATCCTTAACACTTAGTAATTGCAATCAAAATTATCTTATGAATTGGGTGTTAAATTAAATGTAATATAAACCAATGATCAAGGATATCACAAGCTTAACTCCATATAAACAAACTCACCCCAATCTTTATCAATTTGTTATATCAAACTTCATCCATGATTTTTTTCATAATATCTGCAAACAAACCCCCCAATCAGAATATAATTAACTAAAAATAACTGACTATAATAAATTATCATCACTGAGAATTCGACCCGAGTGCTGCTATACACATTAGTAGAGCTTCGTAACTTTGTCCAGTCGATAGGTGACAATCGTACACAACTATAAAATAAGAATAGATATGTCCTTGGTATAGTTTGTAAATGATCCAATATCATACAATCCACTAAGAAATAAATTCCTTTGACTATAATGAGTATGAAGTACCCTTATAATCAGGTATAACTATGAAACAATACCACTAGTTAGTGCGCAAACTCTTAGCACAATATGGTAACAAAATTATTCAGAAAAAAATCATGTTTCCTATGATAATTTTAAATTTAACAAATGTATTCAATTTTTTTTAGAAAATTCATCAATTCCTTGCCCAAAAGAAAGGTAAAAACTACCAACACTTTGTTTGGATACACTGAATCTGATTCTTCTGAGTGAAATTATTTCCAGACAAATTTCCCAGTCCGATTCTTCTAAAATAATTCTCACATTCAGATTTATTCAAAAAAAATATTCCATTACGATTGTTTCAAAAAATAGCTCCCATTTTTATTTTCTGATAGAAAAAATTGAGTACAATCATCACCACTTCAACTCTCGAATTCAATTGTTGAGCCAAATATATTCTGAATGAATGAGAACCACCCAAAACAATTTTCATGCTGATCATTATTGAACTCTCCTTCTCTCAAGATACCCAAATATTATCTCACTACATATCACACAGTTACAATTTAAATCATTATTTTTATAGGTGAGCCAAAACATTTTTATGTGGGAATCCCAAAAAAAAATTCTGCTCACTTAAATACACCCAAATTTGAATTTCTCCTGAAATATTTTATCAATTATGACTTCATCAGCACTTCTCTATTTTTATATCATCTTCTACAATCTTCACCTCTTCTCTTCCAGAATAACATTTAAAATGTAAAAACAATTTCAATTTATGAGTAATACATGGGTCTAAATCCAATTATCTCAAAAAAATATCTTTAAAGCAATGATTGATACAATTCCAATTGAATGTGATTGAAGAAAAGAACTTCTTGACATGAGATACAATCACTATTATAAATGAATGTCTCCCCCTTGAGAATTCAATCATCTATTTCAACTTTCTTTTCTTTTCTCTTGACCCTGTTGAGAAAACATATAACCACATTAAAAACCATTTCTTGAATCGTGAATTCCTTTATGACTTTTAATTCATTGATTATTATCTTTCAGATCATCTGACTTCAATTGGAAAGTATTGTAACTTCCCATTCATTCCTGCTTCTTTCTGTACATCCTAAACCAAGAATGATCTTTTCTAAAAAAAATGGTCTGGATTAAATCATCTTGAATACAATAATTCTGGATATGATCATTTATGGTTATGATCATTCTGGTTACATTCATTCTGATTGCGATATCTGGTTACGATCAATCTGGTTATGATGATTCTGGATATGATCACTAATTATTTATGATTATTCTAATTCTGGATATGATCACTGAACATTTCTAATTACGATCATTCTGTTTAATATTGATGGGCTAAAATAATCTAAAATAATTATTTTCCCAGATAAAATAAAATCCAAACTAATAAGGATGATCTTCCCAGATATGATACAAAACAATTTGATAATGAAGTATTCATTAATACAATACAAAACAATATGAATGTGATTCATTCCAAATGGACAACATATCATTCATTTTATTCTACTTGAATGTGGCTATTTTGAAAAAAAATTCGGTTTCTCATCTTCCATCACCATCACCTCTTCTAACAGCACTACATTCATTCGCAATACATTTCCATCAGAACCACTTATCCATTGGTACCACTTTTATTGGAATCACCTTTCCCATCGACACCACCAATTCAATTGGTATCACCATTTCCATAAGCACCAATTTTTATCAGGACCACTGGAATACAAATAGGCACTAGATCTTTTCCCTCCACTCGATATCCTATTGTTTTTAATGAAAATTAATACAGTCTGGAAACAATTGTTTTCTTAATATTTTGGAAAAAAATCAGTACCACTTAATTCTTTCTGCCATCCATAGATAATAAATATGATTATGAATATTTTCTAATAGTTTTGAAAAAAATTTGTACCACTAATTTCTTTATGCCATCCAGATATGATAAATTAGAATATGATTCTTTATTTTATTTTTTGGAAAAACAATCAGTACCCCTTCTTTCTTTCTACCATCCGGATATTATAATTATGAATATGATTCTTTTCCGATTTCTAGTATCTCTTTTGCTAACCATTCATTCTATCTGTCTGGCATCACATATACACAATAAAACTCATGATTTATATGAAATAAAAATAATCAAATGATCATCCCAATTGAAACATAGTAGTCACACTGATTCTAATTCTCTATAAAAAATACATCATTTCTCAACATATTCAGAGTGAATTCAATAACCATTTACTTCTAGAAAGATGTTTTCACTTTTAATCGGTCCCGAGGTGTGTCTCTTCAAAAGAACATCCTCCCACTACAATGGAATTTCAAATTAGGTCCAATTATTTTAAAAACATGGGTGTGATTCTTTTAAAAATATGAATCTAACTCCTTTCAAGACATTCCTCAATATGATTGTTTTGAAAGAAATAATGTTTTTTCATAAAAAAATGAATCATAATACCTATATTCTTTATTTCAATCCCTTTTAATTCAAATTCCCATTCATCATATTTCTCAACAACCTTTATTTATTCCTCATATTGACCGATTGAAAACAAATACTACCAAAACCCAACATGGTCCTAAAAATCTCCTCCTTTGTATTTTTTGTGAATACCCACTTCAAACACTTCAGTAAAAATAATGAGTGGTATTGTTTCCTTTGATTATCATCCTATTAATTTTTCATTGTCTCTCCCACATTCTTTTATCTCATTAATATAAATACCCACATCAATCATTTCAATAAAAAATGAGCGGTTTTGTCCATTCATGCTCCCCTTATTTATTTTTTCATTCTCTCCACCGCTTTCTCTTATTTGTCCCCATTATTGACAAAAAAAATTAATGGGGCCACCATGATAAATTTCACCCTTTATTTGTAAATGATCGCAATTTCTACGGGATGGTACTTTTCATGGAAAGGGGTATCACATTTTTTTCATAACAAAGAATCATTATCTAAACAACTCTATGACTACATAGGAGAATCTTATATAGAAAATTAGAGTATATAATCAAGGTGGAAAATGTTGTCCTTAAAAAAATTCATGTAATAACTTTTAAAGTCTTCTTTCAACACTTTCATGACTTAGGGAAAACATTGAAAATTTTTTTAGGAAAAAAGCAACCTACACCCATATCATATAACAAACCAAGACGTTTTAGTGATAAACAAACATCTTATCAAAACAAAAATATAAATCCACATTAATTTATTTTTCAAGAAATGTATGAGAATCATCAATTATATTTTCCTTATTTAGACTCTATTAATTCCCAACATGTTAGAACATGTTTACAATGATATTTGGAATATGAAGAAACCTTGATTATTTGTTAAAAACAACAATCAGACTAAGAGTCCTATCTCAGTCTTTCCTTTATCATCATCTTCTACAATTTTTCATTATATGTGGTTCCTGCCTTATGTTCATCGTTCCGGATATTTGTAAAATCATTCTTCTTATCTATTTAATCTTATGATGAAGTTGTGAACATTTCATCATCGTTAGGATCATTCTTATTACAATAAGTTTATTCCATGTTGTCCATTCCGATATTTTTCTTTGGATAGATAGTAGAACAAGTTTTTAAATCATTCCCTTATTTATCATCCTCACCATTTTTGGATAAATACTTTTTAGTATTTCTTATATCATCAATATTCTGCTTCTTCCTTTAATCTTTAACTTTATTTTGTGATTACTTTTATTTCATACCCAGGTCAATGTGTTCTGGACAAAAAACTAACCACTCATTGTTTTGAAATTTAGCAGATCTGTCTTTCTTGACTTACGAAACCTCAAGATTATTGTGAATTGTCTAGAGTCTTTTGTTGTTCCAGTAACAAAAAAAATACATCATTACACAAGGTGTCTAGGTTTCTGAAACCTTTTACAAATAGTTTCCCATGGTTGGAAACTATTTTCAATCTTTACATCATTTTTCTCAAATTTCATCAACACAACCATTTTAGGTTTATTGTTTTGAGAGAACTAACCCCCATAAACCATGCATTTCAAAACCTATGGAATAATATTAGTGTTTTTTGTTGAATGAAAACATATTATCTATTTGTCCAAATACACCAAAATACCAGTAATATCCATTAGAGTAGTATATTCCTATGAAACATCAATACTGTCTAGAATTGTCAATTTGTTTCTTAAACACCTCTTTATATTTTTTTTCCAATCCACCAACTGATCAACTGTCAACCATATTCTAACTTCCCATTTATGCAATATTAGAACCAGAAGTAACAGAATAATTTTTAGATTTATAATTTTTAAATTCATTTTTGGACTCATGGTTCTTTGAGAGAGTTAAATTCCCATCCATGTTGGTCTTGTCCCCGTAAAAAACTTTCTTAGAATTATCATTTATAGAAATAATTGCACTATTCTTCTCACACTTTGTAGGAAACTATTTTAGATCATTCATAGGTTTATCTTTCCAAGAACATCCACAAAATATTGTGATAGTGTTTTGGAGATTTTTATTTCTCAATTTAGATTCAGATTACTTTTGAGGGAAAAGTCCAAACTCATCTATTTTATCATTCATTTTCACTTCTGGATGACCATTTACTTTCTTTTCTTCTTAAAGAGAATTTGTTAAAACAACTTTCTCTTCCAATAGTATCATTTTATCATTAAAAAAATTATTGATTTCTTGTTAAAGAACACTCATCTTTCATCCTTTAGTTTTTCTTTTCAAGTCTTATGATATTTATGAATAATCATTCAACTCTTTTTTAAAATTCATCTCATTTTGTGTATCTTATTCAATATAACTACTGCTTCTGATTTCATCATCATTAATTATTTGCTAAAAAATTATTTTTCCCATTATTCTCAATGGAATTTTTAGATTCAACTTCACATTATTCTTCTTATTCTTAAGCACAACTACTTTCATCACTAGAAGAACATTCTTCATTAAATATTGCAATAAATGAGTTGTCTGCACTATCATTGGTTACATACCAACTCTCTTATTCCATGGAAAAAATAATTCTTCTTTTGGATTTAGAGGACCTCCTAAATTCAATATTGGATAATAATATTTCTTTTTCACCCTTTTTTATCCAAGATCATTTTGAACTTATTTAGTTGTCTTCACTTTATTCTTCATCATGTTATTCTTCATTTCCTCTTTCAGGAAAATTGGAAACAAAATGAACAATATCTCCATGTCCAGAAGACGTTAATTGAAGTTTCCCATTAAACATTCTTGTACCTATATTTACATTCATAGAAAAACTGGAAAAAATGGAATTAATATTTTTTCATACCTGATTTTCACAGTCAAAATATTAATATTCTTCTTCTTTAAGAATATTATTTTTATTTCTTGGAATCCCTAAAATACAATTCTCTATCAAATTTATTTTTTCATTTCATATTATTCTCCGTTATAATTTTATAATTAATGAGAGTAATATAAAAATTATCAAGAGATAATGTTTCAAGATCTATATCTTCTAATGAAGAAACATTTTCATTGAATTTGTGGTGAGGATTCTCAAGATATTTTCAAAAACTATATAATCATCCCAATTTTCAAAAAGGCATATGATAGTACTTATTATGTCATTCTCTTTGGTAATGATTTCCCCAATAGATTCATTCTCATCCCTCTTGAGATCTTCATACTTCAATCACCATATTTGTAACTATTACTTATTTTCTTTGGTATTGCCTTCAAATATGTTTTTCAATTTATCCCATATACATTAGGTTGTGGAAACACATTTTAGTCTAAATAATTCACTTTCAAAAATTGATGAAAATATAGAATTATTTTCCATTTCATTATTCTCAAGATGCATGTTATCAATACGTGAAAGAGGATATTTTTCAATAATGTGATTAAACTCAATTGTTGTGGTATCAAGAAAACCATAACTTATAAACATAAGATATAGAAACTATATATCAATCAGGATAAGGTGTTTTGTTAAATAAAAGACCAAAATACATTTACTATTCTCACAGTTCACATTCTATATCGGTAAATAATAGTGAAGGGAAACTGGATCTAATCCCACTTGAAAGTCCATAGTTGAAGTAATATATCACTAGAAGGAGGAGGTGGTGAATCAGTGATATTATGTTTCATTTATTTTCTTTTTCAATTGAAACATCCTTCTCCTCCTCTTAGAGATATCAATTCCCTAGTGAAAAAAAACTCAACACACATCCAAAGGAAGACAAATATTTACAAGGTTCAACATTCAATAAAAACAGCTACATCCTTGGTAAGGTTTGGAAATGATCCAATTCCATATAATCCACTATGAAAACAATCCTTGGAATACAATGAGTAGAAATTACCCTTACACTCATGAATCACTATGAAACAATCCCACTAGTGCATGTGCACAATGTTAGAAAAATGGGATAATACAATTGTTTTGTAACAACTTACGTTAGATTCACTTCATTCCAATTCAACAAATGTATTCGAATTGTAATACAATTCGGCAATTCCTTGCCGAAGAAAAATTCAGGTACTACAATAACATTGTTATGAAACATTGAATTTAATTCCTCTGATTTCCATTATTTCAGAACAAAACTACCATTACTATTCATTCAAAATAAAGCTCTCATTTCAATTATTTCAAAACAAAGCTCCCATTCTGATTTTCTAATAGAAAACAATAGTGTAGAATTGGAACCACATCAATTCCCAAATATAATTGCTAAACCCAATAAAATATGAAAGAATCAGAACCACCCAAAAAAAAATTTCAATCCGAATGTAATTTAACGGCCCTTATCTTTAGAAACCCGAAGCTTCCCAATCTGTAAGTCACAGAAGTAAAATTTACATCATGCCTTTTATAGGTGACCAAAAATAGTTTTACAGAGGAATCCAAAAATACATTCCCAGTCACTTAAATTCAACCAAATCTGAATTTCTCTTGAAATATTAGAGCAATTATGACTTCATCAACACATATTGATTATTCTAGAATATTCTACAATATCTATATCTTTTTTTCCTCGCGTACATTTCAAAAGTCAATATGTTTACTATAAATACGAAATAAATGGTTATGAATCTCATTCCCTCATACTAATTTCTTCAATACAATTATTGATACCATACCAATTTATTGTGTTTGAAGAAATTAACTTCTCCACATGGGATAAAATCACTCTTATTAATTAATTTCTCCCACTTATAAATTCCATCATCTATTTTAAATTTCATTTCCTTTTTCTTGATACTCTTGAAAAAACACATTTCCACATTCAAAAACTAGTGATTGAAGCATGAATACCTTCATAACATTGAATTCATTGAGATTCATCTTTAGTATAATCTGACTACAATTGTAATGTACTGTAAAATTCCATTCATTCCTTCTTCATTCTTTTTATCTCAACAGAGGAATTATCTTTTCTAAAATCAAATGGTCTAGATATGATCATCTTGAATACAGTATTTCATGATATGATCATTTAGGTTTATGATCATTCATTTTATGATCATTCTAGTTAGGATATCTAGTTACAATTAATCTCATTACGATCAATCTGGATATGATTTTTTTATAATGTCTTGACATGATCAGTCTAGTTTTGTTATTTTTGGTGATAATCATTTATCATTTCTAGTTACGATCATTCTGGTTACGATTGATGTGTATATAAAATCTGAAAGCAAAGATCTTCCCGGATATGATATAATGCAATTAGATAAGGATGATCCTCCCAGATATGATACAAGACAATCTAATAATGAATATCTACCTTGATATGATACAAAAAATATGAATGTGATCCATTCTCAATCATCCCCATCTCATTCCATTTCTTTTGCACGAACAAAATTGTTTCTAAATTTTTTTTTGTGTCATCTTCCATCTTTATCACCTCTTCCAATCTCACCACTTTCATAGGCACTAAATTTCCATTGGTACCAATTTCATTAGTACAACATTTTACATCAGGACCACTTTTATCTGCAACACATGGCCCATAGACACCACACATTCAATCGGTATCACATATTCCATTGGCACCACTTTCCATTACCACCATCTGAATACAAATTGGCACCAGATATTTCACCTCTACTCAGTATCCAATTGTTTTGAAAGACTATTTATAAAATTTGGATACTATTGTTTAGTAATTGTTTTGAAAAAAAATCTGTACATCATATTTCATTCTTCCATATGGATATGATAAATCAAAAAATGATTATTTTATGAATGTTTTAAAAAAAATAGACACCACTTTATTCTATCAAAAATCGGTATATGATATATCTGAATAAGATTCATTTTAGATTGTTTTGAACAAAATCGGTACCAATGATTTCTTTCTAACATTCGGTTTTGATAAATTTGAATATGGTTTTTTTAGATTGTTATAATCACATTAACTTCTCATTTCATTTATAAGTCTTGAATCACAAGTTTTCAATACAACTCATGATTAATATGAAATAAAAATCACCAAAGAATCATCACAACTGAAATGTCTTTGTCACTCTAACTCTGATTCTCTAGTAAAACAAATACTTTTTTCTCATCGTATTCAGATTGAATATGATAACCATTAACATATAGAAAGTTGTTTTCACATTCAATTGTTCCTGAGGTGAGTCTCTTCAGAAACACTTCCTCCCACTAAAAAAATTAATTGTAATGACCCATACATTAGAATAATATTTGTTTCATAATTTTGTGTATTAATTTATTTTATACTCAACAAAACTATATCCTTTAATTAATGATGTGAGTATAATAAAAATAATACCCCTAGGTTTTGAATGTTATATGACTGTTGGTCAATATTTCTTTTTGAAATTGAATGCTAAAAGTTATGATTATTGTTTATAAATAAAAGTGATCATGGTTAATTACTACCAAAATAAAAGTTGATCTACTCATCAAGTAGACTCGGGCCATAAAAAGCCCATCTATCAGATCTTGGGAAGGAGTTTTCATCACTTGGCTTTGCTTTGGACCAATCCAAAGGTAAACTCTAACATGTGAAGCTTGAACGGAAATGCCAATGGGATAAGTCCAAGATGATAGAAATTACCACTAATGAAATGTTTTCTGAGCCTCCCCAGGATTCTATCACCATTGAACATCTTACACTTAGTTCAAATACCGATGTTGAAAGGGGCGATGTAATGAGACCTTAGTTACATTGTGTCATCCATTTGTAGAAATATATTTATTATTTCTTATAGTACTAAATTTGTGAATTTCAAATGTCCGGATAAATATAGTATGAAGTATCATATTATTGATTAATTTTGGAAAAAGTTTATTTTAAATATTTTTTTGTATGCTTAAAATATATAATAATGTATAATGATTTTCAAAAAATTGTCTTCTATAGTTATGACCAGTAATAAATCTAGACTCTAATAAGATCAACATAATTTTAGTGAATATAAATTTATGAATAGTAATTTTACATTTATTAATACTAATGTTACCAATGGAACAGTGACCTCACTTCTGAAAGAAGATATATGATTTAGAAATCTTTAACTGTGAAGTTATATAATAGCGTAAATAAATAACCAATTTGGAAATTATTAGTTAATTATTTTTTTGGGTAAATACATTTTTTAAATAAAATTTAAAAATCTCATAATTATCAAATAAATTTTATAATATGGAGTTCATTTTTGAATTTAGAGCATCAATTTTATTTTAGGGTTATTTTATAATATTTTTATAAAATGTTTTGATTTTTAGTGAATAATAAAAATACAGTTTTTATATTTTGTGTGATTGATGACATCATTAACGATGTTATCATTCTAGATGACTTGTGAATAGTATTATATGTTATGAGGTGATTTATGTAGCCAAAACCATGGGACTATACCATGGGTAAGCCCATGATTTTGCAAATACCAATATTGAGGTGTCCCTTGGAAATTAATTAAATATTCCCTCACTTTTGCTTTAAAAACTAAACAATTCCTTCTTTCTTTTCATTTCAAAATCCACCTCAACGAAGAGATGGTATTTTTACCTCCCAAAGAGTCCTCACAAGGTACCCAAAATCCCCACAAGGTCACACTCATTGATCTTTCAATGTCAGTTTTTTAGGAAAGGGAACCTTTCACCCACCTCTTTTGAGTCATGACATCTTTTATGTTATGTCATTTAAATTACATTTCATTATGTTGGGTATGTTTTAATATTATATTATTTCTATCCATTTAATGTCCAAATAATTTTATACCCTTTCTGCTCTCATCAATGGATTTTTTTTAATTATAACTGATGTCGTTAGGCTGCCAAATTTTTCATAAAATATATCACATTTTCTGTTTTCTTTCAAGATTTCATTTCATGTGGTATATCATTAAAATATCCACACCATGAACTTATTTATATTTTATTCAATACCTATATAGTAAAATGATTCATTTATGTATGAGAGACCCCGGTACCATATTTTTTTATTGTTTTTTAAAACCATGTTATATAGCTGTTATGATGTAGAAATTTCGTCCCAGAATTTCTATCTCTGTCTCTAAAGAAATTATCTTATCATATTTATGGGAGTACCCAAACCTATTTTGTTTTAATGGGTTCTCATAAATACATAAAAATTATATTCTTGAATCTGGTATCTTCAAAAATATAACCCGCATTCCATTCCATGGGTTATAAATGACCCAATGATCATGTTTTTAATCACTTTTTATAGAGTCGTGATTTTGATATGAAACAAATTTATTTTATTCACTTTGGGTTATTTATGAAATGTATTATTATGATCTATGTCTCTCACATGAAATCTAAGACATATTAAAATTTCTCCCAGATAGTTCTCTAATGCATTGGGTAAAGGATTTAATCTTTAGAGATGACAAGTTTCATGATACCTTGGTGAATAACCTTCGTAATTTTAATAACTCCTGGGGGATTAACCATGGTGATATGTTCATGAATGTCTAAATTTAATGGTGTATCCACATAATAAATTTATTGTTCATGTTCTTTTCACTACTACATTCCTCTACTTCCATTGATCATATGTCATTCAACAAGTTCTAATTGATAATACAAGTCAACTGATTCACTTGCTTTCCTTATTAGGCCTTCTGCTCACCCCTTTCTTTGATGTATGTTTCCAGGTTATGAGATAATTTATTTGTAAATATGATGAACTTTTCAAGTAGATTTTGAATGGGATTTAAAAGTGTGTTTTATGTTTTCTTGTAGTTTCTTCTTAATTTCCATGACACTAGACTTTAAAGGTCCTCTGTTTGTAAAATATAATGAAATGATTTGTATTAAAAAGGGGGGATGCCATAGTTGGTATCAAAGGATAGTTTAGTTATTTATGAAAATCAGGCTATTAAAATATTAGAAATAACCCCATTGGAATGTTTCAATATAGGAAAACTTCTTGGTATTTTGGTGATATATTAATTCAGTGGTTTCTAAAAAAATAAATCCCTTCTGGATACGAAAAATTGGATGTGGCTATGGTTCAGAGGTAACTAGGAGTGAAAACAACGACAAGCTATTTTGGAATTGACCAGGGGTATCATAGTGAACGACAACTGGGATGGATGTACTCCTGGTTTGAGAATATCATGGGATCTGTTTTGTCAATCACCTACATTTTATGAATCATTATGTAGGATTAATATTAAAATGTAATTTTTTAAGAATTAAGTTTTAAGACAAAATATCATTTATTGTTAAAAGATTCTTAAATTAAATAAGCTTCTAACAGAGGTTTTATTCTATTATAAAATGGAAAAAATAGGAGGAACCATGAAAATGGTAACCAAAATGGACCAAGCACTGAAGAACCTCCCATGGAATCCAGAATGGAAACATTCATGATAATGATGAACCAACTGACTCATGTTATGGAAAATAACTTGAATCAATCTGACAGACCGATATCATTGCATAGGGAACAACACTCTATTGAGTCCGTTATGTGTCAATGACCACCAAACATCTGTGGATCTACCAACCCATTGATTATTGAATAGTGGATCAGCACTATTGAGAAAAAAAATTTAATCCAATGCTCGAAACAAGATAAGATCACCCATGATATTTACCTCTTAGAGGGAGATGCTGATTAGTGGTAGGAGATGATAAAAAACTTGTGTCTAAGAGTATAGGGTGAATCTATGGAGTGGGAATTGTTCGGAGGAATATTCTTTGGTAAGTAATTCCCTTGTTCCATGAGAACAAGAATGGAGACAATGTTTCTCAAGATGAAGATGAAGGAGAATGAATTTATGGGAATCTATGAGATGAACTTCCCAAGGCCATCACATTACACCTATAGCTTCATCATGTATCCAAATGGTAAGGTTGATAGAATATTCTGTGGACTGAGACCTCATCTAGGGAAGAATCTATCCAAACAAGACTATGATAGCTATGACGAGATTGTATGGAGTGCGATGAAAGTCAAACATGAGTTTTGTTAGACGCCATGGTCTCATAAATCCAATGATAATAAATTTTCAAGGGATCCAATATTAGACAAGAATTTTGATTAAGGAAGAGGAGGAAAACGATTGAAACGTCTCACGTGTATTAAATGTGGGAGGACACATTTGAGGCACTTCCTTCTTGGGAGTGGGAAGTGCTAAAAGTGTCGAAATGATGGCCATATCGCACAAAACTATCATAGTGATGCGTGGCATCAAATCCCAAACACTAAAAAAGGGAAGATGGTGCATGCACTACCAGTTTTCCAATGCTATAAGTTTTGACAACATGGCACATTCCTAATCATTGTCCAAATCTAAGGATAGAGGATGGGAGCCACAATCAGCCTCAACATTGGCTAAGGGAAAAATGTCATACGGTTGAAATCACTATGGATGAAGGTGAAGTTCCAAATGATGTGATGGAAGGTACACTTCTTGATATCTCAAATATAGAAAGTACATTGTTTGATTCTAGTTCTACGCATTCCTTTATTTCTTCAATGTTTTAAAATTATTTAGAATCAACCCATAAATTGCTATAAGTAGTGTTATCAATCAATATTCCTAGTGGGATAATCTAATAGTCTTCAATGTTCAAAAACCCCAATAGTTACTTTAGTTAGCACAATCTTATCAAAAATATTGTAGCCATTCCCATTCTGTAATTCGACATTATAATAGGGATGAACTGGCTCTCAATGTATAATGTTGATATCAAATGCATAAGCCAGGAAATCTGGGTAGTCTTGAATGGAAAACCTACTGTTAACTTTCAAGGAGAGATATCTCAACCTGATATTTTTTCTAGAAGAACCTCTTATATCATTCTTTATGGATTTGATCAGTGAGCTAGAGGAAGTAAATGAGAGTTTAAGGACATTAAATGTTCCCATCATCTAGGAATACATTAATTTATTCCATGAGGAGTGGCCTAGACCACCTCCAGAAGGAGAGGTTGAGTTCTCCATTGAACTTATACCTTGATCTCATCTGATATCAAAGACCCTATATAGGATGAAGAATGTGGAGCTGGAGGAATTAAAAATGAAACTCCATGATCTTTTGGAGAAGGGGGTTTTCCGTCCAGGTGTGTCTCCTTGGGGAGCACATGTTCTCTTTTTAAAGAATATGGATTGATTAATGCGGCTATGATTTGATTATAGAAAACAGAACGAGGTCACAGTGAAGAAAAAATACCCTCTCCCATGAACTAATGACATACTTTACCATCTTCTTGGGCCTCAATTATCATCTAAGATTGATATTAGATCTGGTTATCATCAATTGAGGGTGAAGAAAGAATATATTCCAAACAACTTCCTTCTGAACAAGGTATGGGAAATATGAGTTTGTTGTTATGCCCTTCGGACTGACTAATTCACCTGCTATTTTTATATTTTTGAAGAATAGTGTCTTTAAGGTCTACCTTGATAACTTTGAGGTAGTTTTTATTATTAATATTCTGATATATTCCAAAATTCATGAGGAGCATGAAGATATTGAAAGGATTATTTATCTAACTCTTCATAAGGATTGGTTTTTTGGAATGTTTAGAAATTGTGAATTTTGGTTACATTAATTTTCTTTTTTGGGGGAACATTGTTACCAATGAAGGAATAATAGGTGACACTACAAAGAAAAAAGATATAGTGGAGTGGACGTAACCTAAAAAATAACTATTATTATTAGTTTCCATGGATTAGCAGAATATTATAGGATGGTTGTGAAAAACTTTTCATGAAATTCGAATCCATTAACCAAGTTAACTTGAAAAGGAGTGAAGTTCATATTGGAAATGGAGTGTGAGGAATGTTTCCAAGAGATAAAGAATAGATATGTTATTGCACTCGTGTTAACTATTCCATCAAGTGCAGAAGGATTCATTATTTTTTTTGATGCATCTCTGAAAGGTCTTGGGTGCGTCCTCATGAAAAATGACAAATTCATTCCTTATGCATCTCTGCAGTTGAAGACTCATGAGAATAACTATCCTATGCACGATGTGGAGTTGTATTTGATCGTTTTTTTCTACAAAGATATAGAGGAATAATATTTATTGGGAGAAATATGATATAAACATAGACCATTAATGTTTTAATTATATTTTCACACAAAATGAATTGAACATGAGTCAAAGGAGATGGTTCAACTTATTAAATACTTTGATTTTCCAATTCATTATCATTCCAGAAGAGTAAAAAAAGTGATGATGCAATATGCAGGAAAGACCCAATTGTTATCTCCATGATGTGGATTCAATGAGATCCTTTGATGAATGATCTAGTACATCTGTACCTGGGAATTATAAGGTAAGGGACATCATCAACCCTAACCGAAAATATTTATCAACTATTATTACTAGAGAAGATCAAGAAAGCTCCGAAAAATGATCCTATGTTACAAATGATGATAGAGGCTGTGAAGTATGGGAAGTTTCTTAAGTTCAATATTGATCAAGAAGGTGTACAAAAATTTCATACAAGACTATGTCTTCCATCTATTTTGCAAATAAATATGGAACTAATGAATGAAGCACATATCACAACTTTCTCTATACATCCAAGAAGCATGAAAATGTATTGACAAAATCGTGATCATTATTGTGAGATAATATGAAAAGGTAGATTGCATACTACACAAGGTTCTTGGTATGAAAGAATGTGAAGCATAGTGACAACTTCCTAAAAAGGTATTGTGACCACTACCAATATCAGCATGGAAGTGGGACAATATCACTTTGTACTTTGTCCATGGTCTCCCAAGAAAATCCAAAGAAAACAATGTGATATGGTTTATTATGGACCGTCTCACTAAAATAACCCATTTTATATCCATTTGGGAAGATTTCTCTCCTGATTAACATTCCAAGAGTTACATAAAATATTTGATGAGGCTACATGGAGTTCCACTTTATATCATATCTGATCATGATCTAAGGATCACATCGAAATTCTAGAGAAGTCTTCAAAATTCTCTAAGCACTAATTTAAATTTTAGTATAGCCAATCACCCCCAAAATGATGGCCAAACTGAAAGGCCTATTCAAAAACTAGAGGATATGATGAGAACATGCTCAATGGAATATAATGGTGGATGGGATCAACATCTCCCATTAGTTGAGTTGTCTTATAACAACAGCATCCACATGAGCATTAAATGGTAACTCTATTATTCTCTATATGGTAATGGATGTAGAAATCTTACATGATGAATGAATATAGTGGGGGAAAGCATCTTGGGCTTGCTATTATGCAAGCAATGAGAGGAAAAGTCCATGCCATCCACCGACACATTAAGGATATTCATAGTCGGCAAAAGAGCTATGTCAACAAAAATTGAAGGGACATCGAGTTTGTTGTTGGTGACAATGTCTTACTTTGAATTTCACCATAAAAGAGAGTCATGAGATTTTGGAAGAAAGGTAAGCTCATCCCTAGGTACATCGACCCCTATGAAAGTCGTGATCTCATTGGAGCAGTGGCATATCAGCTTGAACTTCTTCTAAATATGGAAGTAGTTCATGATGTATTCCACGTATCTCTCTTGAGTAAGTACGTACATAACCCTTTATAAGTACTAGAGCTAGTGGTGGTACAACTGAAACCTTACCTCACTTATGAGGAGTAGTTGGTGGAGTTCTTGGATCATAGAGACAAGGTTATACACAACAAGACTACCGGCCTTATAAAGGTGTTATAGAGGAACTAAAAATATTAATAAGCCACGTGGGAACCATAAGACTATATGAGGATGAAGTACCCACACATTTTCTCTTCTGAGGGTATGATTTAAAATTTCCAGGAAGAAATTTATTAAGGGGGGAAGAATGTAATGACCTGAACTTTTGAATAATCATTTATTCATAAATTTGTGATTTATTTAATTTTATACTCAAAAAATCTATATCCATTAATTAATGAAGTGAGTATAATAAAAATAATACCCCTGGGATTTGACTGTTATATGACTATTGGTTCGTATGACCATTTGAAACTAAATTCTTAATATTACTATAATATTTTATAAATACAATTGATTGTGGTTAATTGATACAAAAAGAAGATTTGATGGCCTCATCCAGTAGACTCGGGTCATATGAAGCCCATCTGTCAAATCGTGGGAAGGAGGTTTCATCACTGGGCTTTACTCAAACCCTATCCAAGCCTAACTCCAATAGGTGAAGCTTGAACAAAATCACCCGTGGGAGAAGTTCCAGCTGATAGAAATCACCACTTGGGCAATGTTGTCCAAGACACACCAAGATTCTATCACCATAGCACATATTACACTTAGGTCCAATGTAGGTGTTATATGGTTTTATGTAACAAGACATTAGTTACATTGGGTAATCATTTTGTATAAATAAAATTATTATTTCTTATTTGTAAAATTTGTTAATTTTATATGTTTGGATAAATGTAGGATGAAGTTCTATATTATTGATGTGTTTTTAAAAAATGGGTTTTTTTTAAAAAATTTGTATACATTAAATACATAATAATGTAAAATTATTTTCAAAAAATGGTCTTCTATTGTTGTGACCAGTAAGAAATTTTGAGTCTAATAAGATTGACTTAATTTTTAGTGAATAGTAAAGTATGAATAGTAATATTAACCTTATGAATTGTAATATGGACAATGGAATTGTTACCTCAGATATGAAATTATAAATATTATTTAGGAATATTTAATGGTGATGTGATATAACATCATAAGTAAATAAATGTTTTAGAAATTATTACTTAGGTATTAGTATTTTTCAGGTAAATTGTGTTTTTAATTAAATATTAAATATCTCATAATTAAAAAATTGTTTTCAAAAAATGGAGTCTATTTTTGAATATAGAGCACCAATTTTAGGTAATGGTGAATTTATGAGATTTTTATAATATGTTTTGTTTCACGGTGAAATGTATAAATAAAGTTTGGAGTTTATGTGTGATTAATGAAATCATTAATGATCTAGTGTTAATGTAAAAATTCTGGTATACTTTTTAATAGTGATATATGTTATGAGGTGTCGCATGTGGCCAATACCATGGGAAAATACCATGGGTCAACCCATGGTTTTTCAAAATACCACCAATGAGGTGTTCCTTTGAAATTAATTAAAAAATCCATCACTTTTGCTATAAATACAAAGCCAATCATTCTTTCTATTGATTCAACAATCCTCCTTAACATTGCTATGGTCTTTTTACCTCCAAATGAGTCCCCCCAATGTGCTCTCAAGCCCCCATGGTCCCAACCATTGATTTTTCGAAGTCACTCTTCTAGGTAAGGTAACCTTGCACCCTCCTCTTTTCAGTCATGACTTCCTTTATGTTATATCTTCTAGTTTCCATTTCATTATTTGGGGATATTTTCTTATATAACATTATTTATGTCCATATTATTTCGAAATTATGATAGACCCTTTCCGCTCTCATCAACTGATTTTTAGTATTTCTAAGTGACACCATTAGGCTGCCAAATGTTTCGTTAGAGAAAACAAATTTTTTCTTTTCATTTATGTGTATTTTTCATGTCTTTTTTCATTTAAATATACTCACAATGATATTATATCTATTATAATCTGTCCCTATACTATAAAATAATTAATTTATGTATGTGGTACCCTTTTCCCTCATTTATTATTTTTTCTACCATGTTATATAGCCGTTACGTGGTAGAAATTGTTTCTCCAAATTAGTCTCTCATTCTTCCCAAAAAATCTCTTATCTTATTTATGTGAATAACCAGACCTATATAGTTTCTATGGGTTCTCATAAAAACAAAAAAAATTGATATGGTAATTGACATAAATATAACCCTCATTCACTTCCATGGATTATAAATGACATAATGATCTGGTTTTTGATCACTTTTTAAAATATAATGATGTTGATATGAAACACATTTTTATTATTAACTTTGGGTTATTTATGAAATGTATGATTATGATCTATGTGTATCACAATAAAATAAAGACATATTAAGGGTTAAACCTGATATTTCTCCAATGCACTGGGTTTAGAATTTAATATCTAGATATGACAAGTTTCACAATACCTTGGTGAATAACCTTTGTAGTTTCTGTGAAACCAAGGGGATGATCCTTGGTGATATGTTCATGAATGTCTAAATTAAATGTTTTATCCAAATATTCAAGTTATGCTTCATGTTTTTTCATTATGATATTCCTATACTTCCATTTCTTATAATTTATTCATTGTGTTCTTATTGATATCACATGTAAACTGATTCCCTTCCATTCTTTACTAGGCCTTCTGCTCGCCCTTTTCATTGATGTATGTTTCTAAGTAATGAGATGTAGTAATTTAGATGGGATGAACTTTTAAAGAGGACTTTCAAGGGGATTTAAAAGATTGTTTTATGTTTTCATGTATTTCTATCCTGATTTCCAATTCACAGGACTTTAATGGTCCTTTATTTCTTAAATTTAATGAAAAGTTATGTACAAAAAAGGAGGGATGACATATTCACTGTGAGTATTATTCTTTTAAAAACATGGATCTGATTCTTTAGAAAACATGAATATGATTCCTTTCAAAACTAACCTCAATATGAGTGTTTTGTAACCAATACAATTTTTTTCTGAATAAAATGAGTCATAATACCTTTCTTCGTTCTTTCAATCCCATTCAATCTGAATTATCATTCTTAATCTTTCTTAATAACTTATCTTTCATTAGTATATTAAATGATTGAAAAAATATATAACCAAAACACAACTTGGCCCTAAATAATATTTCATAAATTTAATCCTTAATGTATAAATCATATTTGCATTCATGGATATAATTTTTTTATAGTTTTAATGAATAACTACATTAAAAAATATTTGACCATATTGTTGAAACATACATTAAGTTTATAAATTTAGAATAATATAATATTTTTTTATATTACACTTTTTCTATTCATAAAATATCATTAGATCTGTTTATCCATACTTATTTATTTTCCATAATCATCCAAAAAACCGTTTAAAAAAAATAAAAATATTAGATGAGAAAATTTTCACAGTAAGTGATATATAAAAAATTGAATAAATGATTTTATTTCACGACCACTGGTAAAAATTCTCATTTTAAAAAATACACTTTGATCTGAAAAATTATATTTTTCCCAATAAATAATCATAATAAAAATATTTCATATATATTTGATATGAAATCATAATTGAAAAAATAAAAAACATAATGGTTTTGTTAAATTCATGAAAAACCCATGTATACATTCCCATAATGTTTTAAATTTCACTATCAAGATAAATAATATTCATTTAATTAAACATGTTCTCATTATCATATCTTTTGAAATCACATGATTTCATTAAATACCCATATGATGAAATGAATAATTGTCACATAACAAGAGAAATATTTTAATTATAAAATAATACAAAAACTCATAAAAAGTTGAATATAATTAATTACATTGAAATAATATTATATGGGAATCATAACTAGTCAAATATATCCATTTAACCAATGCATTATATAGATATATCATGCTCACAATTCATCCTGAGCAATATCAGGACTTCCTTTTATCATTAAGAGTGTTGGAATCATCCAATATAAAAAATAATTGTCTAGAACCATAAAATTATTATAACTCAATTGAGAATTTATTTACATAATCATAATTATAATACTATTTGTTGCATCCATAATAAAAATATTTCTGGATATTTAAATTCTGTTCCCATTAAAACCCCATTTCAATAAACTAATACCATTTTTAAAGTGTTATTTTATTTGAAAATACACATACCATATATTATAAATGAATCCAAAAATCATATAATATTTCATCCAGAATGAAATACTATTGACATGAAATATTATAAAATATAGCATTCGCTTTCACATTTTAGACAACATCAAAACTATCAATATATTATATATAAATAGAATCTTTTTTTTGTTTTAATAAATTAATAATATTTATAAATTATTTTTATAATTACTTTTAATCCCAATAAATAAACACAATAATTAATTTTATTTATTTTTAAATTCATAAATTTTTTTATAAAATAAAATTCTAAAAAAATATAATTAGGTTTTCTGTTACTGTTTCCCCAACAATGCATCGACTCATCAAGAATGTTATTTTTCATCCAAAATGATTTAATTATGTTAATTAATTTTTTAATTTTTTATTAGTTTACTAATCATTTTATATTATTTTTTAACATGTTAAATATAACTAGTTATCAATTATGTTTGCCTCAAATATTTTGATGATATTTTTCTAATATATCTAAAATTAATTTTTTGTGTTGATTATAATTAATATTATCATTATTTGATAATCTATTAACTCATTATCAAAACATAATAGTTTTTTTTTTATTTTTTTATTTTAAATTTTAATCTAATAATGAAAGATATTTATTACTAATAAATTATATTGCGACATAGAGAAGGTAGTCTATAATTTTACATGTGTAATGTTTTAATATTTCAATGAATGGAAATCTAAAAAATTAGACTATATATTATAATTATATAGTATAAAATATTTAATAAATGATGTATTTATACATTAAATCCTCCATTATAATCATCCACAATATCGAGTTATGAAAAATATGTCATGTAGTCTGTGTGGTGGTAATCTACCATTTATGAAAACGATGGTTTCATGTCCCATTTGATGGATGAAAGGGATGGATATAGGTTAGGTTAATAAAATAACAACATATCAATTTATATTAGATACTATTATTAATAATTCCACAAATGTTATGATTATTTTTTTCAGTTACAAGACTAAATAAAATTAACATACTTGATTATGGTAAATACCCCTTCAACAGAGAAACTATTTTTCCATATAACTAAATAACTCATAGTATGGTTGTATAATAAATAAAAGGACTATAAGAAATTTCTAGGGATGTGGGAAACCAATTTGAGAATGTTTTAAATAAAATAAATTTCTCAATAGGGGTCTTCTAGCGACGATATGAGGTTACATTTTATAAATAAGGGTAGGTGAACTCTTATATTTATAAAAAGTATTAAATTAATATTAAATATATTTCCTTGAGAATGTAATAAAATTAGTAATCATATCATACTGGATGAGGTTGATTCAAAATGATATTTTAATGTAAAATATTTTATTTTATGCCTTTTCACCCATATCCCATAGTCTCAACCTTATGCTAACATTTTTTACGAATACCACTATATTATTTTTTTACACTGTTGATGAAAATTAAGGTACTATAAAATTTAAAGTAGAAAATAACAGAAAAATGGATGATTATATAAACCATATAACATTAATATTACAAATTATATGATTATTTCTAATTTAATATGATATATTGAATCATATATTATTATAAATATAATTAATAATATTTTAATATCTATTCATTTAAATTTTTACAAATTTTATAATGATTTCAATAGAATTAAAATTTCTACCATTATAACATATTGAATATGTTTTAATTTTATATATTTTTAAAATTATAACTCATCCAAAAATTTACTTTTCAATCATATAAAATCATTTACCAGTTCTTCAAATGGCTTGTAGAGACACTGTGTTAAAATTTGGTAATCATTTATGTTAATAATATCATCACTAATCATTAAAAATAATATAATTTATAAAATTAAATTAGCTAAGTTGAAGATGATAATTTATATTACTTTAATATTATTATTTAATAACATCTATGTCATGAAATGATTTTTAATATGTTCTTTTGACTTATCTTGTATTGTAGTACCATTGAAAAATTATTTTGGATTAATGACATATAATATAATTTAAAATTATTTATCAATCCATAAAAATTATCAATTATGGTTCATATTTATTAAACCTATTTACAAAATACTTCTTTCCATCTATAATAATAACGTATTAACTCCATATTTTACTTTACTAGGGTCTCACAAGAATTCATTGGATAATGAATTTGATTTTCATAATTATTATGCAATTATTTATACTTTAGTTTTTTCAAAACTAATTTTGAATTATTTATTGAAGTATATCATGATAAATTATTTTTTAAACATGATTTTTAATTTTTTATTTCATATTGAAATCATGTAGATATCATAAATTATAATTTATTTCTTAAAACATTTTTTTATTACAATTCACTGAAAGATCATACAAATTAAAAAATTCACAACTATTCATCATGAGTTAGTTTTGATGTGATATTTATTAAAATTAATTTAATTTGTTTAAAATAAAACTCTTATGTTTTAAAAATAAATAATAATATAAAATATTTTAATGCATGGAATCGAATTTTATAATAATATATTATTTTCATTATTGTTGAATATTTAACTAATATTAATATAATTAATATACTTATATAGAACATTATTAATTAATGTTAATAAGACATAAAATTTATTTGTTATTAACATTACCTACATTGTTACAGTTATTACCTTGTTAGTGGGTTGGATGTTATGAATATAAATCACCACATTATTTAATATATGTTTATTTCATCCCTACAATAGAAAAAATATAAATCGTGCATTTATTGTCAAGTGTTTTTAACTGATGATAAAATATTTTGAAGGGAGTGGGATCATTGTTTTAATAGTTTTTATTTGCATAATGATTCTTATCATAACAGATTATTTTTATCATTATAAATAGATGATGATAATGCAATTAGTTGAATATATATTCTATTTAATGTATTAACATAAAATAGGTTATCAATAATATGTTGGTAATCTGAATAAATTCACTTTATACTATAAATATAACTTTTCATAAAATATGGAATATTTTCCAAAATTTTCAAGGATACTATAAATAAATTATACAACATCTTAAAAACTTTCATTAAAAAATGATATGATTTTTTAAATAATCATTTTATAATAGTCATAAAATTATGATGATTAATATTAATAATAAGATTGATTTTTAGGAAATAGTGAAAAATAAAAATATTATCAAAACATTCATTTCCGTACATGAAAAAATATAACCTAAAAGCACAGTTATATTTAGTGTATTGTTTTAATATAACATAATATCACATTGAATAATAATATTTTATTTAATTACATTATAAATATCATTATAATTATTTATGGTGTAAGTAATTTTCTATGTTTTAAAATGAATTTTTCAAAAAATATTTTCTTGATGCATTTTACTAAATAATATTAAAATATAATTTTTTAGTTATAGAAATTTAATATTATAAATTTTATTTCAATTTTTAAATTACCTAGCTCGTGATATTTATGGAAAAATATTTTTATCAAAAAATTGACTTATGTAGTTAAAAATATTGGGTTCCCACAATAATGGTAAATTTTGAGTAAAAGTATAATTAATTAGAATTGGAAAAAAATAACTCCACCCAAATAACATAATCTAGTTTACAATACAATGATAAATGATTCAAACCCCATTGAATATTTTTTGTAGCGTCCATTGAAATCATTGCTGGAATCTGAGAGTGGTACATGTTATTTTTAATAAATGTTATTTTCCCTGTTTTTATATTATAAATATTTTTTCATGATTTTGATAATAGAAAATTAAAATAATTAAAAATCAATGATTACTGTAATTATTGATATTAATTTAGTTTCATATTGGTAGATTGTTTTAATTATTTAATATACTATAATAAATGTGAATATTGGTAAATCATTGAACCAATGCATAAACATACATAGGGGAAAAATAAAATAAAAGGATAATAATGTAATAAATATTATAATATGTAGTTAATTTGTGTTATACTTCGGTAATAATATATTATTTTAATGTAAAACAAATAAAATAAATTTTTAAAATGAAATTATATTATTATATTGATTCCTTTAATGTCAAATTTTGTTAATAGTTCAGATGAGACATCAATTGGTATTTAACATTAAAAATAATTTTAACTATATATAAATTAATACAAATAATATATGACCCCTATATTATAGCATAAATTCATGTATATCTTTAATGATCCAATTTTTCCACATTTCAAATGTATAATTTCTCTCATGCCCTATAAATTTTAAAATTTCTACTATAATGATTATTATTAAACAAGGATTATGAGTGACAAAAAGATATAATGCTAGAAATATCACCTAATCAAATAAAAATATGAATATATGATTACTATTATACTATATACACCTTTTTATAGATTACATGTAACTATGTATAATTTATAAATGAATTATTCACTTGTAATATATTAATATTTCAATTATTTATAGTATTTCCTCCCACCTCAAATATAATAGAGAATATTCTATTATCACATAATATAAAAACATTGCCTATCTATATTGATAAATACCTAAGAATATACCATAATAATATTCTTATGTCAGTCCTATAGTTTATGGTTTCATGAAAACAATAACCTAATAAGACATGATGTGTAATCCAAGAGAGGTTTTACAAAGAAAATATACAGTCAATAACCAATTGTAGCCTGATTATATCTTATTATAAATCTTATATATATTAAATAACAAAATTTTAATCTTAAATTAGTTTCAACTATATTCTAATTATATTATATTATTTTTGGAAAATAGTTTTTCAAAAAAATTTATACCACATGGGAAATGAAAACAACCCCCATGTGTATGTCTAGACTACTGCATCCATGACGAAATGAATTTCTCCTTCCATCATCATGTCATATATATTTTTAAAAATTCATTTATAATTAATGTATATGGTTATTATGATGTAATTTTGATTATTCTATTATAAATTTTTAAATAACAAAATATTCCCTTTTCATCCATTGGAAAACGACATTGTTGCTCGTGCATATGTGCAAAAAACAACCGCAACAAAGAAATGTTATTTTTTTGTCATTACAATCTCACTTGGTTGGTCATTGGTGTGTATGTAATTAATAATTTTAAAATTGAAAAAAAATCAAAATTTGAAAAAATATAGTATTATATATGTTATTTCTTTTTTAACCATTGAAAAATTAAAATGTCACTAATCTTTTTTTGTAGACTATTTCCACCATGATATGACATATTTTATTTTTCACATACACCAATAATGAATAGTAAAAAAATATATTTAATGTATAAAAATAGAAATTTTAATAATATTATTATTTTATAGAATGTAAATACAGTATATTTTTTACTATAGTCATCATACCAAATCCAATTGTGACATATATATGAAACATCATCGAATCACTTAATGTGATGTTAAACATTTTATTACCTAATTAAAACATCATAATATGTGAAAAAAATTGACCATTTATAATGTAATATTGATGAATTTAACAAATAATATAATTTTATTATTTTGGGGGATATAAATATTAATTATATAAGTCAGGAGTAGAGGTAAGGTATTCTTTACAATCTCATTAAATTTATGGAATTATTATGTTGATATATTTATTTAGAAAATTTTATGATTGTAATATATTAAAATCCTATATTTTAATATATTTTTTATATGGTTCACATATTTATGTAAAATATATTATCTCATTGTATCTATAATCATCATGTATGATACATGTAGTGGACCTTTAAAAAAATGATATAGATTTTTAGTTACAAATAATTTTTGTATCTGTTATATTTTATTTTAGTTTTTTTTAAAAAGGATCATTTTTGTGTTTCAATGGTTTCTAATATGTTATTTTTTCATTTTTTTACAGTATTTTTTATTGAAAAATTTGAATCATTTCAAGGATTTATTTATGAATTATTTTAATTTTTTTTTCAAAATAATGAAAATATTTATTTAAATGTTTATTTAATCAAAATATTTTTTAACCATAATTTTTTTCCATTATTTAATTTATTTTTTACATGTACCCAATTTTATTTTCTAATTATTTTTCATTTATAATATTCTGCGATTTTATGTTTTTAAAATTATATTTGATGTAAATTTATATTTCTTATCATTATTATATCATTATTTAAAATGTAATTTTTTAAGATATTGAATTCCAATATCAAAGGGTTGTAATGTTAATATAAATATTATTTTTTTTCATTCTATGGTTCATTGAAATTATATAAGTATTTTAGGAGAGCATAAAATACCGATAATGATTTGTGATCTCAAAATAGCATTTAAATGTATTAGATAATTTGATAGAGATTACATATGATAGTCAACCCCTAAGGGAATTATTAATTACAATTTTTATTAATCCCATTATAAGGGTGATATTAAGGGTAATATCCCACATTACCCACATCAATTTCTATTACATTCTATTGGATTTAGATAATATGTTTCTATTTCATGTTGTGTGAAAATGGTCTCATGGATTAATGAATATTTATGATGTTCTAAATATGAATTGATTATTTTCATGAGATATCATGTATTCCTATGTAAATTAAATGATAAGAATTTTGATGTTAGGTTTAAAAGAAATTATTTATGAGAACAATGGGATTATATGGTGATTTCAATAGATCGTAAAATTATTATTTTTAACCCAAAAGTATATTAGGAAATATACAATACTATCATATGGATTTTTATGAATTTTAAATGGACCGAAAGGATTCATATATTTTCATATGCATTGATGATATTTTATTTTCATCCAATATATTGAAAAGTTGTCCACATAGCTACATGATGTATACGTGTAGGGACCTAACAAAAAATAGTCCACAAAATGAATCCATATAAAATAATAAATTTAATTGTATTTATTTATATCGACAAGATTTAATGATTTTTCATAATATGGTTATCATAATTAAAATATATAATATTACGCCATAGTGTGGACACTTCCACTACATATTCATTTTTAAAATAATAAGAAACTAGTGTGATAAAACTGGATTTCATTTCACAATATATCTTCAAAATATTGATATTTACTCTATAATTTTCCCTTCATATCCTAAAAACCGAAGGAAATTCGATTTATATTGGGTTTGAGACCAAAAATGAATATTATGTCTAATAAAAATAAAGAATGAACACAATTTGTTAATGAATACTAAAAGAAAATTCAATTCTAAATTTTAAAATTATATCTAAATAAAAATATTATTTTATATGAAATTAAATTAAATTTCAAATTATTTTCAAAAATATAGTACACTAAACATTAAATAAAAAACGAAAGTCATAATGGCTTCCATAAATACCTGAAGAACACGTAATATATTTTTAAAAATTTAAACATCTAGCACTTAATAAGTATCATATAAATTCCATTAAATATAATCCCATTGCCTTATGTTGAGAACTAATAATATTTAAATAAAAACCCATTGTATCCATAGACTAATAATTTGGGAGAAATAGTACACCATTTCATTATCACTTATAAAATCAATCTTATAAGTAGAATATACTACCTCGAAAATTTCAATAATCTCATTCGAGGCACCTAACCAGTTAATTCCCTCTTCTTATGTAATTCATTATATATCTATATTGTTCTCACCCATCATAATAAATATTAGGATCACCCATCATCATGAAACCTATCAGTCTCGCCATTCATTAAAAAAAAATATAGGAAAATTTATAACATAATTATGACACATGATACATTTAATTTTTTTATCATTCATTTAATTCTTTTTTGTACATCCAAAAGTGACAAAATTCCATGATATTAAAATATAAATTCTATTTACAACCCCAACTAAAATTACATTGTGAATTTTCAACCAGTGTTTTAAATGATTATATCTTAATATAATACAATGTAAACAAATAATCAATTAATGGTTATAGTGAAGAGAAAGACTACTCACCCCATATGTGATAAAGAAATTACTTTTAAAATATTTTTAATGAAAGTGAGAACATTTCATATCAAATAAGTAAGAGTATTCCATTAGAAACAAATTAGGATATTAAAAAGAGATATATATATAGTCATTTTTAATTCATTTACAATGAAAATGATATATAATAATTTTTTTAATATCATGTATAGGGAAGAATATTATTTAGAAAATAAATCATTAAATTTTTTAAAATAATGTTATAAGTAAATTCTCTTGTACCATGAGTTTGAATTACCATGTTTGTTGATTATAATACATTATGTGAAGATAATGTTATTTATTTATGGTACTGATAAAATTTAAAATTACTATTATAATCATTATTGCATGTAATTCAATTTTGCGTAAAATTACATAATCAGTTTGGTTCAATTAATATGTTTCTATAATATTGATTTTATATGAAAAGAATACAATCACTTGGATGAATATTGTCCATGATATCATTATTCAATCATATATAAAATAATAAAAATGATTTATTAATAATTTTTATTCATTTATTATACTATAAAAATAACCATGAATGAATTATATTAAAAAATAACTACACAAAAACATTTTGATAGTAGTTAATATGTCTTCATAAGTAACATTTCCATTTTTCAATATATATAATGGAAATATATTATATGATATAAATAGAAAGCTTAGTCAGAGGCTAATCCCCAAACCATTTATTAGAAAAAAGATAAATTTCAGTAATCAAGTGCCATAGGACCAAAACAGAAACTACATACCATCAAAATCCAACCAATCATCCAATCCATGATTGAAAGCTTCTTTCATAGTCATCATGTACCATTCTGAGGTTTCGTAGTGCATGAGAACCTCAACATAATTTCTCATATGATTCTTCCATTCCAATTAGAGGAGTTCATTAGTAGTTTTCATACATTTATTAAAATACCTGGTGGCATCATCTTTGGTAGAGAAGATTAATCCTTACCAGGCCTTCTTCGAGGAAAGGAAAACATATCCTTCTATCTCCCAGACGACACTTTCTTCCCTCCTGGAACAACATCACTATATAAGTTTCAGACTATGTCCCCATCATTTTCATTGTCACTATCAGACATATCATCCCATTTACCAGGGATATGCATACCCTGATAAATCTCAAAATCGACTCTAATGGAGTTGACAATTAGATTCAATCACTGCTAGGCATTGCAGGTTTTCCACAAATTCCATGCCTTCATAAATCCCTTTTTCTATGATCTCATTCATTGTGGCATCCTCTTGAAATGTTATCTGGGTCTGCATGTTCACACCATCTGGGATAACCTCCTCCACACCCTCATGCTCCAGCCCTGGAATCCAATTTCCCATGGGGACAGTGGTGAGAACCCCTTCATTTCCATCTGCCAGACCTTTAAATTCATCAGCACAGACCTCTGAAATCCTAATAGATAGTAGATCCTCACATCCAGTAGAGTTTATGTTTCCTTTTGTCCCAGGCCTCTACCCCTCATTCAAAAAATGTCATCACTGTTGCCAATCCACTAGCCTTCTAAAACATGATCACCCTAACTAGTGGTACTCTTGTCAACATCCTGGTTCACACCATCCCCCACCATCAGATCAGTTTGAACCCTTTAAAAGACTATAGAGGCCCTTAAATTGGAAGATGCCACAACCTTTTTCCTATTTCTACTACACCTCGACTCTTAGAACCAGACTCTTTTCCCTTAACCACATCGAGCCACTATATTTCCTCTCACCTTTCCTCACCATCAGAGCAGACCTCCTACTTCTACCTCCAGCATGACAATGCGACTCTAGATTCCCCAGATGAAAAAAATTTGAGTAGTAGATAACCCAATACTCAAACACCATGACCTATTTCCATCTAAATTACGTTCCAATAGCAATCCAGGTCCAATCCATTAGGATCTTCGACACATCCATCTCAACATAGATGCGTATATTAGTGGGGTGACTCAAGGAAGGTGTGCGGACCTAATAATAGTAGAATCGACCACCCATATTTTCAACCATACTTTTAATGACGGGATTTTGAAAGGGTAGTGGAAGATGAGGCCGGCTTAACTATGTCGCGATTGATGGTTGGTCGCAATTTATGCATAGATCTAATGACTATCGAAGAAGAAAGAACGTGCATCTACTACAACGATAGGGAGCATTGTACGAGGCCTGGATCAAATCATCCTCCAAGGAAAACAGAATTATAATATTCACTTTATCAAGAAGAAAAATGACCACACGGTCTTGTAGGTCCCATTTGTTGAACACACACCGGTCAAACTCGTCGACTGAAGGCTGCCGATTGTTGAAGCGAGAAAGCATAGTTAGATCCAGAAGTCTCGATTATTCATGGATCTTTGATAGTGAAATCTCAAGTAGAGGGCCACCAAGATGCAGGTTAGGGACCTTCGGGCTTAGCGATGTCATCCGGAAGTCCAGGAAGAATCTAGGGTTAAAAAATGAGTAAATGGATTCCTCGAACGTGAAGGTGGCGGAACGATTTCATCCTCCCACCTCTCACTACCAGGAGGGGAGGGGGACTCGGCTGCGATCTTATAGGGATGCATTACCGCAAATCGCCGATCATCGCCCCTCCATCGTGGTGTGTGTCCATATTTGATATATTATAATTATGGATTGAATCATAATTCATTAATATATATATATATAATCCATTATTATTAAAATCCATGAGTTTTTGTGATGTGAAACTAATGATAGAAGATTATGAGGTAGAGGCCTATGTACACAAGAACAATGGATTAATTACACTTTTGATGGATAAAGGAGATGCATAATAGATATAATTATTATATTATAAAATATATGGAATATAATATTTTTAATATTTATCTATTTGAATAATATTTTAATGTGTAAAAATAATTAAAAAAAGTAAAAAGTATATCTTAGGAACTATATCTCTTATTCGAACAACAACTTTGTTTTTATACATAAAACCTTTCATGGAATTTTTCCTAAAAAACTATGGATGGTAATATTTGGATGGAGATTTAATTATGTTATTTATATAAGATTTATAATTCCAAGGAAACTCAAACCAAATCATGGAAGAGAGAGGTAGAGGTTCCCTTTTTTATGTAATGTGAGGGAAAATCTAGGAATTTCATAAAATACTAAATTAATATTTAATAATATTCATAGATAATTTGAATCAAATTTTTTAATATTGAATATATAAATATAATTAGGTTAATTATTATAAAAATAAAATTAGTACACCTTACGAGTTAGTTTATCACAAATCACATATATTTTACCACATGTTATACATTATGAAAAAAAAATTCAATGAATTTTTTGTTAAACTATTAGAGAAATGTTTGTTTATATATAAGGAAAATTGGATAAATAAATGGTTCATGTATTATATTCTCAAAAATATCACATTTAATTTATTTAAGATGTGTTTTTATATATTTAAAATATTTTTACCAAATATGTTTTGTTATAAAATATCATTTTTTTCATTTTTTGGAAATATTCATTTACAATGTTTTTAATGATAAAATGATTTAAATGAAATGTGAATATAAAACATCTCAAAATCCATTATATGTAATATTTATCAATAGATGTTTTGGGACACTGAAACTAATCCAAAAAAATTAATTTTTTTTGTTTTTAATATATGTTTCATGATTTTTCAATAGTTCTCAAATGAAATATTTCTCAAATGAGTATGATTTTTTGGTAATTATTTAATAATTTTTTTAAAAATAGAAATTTAAATAAAATTATGTTAATGATAATTATTTTAATTCATTTAATATGTATATTTAATTACATATATTTCATGAATAACTATAGGATATGTTATTATTAACATTTGTTGTGTTGTAGAAAGATATTCTAATAATTCATATTTTCCACTAGTTATATAACTCTAAGATTCATATCTATAACAAAAAATAATCAATAACAATTCCCATTTTTCTATTTTAGTATAAAAAATTATTCCTTCTCAAATATTATACTTTTGAAAATTAATTATCCTTTTCATTTAATATGCATAAAAATGTCAACATAGAAAAATATTTTCAAATAGATAATGAAATATTATAAAATTTATGTTATTTTCAATATTTTGTATGATATGATTAGTATACTTGAATAAATTAGTCATTCCATATTTTTAGAACATATATATATAATATTTATATGTTGGAGATATCAAAAATTATATAGTCTTTCAAAAAACAATGTATATTTTTTACTATTCAGTGATAAATATATCATTTTATGAATAATAAAAAATGTAATAGTATTTTTACTTGTACAATATAGTTTTATAAAATAAATGTATTTTTTAAAATCATTTTATAAATTAGATATATTTTTTATTTAATTAAATAATGTAAATTACTAAAAATAAAAATAATAATAAAAAAACTATTTACTTTATGAATCAAAATTTTCATTATATTTTTATATTGAATATAAAATTATTAAATCTAATTAATTAATATTAATTAGGTATAAAATTTATTTAATTTCAATATTATATTATATTTAACATTCTTCCCACTATTTTAAATTGTTCCCTCATAATTTTAATAATTTCATAAACTAGTGGGGATATTTATACTTCATATCATATTACGATTCCCATATGCCATATACGAACAAATAGTTTTTACACTGACCATAACATGATTAATTACATTATCCCATAATACATTATCATTTTTTAATAATATATTATAGATTTTCCTTATAAATAGTTTTTCGTCTAGTAGAACACCAGCATGCCTAAAAATAAAACATTCAACCGATCTATATTTTAATTACAATAGAATAATAAATTTTTCATCTTCCTATGATAATCACAATAGAGAGGCCACCAAATACGTAACTAATAAAAATTTCCCAACAATTTTATATATTACAATAATCTACTTAAATATATTTTCTTTTATATAAAATGCATAAATCTTAGAAACATTGATACTTTTTTAAAAACATGATCTCATAAATTTCGTGAACAATTTTTATTATGGTAAACCTTTGTACTTTTATTCATCTTATGAGCCAGGATAATAAATTTCATAGTAATATTCATATTCCAAACAATTTCTACTAAAATATTTTCTGAATTGTTTTCTTACATCACCCCATGAAGACGATGTCTGACACTTCACACCAGATAATGCATGAACTAATTACATTAAAATAATGGAATTAAAATTGTTATTATTATAACACTCAAATAAAATTATAATTTTATCCCAATAACCTTGATAATACACAGAACAAGATCAATGAATTTACACCATATTCATAGTGGTTTAGTATAATTATCTGTCATATTAAGGATAAAGGGATGTATAGAAAGTTAATTCAATTCCCATTGACATCATGTTTAGTTTGAAAAAATGGATGCTTAAGTAAGGTTAACTATCATATTCCATTAAAAGAGAGTCTTAATGAAATATAATAATCATTTTAATTTAAATTCAATAATGTTATTCAATAGGGATATTATATAAAACTGGAAAAGGATATCATTTAGATAATCGATTAATAATGAAAAAATAATATTATAACCTTGATATGTATTTAGTAATAACATGATGAAATCCATGGATTTTTTCCCACACCCAATCCTGAACAAAAAAAATATTATATAATCCACTGTGTTAATTACTATTCAACTTCATGCTATTAGAAAAACAATAAAAATTTCTTATCCAGATTAATAATATCATTCTTCATACCATTTGGATGGAAATTTTTTTATGGTCTCTATAATTTATATTATTTCCTGGATGAATAGAAAATATAGTTCTATGTGCCTCACTCAACAATTCATTCTTCAAATGGGGGTCACAGAAAATATTTTTACCATTTTTTGAATATGAAAATAAATATTCTTTAATTATTAAATTTAAATAACATATATTTTAAAATAAATTATATGTTTTCCTATAACACAATATATTAATTCTAATCATATAGTATTATTTATGAATATTTTGATTATAATAAGAGTTAGAACAAATCATTGGGTGTCCTATAATGCATAATTTCAAATATACACTTCATCTAACCATTAACATAAGGATCATATTCTAGAACTATCATACTTAATTATTCATTATAATTTTGTATTAATGAATTAGTTACTCTATTTTCCATACTTATATGGTAAGGAATTGTGAAGTCATAATATTTTGTGAGTCCATCCCATCTCCTCAATCTCATGTTCCACTCGTTATGTGTGAATATACATATCACAATATTATAATTTGTATACTTTTCCTAATATAGTTCACAAAAATAATGTATCTATATTTATAAACAAAACCCAATTGACTATAATTAAAGGCCTAGTATAAGAAAGTTATTCTCAATTGGTTTTAATTGATGTGATGTATAGTTAATTACTAGATAACTATATATTAAAACACAACCTAATACATTTAAGGTAATATAATTATAGATAAGAAACTACAATCTGTGGAATGTTGGTATAAAAAATATAATTATTTATTATTCATTCTAATTAGGAAAACAATCATCTCATTCCATTATCAATATGAGACTTACTCCTTTTCATATTATATTAGTCTGAATTCTAGATAACAATGAAATATTTTCAATATGTTGCTGGTAATAGTATTTTAATTATAAAAAATAATGAATATTGGTATCATATTTTTTTCATTAATATTATATACACACATTATTTTTCATTGGATCAACTGTTATAGAATCTTTATTAATGATATTTACATTGAATAAAAGTTTATATAACAAAAAATAATATCTAATATATATATATTATTTTCATTTTTCTTACATAGATTAATTGATTAATATATTTACTGATAATAATAACTTCTCAAATAAAAAAATATCAATAATCTACACAATAATGAACATTTCCTTAATTTTAAGTAATATTTTATTCATAATATATCTGAATATTGGTTCAGCATTATTAAACCCAAAGGTAATAAGAGGTTAATAATAATTTCTATTACTAGAAAAAAATTTTTCTCAAGGATGTCATATTTTTTCACCATCAACTAATAGTACCTAAAACATCAATGAATCAACAAAAAATATAATGTTCCTTATAGATAACTGAAAAATTCATTGATATGAGGTTATAAAATACTTATTATTTATAATATTTTTTTAAACCACTAATATCAATATAATCTATTATAGGATTATATTTTATTTTAGCATATAAATCAGGATCGCCCAACATTGTTGTTCATAGAAGAAAAAATCCTTTACTGGAAGATTTATATAACTAAATTCTCAATTTCATGATATTTACTTTATACATTTGATAATGTGGTTTTGAAATTGGATTAGTAGTATGCACTAATACCAATGAAAATTCAATATTTTGACCTAGAATGATACTATCATAATCATCTGGCATAATATCGATATATTCTTTTACTATTGGTACAACATTAGTTGGAATAGATTTTTTATTTTCTGTTACATGATAATAAAAAAATTCATATAATTATTGTAAATGTTACTCAAATTAATTAAATTTTATCAAAGGTATGAAATAACCAGTTTAATATAATGAAAGCCCATATCATAATATATAATCCTTAGGTCAGAAATCCTATATTGTCCTAAAAATAGAATACACATACATATATTCAATAATATCCCATTCTAAAATTGGAATAAAAAAAATATGGGTTCATGGGAAAAATTCATTCCCATATTGTAAGAGGAATATATTATTAAAATATTTTTACATAAATAACATAATAAGTTATTTTTAATAAAATTCATGACATAAATTTTTTAGGTGAAAATTTTATATTAAAATAAAAATGATATGAACTGAAAGAACATATTGAACCCATATCAATAACTAAATTTCCATAAAATTAATAAAAGTGTAACTAAATGGATGAAACTTAATTTGATAGACCAATATATAATTAATTACATTAAATGGTTTTCTCCACACCTGTGTCTTTTTAGACATGTTATTTCAAACCATTCTTTATTATCTTCCTAAAGGTATCCATATAATGACGCTTCTCATTATATTTGTATCACCATGATAATTAATTATCCAAATTCTTCATAGCACTTAAAATATAATTTCACACTCAATCTAGAGAGATATTCTCATGCGTAGATCATCAAAATAACATCCTAGATTTCATAAGACCATCCATGTGGTACTTTTTAATATAAATATCAAAAGATAAAGATCCAATTTTATTTCTATAAGATTTATCATTTGGATGGTTCCCTATTCCTTACCATTTTACTAATTTTTTTTCTTATTATAATCAAATATAAGATCATTGAAAAATTCATTTTCTTTTATATCATCATATTAAGGAAGAATATCATAACTATTTATTTCAGAGGAAGCTAACTCCGTTCAAAATACTTTTTTCAATAATGAGTAATACCAAATATTTTTCATGAAAGATAACAAATATATATTTTTTAATTATGTATCTATTTGGGTGAATTATTCTTTTGAAATGACTAATAAATCCTCCTCCTTATACCTCAATTCAATGATATTATTATCCATCCTTTGTGTATGACCCATTGAAAAATATTTCCTATAGTTGTGGTTCTTAAATGTACATAATTATTTGGAATTAATCTCTTATATTTATATATTATCCTTAACCATTAAAAAATATTCATCAACATCATCTTCAAAATTGAAAATATTTAGTGCTTCATCTTGTTGTGAAAAATAACCCATGATATCAAATATAGTTAATAGGTCATTAATCATTCCCACTTAAACCATATTCACATAATATCCATATAATAATGGAGGGTTTTATCTCATTAAAATCTCTAAAATAAACATTTTCCCTTATAGTTGATGTATTTTCTATCATGAATGAATGTCAAAACAATTTATACCATATTTCAACTTGTTCCCCATAGAAATAAATTGCTCAATTTTAATTATAACCAGTCTAGGTTTCTTATTTTTATTGATATCATACTCTAATTGTCTTAATTCATCAATGTACCTACTGATTCAAATGAATTCCAATCTATATATAATTATTATAGATGATACAATATGGTAATATTAATATTAAATAAATTTAAAATTATAAATAAGAATATCATAAGATTACTTATATATATTATCACAACACCTAAAATTATCTAAAAATTTCCTCTAATAAAAAACAATACTAACCTAGATTAAATATTAAATAAATTCAATCCTATAATTAAAATTATGTTTCATGCTTTCCCAGTGATATTTTCAGTTTTTTGAGGAAGTAGACTTTAAATTTAACAATTAATATATTACAAAATAATTTTATCATATCCACTCAGTTTCAATTTATCCCAAATTTTAAATATTTTATAATTCCACTATCATTACTTTCATGAAATACCATCAAAAATTTGAAATTGAACACATCCTTATGACTATTCATCCACTAAACCTTCTGAAATACATGTTAAACTATTAGATGTGAAAAATATAAATAAATGGTATTTAAAAATACCATGGATGAAATATTTTTGTCTATGAATATGGATAAAATAATAAATTTCTAATATAAAAATTGAACTTAAAATAAATAATTTATTAACCATAAATTTAATTTCTCAACCTAAATATTTTAATAACCAATTAATATTAAATTTTAATGGAAATAAAAAATCAAATATGTTTTATTTCAGTCACCAATAAATAGTGAATATTATTTCTAAAATTTATACATATAACCCTTACGAATAATAATACACATTTATTTAAAGATAATCTTATCATATAATTTTATGAAATAATATGATATCCCAAAAACACACAGAAAGAATAAAAAATCTTGTGTTAACATGGGACATCATTTCCATATCGCTAAAATAATCACTCTTACAAATAGAATAAACTATTTGGTTAATTATAATAATCTCTTAGGAAAATACTAACTTGATAATTGTATCTCTTTAAACAATAAATAAGAGTTCTATATTGGGATAACCCATCATCTCTAGCTATATCATGGTTACCCATCATCATGAGAAATATTGGGCTCTCCTATCTTCATAAAAATTCCAAAATAAACATACCATATTTATAGTTTATGAGAACATTCGGTTACCTGTTCAAAAATATTAAAATACCAATTAAGCCCATAAGAATAAAATGTTAAATATTTAAATATATAGTCCACTTAAAACCTATTTTAAATATACAAAGACAAATTAAATTGATTATTTTTATTCGATGAATATATTAAATATTATAATAGTCTATAAAAATTAAATAAAAATTACTGTGGAATGGAGAATATATTATTTTATACATGTTAAAATATATAATAATTTTTAAAATGTTCTATATAATGTATAAATATTTTCTATAAAATATTTATTAATATTCATTATTTGAAAATTTGTATGAAACATATATGAGGAATATACTATCCTTTATATTTATTTAATGTTTATTTAAGTGAATCCATAATATTTTTGTAAATATTTTAATGGAATAACATTATTTTTTAAAATAATAATTTAATCATTTAAAAGGTTTTTTTATTTTAATTTGACTCATACCTTGAGTTTGAATCATTACAAACACTAATTTGTATCCCGAATAATAATCATATACTAATTATTATTTTTTATAATAATATTATTCATATATATTATTAATTTTACAAATAATTCGTGTTTTAAATGTAATTACATAACTAGTTAATGTCACATTTTATTTTTGGATTATTTCTTCCATATGTCAAAAATGACATTAGTAAGTTGACATTGGGTAATAAGGTTATTATTACATCATATCTAGAAGAATAATCATTACATAATTGTCATTATTATACATCTATTATACATATAAAGATATCCATTATTTATAGGTATGAAAAGTCAGTTATTCTATAACATAGAGATTGTAGCTAGTAAATACACATTAGTGACACTTACATTTAAAATAGATGGAAAACGAATGTGATAAAAATATACATTATAGTTTGTGATTGAAATAAATATATCCTGAATATAATATATATATATATTTATATACATACATATGAAATATATCATTGTAACCAACCATGATAGGTAATGAGTAAAAAATAATTGTATTTATTTATGAGGTAGTATTCTACCGTATTCATGATTGGTGGTTTTATGTCATATTTTATGGACTTATAATTTTTATATAGGTTATATAATAAACCTAAAAAATATTACTATATAGATTATATTTTTTGTACTATATTAATAAAATTTAATATACTTTTATTGAGGTATATGAATAATTAAAATTAAAACACTCATTTAAGGATAGTACCTTTCCTTCAAACAAACTATTTTTTGATAAACCTCAATCATTCTTAAGATGCTTTTATGATCCAAATAGATCCTATATGATATGTATAAGGATGTAATGATGTTATTTGGGTAGGTATTGGACTTACTACATTGATCAAAATTTTTCAATAAATAGGGACAAGATGAGAATTTTTATAATTTTGGGGAACTGCACTCTTTGAATTACATATTTTATTATACTACTATAAACTACTTATCCTTGAAAAATGGATATGAATAGAAAAAATTTGATTATAGGATGAGTTTAACTATAAATCAACTTATATTGTAAAATATGGAAAAATTTAGGTTATCCCCCACTTTAGTAAGTCTAAACCCCGTTTTATCCCTTTTGATTATTATCATGATATAAATGTTTTTTAATCTATTGGTGTAATAAAACATACAAAAAGAAATTGTACGAATAATGGGACATGATAGATATTCTCAACAATATACCATTCAAACCACCATGATATGAATCTTATGAAATAAATATAATATAATAATATCTGATATCATATAAAATAAATTTAATGTTGTTTTAGGGACTACTCATTCCCATTGGCGTTAATGACATCAAGATATAAATATACATTTCATATAAAAAATAAAAACTCATTAATATTTTCTTTTTCTATATAAAAATAAAATTCATCTATAAATCACACTAAACAATATTACATTTAGAGTATATAAATCTTATACTTGATATTTTATACTACATGAAAGAGAACTCTTGAAACATTTTGTATATTTATTAGGTGATCATTTTATCATAAAAATTAATAAATGTATTATGATAATAACAATAATAGAATATCTAGCACCATGATAAATGTGTATATTTCTCAGGTATTTATACATTATCACATCAATTTCATAAAAATGCTTTAATTATGTTATTTTTTTGTTTCATGCCTTATTAAATAACTCCACATGATTTTGGACATGTTTCACGTAGAATAAGAATGAAAATATACTTCATCCATAAATATTGTAAAAAATAATTCATATATAGTATGAATATATGTAAAATAATTATTTACTCTATATTATAACCATTAGGAAACAATATATTCCTCTTTTCCACTTTCACAATATTAACAATGAAAATAAACTTCATTTTTATAAATAAATAAATTTAAATTTAATTTATTAAACTTTTTATCAGTATTATAAGTATTGTATAATATCATACATGAATCATTCAATATTTTTAATAATTTTTTATTAAATATTTATTTAATTTATATATCTTTTAAAAATTTATCAACAAATAAAATATTAATTTTAACTCATAATTAATAAATTAATATATTCAGAAAAATAAATTAATTTCAATCAATAAAAAAATTGATGGTTTAAAAAATTATGTAAATTTTATAAAATAAAAAATAAAAAATAAGAATATACTACCATTAAAATATACTTATAGATGTAATAAATATATTAATAATAGAATGACTACATTTTTTATTTAAAATTTAATTAATATTAATTAAGGAACATTGGTATATGAACTTTAATTTATTATTATTAGTAAGAGATGAAATTCATTTAGTATTATCATTACATTTTTTATTATAATTGAGATGAAATAATGGTTTTTATTGAAATTTTTTGAATAAAGAAAATGATCATGAATAATGAATTAGAGTAAACATTATAAAACATTTTTTGGGGAAAATAATTTTTAATGTTATATTCCACTTTTTAAGGGGTAAATAAAAAAAGTCCTAGAAATTTCATTGAAATTATTTTTTATTAAATTGAAATATTATGAGTCTGCCAAAATTGACCACACGTGACTCTGAGGACCAGAGTGCCCAAAACAGAATTTTAAACTTCTTTAAGAAACGTTCAGTAAATGCTCCAGCAGGTATTTCTATATTCTAAACTGGTGGTCAAATTAAAAAATATGAGTACACTATTGATTTCATAGTGCCAATATTCTATTAAGGGATGCAAAACTTTTTTTGGAAAATGTCGGATGAAAAGGTTATTTTTTTGACTTTACAAAAAATAACTAGAGGTTATCTGAATTTTCATTTGAAAACTGATGAGAAATTGTAGTGGGACCATAGTACAACCTCATACATTAATTAAGAGACTTTTAAATTTAATGATCCTCTCATTTTATTGGTTTTGTGATGACAGTGTTTGTGTGTTTAATTGAATCATTAATTAGGGTTATTTAATGCACCATAATATTAAACACAATGTGGGAGATCATTCTCATATACAATCCAATCATGGAATAGATTTTTGGAGAACTAAAAGATGAGGCTCTAAAGAAACTCCAATAAATTTCAACCCTAATGAATAATGGTGATCACGAGACGGTCATTGGAGGAATCTATGGTCAATAGCAAACACCGACGAACATCTTCAGATGCAAACCCTTCTTCCTCATCTGTAGCGCCTTCTAATGAATTAAAGGTAGGTAATTGTCATGAATTATTTCTATGATTTTATTTAATTCTTCTACCCATGATGGTGTTTAATTAATTCTATGTAATAATGCTAAGGTGTATGGTATAGGGCCGAACGAACAAGACGTGCACCCTCCACCAATCTCTCTTTTGTTTGAATTCATCATAGACAACTAACCAAAACGACAAGACAATGTAAAAGTGTACCACACAGTGATGAAAGAATTAGAGGAGGAATATAGGCATAGTCGGAATAGAAAATGGACCTCCAGAGATTCACCGAAGGAATGAAAATACTCTATCGATGAATGTAAGATGCGGTGGTTTGCTCTCATCATCCGTGATGGTATGATGTTTCAAAAGGCTTCGTAGTGGTCAGGGGCAGCCGGCTGAGACCAGGCATGTTAAAGGTTGTGGCGTGAAAGGGTAACACATCATGGTAGTGCTCCGTGGTAGTGCTCTGCCTAGGATGGCCATGGCGGAGGGCAGAATCATGCCATGTTTTGTTTTGTGCAGAGGACGGATAGCTTCTACTGAGGTTTGGGACGAAGAACTAGACGGTGCACAGAGGTGATTGGTTGACATGAAGAGATGAAGTTACAAGTTATACCTAACTTTCAGGTAGGATCCATGGAGGATGATCTCATGAATTGGTTAGTTTTCGGTTGTACTATCTCTTTTAATTGAGCTTGTATACTAGCACCTTTACATCAAGTTCTAATTTTTACTTCAACAGTTTTACTAGGTGGTTTACTTTTTTTCTTTACCTATTTTGTGTGTCTATAGGTTTAAAGGCAATGTCTTCCCATTTTAGGAATATTCCTTTTTTGTGCTAGTCTGCAACCCCTGGCCTATGGAAGGTGGCTTGGGGTAGTCACTACACTGGCCCCGAGGGATGGTTTTGGAAAACAAATGTTAATTTTTTTCCTAATTATCCATTATTATAATAATATTAAACATATAAATGAATTAAGTTAAGATCATTGTTATAAAATTTCAATTATATGTTTCTTATGTCATGAGAGGTTGTACCTATATTAATCATTGTTGGAAATATCTAATGTCTAAAAATATGAGAAATGTATTCATAATAGTATCTCCTCATCCTGGTTAGTCAAGTATATTTTTGTTCAATGATATGTTTTCTTTTTTGGGCCTCTAAATGTTTTTTAAAAGTTATAGGGTAGTTATATATAAGTTATTTAAATCATTATAAATAGACGAATGTCTTGGATTTATGTTATAGAAAACAACTTCTTTGATATATTCATGATGATACCATTGTAATATTTTTTTGTTCCTGATTATGATGATAATTGTAAATTTGTGGAATATCATTTTTGGATTTAGAATAATAAGTGAATGGTGGTAGAAATATGTTTAATCAATTATGACTATTACATATGGTAGATAATTTTTTATAACAGTATTTTGGAATATGATTCATAGATGGAAAATTTGTGCCATTAGAGTTTTAATGATTAAACATTATTTAGATTATATTAATTTCATTTTATATTTATTTAATAATTAATGATGATCATGGATTTATGCCACTATACATGTTATGTGTTTAATGATATTACTATTATTGGATCCCCATTTGAGTAGGATCTAAATGCATATCATCAATATTTCCATTAAAATATTTCCCCACCTCATTTTCTTATTTAGTATGGATTTAAAATATTTTATTGGAATATAATGAAGATGATTGGTTCCACAAATACAATCGATTATGTTTTTATAGGACTTGTAGGAGTCAGATATGAAATTGGTGTCTATTTTAAATATATATATCCATACACTTTTACCATTCATGCATGGTGAAATAATTTAAGTGAAAATTTATCATTTTGTGGTAATGGTTATTTGATCGAGTTTTTAAGTTATATATAGATTCGAAAATTTTTATGGATATTTCTATAGCAGTATAGTTTCATGGTAATATCATTATATGATGTAGAGTAGGGAAATTGATATAAGAGATCATCTAGATCCCAGTATATTGTGTAGTAAAATTGGAATGGTGTGGAATGTTCTTCCATCCCATGGTCAACTCCTAAATGGGAGTTATTGTTAAGAGAATATTCTCTATGTCTCATTATAAAAAGCATCCAAAGTCATCTGAATTACTATTCTCTTATGTTTTGTGTTGTGTAGTTTATCTATTATTTTGATCAATTAATTGAATGTATGGTGGAAATATTTCATGGAATTGATTGTTGTTACATAATGTTTTATATTTTCTCATCATCACAAGTGCCTATATGAATTTATTTTGGGTTTATTGGGTTTTCTTTATGTATATTTATAAATAATTGTTTTGACCATTATTTAAAATAATTAATTTTTATTTCTTATTAATCCCAAATTATAAAATAAACTTTCATTTTTACTATGTTTCCAATAAATATATCTTTTATTTGCTACACATTTACATGAAATAATGTTTTTAAAAACCTTTTCAAAACGAATCTGGATTTTCAAGGAAGTAAAATAATGTCTCTTGTAAAAAATTATTTTATTAGAATCTATAAAAAATAGATATGTTTGTTATATAGTTGTAGTTATGAAAATTTGATTTTAATGGAAATTAAAAATAATAATAATATAAGATAACAACATGTTAATTAAAATTTCACGACCATGTAGTTCTTACCCAACTGAATTTCACTGTTGATCTTAAGACTAATTGAAAGATGAAGAATAAAGAAAATATTAAGAAATATAAAAACATTGGTGATGGATATGAAAATGAATATGATGAATGTTTTAATGAATTTATGATATAAGAAATTTTGTAATGAAAATTTTCAATTATAATCATGATAATTTGACAAATGGACATTGGAAATATTGTTTTTGGAAATATAGTTTTTGGATACACTTATGATTGATATGAATGTATCCAATATTAATTCTAATTAGGTTTAATATTTTTTTAAATGAAATAAAATATATTTTTTAATGGATTAAAATTATAATATAAAAACAAAAAAAAATTATTAGAGTATATTTTAAGCTGTTACATATTGTAATTGTTATTATTATTTATCTAAAAACATTTTTAAATAATTATAAAAAATACGTACATATTTATAGAAATATATTCGACAAATTAATTTTTAGGAAATTAATTATAAATTTAAATAGATTGTTGTTATAATTATTTAATTGTAGAAAATGAATTTCTTCCAGGAAATATTTTTGATGTATTATATATTTTTTATAATGTTAATTTAATTTATAACATTTTAATGATGAAGATTATTTATTTATTTAATTAATAAAATTATTGAGTAATAATAAAATCATTTAAAATCTAGGCTAAAAATTTTTCTAAACATGAATCGATTTAATTTTAAATTTTCTAATAATTGGGTTTTAAATAGTTTATCATCATTTTACAGTTAAATTTAATGTATTTAAATATATCATTAGTCTAAATGAATTTATATTTTCTAAATATCGTGTAAAACTTATTTATGGTGATTAAATTCATATTAAATAATTATTATAAGATACTATGGTTTAAAATGAGTTCTTACTATAACGATAAATTTAAGGAAAGGCATAATATACGTTTTAATGGAATAAAATATCCTAAATCCTTGCCTCATATTTTTTTATTGATCCACCCAAAACATATAACCTATTAAGTGGTTCTAAATATTTCATTACAATACAAATTTCTCTATAACATTTGATTAAAAGGATAAACATAACTTTATTGAATCCCGTTTTATTATGATTATCATTACCTCATGAAAATAATATAATTATCAAATTATCTAGCCATTTATTTCTATGTATTAGTATCTATAACATAATGGTATTTCATAATAAATTTTAACATTTATTACAACACCAATATATTCTAACACTTCATTTCATTAAATAAGACAAAATTTTCTATAATTTCAGCAACATGATATAAAATACTAAACAAAATAGAATAAATTTGACTATAACTACTACAGAAATACTATTTAAATATATATTACTAATATAATAAAATTTTTAATAAAATATTTATAAAAAGAAAACTAATTCTTTATTCACTATTATTGGATTTCAATTAGTTTACCTAAAATAACTAATATGATAATTTATTATTTATAAAAGTTTTCATTTAAAAAAAATTATTTTTACAAGACTTGTACTCCCATTTCAACAAATTAATGATTAATTAGTAAATGATATGAAATAATAATAATTATAGTAAATTTCGGAGAATTTCATTTTTGAATATACAATATTATTCCATATATTATATTTTATTATTATATTTTTTAACTTCTATTATATGTATTTGAAAATATGAATATTGGATTTTCATTTTCGTAAAACAATTAGTTGAGGATAAATTGTATGGTGTTTTCTAAAATAATAATTTTTTAGGATAAAAGTGAAAATTACTCATATTATAACATTAATATGACTTAGATATTTATTAAACATTTTTTATAAATATTTTTTTTAATTTATTTAAATAGAAATTTTTAATATAATATTTTCAATTTATAAAACTCGTGAATATCATTTTATATAATGAAATAATATATTATGATATATATTTTTGAATCATTTTAGAAATTAAAAATTTTCATGTAGGAATTGGGTTTTCAATTAATTTTAAAGTCGCAGCACAATTCTTGGAAAATTATAATAATATCATTACATTTAGTATCATTAAAAATTTCAATTTATACGAAAACATTTTTCCTAAAAATACCATTATACCAAAGATAAGTTATTACATATCTTATCTACTTTCATTAATATTTATTTTCCCACATTAATGGATTTGATTTGATAAAATACTATTAATATTTTGTATATTCATATTAATATTATTTCATAATGAAAAATTATTTCTTTGAAATTAAAATAAATTTTCAGGACTATAATTAATTACGACATTTATTGTGAATATGTTGATTTTGATTTGTTTTAATGGAAACAAAAAATATTTTCATATAAATTATATAAGTATATTTTTAGTGATGGGAAGAATATAATGTTTAAAAATATATATAAATATATTAACACTTATTTAATCCTTAATCAATAAAAATATTATTATGAATATATAATGTTGATAATAACTATTTTAATAAAAACTAGTATTCTAATATAATTTGTTTTGGATAAATAGATAATTTTCAACTAATGTGGAAAAAATATGGAAGACATATAGAGTAATTGTAAAACTAGAACCAAAATAAGTTGGTAATAGGGGTTACCATTTGTATTTATTATGATATAAAATTACCTAATTAGATACAAGATACAATAATAAAAGTAATTTTTTTGAAATGGTTAGAAATTAAAAAATTATAGATTGAAATAACATTTGACATTACTAAAATTTAATTAATGTGGGTTTTTATCCTTATATTTCCCCACTTCCAATATCTGTCCACCTATTTCCATTAGCGTCTGAATATTTTTTTAATTATTGAGAAAATATGATTATTTCAAAAATAATACTTTTATTCACTTATGGAAGGATAACACTTTCAATATTTCAAAGTCAAACTTCACATTCTAATTCCCTATTTAATAAATTATGTTCTTGTCCCAATATTCCAAACCTGCACCATTTAATTTAATGAAATATTCCAAATAATGACCATGTTTAAATTGTAAAAATCATCCCCTTTTTGTTTTGTCTTCCAAAAATAGTCTTCAATATATATTTTCACCATAATAATATAATTCCATATTTATCATTAATATATTTATTTTACATTATATTAGTGGTATATTAATTATATAATCATTTATATCCACTTATAAAATCTATTGATTGTTAGTCATGTCTGAGTGAGGGCCACTTCCTCCACAAATATTTTTTTTCATCTTAATTTTCATTAAATATCAATATATCATAAAATGAATTTCATTATTATAAAGTCATTTAAATATAATAAATATTCATTGGTCATAATGATATTATTTCAAAAGAGTCCTCCTCTTAACCATACAGTCTCATTATGTTAATGATTATTCATGTTTGGGTCGGGTCCCCACCTTCATTAATAATGCTCTAAAACAATATATTTGATGAATAGGGGTAAATAAATTCAAATATTATTATAAAATAATATGTAATTCATCTTTGGTATACAGTTATGGAAGTATTATATTAAATTTGTATCCTTTTATAAATGTATCATCTCCATTTACTAAAATCACTATAATATGCCGGCAATAATTCCATTTCAACACAATATAACTAATACACTTTTTTAGTGATATACATGATTTATAATTAATTATAAGATATATGTTATAGTGTTTATTATAATATTTTCGTTATTAACGATTTGAAAATAATGGGTAATTACATTATCATTATATAAAATTTGATAATAGTGATTGTTATTGAAACCTGGCTATTGATGTAAGTTATAACTAAATAAAACTACAATAATAAATATTTAAAAATAGTTATAGGAAATAATATATAAATGAACATGAATATTAAAAATATGATTTGGGTGGATTTTTTTTACATGAGGATATATTCTCATCCAATAATCTCGGAAATGTGTTATGGGGTTTCATGTCAAATTCACCTCTTTGTGATAGGATTGGTTTTATGAACCTACTTTAATTTATTTGTTGTTTATAATATCTATTCAAAATATAATATGTAGAATAAATATTTAATCAGTATATTTTTTTTATTACATTCCTATACATTTAATTGGTTTGAATAAAATGTATCCAAAATCGTAATTTTTTTAGTTCCTTAATAATCATTCATTGACAAATAATAAATTTTTCTAAATAATTTTTTAATTTTTTTATTCACATCAAATATAAATATATATTTATCATATACAATATAATTATTTGGATTAAATATCCAATGTATTTTATATTTTTCATATGGTTAGTTATTTAATTTTTCCTCGAGTATTAAGGATCTTTGGTACCACAATAGTCATTGATAATGTTGTGATCTTTATTTCAATAATATTTCAAAAAATTTAGGAACATAACACCATTTTATCATATTATTTGTTTTTATATATATTTTTTGGTACATAAATTCTACCATGGATACCTGTTAATCAATATTTAATATTTGTTTTCAATATGTTCTTTTGATACTCTTTACTTTCTATCATAGGATCGTGTATGACCATGTTATTACCTCGTTGACATCACCATATAATCATTTATCAACATGGTGTGATCAAAAAATTTAAACAAATAATATTGGAATGTGATCACCTAGATGGAATGTTATTAGATTCAAAGGGTAATGTATTGGAATTTTATATGATATTATTGTAAAATGGACGAGTATTGGAAATTTGAATATGTATTGTTTAAAAATCTACCTTTTTTGGATGGGTTATGTGATCCAATTTTTTACATGGGGAAATGTATTTACATTATTGATGAATGGGGACTTATAAACTATAATTATTTATTGATATTCTTAATTATTCATTATATGGATAGACATAATGTTATTCATCATGGAGTTCCCTAGATAATGTAATGTAATTTTATTTTTACTAATTTAATGAATTTATTAGACATAAAAATGTTTTAGGCAGGGAAAAAATTATATATCACCTCAATATATCAATAGGACTAAACATTATATATTCAGTAGGTGAATGATTTATAAAATTCTATTTAAACTTGATATATTTATTTCTATAAGGATGATAATAAAACAAATTCACACAAATGTTTGAAAACACATTTAAATGTACATTATTATATATTCCATCAGTATGGTATCCATATTATTGATATTCTAGTATTTATTAATTTTCATGGATATTGAATTTTCTCAATTTTTGTTGACCATAGAAGTATCAATATTATTTATTCATTCCATGTTTTTTATTATAGGTTTATGTTTTTAAACACTTATTTTATATTTTTCCCTTTCTAAACATTTGATATCATACATTATTAAGTTTTTATTTCCATAGGCAATAATGAAATCTATTTCACATTATATTTATATCATGAGATAAGTTGTTGATAATTCATAAGAGATTTCTATGTCTTATTATGGTTATTTAGTTCCATAGAAATAAATATATATATATCAACCAATTGAGAATTAAATGGGTTTTGTGAGACTATGTTTCAAAATAATTTTTTAATCATTAAAATGTATTTAATCTTGGTAATATATATAATGAAATATTTTCCAACTAAAAATAAAATATGTTGTAATTATTTCAATGAATACTATATTTGTTATAGAATATTTTATGTATTATATGTATTTATGAATAACAGATCTATGAGATTAATTCTATTGAATAAAAATTGAAAAATAGAACGATTTAAAAATTTTAAAGATTCATAGGAATTTTGGATGATTTAATGGTTGAAAAGAGATGAGTTTTCACAATTTTGAAGAAATAGATCAAAATTTTGGATAGTGAATTTTTTATTTTTACGGTATTGGTGAACTACTTTCTTATAATGATCAGAAAACAATAGTGAAAACCATATAGAAAACATTAATAGGTAGTTATATTTAGATGACAAAATCTGGAATTTCAATTAATGTGTAAATTGTGTGGTTCACATAAAAAATAAATGCATTTTTTGATACTATAAGTTGATTGGGATCTATATCAAATATACCAATGGATAATCACATCAAAAAAGGTAGAATAGGTAGTCACTCCATCAGCACCCTGTGCTTGAAAATGATCCTTAACTACACAAAAAGTTTGAAACTCTGGGTGTATATTGAAAGGATGGTCACATGGAAATTAAAATCTATTATTAAATAATTATTTCATACCAACATAAATAGATTAATTAATTAAGTATAATATAACCTACCATAAAGAAATTTATATTGAAATTAATGTATCTAAGGATGAAATAAATTTGATAAGTCATATTATGATTTTGTTTCACATTTATATAGACATTTATCATTATTTTATCTATCAAACTCTATGGCTATTGTATTTTTTCAAAAAATGAAAACATAAATAGTACTAAAAAATATATGTAAATGGAAAAAAAATGTTTAAATATCATGTATGTGAATATATATAAATGTTTTTTAACTAATTAAAGTTAATGTTATAATGAATATGTATATTTTCATTAACATACATTGGGTATTTAGATAAATATTTTGAAAATATTAAAGTTTCAAGACTCTTAGATATAATTTTATTATTGAGGGACATTTAAGTAATATATTCTAGTACATTTTTAATCTTATGAATATTATATGAAAAGCGCTGTTAATGCTCGTGTAGATAATGGGAGACTTTATCAGTGCTATCTAGAGCGACGATAATGGGGCCCTTTATCAGCGCTCTTTTAGCATAGTTAAAGGAATCCATTATCAAAACTCAAAAAAGTGCTGATAAAGGCACCTGCCCCTGCACCTACACACCTTCACACCTGCACACATACACAAAATAGCACCTATACATAAACAAATAATTGAAAGACGTCCCAACACATAAAATATTTTGAAAACAAATGCTAAATACATTTACTTAACATCATGAACACGAAAAAACACTGCTATATACATTTCCAAAAAATGTTTTCATGGTTACAATATCAATTATCCAACAAAAATTATAAAAATTAATATTTTATCCTTTGATATCTGTGATCCCATATAAAATATTGTCGTCCATAGTATTTGTTGCCGAATAAAGCATCATAACTCAAGGAAAAAATTCACCTATATATGAAAACAAATATTATGTCAGTAATACAGTAATGAAATAAATTAAAACATTAATATGAAATAATACATTAATATAGAAATTTGAAACTAAAATATGGAAAAATTAAACTCAAATGTTTTCATTATGATAACAATGAAAAGGAATAATGTAAAATCAATATGTTTTGGATGATTTATCTCATTTAATAAATAATGATTCTTTATAAAATGAAAAGCTTTACCTGTCACACCATGCATCGGATTGAGGTGCAGTTGATTATTACACATCCCAAATGAATCATGGATCATTGTCCTAAAGTATCAAAACAATAAGAATGTGTTTCCTCGATTTCTTGTATCTTAGTTGTGTTGTTTTCTAATGTTCATGTCAATTAGAAACTGATATCAGACACTTTTGGCCATACCGGTCAGACTGTGCGTCAGATTGAGGTTGGGATGATTCGTATATGTCACAAATGACTCATGGATAGTTGTCTTAAAGTATAAAAACAATATGAATTCATCTACTCAGTTTTCCATATGTGACTTGTGTTGTTCTCTAAAGTTAATGTCAATTTGAAAATGTTATTAGACACTTTTAGCCATACAGGTCACACTGTGTGTCGGATTGAGGTGAATTTGAATCTTACACATCACAAATGACTCATTAATTGTTTTCTGAGAGTATCAAAACAATCTTAACATATTTTATTAGTTTTTAATATGTCTCTTGTGTTGTTTTCTAAAGTTAATATCAATTTGAAACTGAAATCAGACACTTCTAGCCATATCGGACACACCGTACGTCATATTGAGGTTAGGTTTATTCTTACAGATCAAAAATGACTCATGGATCATTTTCCGAAAGTATCAAAACAATTCGAATGTGTTTTCTCAGTTTTCCATATGTCACATGTGTTGTTTTCAAAAGTAAATATTAATTTCAAACTGATTTTATACACTTTTAGCCATACTGTTCGCACAATGTATCAGATTGAGGTTCAATTTTTTCGTACATGTCAAAAATGACTCATGGGTCGTTGTCCTAAAGTATAAAAACAATCCAAACATGTTTTCTCATTTTTCTATATTTCACTTGTGTTGTTTTCTAATAATAATGTCAATTTGAAACTGATATCAGACACATTTAGCCATACCGGTCACACCGTGTGTCGGATTAAGGTGTGGTTGATTTTTACATGTCACAGATGACTCATGGATCCTTTTCCTAAAGTAGAAAAAAAATCCGAATATGTTTTCTCAGTTTTTTGTGTGACACTTTTGTTGTTTTCTAAAGTTAATGTCAATTTGGAATTGATATAAGACACATTTAGCCATACCGGTCACCTCATGCGTCAGATTGAGGTGCCTTTGATTATTACACGTCAAAAATGACTCATGGATCATTATCCTAATGTATAAAAACAATCCGAATTCGTTTTCTCAGTATTCTGTATGTCACTTGTGTTGTTTTCTAATGTTAATGTCATTTTGAGACTAATATCAGAAAAGTTTAGCCATATCGGTCACACCAAGTATCGGAATGAGGTGTGGTTGATTCATACACACCCCAAATGTCTCATGGATCATATTTATAATGTATCTAAACAATCCAAACGTGTTTTCTTGGTCTGCCGTTTTTCATGTGTGTTGTTTTCTAAAGTTAACGTGAATTCAAAAATAATATCAGACACTTTTAGCCATACCGGTCACACCGTGCATCGGATTGAGGTGTCGTTGATTCATACACATCACAAATGACTCATGTATCATCATCATCATCATCATAAAATTTTTATTACAAATATAAAGGGAAAAATAAAAGAAAATGGAATGAAAAAAACAAATAACAACAAAAAACAAGAGACAAGAACAAAGGAAACCGAGAACTAGGGGGTCTAAATTAATGTAAACCGAGAGAATCTCCTACTATAAAATCAACCCCCTCGGGTTTCATGAGATTGGTAGAAGGAAGGCAAGTGATTTTGGAGCCCGGGCTTGCTAATGACCCAAGATGATCCAAAACTCTGTTCCCCTCCTGCCATGTGTGACTCATGGATCATTGCCCAAAAGTATCAAATCAATCCAAACACATTTTCTCAATTTCTCGTATGTCACTTGTGTTGTTTTCTGAAGTTAATGTCAATTTCAAACTGATATTAGACACTATTAACCATACTAGTCACACCGTGAAACAGATTGAGGTGAGGTTGATTCATACATGTCACAAATGACTCATGGATCATTTTCCTAACGTATCAAAACAATCTAAATGCATTTTATTGGTTTACCATATGTCTCTTGTGTTGTTTTATAAAGTTAATGTCAATTTGAAACTGATATCAGACACTTTTAGCCACAACGGTCACACTGTGCATCAGAATGAGGTGTGGTTAATTTGTACACATCAAAATTGACTCATGGATCGTTTTCCTAATGTATCAAAACATTCAGAACACATTTTATTGGTTTTCCGTATGTCACTTGTGTTGTTTTCTATAGTTAATGTCAGTTTGAAACTGATATGAGACACTTTTAGACATACCAGTCACACCATGCGTCAGATTGAGGTGCGGTTGATTCGTAAAATTCACAAATGACACATGAATCATTGTCCTAATGTATCAAAACAATCCGAACATGTTTTCTTGGTATTCCGTAAGTCAATTATGTTGTTTCATAAATTTGATGTCAATTTCATACTAATATCAGATACTTTTAGCCATACCGGTCACAACGTCTATCGGGTTGAGGTGCAGTTGAATCGTACACATCACAAATGACGCATGGATCATTGTCCTAATGAATAAAAATAATCCTAATGTGTTTTCTTGGTATTTCATATGTACCATGTGTTGTTCTCTAAAGTTAATGTAAATTTCTAACTGATATCATACACTTTTAGCCATACCGGTCACACCGTGCGTCAGATTGAGGTGCGGTTGATTCATACACATCAAAAATGACTCATGGATCATTTTCCTAAAGTATCAAAACAATACAGATTCATTTTCTCGATATTCAGTATGTCAGTAGTTTGTAAGAGTCTCTCATTAAGTTATTATTTACTCGAAACTCAAATCATTTCTAAAACCATTCTTCACAATCAAAGGATATGAAACATAAGAAAGGGTGATCATAAATAATCAATAAGTGAAAACAAGGGAGATATCAATGATCATATAAAGATACCATAAGTATTATGAATTCACCTTGATTGTCATATTTTTTTACATTCTTCTATCAGGTATGCTGCCCATTCATTTCTAAACACATCTATAACATCTTGTAAATATGATTTTTTTGATAGTCATAGTAGTACTGCAAAAATATAAATACAGAAAGGATTAATAATTATTTTAAATAAACTAGTAATTATTTTAAAAAATACCTATTCAGGGATGCTAGTTTGTTCATGAAATGTGATCCCTTTCATAAATTTACAAACATAATAACCACAGTCCTTTCCATTTTTTTGTTTCAGACACTGAAGAATCATCGAGAAAAATAAGTAATCTATTTTGATATGTATTTGGATAGTTCAATATTATTATATATAACTTGCCACTTATAAATTTTTTGAACTCGTCATTCTTGTCATCCTTAGGCCCTAGATTCCTTCCAGCCTTTAGCCAACATTCATACATCTCCCTATCATAATAGAATCCTTATTAAAAGATAATATAAATTATATAACTGGATATTTAGTTCCAATATATTGGATCTAGTGTATTGAAAATTTAAAATATCCATTATGTGTGGTCGGTTTGTTAGATATCCATGTAGTGAATCCAAAAAATAAATCTTTAGACTATCCAAATTGACTGCAATGACCATACAATGATGCTTAACATCCCAAAAAGGAATAAGTAATGATAGAAATGAAAATATAATTGATATGATTAAAATTTAGAGTTTTACCCCTGCAACGTTGGTATTAAAAATATCCTGTCAGTCGTAATTTTACATTGAAACGTTCTAAGAAGGTTTTCCATTAATTCAGCTTGAAAATCGATATCTATTTATTTTTATGTGTAGACATGGTGTGAGGACTAACGAGTCCAAATTTGTGTTCATGGGTAAATCCATTCAATTTTTTTCATATATATGCCTTTGAAAAATATGAAATGTATTTATCCATTATTATCATAGTATATCAGCTTCTTTAAAATAATATCCTGAAAACATACCTCATGTATACATTTATAACTAAGGCACCTAGCCGTTCGTATATGATAATTTCAGTTATTGCGTCAATACTAACGAAATCTAATGGTTCTTCTATGTATATAACTTTTTCACAAACAATTGTGTGATGATTTTTGCCTTTCATTTTCTTATCCACTTGAGCTTGAAATGATATTAAATGTGGATGTTAAATGGGCAGGGTGAAGGTTCTCTCAGTAGAACGTTTTAATCAGTTGGTTGAACCTTTTGATCCACTCTTTCATTTTAGAGACATCCTTTTGTCCTTATGTAATAACATTCATCGATACAACCCTTTTATATTTAAATGTTAAAGTTTCTGCTTGAAAAATAAATTGGGAATGAATAACTCATGGTCGACATGTTTCTTTACAAGATTTGACCGCCATGAGACAAATGTTCAAACAGGTTTTTCCACCATATGAATGTTATCATCGTCATTTGGAATGGGTATATAGGCACTTGTCTCATGAGATACGTTAATCGAATCTTTGACATGACCGGTTGGATGTAATCTGGAGTGTAGCGTGTCATTTTTCATATTGAACACCGTAACCCTTGCTACAACGAGATGGGTGGGAGTTGATAGATATAAATCAAAATCATTTTCACACTATAGAATATCATTACCAGAAAGGTATCAGTGTCTATGTGATTCACATTTCACATAAAAAAATATTATAAAATTGATTACGTTGGTTAATTTAGGTCTTTTAGGGGGATGGCTCACCTCAAATCTGGTGGGGTTGGAGCGGGATCTTCTCATGCAGGTTGTTCTTGAGTTGTTTATTCTCATCACATATCCCCCATCAAATTTTCTAGAAACTCTCCCTAACTTTGGAATTTTTCTTCAAGGGTAGCATGTTTATCTTTCATCATTTTCATTTCTTTAATTTTTTCATACTCTTTTTATTTTTTTAAATTTTCCCGGGGTGTCACCCCAAAACCCACACCTCTCATTTCGGCATACTGTTCTGGCTATTTGAAGGCCGCTGAAAGTATGTCTGCATTCAGTTCAGGTGTCTCTGATTCATGTGACTATGTCAAATAGAAAAAATGGGGAAATAAGTAATCATCATCATGTAATAGTGATTTAATGATAAAATAATTATATTATGTCATACTCACACATGTTTCCCACACTTTTTGGGTGTTTTAATCTACCAGTTTCCCCTCATTATTAACACGAGCCTCCTTCCATAGTGCATGGCATGGAATGGAAGCAGCTTGAGATTTTGATTCATCAATCTTCATCTAAACAGAGAAACATGGTTACAATGTTGTTTTAGGTCACATAATAGTATTATAGTACTTTTAAATTATGTACCAAATTTGTTTTTCAATTGAAGCATACCCCAACCTTGTATTACGGTAGGGGTATGCTGGTTTATTGCCCTTTCTTTATTTTCCGCACCCAGTTGCTGTTTCATAAATAAAAAACTATCATTCACAGTGATGAATACAAGAAATGTTAAACAAAATGTTTCCAAACACAATATACCTGAAAAGTCAGATCCGCACAACGGTTGCAAAACAAATCCCATGCTCCTTGGGATATAAATTGTGCATAAAGAGGAGGTTGGTGTGGCTTGATTTTCCCTTCAGCATCATTCAGATGAAATTTCGTTAAAATGGTGTGAAAGCCTCTATGAAACCTTCCTACCAGTAATAATACATATTCTTTGTGTGAGAAATCTACTATAAATGAACACTACAAGAGATGATGAAGATTTAGTGAATATTTAAGTATTTTATTTTATTTTTTAATATATTAAATAAATGATATTGTAATTTTACAATAATCTCTACCCACATTAATGTTTTCATCCCGCTAACAACATGGTTCCACAACTCTATATCAATCGCTACAAGTTATTGAGTGATGATTCAAATATAGATACTAAACATTGATTTGTTGGGTTTTACATGCTGTCCTCACTTATTTCATCCCACCTCATATTTGATAACTTTTGCTTTTTCCTTAAGGATTTTGGCTAAAATTATCAAACTATGGTGAACCTGTTCTTTTGTACTGTCGAGGATTCATTGCCAACCATTTCCTTGGTTTCTACATCATCATTACGTTTCTATGAAGCGCTAGCATTGGCACTGGGACCAGCAACAACAGGTTGAGAAACCTATTGTACCTCAGTAGTGGGACCAGCAACAATAGGTTGTGAAACCTGTTGTACCATAGTAGTGGAACCAGCTGCAACAGGTTGAGAGACTTGTTGTACCTCCGTAGTGGGAACAACTTCAATAGGCTGAGAAACCTGTTGTGTCTCGAGATTGGGTGCATCAATAGGTGCAGAAGACATTATCTGTAGAAGTGGTTTAACATTTAATTTAGATCACATAAAAGAAATATCGTAAAGATAACAACATAATGTAATACAATCGATATTACAATAAAAGATAAACTGATTATTGAAATCTTTTTTTTAAAAGATGAAAGGATTTGACCCGTCTATCAAAAATCCATATCCGTTTATTATGGTATCCTCTAGCATAAAAAACTCCGTCCACATTGGGACTACTACGAAATGATTGTTAAGTCCCAATGAAAGGTCCATACTCTATTGAATTTTCATCTGACCCATCAGTTGTTTTGGTTGATAAAATAACAATTGACCCGTTTCAGTTTGCGGGATCTGATACATAAAATACTTGTACTACCTGTGATTCTATTATAAACAATTCATCTTTTTCCCATTCCTTACTGAAATCAACTTTCACGAATCCAAATTCATCAATTTTAATTGCACTCCTTTAATCAAAACATTTTCAATGAAAAATCAGAATGTGGAATTCCATATAATCCATCTCCCATATTTTTTTGATGATGCCAAAGTATGAAATATTCCCATAAATTATATTTCTATCCTTATTAGCAGATACATGCATCACTTCAGCCACAAATGTAACCCCACAATATTTCATGGTACGTTCTTCATCATTATCATTAGTATAAAATGTATAACCATTAACTACATATGAATTCTAAGATAATACATACACACTTGGTCCTCCTGCTAGCCATCGAAGTCGTTCTGAAATTTACTCTGGATTTTCATATAACTTCTTAAAAATATGGTCCCGAAACCTTCCTATAAACTATCGATTATATGTATCTAATATCATTTTTCAGGCCTGGATGGATTCAAATGCCTAATAATTTTTTTGTGGGTTTCAACATATGGACCAACATCAAAAATGTTATGCAAAACATAAAGGTGGGCCTCTTCATGATTTGTTATATTGATTGTGACAACCCGTCTTCCATAATTTCCTTCAACTTCAAGCCGCCTAGTGTGATGAGATTTCTGTGGGCCAATGCTTTCCACACCAAACAGGTATTCAGTACAGAATTCAACGGCTTCTTCGACAATATATCTCTCTGCTATACAACCCTATATCCGACTTCAATTCTTGACATACCCTTTCAAAATCTTTGAATACCATTCAATGTGGTACTTCCATCTGTAATGTACAAGACCACATATATGAATCTCTCTCACCAAGTGGACCATAAAATTAACTATCATATCAAAAAATGAATGTGGGAAAAATATTTCTAATTCACATAATATGACGGAAATTTATCTTTCCATAGTTGGAAATTTCTCCTGGTCTATAACTTTGATGCATATAGATTTGAAGAGGAAACATAGTTTTGTTAATGTATGATATACATTCTTGGGATAAATGCAATTTAAAGCAATAAGAATGATGTCTTGCATCAAAACATGGAAGTCGTGTGATTTCAGACCTTTTCACTTCAAGTATCTCATTGACACGAGGTTCCTGATATTTTACGAATACCCCTCTGGAAACTTTATGTCATTCAACAAGTTCCAAAACTAATATCTCTCCTTCGAAAGTGCTTAAGCATCAGGAGGAAGAAATGTTCTTTTTCCACCCTTCACTGGTGCCAACTCTTCTCGTATTATCATCTCAACCATTTCTATCCTAGCCTTAATTACATATTTTGTTTTCCCAGGTGTATTTAGAAAAGTGTCGATGACACTATCAAATACATTTTTTTCTATATGCATAACTACATGAAAATTTCTGACATACAGACAATTCTATTATTGTAATTCAAAAAAATTGAACTTTTTTTTCAACCCATTTTCGTAATGTTTTCAAAGCCTATTTACCAAATATAGTTTCCACATTTTTAACATTCTCAATAAATTGATAGCCTGTCAGTGGAGACGGTGATGTATGTTATTCTAAAATTCCATCAAATGATGTCTTCGAAGATTGGTACTTTTGTCATCGTGGTAGAATTCTGTGATGTTCTAGAAACACGGGTTTCGATGAATGTTTGAACCAAATTGATTGTGTAACATGTTCGCACATGGGACACCCATGAAACTACTAGAATTTTAGGCTATAGCATGGATCCATAGCCATGTTTTATCGATCCGTAGCTATATCTTGTTTATATCCATGATTTAATGGGTTAGTCAGGGCAATAGGTTTCCTTATCAAACCCTATTATACCATAGCCCCTCCTGCCTCACGATTCCTCCTCCTCACGATTCATCCTCCCCACGATCTCCTCCTCACCGTGCCCTCCTCCTTTCCATGACCCTCTTACCCGACTCCTCCTCCCTGTGCCCTCCTCATCGCCACAACCCTCCTCCCCGATGCCTCCTCGTCGATGCCTCTCTTCGGATGCCTCCTCGCCGCGACCCTCCTCCCCGAAACCTCCTCATCGTGACCCTCCTCCTCGTCGTGACCCTCCTCCCCAACGCCTCCTCCCCGAAGCCTCTCTTCTGATGCTGAGGTCGACACCCCCAGCCACCCTGAAAACCCTCGACCCCTCTTCACCATGACCTTCCTCACCCAGACCCTCCTCCATCAAAGCTGATCCGAGCTGCCTCCCCTCTTCCTCCATTCCTGACGGTTCTCCCCCAAAACCAGAGGTAATCCCTTGTCTTCATCTCCATCCACCATTCTTTAGCCTCTATTATTTTTTTACAATATAACTACTTATTGGTGGTTTAATACTTTATTTTGTGGTGTGAAACTGGTTATATTTATACTCACCCTTATGTGGGTTCATCTTGAACATATAATGTATTATGAAAAAAAAATTTATGGATATTTAGGCAGACATAGTGTAGATGGTGTGTGTTGGTGCTTGGTGGATGTGGTGTTCAGATTGTTTTTAGAATGGAGGCCTCATGATTAGACGGTATTATCTAGTTTGGTTAGATTAGACCTATATACTAGTTATTGGGCCTATATTTTTTTCTCTTTACATTGATTAAGTGCTTTATACTTTGTCGTGGGATGTTATAGGTTTTGCATGCATTTAAAAATTTTAGTTTTTTACTCTTCCAAATTACTCTAATGTGCTTGGAAATATGTGTGCAAATATAAAGGTTCATTAGTTTATGCTCTCCCATATATTTAATATACCTACCCAGTGATACTCACCAGTCCATGGCCAATTACATGTGGTTTTTTGGTGGCACACTCAACATACCAAAAACCAAGTGGGGCCCAGAGTTTTATATAATTTCAAAGTGGTATCAGAGCCTAATTTTTTCTAGGATAGAGTTCATATATATTATAGTTGTTAGAATTGGTTTTATATTTAGGTAAATTGTGTTAAATTTTATTGGGTTTGGCTCTCAGTTCAATGACACTAATGACACCACAATACCACCTCTAATTGGTTAGGGGTTAGTGACCATCCCTAAGTAGGCATAACACACACAAGGCTTTCCTTAGCCTAAGGTACCCGTACACATGAAAAGAATAAAGGGGAAAATAAAATACTACAAAAATAGATAAAAGAAAATAACTTGTTTTGAGGGAGGGGAATACTGACAGATGCAACAACCTAACATGAACCATGGTCTATCTAGATCACTATCTTCTATATGCTCTTGATCCTCCTAGGATTCCTTCAAAAGGAATATTATCTACATAAGACATGAAAAGTATGGGTAGATCCCATGCAGTGTTTAGTATTACAATTCTAAATAGGACTCCCCAAAATCACTAAACAATAGGTATTTGAGGAGTAGTTATCTCATCATCACATAGACACATCATTAAAAATATGAGACATAGAAATAAGAACAATAAATTAGATATAATCCTAACATAAAATAGTCATCAATGGAAAATTAAACATTATTTTATCCATATGATTCAACTCAAGGATACAATTTAACACACTTCTGGTTTCACTCAAAACATGATCTATGCTTTCACTGATGGTGCATTCCTAAGAGTTTATGCTCATCAGACCTCACCAAAGATGTACTCAATGTAACTCTGAAGATCTTGATACACAGATAGGGTATTTTTCAAAGGGTATCTGGGGTATACCATACCATACATAGAATATCCCAATAAGTATGGGATTGTATACACAAATTATTTGGTAATAATTATTTCACAAACCCCACCTAGGGAAATAGAAAAAATTATATAGGATCACACCCCAGGTCACACAGATGGATTCCCAAACACTCTGAAACTAATCCCACAGAAGATATCACAATCCTATTATTAGGATGTAATACAAAAATTTACCCTCATATGGATGACCAAGGGGAACACACAAAAGTTAATATAGTCTATTGTTTTATCTCATCTTCATATAATTATTATTCCTTAAAATTATATAATTTTAATATTCTAACAATAATGTAAAAATATATTCTTTCTTATAGTTATTATTCTCATCTTCTTACCATTGTAATTCTCAGCCAATTCTTTAATATTAATGCTGGGTATATGAGATGGTTTATATTTTCAAAATGACTCTATATTTTAATAAATCTTTGTATAATTAATACAAAACATCACAACACGTTATGAATAAACCCAAACACTTTTGGGAATTGATCATTTTTATCTCTTAGATTTCATATAAACTCTTTTTACTATAATCAATCCTTATTCCTGGAACTTATGTCTGAATATTCAGGAATTTTTATAATTTAAATCATTTATAAATTCCCTCTCCCCGCCATTTTAATTCAAGAATGTTTTAAATTGCATTTAGCTGACTTTTTAATTCTTCTTGTTTATATTAAAATGAAATTCTTGAGTATGTGTTAAAATAATTGTTTCGTTTGATAATCAAGTCATGGAGTTATTCTTGTTTTGGATTTTAAGAATGCATAATTGAATTTGAAAACCATTAATCACTCCTTTGAACACATTGATTACACTTGCAACAGGTGGTCTTCCCATTTTCAAAATGCAAGAGGCTAGACTTTTCATAACATCATACTGAATGTAGCAATCATCGAAAAAGGTCTGATTATCCTCTTTCTTTTTTAAAATTGAAAGGTACTAATTGTTTCCAATATTTATCCTGAATTTTAGCAATAAACATGGGTTACCACAGGAGCATTAAGTATCTATAGAAAAATGCAATAAACTAGAGATATAATTATTCATAAGAAACAAGTAATTTGTTGTTTAGTTTTTATTTTATTTAATTTATCCCATTGGCCAATTAGGCTTTTCCTGCCTTATATGGATGAAGGGTAGTTATAATATACGAAAGGGGCCAGAAGGGCACTGGAGGCGGCTACATAGTTTTCTTTTCAGGGGAGGGAGATCTGGGTATTGGAGATATTAATTTGTGTGTTTCATTTTTTTCCGTTATACTATGTTGTTTTTTTGTTTTCATTTCCTTTAGTGTGGACATCCGACGTACGAATGAGTCATGCCGAAATACTACCATTGAACCACCCATGCCTTTTGTATTTACAAATTTAGTTCAACTTCACATAGACCTTCTGAGCCCACTCATTGGCCACAATTTGACAGATATTCAAAGAGTACGAGGGGGTGTTAAGGGGGTGATGGGGAGTGTTGTGGTAAAATAATCCTCATAAAAAAGAAATAGAAGTTGAACAAATGAATAATTATGTAATCGATAGATACCCCTATAAATTTTCATACAAAGCGGTCGTAGTGTATCTTGATTTCCATTTTGGGAAACATGATTCTTTTTTGAGAAAATAAAAATCCTGAACTAGATTAAACATTAGTTTATAGGATTAAAACATTTTTAAACATAATTGTAGGTAGGTGAATTGTATGATGAGAAATGTAAAAAAGTTTTATTTAATTGAAGTTTGATTTATAAAAATAATTTCAAAGTTACTAATGATAAAAATAATGTTGCTCTATAAAAACAATTAGAGAAAACTCGAACATGAAGATGGAAGAATTATGGATTTCCAATACATTATTATGATCTTACACTCAATAAATTTCATGTTATATCCCTTCACCAGAATAATGTGTCCATGAAATGCTGGTGTCAACTTTAGGTTGGTCATAACCTTATTTAATATCCTTTTCCCTATTAACATAATTAAAACCTTTGATATCTAAATCATTAGCCACCTAAATCATTCAATCATGATTATCCCCTTGGAATCCCAAAAATCATAATTATACCCTATTATTTTCCCCTTTCATAGAAATTAGTAGAAAGTGTATAAAATTCAAAAAATGACTCCTCTAATTGGAAATGACATTCATGCCACATATCTATCATACAAACTGGTGGCATGTTTTTGTATTGAGGAGAATATACTATAATCCCATGCACCATTTCCTAACATTGTGGTAGTGGTATCCTTATTACCAATGGTTAACTTATTCATACTAGTATCAATTGACTAAGATGTTATTAGGTTGTGATTTACCCATTTTTAACCCCACTATTTCAGTGGATTAAAATACCATATATGTCACAAATTTGTTCATCATACCCATGTTCGACGAATGATTATTTTATCTTAATATTAAACCATTTCTCATCTTGTAATTAATTATCAGGGAAGAAAAAAAATCATGAGTTTAGATACTCTTCATTCTATCCTAAAATCCTTGAGTTGATATGCTCTGTTTTGATACCTAAATTCATTGAATTGATATATTTCTCCTAGAAAATTAAAAGCCTTGAGTGATATTCATCTCTTGAAAAATTACCCTTGGATACTTGGTCCTCTTGTATTAAATTAAACTATATAACACAATGATTCATCCTATAGGGACTTAAACTTCTTAGAGTGGTTTTTTCTAAATGATCTAGTTCCCTTATGTATGATTCATATATTTATAAGAGTTCCTAGTATACGGGTTTACCAGTTCATGTTGGGTCTTCCCCATTAACTATACACTAAGAAAGAATCATTTTATTTCCTCTAGTGAACAATACTAATATGCATAGAGACTTAATTATTTTGAATTATATGTGTCATTATTTCAATTTATATTGCATACATAGTGAATTATGGACCACCTATCTTGGTCCCATCCATAGTACCTCATTTTTAACCTATATCCGGACTGGGCCAACTCGTCGCAGTCACGCTGTGGTCACACCACGATCATGCCGCGGTCATGCCATTGTAATGTCGTTATTTTCCCCTCCTCCAGCCACATCCAGCCCACACCACCCCCTTCCACCTTCATTTCACCCGACTGCCACCAAAATTCCAACCTGCAGCAGCCCCCCGCCCCCTTCCACCTTCGAATTAGCTCGCACCATCCCCCCAGCACCTGCTACCATCCCCCTTCCACCAGCATTCCAGCCACCTCCAGCTCCTTTCACTCCTGGCCAGAAGATGCTGCCCCGCGGATGTTGTTGGACCGGGAGAATACACGGCGGTGACGCCGTGGTCAGGCCACGGTGACGCCGCTGTGATTATGCGGTCACGCCGCGGTCACGCCGCTGTCACTCCGCAGTCACGCTGCGGTAATGCCATGATTTGGCCCTGCTCCAACCATATCCATCCCACACCAGCCCCCTTCCACCTTTATTTGTATTCTCCATGGAAAAATATTCCATAATGTATTTCTTTCCTTTATTTTCACATACAATCAAGGCTTGTTAGCATAAATCTATGTTTTTCTCCTTCTTCCATGATAGAAGAACTGATCCTTTTATATTTAGAACATGGATTATAATTATTAGGTTTATTACCCAAGGACATATGATCTTCCTTCTTTAAAAACTTCTTGGGAATAGTGTTTCCAACTTCATTTTTATAAAATTTTATAAAGGAAGTTTTCATCCATTTTTCATCGTCGGTGGTCCTAATTATCCATTTTTTAACACATTCTTAGATGGGCATGCTCCATTCTAGTGACCACACTCAATTGAAATACAATAGCGATCTTAAATTAATAAGTAACCCAAGTTGAATAATTAAATTTTTTTTAGGAAAATAAGATTAGCTACCACAGAAACTAATGATGATAATATTACTAACAAAAAGACTCATAATTGTGTCAAAATAACTTTAATTGGTCCACTATTTTTTTCACTTTATGCTCATGGAGGACGGTGATAGACTATCCTGATAAATCCATTGTTACGCATGCATATTTATCTATTACCCATGGTTTAAAAATGAATTCTGTACAAATATGGGTGTGATTAAATAATGACAATCCATCCATGGGGGTGGAGGGGGGACTAGTGCTGGATGGGGTGCAGAACTTTGATCCATTTACTATCCAAAAAAACATACTCGTTTAGGGATCCACATCATTAAACTCAATTGGCTACATTGGTATCTTATAATTTTATGGGTATTGCATCCTCAGTTGAAAATCCCATCAGAATTGATAACCAAACCAAAAATCCAAGGTATGGTCACTTTACAAGAGTCTTGTTGAATTTGATATAGCAGGTACATTGGTAGAGGAAGTTGTTATTACCATAAGATATGATATATTTAACTAAGAAATTTGTTTATGAATGGAATCCTATGTTTTGTGAAGGTTTTAGCCTATTTGGAAATCTCTTATCTGAGTGAAATTGCTCAATGGTCTATGAAAAATGATATTTCAAAGGTCATGTTGAGGAAACATGCAAAAGATGCCTAGAAAATGTCAAGGGGATGGCTCAAGATACTGCTTTTTCAAACTCTAGTGTAGGATCTAAATTTCATGTCGAGGAACATAATCTGGACTCAGAGTATACAGATGGACTGGATACTGATTTGGTATCACTTATTGACATTGCTGAGTTAGAGAGGGCTAAAAAAGTGGTTCTCCTCTCGTATGTAGTTAATACATTTATGGTTGTTGACATGCAGGATATCTAAATTGGTTTACTATAAGAGGACTCAATAAATCAAATGCAGTATCATGATTATTTCAATCCGGAGAGTGTGCCTGAAGATATGAAAGTGTCCTATGTGACTACCCAGCCGCATCACTAATTGTGGTCTCTAAACTGGCTTATAAGCCCCATCTAATGATAGTTTGGAATAGAATTAGTAGACCCACAACTCAAGCCAGGAAATACATGACTAAGACAACGCCCTTGATGGAAAGAAGGAGAAATTCAGAACTACTTAATGTGGCTCTGATGAAGTTGTCCCAGAATCACAAATTCCTACTTCGACCATGGCTAGACATAAGTTGAAAATCAACAATTCAGGGTAGGACTACATGGTTCAGGCGAGTCTCTTGGTGGATAGTAGGAGAACCTCAATGCTACTATATATGGCTATGATGAAGTTGTCCCAAACACACAATTGGGTAGTGATGGTTCTGGGCATGCATCTGCCTTGCCTACTTCATATTTGGCTGCACATGATTCTCATAAAAGGGACTCTTTTACTCAGGTAGAGCCTGCGAAATCTGGAAAAAGGCGAGCTTCAAGAGGTGCAGACATAGGCTTCGCTCACTCTCTAAAGCAATTCATTCCTCTAAGTGGGAAACCAAGGGTGGAAGATATAAATGACAGTGCTCCATCCAAAGATATAACAATTTAAATAAATGGGAAGGTTGAATCTCCCCCTTCCTCTAGGGAAATTTATGAATGTCTTGAGGATAAGGCTTCTAAAGGAAGTGGTCCGCATTGCTATAGAGGTCAACATTGCTACAGTGGTAACCATTGCTATTGTATCATGTTGATTGTCAGTCTTTCATAATTTCTATAGTAATCATCATTTCCGATCAATCAAATTCAATTAGAGATTTTGCTGCATCAAACTTTACATGATTTCTTCACTATCTTATTTCTTTTCATATTGAGTTGTGGTTGAGATTTTTGTATACATACAACTTCTTTTGTACTTTAATGAGTACTCTGATGCTCATTTGGTTTCTTTACATTTGTTATCCCACAAATAATAGTGGAAGAGGCTTGATATAGCCTAGACTACCTTGTATGCAATTATTTCTATAAAAATGTTGTTGAATGTTTAGTACGTTTTAATAAACTTGCTTGGTAGTGACTTACGGTTAAGTGGAGAGGACTAAGCTCTAATTTGAGTTAACCTCTTGTTTAATTCCATTCTGTGTTTCATTTTGTTTTCATTGTTTTATTTAAATTTACTTGAAAGAAATTTTATTTTTCCACAAGTGTTTTTAAACCGTGAATGCAAAATCTACATTGATAGTTAGTATTTACAAGTGATATACAGATTGTGTTTGATATGAGTCGTATTTTCAAAGCTAAAATAATTTCATTTATTTTAACTAGGTTTTGATTGAACACTTGAGAATGTTTTTAAAACATCAAATTATATAAACCTACTGCTTTTACTTTGGACAGTACTTCAAATTGAAGAGATTTTAATTTTTAATTTTAAAGAAGAAACATTTATTGGAAGCACAATTCATCCTTCTGGAGCATTCCACTCTGACCAAAAAAATCCTCTAAGACTACTGAGACAGGAGAGTGTTGGGAACAAGTGCATAACACCAGCAAGACTCTCCATATCACCCACTCGATTCATTAAGTCCAAGGTCGCTTCACCTTTCCTTTTTCTCAATAATCGTGTGATCAAAACCAAACTCAAACAAAATTGTTATTATATAAACTATAAAGCACAAAGGGTGTGTGAAATACCACTTTTAGTATGAATTGATACCCTTTGTAAACACCAAATTAGCAATTCCACTTGACTCCCATGTTATCCATATTCTCACAGGTTCCTTCAACCAAGAACGAATCTGAACAACTTTTAGAACATCATCTCCAATTTCTCCTCAATATCAACATTCTTTGAAGAATTGTTCAGTTTTGGGGACATCAATTTTTGAGAAACTGCTCCCTCAAAGTTGCAGCATAGAGTGTCCTGGAAAATACAAGTGATACTAACAGTTTAGAATAATATCAGATATTCATGAGATGTATAATGTTGCTACCACTTCAGGGTCTGTTACAATACACATCAAGGCCTGGTTACCACTATTTCTTCCATCGCATCATTCAAGTATATATTTAGATTTTCTAATTCTATCCTTTTAGTGGACTGGTTTTACTAAACAAAAATCCTTACAAGCAGCTTCAGGCCTACTCCACACTGGACCTTAAATACCTCAAACACCACTTGCTACATGCAACATCCAGCTTTAAACAAGATCTGTTTGCAGTTCTAAACTATATGATTTGTGAGAACACTTACCCCATGGATTGTGTCTTCACTTCTTTAGGATTGTTCTTTTCTTCACAACCCAAAACACAACCTGTTTTTTCCTTGGATAGCTTTACAACCAAGTATTTTGCTTTTCACTATAGGTTGATTTTTCTCTCTCCAAATCACTTTGCTGCTTGGACCGTCCCAGCAAGAATTTTCAGTACATAAATTTCCTTTGGGAACCCCTTTCACATGAATACATATAGTTTTAGGATCATGTGAGTTCATCTCATGCCTCCAAGCCCTTTTTTGTGTCTTTCCAGGTGGTTTGTGCTTTATAACTAGTCTTAGAGTTTCTATTCACATTACTCTCAATATATAAGATTTCTAAATGTAGCCCCTGAAATCTGTTCCTCAAAGGAAAATATTTGTCGTTCTATTCATGTTGATTTCTTCCATTAATTCCTGATTAATGCTTGTGACCCGCAACTCTCGCGGATGAGGATTTTGTTGGATTGGTGTTTCCAGATCCGGTTGGGTCGAATGCTTGTGGCCCGCAACGGTAGAGATGTTGACCACTGTAGAAATGCTAACCACTGTAACAATGCTGGCCGACCGACATCGACATGCCACTGTAGCAAGGCTGACCATTGTGCTCCAAATAGAGGAGAAAACTGGTGATAACTTCAATAGGATTGTTTCTTCTGACTTCCTTTCTTGCATTGGAAATTGTAGGCAAGTTGAAGTGACCATTATGGGGTTGATTACACCTAGAGCAGGTACACCATTAATGGGAGGCCATCCAGCAGTACTGATCAATTCTTGGCCTAAATTGATGAAGGGAATGAGCCCTTGATTATTTCTGGACTCATATTACCAAAGCATCACTCTGATCATAATCTCATCCTGATTGATGTATGTGCTAGAAATTTTAGGACTTCTCCTTTTCCTTTCAGACAAAACAACTCGTGGATTGTGTGAAGGGGACATGGTGAGGGGGCAGGGGTGGTTTACTAGGGGAAGGGGGGTCTGCAGTGGGCTAGGGGGGAAGTGAAGTGGGTAGGGTGGAAGTGTAGGGGGCAGGGGGTGTGCTGGGGGCAGGGTTTATGTGTAGGGGGAGACGCAGTGGGCTGGGGGGGAGGTTCAATGGGAAAAGGGAAGGGGTGTGAGCAGTAAACTGTGGGGAGTACAAGGGGCAGTGCTGGGGAAAGGGGAAGGTGGGGGGCTGTTTTTTATGGAATGGGGGACATATAGCCACAGTTTTAAACCGTGGCTATATATATTTCAAGATTTAGGATTCTGCCAAGGTTTGAAAACCGTGGCTATAGGTTGTTTCCACAGTTCAAATTATGGCTAGAGGGATCAATACACGGTTCAAGCCGTGGCTATAGGGAAATAGAAAAGGTTTGAAACTGTGGCTATTGGTTTTACCCTATAACCACGCCAATACCAACCATAGTTTATGAAACCGTGGCTATAACCTATAGCCACAGTTTTTGGGCCTATAGCCATGGTTCCAAACCATGGCTATATCTTTATTTTGTAGTAGTTTTATATCCTTTAATCCTATATCCTTAAAATTTTTCTATAAGTGTAGAGACCCAAAGATTAATGTACATGGACATTACATTACTTTTGTGGAATACTTAGTACATTACAAAAACACACACACAAGGACCGTAATAGTTTAGTTTCTTTGGAAACTCAGAATATAATCTTCTAATCGTGGTGAAAGATATTCAACATCTCCCATAAATATCTTCCCTTTTTTTCTTACCTAAAACCTTTCTTTATATCCTGGGGAAAAGAAAACATAAAAGGGTGAGCTCAAATGATTAGTAAGGGTAAACAAAATAAATATCAGTCACATCATATTCATAAGAACATATCTTTTGGAAACCATAACCTGAAAAAGAGATCATAATTTCATAACATGGGATAAATCATAGTAGTGAAATGTAATCCCAATAATCATAACATAAAACATGAAAAATTGTGGCATACACACATAATCATAGAGAATCATTTCTTGTTAGTCAAGACTCATTGCCAAGACTATCTTAGTGGACAATGTCCATTTCTAAACCAAGTTCATTCCTCGTTTCAGTCCTGTTTCACTGAACCGGTATAACCTACCGTTCCAGCCATTTCTATCTCATGAGATATAAAATAATTACGCAATGCAATGGAGGGAGATATAGGTCCCACCCATCGCATAATGATACCATTCTTATGTGTGCCACAAAATCATAAACCATACATCATAGCATAACCCATGTAATAAAAATGGGATT